>OW387788.2:11792905-12440847 GCA_936446665.2 Synanthedon andrenaeformis
CTTAGGCTACGTTTATTTTAGAAAAAATACACCCCGGGCGAAGCCGGGAGCGGGCCGCTAGTTTATAATATTAAAAGTACGGATTACACGAAAATACGAGCCTTATCCAGTTAGGTTATATTTAAAAAGTAGAAGAAAGTCTATGTGTTTTTTATAAGATGTACTTCAGAGTGTGCTCAGAAGCTGCATGAGCTCATACCGCCTTCCCCTTTCTTCCATTGGATATTCAGATCGGATTTATAACATCCTTTATAATGCGCACTGCCAAGGTTTGAAACTCCCTGCTGGCGTCTGTATTTCCGAGCTCATATAACCCAAATCTTTTCAAAGTTCGAGTGAATAGGCTTCTTCTGGGTGAGCTCGCTCCATCATAGGCCTCATCCTTGCTACAAAGCTGGCTATTGGCCAAGAGTAAACCCATCTCCAATAAATAAAAAAGTATAAAAGGTGGGGTCGCCTTCCCCTTTCTTCCATTGGATATTCAGATCGGATTTATAACATCCTTTATAATGCGCACTGCCAAGGTTTGAAACTCCCTGCTGGCGTCTGTATTTCCGAGCTCATATAACCCAAATCTTTTCAAAGTTCGAGTGAATAGGCTTCTTCTGGGTGAGCTCGCTCCATCATAGGCCTCATCCTTGCTACAAAGCTGGCTATTGGCCAAGAGTAAACCCATCTCCAATAAATAAAAAAGTATAAAAGGTGGGGTCGCCTTCCCCTTTCTTCCATTGGATATTCAGATCGGATTTATAACATCCTTTATAATGCGCACTGCCAAGGTTTGAAACTCCCTGCTGGCGTCTGTATTTCCGAGCTCATATAACCCAAATCTTTTCAAAGTTCGAGTGAATAGGCTTCTTCTGGGTGAGCTCGCTCCATCATAGGCCTCATCCTTGCTACAAAGCTGGCTATTGGCCAAGAGTAAACCCATCTCCAATAAATAAAAAAGTATAAAAGGTGGGGTATATTTCGTCTGACAAAATAGATGAAGAAATCTTCTGTTCACTTGATGGTGTTATGTGACCACAGTATCTACAAAACTATTTATAATTAATTGTCTGACGGCTCAGGCATTTTTAAATGCTGTTGTGTTTCAGTAAGTGAGTAAGTAATGGATCCCAGGGCCCATTTTTTATATCCACTCCCGATCCGTTATCAATAAATCTACTATGGGCACTTACAGCATGCTCTTATCTCATCTTAAGCATGCTCTTATCTCATCTTAAGCATGCTCTTATCTCATCTTAAGCATGCTCTTATTTCATCTTAAGCATGCTCTTATCTCATCTTAAGCATGCTCTCATCTCATCTTAAGCATGCTCTTATCTCATCTTAAGCATGCTCTTATCTCATCTTAAGCATGCTCTTATCTCATCTTAAGCATGCTCTTATCTCATCTTAAGCATGCTCTTATCTTAAGCATGCTCTTATGTCATCTTATCTCATTTTAAAACACACCACATGTGTTTTAAAATATTTTACAAATGCTCAAAGAACTATTGTTTTTCGTCTAGATACATTAAGTCTAGTGCTACTTTGGATAAAGCTAATTAACTATGGCATCATTAAAATTTAAGTCTACTGAAAAGATTGAACCTTGCTTAGAGTGCTATCGAAAGAATCTCGATACAGCTCATCAATTTAATAAAGCTGAAGTGGCAGTGTGTAGGCCACATACTTGATTAACCGACTACCATTAATTACATACAGAAGTAATATTCGGAAAAGCTATAATAAGCGTATATAATATGGTTATTCGCCTGTTTTGGCGCTATAGGGAGGAGGCCTTTATTTGGAAGTCTTGTACAGAAGGCTTGTAAAGTTGATTAATGATGATTGTATTAAGTATATAGTTATTAATGGCTAATATTATAATTAATTACATTATTCGATATATAAGTGTTTAATAAATAATAGTTGTAGTAGGTAACTTGTAATCTATACTTATGAAATTGTTTGTTCCGACTGACTTATCAACGCACAGTCAAAATAAGTCTATAATGTGAAATTTGGATTTTGGAACATATTCCGGGTTTATTGACAAGTTTTTTTTAATAAATTCTAAAAGTCACCCTATCCCTGGTCCTATCCATTATCCTACTATGGTCGGTAGCCCACTTGGGCCACCTGGGACGTTGCTTGTGTTAAAGGTGACAGTAGCCACCATGTAGCCATCTACTATCAAGTAGACCGCCAGCCTGTCTGTCGATACTAATAAAACTTAAATAAAAGTTTTATATTAAGCCTCACATTAATCAATAATGTAATAAATGCATTATTTTAAAAACATTATTTCAAAAACATTATTTCAACAAAATATATTGAAATAATTAAGAAAATGTTTCAAAAATATTAGAAAAATATTTACCGTCGGCTCATCAAAATTTTACATATGGCACAAAATGTTTACAATAACTTCTTCTTCTATTATTGTAAATGAGGATGTATGGACTTTTGTTACTCTTATGTAAAAATTTCTGAAAGGATTCACTTCAAAATTCACAGTTTAAGTATACATCAGAATAAAAAATCTTAGTCTATAATTTCTAAAGATAGATGGTCTAACGAAGAAACGGGAAAAAACTGGTATATAATAAATTTCTGATTTTGCTAGCTAATTCTTAACTTATTAATTTTATTAAACATCTATTTCATCACTTCACTATATTACTGGAACTATATTTTTGTTTCATGGATTTTGTCAATTTTTTTCACATATACGAGATCTATAAATTTAATCGACTCTTTTTTTTTCTTTTTATGAAAATTATTTTTTTAACTAGAATTTAATATGATCATAGTTTTTAGCTATTATCATTTTTTTTAATAACAAAAAAAATATCATTTTCTATTTAGATAATATTAACAAAATAAGATGATAATATATTGAAATATTATAATATAAAAAGATCATTAAAACTTACCCGGTAAGAACAAAGGAAACTTTTAATAAAGAGGTACAAAGAATCCACAAAAAAAAACTACACTAAAATCCAAGTTTTAAAATAACGTTTGGTCGTTTGAACTTTCGTTATTCGTAATTTTCACTCGTGTTTGTGGGGAGGAAAAGCGATGCCTCCGTCGTCGCTTACGAAACGAACTGAAAAGCTTCTCCTGTAAGTTAGGGAGCTTTCAGTTACGCACAGGCGCAAAGGGACATAAGTTTTGGGATCATTTCTGTTCGTTTGACATTTGTAATACAATTCAATATTTGAAAAATTTAATAATATATAAAAGCATCTTTTTAGAATTTCAGTAATGTACGAGTATACATATCAAAATGTTAAATGGTTAGATGGGTTCAATAATTTTAATTGGAATTGCATATTGGATAATTATAATACTATGATTCAGTTTCAAGAATATGAATAATGATAATAGGAAAGATCCTAATATTATGTCACATTAATAAGATATAAACAATATAGATATAAATAATAATGTAATAACCAAGAGTCACCTACTATAGGTAATAATAGGAAAGATCCTCATATGTCACATTAATAAAGATATAAATAATTGGTTTAGTAGTCGTCTCGCATAATTTTATTTTGTACGAAATGTGCGAAAAGCCAACTTTGAATTTAATTATATTTTTTTACCATCATATCAGCTGCAAGACGTCCACTGCTGGACATAGCCCCAATTAATTTTCTTCTTATACATACAAAGTAGTAGATTCAAAAAGTTATCTAGAAAATCGTACTAGATTTAGAAAGTTTAGTAATAATTTTGATTCTAAAAGTGATTTATGTTTGTACTTTCATCCTCATTCCAGTTTTTACGACTCGCTGCGCCGCGGTTAACTTTTTTGGCTTTACTGTTCTCTCTTTATATTCCTTTTTTTAATTAAAAATATTGTATATACTTTATTTATACATTAACTTTATGTCTCTTGACCTTGACTTAAAATAAAATAAAAAAATAAAATACGATGTTGCTTGATTGCAATCAAGAGGACCATCAGCGTGACCATGGGGTTATAAAATACTCAACATGAAAAAGATTTAAAATAAATAAATTTTGGTTAAATGAATTATATAATTTAAATAAGTAGTGAAGCCACATTCCGCCGGGGATGTCTGCTACGCTACAATCTAGGATGCTTCAAAGGGCAGTTATTAGATTTCACTGCGAACGTCTTTGTGGTTATTTTGGTTTCGCAAAGGTCAAAAGCGGTGTAAGACTTCCTTGGCGATATACTATCGTACTATATAAAATAAATACGATAAAGGAAATGTTTAAAATAATAATTTAAGTAAATAAATTGTTAAATTTTACTCAGAGACAAGTTCAGAGATTATCAATACATGTAATAAAATCGTAAAAATTATAGTACACATTATACAAGGTTAAAAAAAACATTGTGTGGTTTTATGAAACCATGATGCAAGTGAAACTATTTTTCTACACGGTCAGCTGTTACGAGCCATGGGCGCCTTCATATTGGTCTTGGCTGCTCTGCCGAGTGCTTTTCACTTTACCCCCACTCCGCAGCTGGCTGTAATGCGACATGCGATAGATGGACGAAAAAATTTGAGGCAATGGAATAAAAGTTTCACTTAAATTTTTTTTTTAAGATTTGTCTCTGCGCTTGTGCACGATAACCTAAAAAACGGCTTAACCGATTTAAATGCGGTTTTCACTAATGTATTGCATTAAGCTTCCGTAATGTCTCATTCCAATCGGTTTAAAAACAAAAAAAATTACGCGCTATTCTAGAAACGCGCACAAAGTCGCAGGAAGAGCTAGTTAATAAATTTTTTGGAAAAGTGCTTATTTCAATAATGTGATAATAATAAGAACGACTTTTTTGTCTATCAGTCGTCGTGACACAAGAGCAGATAATATAAGTATGATAATACGAGATGTTTCTCGCGGAGTGCTTTAATATTTAATGGTAAACAATCTGGTCGAGTTGAGGCGACTGTAATAATGCATGTACCATGTACAGTAGGGTGTCCGTGTTACAAACAAATTGAAAACAAAATTATTTTAAAAGAGGAAGAATTTTTAAACAAAGTTTTAATTGCTTCAGTTTTAATGCTTATTATGTACTACTAGCGAACTGCCCCCGTCTTTGCACGTAGGCATTTTTTTTCTTTAAAATATATATACACAAACCTTCCTCCTTAGTGAAAACCGTTTCAAAATCCACTGGGTGGTTTAGAAACAGACAGAAGCGGACAGTGACGTTATTTTATATCTATATCTATACTTCTATACCAATATTATAAAGACAGAAGATTTGTATGTTTGTAATGAATAAACTCAAAACTAATGGACCGATTTTAAAAAATCTTTCACCTATAGAAATTTTATAAATTTACGCGGGCGAAGTCGCCTGCAAGAGCTATTTTATAATATGTATGTATATGTAGATAAGATGCATTGCATATATTGCATATTGTATTATTTATAATAAATAAAAGTTTTCATTTTTAACTAAGTATTATTTTCTAAGGGTATGATTTAAGCTGTCGTCAATTTAATTGGTTTTGAATTTGTTAAATAATAGGTTTTGTCCGCAAAATAGTAGAACTGTCAGCAAATTGTAGTCGCCAATCAATATAAAAACAATTCCATAATAAATCACATATAATCGTCGGGGATTTTTTGCAATTGTATACTGTACTAATGAAATTTGTTGGGTATTGAACTCACTCATTGAGTAGTTTTGAAGTCCGTATATCTCTAATGAAGTATGTTCGCTTCCAGTGGTCCATTCACGTGCATTGAAGCGCTTTACATCAATCTCCTCAATAATAAGATCGATGACGTCATATCAATTACTCGACGATACCTAATTAGGTTAACCAATAACGAGTTCTTGTCAACTGTGACCACATGTCGCTTGATTTATTGGACAAGTTTGACAGTAGGTATAAGTATGTATAATATCATCTACGTAGATGACAATTATAAGTTGTGTATTTTCTTTAATTAATGTGGAATAGCTAACCAATTAACTATTTTTTTGTTATCATATTATCTGTAAGAATGTTTCATGAAGAAGTTTATGTTTTAGTTTAAGGCAACCATAAGGATTTTTTTTAGTTTGCTACCAAAAAAAAACTTAATATACTCATATACTGTACATTTACTATTTTACAAGATTCATCAATCACTTTGAAATCAAATTCACGCAAATATAGATTCAGGTTCATCTTATGGTCGCCTAAGTACACAAGCAACGCTCAAGAGTTAGGTTAGGTTAGAGTCCATTCCCCTATCCCTTCCTTATTCCTTATCCTTAAAAACACAAAAAACACAAAAGGATATGTGTTGTTATGTGATTGCTGTGCCTACTGCCGTCAGACGAGGTACTTAAGTCATAAGTTTATATAAGTCAATTTTACATAAGTCAATGAATGTAGAAATTTCGTATTTGCAGAATTAGTAACACCATTAGGACTAGACCTGAGTGCTTTGGAAATGGTGGACCTGGTTTTCTTTGGAAAACCCAAAGAAAAAAAAAACACACACACATTAGGTACACATACGTCTCGTCAGATTTTTTTTTAAAATATTTTATTTTATGAAATATTATAAAATATTTCATTATATTAAAGCTACTAAGTGATAATATTATTATTAATGTATAGTATTAAATGTTCCATGTTCATAGCTATTTTTATAGTGAAAAAAAGAAGTATGTTATTGCCAATATGATTTTTTTTTTTTTAAATTTAATAAGGTACACAAAACAGGACACTGACATTAAATACATTGAATAGATATAATTACATGGAAGTGAACTAGACAGAGGCCCAAAACATGTTTACACAGCATGTCCAAACAAAACAGTGTTACAGAATAAAACAAAGGAAGAAAACAGACGCACTTTCATCCAAAAGCAAGCTTAGCCACATTCTAAAGGAAGTCAATTTGAGATGAAAGCACTCCCACACAAAACCACAATAAAACAAGTATTATAATACATTAATATATAAGTGCAATAAAATATTATCTATTAAGAGTTTATATGTTTTATTTATTTATTTATATATACATAACTATTAATTTTATTTAATGACGCTCGCAGTTACGATGGCCGTGATTTAAATACACATTATATATTTATTCTTATATTATTCTTGTATTGAGTGCTGTGTGACTATGTTTCAATAATATGAACTATAGTCCTGACTGACTATAGTCTCGGGATCTGCTACCTTTGATTTTAGTTTGAATTTTGCCTTTTTTATTTAAAAAAAAGGCTATTTTTAAATTACTATTTTTACAAATGACACTGGCAAAATCATCGGAGAAGATCTGATGGAGCCAAGACATTAAAGGAGAAAAGTCTTAATGCATCATAAAAGCGTGGTCACCCTAGGAGCATAGCATTATGCGAGAACACGATTCGCATTAGCCCGCATCTACTATTCGTTCAGAATTAGACATCGTAACACTCATAGATCACACTTTGACAGTGTAATTAATGAACGACAAGTACTGGTAGGCTGAAAATAAATTGATTGTTTATAATATTTATTCAAAACATCAGTAAAAAAGTAGAACTTTAATAATGTGTTATGATAACTAATGTTTATTGCTCAACATAGCCGTCGAACGAGATCGATTGCAAATGATCTCAGAATTGATTTTAATAAGTAAAATGACAGTTAACGAATGATAACATGTGATAACTAAATCTGTCTGCACATCATACAAATTGTAGTTAACTATATACTTAAATAAGAAAACTTATTATATATTATAATTTTCAGGACTCCGAAACCTACACTAGGGATTCCGATAATATATTATTTCTTATTTATTTTAATACTATTACAGCAGAATTTAGCACTTGACTTATTCCTGTTGTTTAGTGTTAAATATATAGATATACACCTAATGTTGATATGAGATAGTGCTACAAAATTACAAAATCCATATTAATATTATATTATAAACATGAAAGTAACTCTGTCTGTCTGATACCTTTTGGCCAGGCCCTGTGAAACTAAGGGAACTTTAAATAAATGTGCTGAGTCAACCACATATCTGATCAATGTGGAATTTACATATATATATTTTGAGACCTTTATCTGTAGATTATCAAGTCAGAAACATAATTAGGTGATTTTCATTCGATACATTTTTTGATCGAAATCGGTGCCTTTTCCGGAGAATATTACATTTTTCTACTAAACGGCTTGAGTTATATCGCCAAAAAACTGCTCGTAGCAAGGAAACATTGTTTACCAGTGATTGTCAAAATAAAATAAACTTAGGTTTATTTTTACTCCTATAATTAACGAAAACAATTTTGAGACTTACGTTGCTTAGTTCCGAGCTAGTGCATACCAAATCATGCTTCAAATAATGTACGCAATATTCAACCTTACGTAAGCTGTATCTTGCGATATATTAAAAAAAATTCTAGAGAGCCGCCGAGCAACTTGTAACTCTCGGGTGGCGGGACGTAGGGCGGAGCGAGCGTAGGAATTTTTTTCGTGGGGCCTGCTCTTAACCTTTCAACCAATCATTATGAAATCTTGCATACACGTTATCAGGGATAAAGAAAAGGACATAGGGAACCTTTAATCCAAAAAAAGGTCTGTTCCCGATCCCGAACAATTTTTTATTTATGAACGCGGGCGAAGTCGCGGGCACCAGCTAGTACTGCACGATATTTTGTAAATATTAATCTAATTCTTAAGTGTCGTTACGACAAGTTGACGGAAACGGCAATTAAAAATTCGGCCACGAATTCATGCGTTTCATTTTCAGTACAAATTAACCTACATTCTGCGACAGGCTGCCGGCCGATGATAAATTCGACCTTTTTGGAAACTTCAATTTTTAATAAAAACATCCGATATATGGTAATCTAGTATGGAGTCCAAGGGCGCCACGCTTTTTAATAAAACGACATCTAAAAGATAATTTTTTACAAAAAAATGCTGCTGATCTGTAAAGTAAATTAATATTAGCGAACAATTCCGTTTTTGTTCAGTTAAAATGTTTTGGTTAATAGGATATATTAAAATATCATTAAGCTTGTTCCCATAAAATATAGTCGAATTAAACCATTAAAAACGTTAACCACAAAAATCAACCATAGTGTTTGTGATTCAACGAAAACTTAGTGAAAATTATCTATAGATGGAGCTAAACAAAACATTTCCCAACGATCCAAAGTAGTTTCGAGTGGAATTCTAGAATCAGCGTTGTTTTAAGTAAACATTGACAGACAGGCTAACAGTCAATGACGTCATGCAAGTGCGCTGTCAACCTTAGTAAGATAAAGAGTAAGAAATTGAGAAAATCTTTTATTGAAGAGTTTAAACGAGTCTAGGAACATGGGCTAGTATCACTCACCAAAATATAGCATAAATGCTGTTACAGAATCTTTAGTTCACAGTGTTCTTCTGTAAAAAGGTGGTACTGCATACAGACAGACTGTCCAACTTATGAATACCAAACACAATAAATGCCCTGCCACTACTAATACACCAAATATTGTAATCTGATACAAACTATCAGATAATTTATATCTGTGTACTTTTGTTATAAGTAACACAAGGAAATTCCTTGTATTATTTTCTTGGGAAAAGTCTTTTCAAAGTTGATTCTGGTCTAGATCTGGAAATTAGTGGCAAAATAAGGCACACTGCGTTTCTTAGTCATTTGGGGACTTCCCAAATGTTATCTGGCGGCAGTAACCATCTCCTTACAGAAAACCATCGTGAATTAAAAGCATAAGTTTGTGCTGTTGTGTTTCAGTGAGCGAGTAACCCCATAACCCCTTCCCTTCCTTATCAATTATCTTTATTCCCAATATCTCTGGCAGCACACTTGCAGCAATGTTGCTTTACTTGTTTTATTGGCGATCATAGCGAGATACTAGTAAAATTATATGCGACAAACTTATAGAAATATTGATTTTCAAAAATTCACATAATTTTTAAGTACATGGCTGAAAAAAACATAAGATTTCTGTAAATTTTCATTCAAGAAAAGTATAATCAAAAGTGTCACTTTTAGTAATTTTTCGTGATATTAAACGTGTTATTTTAGGATCAAATTTGAGATATTTCTGTTTTTTCTTGGACCTAGTATGACCTAGCATTAATGTTCTAAAAGATTGTGTTATAATTTTTTTAATAACTTGTATACTTATCTGCGTAGGCCGTCGACCGCTATTTCAAAAAAAGGGCTTTTAAAAATGTTCTAATGAAAATTCACTAAAATATTTTTCAGCTATTTACTAGATTATACAACTACAAATAATATGACGTTAACATCTTATCTGTAAACTAAAACATCTGAAACTACTGAAATCTAAAATTTTGACTCCAGCGTGATTCTAATTGATGAATGCTCTTAAGTTATGAATAAAGTCGCAATCAAATATCGCACGCAAAACCGCGTCATGTCATGCTATACAGCCGATGCGGTGCTCATGCATGCATTCAAGTGTGAAACTAATATGTGACCGACGTGTGACAGAATTTCCATATTCATGTTTCGTAACCCAAGTGAGCTTCAATCAATGTTAGTTCAATCAATGATAATATCTACTACTAGTACAATAAGTATAATATTTCTAAGATATTCTCGAGAGAACAGTCTTTGTTTGTTTTTCATCATCGGATAATTGCGTTCGACTCCTTCTCGATGTTTGATTTATTCATTATCAAGTTGTTATTAAATTCTTAAGTGCATTTAAGCAAGTATAATTGACTAAAACTACATATACATTGTACATATACAATCAGTATAATATATAGATACTTTTTTTATTTATTTATTAGCTGTTGCACGCGACTTCGCCTGCGTATGTTACTCGCTGATAACGTAACTTTTAAAAAAATTTAAAAAATTAAAAAAAAAAGAACCTAGTCTAGTAGTTTTTGAGTTTATTCATTGCAATCATACAAATATTTTCTCTTTATAATATTAGTATAGAAGTATAGAATATAGATACAGTCTGTCCGATCATGGACTAGAGATATTCTAGGTACATAAATTATATACACTACGCCTTATGTTAACTAGTGAACTAAACTATTGACGAAGTTAAGCTTATTATGAACCAAGAAGTATGTACTAATTCGGATAGATGGCGCTTATTTCATGCAATTAAACGTCACTGACGGTGTCTCTCACCGAGCGTGACGGCATGAGTTCACTGTTTATTCCCAACACTAAAAGTGCCCAACGTGCCCAAAGAAGTTTTATCAGCCCCCTATTAAATACTTTCATTTTAAAGTTAAATACAATTATCTAAAGATGCATATGGATATATTTTATTGTAGTTTCTGTGCATCCTGCAAACTAAAGAATTTTGTGCATAATTAGTATAAGACTCAGGGGCAGACTCAGGAATATGTCATTCATACGAATTCATGTACTTAAATACTTTAAGTACAACATAACTTGCTGGCAACGTACAACCCTTATCAGGAGACATTTTCTGCTTTTGACAGGGACACTTTAAAACACTTCTCACTAATTTTCAATACATGGCGGCGCTATATGTACCACTCTGTTCTGTGATCAATTTGGTTCTTATAATTACGTTTCAAGTATTGAAACGTATGTATTCAAGAATCCCTAAAACAAAATTTTAATATCACAGAGTTCAATAGAAGCTGTTCGCCACTTGTTCGAATTGAAAAATTTAATTAAATAACTGAAGATCTGAAGGAATAATTAAGTCAATTTCGTTTTAAATTCAAATGAATTGAAATCTCGTCATCGATTTGGAGCCTTTTTTAAATTGTACTATTAAACATTGAAATGTGAGTGTATACTTGAGCCAGGCTATGGCCCCTCAATTTGCTGAAAATGCAAAGCTATATGCACAAGATGTATACGGCATATTAATATTATGAAGATATACTGTAATTGAAAGAAAGATATATAATATTTAATTGATATACATATTTTGAAACGTATAAAATGAAATATTATATATGTAAGCTCGTGAGTGTATATTTGTTACTTTTTTACGCAATAATATATGTTCAGTAATATATGTAATATTATTGAACGTATGTTGACCGAAACTTTACAGAAATATAGTTTACACATCACAAAAATAAAGACATATTACAAAAATTTTAAAAATATGCTCAAAGTCTTATGTAAAAGTTATTAATAATATAGAATTTAGAATATTTATAAATTGGCATCAGTTTTTTTTATTAAACACTAATAATATTTAATTATTAAGTAATTAATAAGCTAAATTATATTAAATAAATAATTTAAATTTATTAACTTAAACCAACTTAAGTTTCAGAAAGTAAAAAACTAGAAAATATAACTGTTTGTGAGTCATCTTATAGCACCCTGCACCATAGATAATGTACCTAAGTCAACATCTAAACAAGATTTGCCAACAAACTTAAGGAGTCTAAATTCTATTATGATTGAAAAAGCAGAGTAAAGATATGATGCTCAATTGACCTGTCGTTTGACCTCTGACAATGAGAGCACTAGAACCTCAGTCCACTAATTCAGGGGACCTCTTCTCTTCACAAAGGAATTCTCACTCAAAAGATAAATTCCTAAAAGCTTTTGCGGGAAATTGATTCGATTGTCCTTCATAGTGGAAATTAAATGTCGGCTTCTTCAAAATGCAACCTCTACTGGGAGGCTCCATTATGTTTTATTTCTAAGTTTTTTTATATGATCGACAGTGTCTAGGTTGAAAATACTTGTCAATGATTTTTTATATTACATAGGTTGACTGACGGTATACTTGGAGGTATGGAGGCCTATAAAACAGCGTTGGCCTTAAGGTCTGGGACACACCTTTTTTTGATTGGGAAAATCTGCTGACCAGATCCCACCGACCATGGGGAGATCGGTAGGATATGTGGGACTTTCTACCGATTTCCCCATTGTTATCAATACTAATAATAAATCTGTAAGGGTCGGTCATGGAGTAAGTTACTTTGTTTTCAGAGATATCGTGTTTATAGGCTCTATATATGATACTGAAACTAAATTGACGATTTTTAGAATTTTTTTCTGTATGTATGTATGTATGTTCCTTCATAACTCTGAAACGAATTAACTGATTTTCATGAAACTTGGTAGATAAACATTTGGACGTACTGGACACAGGATAGGCTACTTAATATTTTTCAACGCGGACGAAGTCGTGGGCACCAGCTAGTTTTGAATAAGAATGAAAGATTTTAAGTAATCTTCAAACGTTGTTGTTGCCATATTTTTTTTTTGTGGTGGGCCACTCTTATCACTCAGGGGTATAAACAATAGTTTACGACCTATTCTCAGACCTACCGAATATATACAAAAAAAATCATAAAAATCGGTCAAGCCGTTTCGGAGGAGTTTGGTTACAAACACTGTAACACGAGAATTTTATGTATATAGAAGATAGATATCTACTGAAAATGCAAGGTGGCTTTAGGCATAATGAATTCCAATTGTGAGTATTGTATTATTTTGGACGTAGAAAACTGTAAATCACGTTTCACTGAGCAAACAGTACGTGACGGGTATATTTATGGCTGTGCCCGGTCGTTAATGGAGATCGTGCTTTGGCATTCTTTAGTTTGCTGCATATTTGGTGGCCGAAGTTTTGTTACAATTCACGTCACACTTTTTTTCCACACCTTTTTAAATACAAGGGGACTTGGAGGGCGAACTCATCATTATTTGGGTGATATTGTACTGTACCGTATTCTTTTTTTATTAGAGATGGGTTTGCTCTTGGCCAACATCCAGCTGTGTAGCGAAGATGAGCTCGCGAGCGAGCTCAACTAGAAAATGCCTATTCAATCGAACTTTGAAAAGATTTGGTTATAATATGAGTTTGGAAACTTGGCAGTGCGCATTATAAATGATGTTTTAAAGCGCTTGGTCCGAAAAAGAGGGATTTATTCGGTTCGTGAACTGCGTTTAACAAAACACATAATTATAACAGTAAACATATTTTCTTATAATTGAACTCATGATCAGTGTGAATATATACAACTTAGTTATAGATATACATTACTTGTTAATTTATTAAATAAATTTTTGTTTTGTATAACAAAAAAATTCAAAGTTACCTCAATCAATTTGTTGATCAGTGTATTATTTTGACGAGCCCGTTGGACGAGTGGTTAAGGCCTTAACGCTATGTCTGAGTGGTTTCTGGTTCGATTCCTGGCAGAACTAAATTCGTTAATGAACTTTTGAAAGTTGGGTCTAGTCTGGATCACGAAATCAGTAGCGGCAGTAACAAATGACAGTCTGGCAGCAGTAACCACCCCCTTTACATTACAGAAGACCACAGTAAAATAACGGCATGTTGCTGCTGTGTTTCGGTGAAGCGATGTCAGAGCCTATTGCCCTATCCCTCCCTATACATATCCTCAAGTTATTGCCTTTATTGCCCGATCCCTTCCTATCCTCATCCTCAATTCTTTTTTTTTATCGAGGAGAAATCCTTTTATTGATCCCCTGCCGCTTGCTAGGCGACAGGGGTATGTGGAGGTCGACCAGCATACTCCGCGTGCTCACGTAGCAGGCGGAACTGGCTCCTACCCACTAAAACTCCCCGGTGTCTCCTTGCCCATAAGTGGGCAGTGGACTGGCTCTGCCGAGGCAACTGCTCCGACCCACCCCCCTCGGGCGGCCTAGCCATTGCTGGCTAGGCTGACGCCAACAGGGGGATTGCCCGGAGACACCCGAGCAATCCCAAGACGGAGGGACCCGTGCAGGCACACACAGCTAGCGACTGTGTGCGCAGGTCCCCGAGGACATTTGAAGACGGGCTGGTGCCCGCCTTCTCCTGCCCGGCCGTCTGCAAGATGTTAATGGGGGACTCAATGGACACCATGATGTCCATTGGCTCCCCCACCTCCAACGTGGGCGGAACAAGTCCCGCCCACCACCAAAATGAGCGGGGGACCAGGGGCCACCCTAAGGGCTTCCCTGATCCCCTGAACTCCACCAAAAACCCTGGCGGCTGACTCCAAGTGTGCGCTCCGCCACGGGCTTGATGTCTCAAACCCGCTCGGAGCGCACGGTGTGGGCCTTCTTGGTCCCCTACGCCAAGAACTGGCGAGGGTAAGCCCCCCCACCACGACAAGGTGATGGCCCACCTAGGGGGGATCCTCAATTCTACTATGGTCAGCAGCGCAGTTGCAGCACCTGTGGTGTTGCTTGTTTTATAGGCGACGGTAGTCAACTCTCATCGCCTAAAATAATGGTCTATGAAATTAAAAGTCACGTGTAGTAGTTGTCAAATTAGAATAAATACTACATAAAATATAAATAGTCAAAATACAGTTATATACAATGGTAAACAATACTTATCAAATCAAAATTGAAAATGTTTTATTTTCTTTTAATAACTATAAAAGAAGACCAACCAAAGGAAAGCATCGCCATTCTCAAAGTTTTATCTAATATACGAGTTAATAACTTATTTAGTGAATATGAATATTATCGCGAATATTAAGAACTTTTGACGAAACTACATGAATATAATAATAATATATATATTGTTGGAAGATTGTGTAATTTAAAATAATAATGCTAAAGAAAGACTATGACTGAAAGTGTGATATTATCGTCAGTCTACGAGTCAACTGTGAAAATTTGGAATAGGTTGGGTTCGGGGTTTCTCTGCGCGATCGATTAAGGAGTTAGAAGATAAACAAACAGAAATTTCAGACTTAACCTCAAACATTAGTAAGTTGAAACAACAATAATCAGGGAACATATTATTGAGTTTGATGTACGTTTAAAAGTTTATTGATATCGATCAAGAAAGTTACACGGAGCTATAAGTAACGTTGATAATATACTAATTAATATGTAATGACAAATACTCAAATAATTATGTTAATGCTAACGCACCACATGTATGTAATATATATATATTATATATATGCAGACATTTGTATGAAAACTTAGTAATAAAATAATATTGTCGTTGTTGTTGAATTTACAAACGACAAGGAAATACAATGTATTGGCGCAACACACTGGCTTTTGCAGTAATAAATTTGCAGTTATCAACACCTTACTAAGTTCACCATAAAATAACAGCAAATGTGCTGATGCCAGTGTCCATTTCTTTATCCCTTCCACATCTCTTATCCTATTTATCCTACTAAGACCACTCAAATGTGCACTTACAGCAGGCGACGTTAGCTAAATACGACATTACATAAAAAAAAGATTAAGTTTGTTGTTTTTCAAAAGGATTTAATTACGATAACCAGCTCCTGGACTAACAACGTCTAAGTATGTAATTCTCCGTCGCTGATATTCGGGGCGCCTTAAAAGGGTGTATGATGTTATTACTGGTGCCGGTTGCTCGCTACCCGTTTTTATATGGGTCTCGCCATTTTTCTTTTCACATGCGGTAAATACGCTGTATCATTTAGACACAGCGGCAGCGTGTGCCCGGGAAACACAATTTCCACACGGAGCGAATGTGTTTAAGCGAATTCACGGAGAGGTGTGTATCGAAACTTTCCTGTTTTATGGTTTTGAAGCAGTTTTTCTTTACTTTTTTCGCCGTTTTTCCGGTCATTTTGTAAATATAAATTATGTAACCTACACATTAATCTTCTTGCTGCTGGTTGATAAACGCAAAAAACTATTTCAGAACATATTTAAACTTCACTTATAATTGAAATCTAGAAATAAAATATAGTAGCACAATCAGTATAAGAAACTCACTAGTATAGTTAAATTTAACATTAATTTATAATCTTTATAAATAAAAACGAATAGCTAAATGTTTTTCTAATTGCAAAGAATTCTTTCTCGTTATTAAATGTTACACTAGCATTTATTAAAGATAAAAATTGATGTTTAGCCCATACAAACACTTGTCGGATCAAAAATGTGTAAAATATACTGTGCTGCTACTACTTTGATGAGTAATCTGTATTTTATTCTACGAAAATGGTCTATCTAAGTGTCAAGTTTCATCCAAATTATGTTAAAATCATATAAGTAGACGTTATATACGATGTTAACATAAATTCATTTAAAATATTAATAAGTTAGTAAAATAAATAAGGAAGACAGAGACATAGATAAAAGAATTCATCATGAATAATCAGAACATCACTATTTCAAATCTTATTCATCACATAGTATGTACAGTCAAAGCAGAGAAAGCTATACAACAGGCATCACTCGTCCTCAGGTGGTTGTCACAGATTATGCTAATAAGAAAAAAAAAATAGAAATCTAGAAATAGTTTGTGACAGCATAACCGTTAAATTGATATTAGATAATTTATTTATTATATATATAATTTTGAAAATGTATCAAATGTTTTTGCTCCCCAGAAATATATTAAAAGTGAAAATAAAAAACAGTAAAATAGTGCAAAATATTAACACAACTTATATTTTTCTTAGATCTATATTGTATTTTTTATTATGACTTTTTAATATTTTAATGTGTATATTTTAAAAATTTCATATTTAATATTTTAATCAAGTGGCAAAAATAGATAGAACAGTATAGTTCACTCTTGTTGCGACTGTACCCCGGAAGGGAAAGACTGCATGAGCGACCGATAGGTTTCAAACCGTCAACTTGTAGTATTGTTAAATTTGACATACAATGTCTCTTTTATTTTCTCTTTGAACATATATCGTCTAGCCAGCAGCGTCGTGAACGCTAATCATTCCTCAGCACAACAGAACATAGTTGAGTTGTTCTGAATCAGTGATAAGTTGCAGTTCTAAAGTTTATAATTTAAAAATTCTTGAGCGAATTAAAAACAATTAATTGTTTCGAAGAAAACATTTAATATTTTCTAACTTTAATATTTCCATATAGTCATTTTGGAATAACTATGTATAGTATTATGTATAGTAAAATTCGTATTACCTATTCTAACTGTAAGTTGAGTCAGCGCAGCGCACTTGTACCGCTTCTGGTGTTAAAAGTATCTGTGGATCCAAGTGGAAGGAGCCTACTTATGTCCTTAGGCGACGGTAACCACCTACAATCAAATAGACCGTCAGCCACAAATTTGTCCACATTTTGTTCCAGCATAAGAGAAATTTTGTCCCCAGTTTCTTCAGGTAAAAATTGAAGTTAAGTTAAAAAGGTAAATCCTGTCAAATGGTCTGTGTTGTGAATTATATACAAAAACTAGTGACTAAGTTACGTACTATTTTTATCACTTAATTGAAGCACGTACACTTTTTGGTAATAAAGTGTACCATTAGTGTTTTACGAGTCTGACAACGTAGGTTTAGGTTCGACCGAAATTGGTTTGACACCCCGTTTAATGGCAAACAGACTGCACTCAATTATTTATGTGTTTACTAGCGGTTTTTACCTTGACACAGCCATGTTACTATGTAACAAACTTAAGACAAGGACTAACCTCAGACTGAACACAATTTTTAGCAAGTTTTTGCAATTTAAGTTTCAATATTGCAAAAAATAAATAAATATGTAGCTTCTCGGAGATAACCGAACAAGTTTAATATTGGAAGCTTTTTCTCAAATATTGTTTAAAACTTGAAAAAAAAAAAAGCAGCCCATTAAAACTTTGGTAAAGAACTTAAGTTAATTAATAAGCTTAAAAACAAACTGTGACGAGAAAGCTTTGTTTTGGGCAGTACATTTTTTTTCTCAATAAATAGAAACTTTTGTATAAATCTGCCCGATTCAAACTTTTTTAAATACACTCTAACGCGAAAATAACGCTTTTCTGCGTTAGCGTGAAAACCTTTCATGAAGTCGACAGCTAAAGCTCCAATACTCCAATGCTCCAACAGAATAAAATGATTGAACAGAAAAAAATTCTGAACCCATTATTATTCTGGACTCGCAGGATAATAATAATTGGCATATTATAATATGAATTTGAAAAGTGTTATTATCGCAGCTGTATGCTTTGTGGGGTAATTTTTTAGACATAGTATGTTGCTATGCAAATATATGCTTTTCCGTGATTCTAAATGTGTATTTCAATCTAAATATAACATATTTAACCGCCTTACACGTGTTTTTGACAATTGGAGCTTTTTAATACAAGTTTGGGGTATTTTTTTTGGACGGGGGCGTTTGGAAACTTACAACCTTTGTAAAATGATTATTCTTATTTTTAGACGATCCCTTTTGTATAGGTATATGAAAGGTTTCATATACCTAT
The DNA here is from genome assembly GCA_936446665.2 of Synanthedon andrenaeformis. NCBI lineage: Eukaryota > Metazoa > Arthropoda > Insecta > Lepidoptera > Sesiidae > Synanthedon > Synanthedon andrenaeformis. Next base: position 11,812,026 of record OW387788.2, read on the forward strand.
ACAAAATTTCATGATGATCAAATGATCGACAAACTATCACTTTCGGGTTATACTGTTCTTGGCATTACCTATCTATATAGAGAATCAAAACTAATTGTAGTATCAAAACAGGCAATACTGAGCTAAAGTAATGTAAAAGATAATCTGTGTCTTGTATAAAGTGGAGAGAGAATATTGCAGGCTTCTGTATTCGTTGTAGCAACGATAGAACATCTCCATCGGTAAACTTGCGTAATTTATCTAAGCGCAACTTCAGACAAACAAAGCAATGAGTTGTACCAGTAGACAGCTCCGATGTACAGGTACAGTCGACTCGAAAACTGATTAACACAATGTTATTTTTTCATCCACGAGAAATAAATTAGTTAACTCCTGCTCTCTTAACTAATCTATACTAATGTTATAAAGAAAGAAGATTAACTCAAAAAATACTGGACCGATTTTAAAAAATCTTTCACCTATAGAAAGCTATGTTAACATCGAGTAAAATAGGCTATATTTTATAAAGTTACGCGAATGAAGTAACGTCTAGTAACTAATATTATAAACTGGAAAGTGAGTTCGATTATATCTTACGCTTTTACGTCTTAATAATTTTTTATTTAATAATCTTCTTAATTTTTCTGAATCGAATTTACAGCCCTAGGAACTTGAATGATGAAAATATAATTTAAATTTAATAGGTTATTCAAGAAATGTTCAAATGACTAAACCTACTAAGTATATAACAGGTTTGAGGAATGCATAAGGTTCAAAGTTTCTAAGAAACTACACTAAAACTAGTAAATATCATGTATAGAAGGATTTTTACAAAATTTTACGATGACCAATAGGAAGAGAGAAATAGAGATATGAAACTCAATTTTATCATACTGAATATTATGTTTCAGTCATTTGATATTTTTTTTGATAAGCCAATATATTTGATCGCTTTGCGCATTTTATTTAAATAAATAAATCTTGTTTTATTAATTTCAATTATAAGGTCAGACTGTCTGTTCGCTTGATTGTAGGTACCTAATCAGCTTTGCCTATGTAGATAATAATAATAGGAGTGCAAGGGCGCACTCTGAATTTCAGATTGTCTGAAAGTTTCATCAAAATCGGTTCAGCGGTTTTGGAGTCTATAGGGGACATACATACACACATCGCCTTTTATATATTACTAGTATTTGCCCGCGACTTCGTCCGCGTCCGATCGATACCAAACTTCACAGGAACATCCGCTGGACTAATCTGAGGATTGTCTGAGGTTTCAGCGGTTTTGGAGTCTATAGGAGACATACATACACACATCGCATCATTATGTCTTATAATGATATGCTTAAAAAGTCAAACATGAAAAAGCATAAATAGGTTTTTGCTTTTATGCTTTTCAAAACAGTCTAATAACTTTGGTGTCCAAATTTTTTTTTGCGGACAGTACAGTAGGGTATGTGGGGGACAAGACACCGCCGGGACAAATTGGCACAGACGTGAAACTTTTATTTTTATCCGGGTACTACCCACCGGGACACTTAATGGGCTGGAGACGTATCAAGATTTTCACATTCATTCAGTTAGAGCCGTTTAGGGATACTCGGGGGGCAGTTTTTTTGAGAAATCGCTTCGGATCCCTTCCGCCATTAATGCTTTATTATGATGAGATCGTATACACGGAAACGGAATTTTTCCCTATTATTATTTTATTTTGTTTATTTCCCTAGATTAAAATATTTAAGAACCACTAACGCTTGACATTCTGGAATGTATTACGTGCCTATTTACACATAATGACCTACTTGGTGATATTTCAGGGTGGATACTGCATCCACTTTAGATACTGCATAAGGTAAAGCAACCTTAACCGCTGATTTTACCTTGTGCATATAAGTTCATTGTTGTTTAACTAGTATAGGAATTAACCGCAACGTTAGCTCAGAAAATCTATAACTAAACTCGCTTTGCAAACTAGTTTCTTTGCTCATATACTATTAAAGTGTATAATAATAAATACAGATTAGGTACAAACCCAATATTTTAAATGGTAAAATGTGTGTTCCCTTGTTTGTTATACTTTAAAGCTTGAACTACTCAACAGAATACCGATCATCATTAAATGTTGCTAGCACGTTGTCAGGGATACAGAAAAAAACATAATATAACTTCATACATTTCACAGTACTGTACCCGAGGGATCACCGAAAAAAAATATAATAATTTAACACATGGCAAATATATTTACAATGAACAATAAAGATTGAATAAACAACAAAAATAATAACAGAAACCACAAACCAAGGACGAAAATGAAGGAATTTTCTTTAAATCCGTCATTATCTATCATCATGCTCCGTGTTATATCTCGTGACAATTAATTTAACGAGACTTTGAATAATGACTTAAAGCTTAACTGTGAAAATTACCTTTTTATTATTATAAAGGTCTCAGACCTGTTGCTTCTGTGACACAAATCCAATAATACCTACTAATACTTAACTTGAGGTCACACGATTACTGTAAGAAAATACATATAATTTTAGAATAAATAAATATACTACAAAAAGAATCAGAAAATAGGAAGCCTTTTTTTATATATTAAGATCGTCAGACAGACTAACACAAGCAACGCCACACTTGCTGTTAATTGTGCTGCCGAGTATAATAATAATAATAATAAAATAATAATAAATATCTCCACACATTCCACACAGCACCATCTAGTTCCACACTAAGCAACTTAATGCTTGTATTATGGATACCAGACAGTTGATATAATACATAGATTACTTTTTTTTTGTAAATACATACATATTATAAATACATACATATTATAAATACAAACATCCATGACTCAGGTACAAAGGTAAATGGTAACACAAACATTTGCCCCTAGCGGGATTCGAACCCGCGACCGTTTGATTAACAGCTAGGGTTACTAGCCACTAGACCAAACGTGTCGTCAAATAATAGGATAGGATAATAATAGGATTAAGGATAAGGGATTAAGGGTAAGGGTAAGGGGTAAGGGATTAGGAAGGTATTAGGGAAATGGGCTCTGGCATCCCTTACTCAATCATCGACGCACAGCACTGTAATCTTCTGCAAGAAGATGGTTAATGCCACCAGACTAGCTGTGAAACTTAGTGTGTCCTGTCACTACGTACCACCGAAACACAACAGCATGTATGCTGTTATTTCACGCTGGTCTTCTATAAGTGGCTGTAAAAGGTGTGACGGTTCATATTTTGATCGTAGCGTAGGTGGTTAAGAATAGGGCACAATTTCAAAGTGCTCTTGAAAAATATGAGACAATTAACTAAGATATTTTAATACACGCCTTACTTTCCCAACACAGTGTGTGATTACATTAAATTACATTGTTATCAAGAGAGCCGCGGCCCTGACCGTCGCGTTCACTTTAAATGTTGTTAAATCACGCGAAATTTAACTATTAAACTGACGCCCTTTTATCACGTTATATGGAGGGTATTATGTCATATATAAGAAAAAACTTTACTTATATATTTTATTTATATTATGTTGGCATTCCCAAGGTGTGTGCGCGTGTGCGTGTGCATGTGCGTGCGCGTGCGCGTGTGGGTGTGCGTGTGTTTGCGTGCACTGTGCGTGCGCGTGTGCGTGTGCATGTGCGTGCGCGTGCGCGTGTGGGTGTGGGTGTGCTTGTGTTTGCGTGCACTGTGCGTCTGTGTGCGTGTGTGCGTGCGTACGTGTGCGTGCGCTATGTGGAGGAATATATGTTATTCTCGACATGGAGCAGCTTTACAAGCACTCGTCAAATAACCGAAATATTAGTTGATATCGTTAAATCTATTTACGAATTTTAGTATGGATGACAGAGTTATCTGAATAGTTATTATAAGCATCAAAAAGAAATTTCTGCCTATTAGTCAGAACAAAAGTTTTGGCTTATCCGATTCATTTGATACAGTAAATAAGAAATGTAAAAATCTTATTGAAGCCCCAAACTAATTTAGTAATAACAACATAGTTGTTATATAAAATTTAAGAAAATTTTGTTAATTGTTAGCTGCATTACCTCGTTGTTTATTTGACATTGGGTGCATACATATTATAAAGAGGTAAAGTTTTATGTTTGTTTGTTAGTATTGTTACATTAAAATTTTCGCACCCTATGGTTAGTTGTGCCGGTCGTACAGCTTTCGTTAGAATCGCTTCTGGGTGTCCTCGCCTGTTAACGTTATAATTAAATTTCGCGCTTACCACTCGTTGCATAGTTCGTTTACATGAAGTGTGGTATAACGGAACTCTTCCGGTGGTACAGTTTGGTTCTGGTTCACTTCTACAATCTTCACAAATTCCCTGGCCTAATTTTATGAATATTTCTTTTTTTTGTGTGTAGAATCTTTTTTTAATGGTACAAATTGTATCAAATTGTGTTAATCTTTTTAAAATCTGCTTTCTTTATTGTATAGAAGCCTTTTACGAAAATATACGATTTTTATTGTACTCTAAAAGGTCTTTTATTGATTTTATTTAATTGTCAACCTGTCCGTACTACACAGCGGAAAAAAAGGTAACAGTATGTACCCCTACATACTAACAAACAAACATAAAACTTCTAAACTACTCATTTAAAATATTCTGTAATTCTTCTTTATTCATTAACCCGATTTAAAGTATTCTTTCATCAATAGTTAAAATAGAATTTCAGGGTGGACATTGGCTAAATATTCCAATAGCTACCAGCTGTCTAAAAATAAAAATGAAGACACTAGTTGATCACGCCAATGATCCGTCTCGTAAGGAACACTCAGAGTGGATCACGCGAATATGTTGGATAAAAAGTGGACTGTATTCTTTATATGGTGCGTACAATCAAGTGGCAAGGAAGAGAGACTGGACCGGGACATGCAACACCTACCTCGTATGCCGTCGGTAGCTTACGCGTTCCTCCAGCGCCGATGGAGACGGGCGGGCCCGCCACACAACTCGTTCTGGTATCGGAACTGTCTTCCTTCACCTAAACTGCACTCGCGGGGCGTGACCAATTGTCAATTATAAAAGCACAATGCTTCAGCGATGCGATGTGAATTTAATCGGATTTATCGATATTATAAATCCGCGCGGCGCGATACACATAAATTTTCTTTCTTTTCAACTGCGGGGTTCACACCGAGCGTTGCGTTGCGTTTCGAAGTCACCAGAGGGCGTGACTCGGCGTGTGCGGTGTTTGCATGTTTTTTGGCGAGGATTTAAGGAATTGGGAATGCACCATAGTAAGTTAATCATTTTGGCGCCACCACTAGTAATAACAATTCCATATCAAGAGTATTATAAATATGAATTACCTTTTGTTTACCTCTATAACATGAAAATAAATGGAGTACTGTTGAGACCGGTTCTGATACAAACAACGGTTATTGTAACACATAATAATATTATGTATTTAATAGTGTTATATTTCATTTCGTATTTAAATACACATAACAAAACATTTTTTAATTTCACTTATTTTTAACATATCGATTTACAATTACTTGATGATTGTATGAGGGAGAACACGAAGACAAAAAAATCTCATAGATTCTCTTTTGAAATAAATTAATACATAAAAATTTAAATTGAAAGCGATATAAAAAATATAGCTTCTTTTTTTAAATTTGGATGTTGGAAAATATAAATCTGACAATTCAGACTAAATATCTTACACTAAATATTATACACAACTAAATATTTTGAAGTAGATACTATGCGCGCGAGTTAGGCTTTGCACACATATACAATGAACAGCACAAGTCCTTTTTAAGGGCCTTAACGCACTTGCGGGTGGCGGAGCGGGAATCCGCTGCGTGACAAACCGCCAGTTCAGCATATTCCCGCCACGGAATCCCGCGACTTGTATCCGCCTGTCACCCGCAGAACCAGCGGGAATCCGCTGGTGGGGAACCATTACGAAAATGGATGTCGTTTAAATGACCGCCGTCCTGGCGGGTGCGAACTAGTGTTGAGTAGGACATACAAGAGGCGGTACATTTGTCCCATACATGACGTCAAAATGTAAGAGTAGCTCAACATTTCAAAATGTACTACTTCAAATTTTATGTCGCGGTCGTCGCGTTCGCGTCACAGAGTGAGTACCCACAAACTTGTAGGCAAGGCACTCTGTGGTCGCGGTAAGTAAACTATACTAATACGCTATGTACGCCTCGCGTCATTTGAAGTGGGACATTGTACTGGCTCAGTTGAAAAAAGAGGCTACTCTTACAAACTCTTTTTCATGTCGTGTCCTACCCAACACTAGTGCGAACTGAAAGCGCGGGCGCGGGCGGCGATTTCCCGCGTGCCACCCGCGCACTACATTTCACCCGCCGCCCGCAAATTCATACAATACAATAATCACTGCGGAATTTCTGGCGGGATTCCGCGCCGTCGCCCGCAAGTGCGAAAAAGGGCTAATGGTGGTATGAAAAAGGTCTGCTTAGTTTATTTGACTGAAGATCTCTGCGTCCCCATAGATTTACAAAAGAAAGAATATGTCCTTTAGAGTTACCTCTGTTTATAACGTATTCATATTTTGTTTGAGTGGATTTTGATACGAGTCTCTTGGAGTTTGTCGTTATAAATAAAAGTGAAGCCGTTCTCCGAAGTCCGAGACACAATGACACACAAGTTAATAATGCAGCTCTAACTAGACAGCTCGTGTTCAGGATGCTCTCTGGAGAAATTACGAGACCATTCTGACTGTCGTTTGGAGTGCTGTTGCAATGCGAGGCCATAAGAAACGAGTTTTACAAATTTTATTTCACTACTTTTACTTATATAGGCGAGTTAACTAGAGTTGCCACGTTCACAGTACTCACACAAAAGCATTTTTGATATACACTCCTACCTGGGTCCGTGCGAGAAAGAGACAGACAGTGTGTTTATGGGAATGGCAGTGTGACGTCATTGCCATGCGCCTATTCACACACTACACAACCGCAATGTTTAAATGTGTTGCTCGTACCAACTCTCGTTAACTTGCCTATATTTACATATGTATACTATCTTAGCATAATTTGTAATGGCAGTGTTTCGTAGTCATTTTGTCAGCTCATCTGGTGGCAGTAACCACCCCATTACAGAATACCACTAATAAACAAAATTGAAGTGTCTACTTGTAAAGTCAATTAATTTGTTTTACCCAGGATAAATCCCAGTTTTTCTGGGTGAAGTATTTTCCTGGGGAGCGTGCTAGTTTACTTATGTAAACAGATACCAATAACAGACCAATATAACAGAACAGATATAGACAATTAAGAAACTTTTTGGAAGCAGTTTTACAATATCGCTGTTCTCGTGGCCCGCACATAAGTTTGTGCGCTAGTCACGTAGCCACCGAGGTAAAGGTGGTAAACCGAAACATTTGCCCGCCACAGAACCGCCAGCAATATTGGAAACGTTCTCTTCTAAGTATTCACTATAAACACGTCACTGAGGATATGCTATCCAATGCTATCAAATTGCTCCTATTACGAAAACGACGACATGCGAACTCACAAATGGGATTTAAAATGTATGACGAATTCTTCATATTCTATCCAGCCAGATGCTGTTACCTGACAGAAATAATATACAGGGTGGAAAAATAAGTCGGGCCCTGGAGGGAAACTATACCTTAAATCCTTAAGTTGGCTCATTTTACATAAAGGAGACATTCCTTTAATTTTAAAAAGAAACAAAACTGCATTCAAAGATTTTCTAAAACTCACTTGGCTCGCCCGGGACTCGAACTAACTAAAATTAAAAAAAAAAAAAACACTCGCTATTTTATTATACTAATCGCTAGGATTATTTTCAGGATAAAATTTCTCTAACAAACATTTGGTCTTAAAAATCAAAATAAAGTTAATCTAACATTAACTTTATTTTATTAACAATTTGTTACACTTAAATTATTTAACTGATAAATTGTTCGAAATGAGCCCCCTCGTTCCGGATACACACATTTAGTCTCCGTTGAAATTGATTTCTTGTAGCCTTCAGCAGTGTTGTGGTGTATGCCCCTAATAACATTTTCTACCGCAACCCTTAGCTCTAACAAATTGAGCCAAATGTAAAATGAGCCAACTTAAGGATTTAAGGTAGTTTCCCTCCAGGGCCCGACTTATTTTTCTACCCTGTATAGGAAGATATAAAATTTTGAAGATCGTGATGAATGACACAATAACAATAGTACTGAAATATTGCATGGGAAAAGTGATATAGGAAATATTGTATAGTAGAACCAAACATAATCTTTATGAACCCAGTTTTCTTCTTATTGTAGAAGAATAGTATTTAAAAAATGTCCTAAGCGTGGCAAAGTGTATGTTCTGTACTTGAAAAAATAATAATAGAAAAAAGACCTCAACAACAAACAATCAGACAGTTGAAGTGGGAATAAACAGGACATATCTCTCGTGTAGCAGATGCCTCGAGGTGTAGACTATGTAGAAATGCCCCGTGGACAAACTAACTTCAAGAGAGTGTATAGAAGTAAATGGATGAAAAAGGAAGTTGACTGAGTGTGTGATGTTTTTATTGTATTTGTAATTTTTAGGACAAGGTTTGTATGAAAGAAAATTTTTGGAAAATCCACAGAAAAAAATCTGGAATAGTATTTTTATATGAAATAGCCAAGGCAACGACTGTCGGGTCAGCCAGTAAAGTATATGTGTATCAAATTTATATGTGTATCAAATATTTACACAGTATGTAGTTTCATTCCAAAATAGAGGAATTGTTGAATTTTAGTATATCACACTTTTTTATTGAACTGATTACGACTAGGAAACTAGGGCTAGGCTGTACCTAGTTCATTTGTTATTAGTCGAAGGATATTTCTTAATAATCTTTTTTTTTAATATAGAAAGGTAGAGGATATTAAATTAGGTTTTGTGCATCAAACATTAGAGTTAGACTTTCTTATCAAGATATGATTTTTATGAAATTTGACTTTAGTTTTAAATTAGGCAAGGAAATGTTCAAAGTAAGCTCAAATCTATTATTACGGGACTTTGATAAGATTGGTAATAATATTTAAGCCTCCTAATTTGTAGCACGCAATGTGACGATTACCTATACCTACTACGAAGAATTACTAAGAAGTATTAAATGAAGGTTAAACAGTCCAAGGCTTTTATGATTACATAGAATAAGTGAGACAGGCTGACAGTTCATTCTATGGTGTAGGCTACTGTCGCCTGTAGCAAGAGCACATGTAAATAAGTGGATTACTGGGCGAGGACATGGAAACCATACTACAAATTATATTTTATATTTTTTTTATAATATATAGGTGGCAGACAGGCTGGCGGCTCACTTGATGGTAGGTGGTTATAGTCGCCCAAGGACACAAGCAATGATATTTAATGATAAGTTTTTTCAATAAACTCATACGGTTCAATAAAAATTCAAATGACATATTTTTTTATTGAAGTTTGCATAAGAATAGTATAAAATTAAAATATCATTCAACAAAATTGTACCTATATGTATGTAGGTACCTACATACATATACCTATGCCTATGCCTATAGGTACCTATGCCTTTGTTGTATTTTAATAAAGAATTTCCCGAGTAATAACAAATCCTGCTGACGAACAGCAATTTGAGATTGTCAAACTTTGTAACAAACTTGCAGCCCTCTCAGAGACGTTTCGTTTACAATTTAATACATTTTCTTGTTATACGAGTGTTTTGCAAGGTCAGCATTTAATTTTAGAAATTCTGAGTGACGTCCAAATGTAATTTTAAGTCGCTATCTACCGTAACTTTTCGTAATTTTTTTGGTCATATCATGGAAATATTTTATTATAGGCAGGGAGCAAAGAGATACGCAATAGTAAACTGAAAAGTTACAAAAAGTCACTGTAAAATAATTGTTAAAAATATTATGTAATTAACTATATTTTTGTCCCAAATTTCGTCTGTGTGTACCTGGTACCCTTACAATGTGGTATTTCTATAACCCAAACAATGTGTATGCAAAATTTCACGATGATAATGGTTGAGCGTGATTAAGTAATTAAGTTAAACTCTCTGTTGTTTTTTATCCGATAATCTGCTATAGAGTTCATATAGAGACTAAACAGCATACTAAACTACTAGGTAGGTACATATTCAATATATTTTTACGCCTGTCTTATTGGAGAAAAGCATTCAGAGATTGTTTTGATATATTATTTATCTGAAACTGAAGGTAAGTAGCAATCATCATCTGGACACAAATCACCACCAAATCACATTAAAAAATACTTATAAGAATAAGTGGTTAACATTGTATAAGGCGATATATTGTGTGCTCGGTGAGCAATATCTTGTAGTGGCAGTAATAACATGTTACATTTAACAATAACATCATAAGTGCTTCAGTTGATTGATCTTATCTTTAATCTTCCTGTAGTCGGTAGCGTACTTGTGGCGTTGCTTTTGTTATTGTCGACGGTAGCCACCTAACATCAAGTGGACAGTCAGCCTGTCTATCGACATAATGTCTATCGACATGAATAGTCTTTTTAACGTAAAAAAAGACTATTCATCCTAAGGGAAGATATATAAGCTTTATTCCCGTTCAAAATGGAACATCAAAACATCTGTATACTCAAATATTTTCGAAATAAAATGATAGGTATAGTGGAAGGCAAAGTAGCAGGAGAATCTTTTTACATTTGCGGCGTTACTTTGTCTTTTGAATTCTGCTACAGAGTTTGGCTTTTATCCAAAAATCAGACATCTCAAATAGATAGCAGTAATTCAAGAGATAAGTATTCACAAGAGTCTCTTGAACGACTGACATAGTTGCACTTTGTTGCACCTTTGGGATTTTGATAACTCTCAACCTCTCAACTTTTCAACTATTTTGCTCGTTGTCTCTGCTATATTATTATTATTATGTATGTCTGTAATAACAGTGTCAATATAATGGCACATAAAACATAAAAATTTCTTCATAAGACCGGCGAAATAGCGAAACTAGCGACCCGCTCCCGGCTTTGCCCGTTTATCCCTCCTTGAATATGTGAAAACCGAATTAAAATCGGTCTACCCATTCTCGAGTTTTTGAAGCATACAGAAACCATAAGAAGTAAACTAAATAATGAAAACGTAGTTAGCGAGATCTAGTACACATTTTTAGAAATAGTAGTAGGTATTTCAAGGATATCTGGCGTCCGGGTCTTACCAGTTGAGAGGTGTGATGGCCCACAGATGTTCCAGTGGGTAGCCACATTAGGAGTAGACTAAGTCGCACAGAGGTGACCCCTCTGTGACCCTCTATCCTTGGGGACCCCCAAAGGACATGGCGGTGTCTGTGGGGCCCAGGGATAAGCCTCGCTGTGATCCCGGGTCTTATATTGCCCGGTGATAAGTCACTTCGCCGGTCTTAAAACTCACATTTTACGGCGAAACGCATGCGAAAAGAAAAAAGGTGTCAAGTTTTGATTCCCCCTTGCAAAGTTGTTAGTATAAACTTACTTTGCGCCATCTAGTATATAATCTAAGAAACATTAGTGTTTCAGGGTACCGTAAGTCCATTACATAAAAAAAATGTAAGAAACGTCCAAGTTGCACAGAGTTATCAACAGATGGCAGTAAAAACACTTTAACGCCGTTGCCAATTAAATAGTGGATGTAATATTTTTTAAATAATTTTACATGAATCTATAATATTTTTTGCCTATTCATAAAAATAAATTTTAATAAATTGTACGTTGGCTTAAGATTATACTATATTTTAAAACTTTTAATAACATATTGTTATGTGTACGTACCTAAATCTATAATAATATTATAGAGAGGTAAAGTTTATATGTTTGTATGGAGGAGGTAATCTTTAAAACTACTCATACGATTTAAAAAAAAAAACACCAATACCTAGTTAGAATAGAATTTCAGGATGGCGCCATCAGCTATCCAAAAATAAAGATTCAACGTATACTTTTGCCAAAAATGTATAATGTCAAGTGTAATCGTTTGTTTATCAACGCGGAGGAAGTCGAGGGTACCAGCTAGTTAAAGAATTAAATAATCGATTAATGAGGGAATGAAAGTAAACTTCAAAAAATCCTTTAGTTTTCATTTTACTACTATAACATATAATATTAATATTATAAAGAGAGATTTGTATATTTGAAAAAAAAAATGAATAAACTCGAAAAAAACTGGACCGATTTTAAAATTATTTAACTTATAGAAAGCTAGATTATCACTGAGTAATATATATATATATAAGCTATATTTTATAAAGTTAAGCGGACGAAGTGGCGTGCAAAAGCTAGTATAATATAATAAATATCTACCTATTATTTTTAGATTTACAGAAATAAATAAGCGAACGCGATTACTATACTTAGTGTCGAAATTTTTGTCGTCAGTATAAAATAAAAAGGACTCGGTCCCTAATCTTCCCATTTTTGTCAGTAAAGAAATCTTTCCACTCCAATCTTCTTAATTAACAAAGTTTAATTGTAGCCTTCATTCCGGATTATTAACATTGATTTATACGTACAGACGGAAAGATAAATCTTTTAGACCAGTTGCGCATAACGATGTTTGTGTTGTGAAGTACCTATTCAGAGATTTTAAGTTGGAAATCGTGCCGAAATATAAATCACTAGCTGGTGCCCGCGACTTCGTCCGAGTTGAATAATAAAAGGTATAGTAGAAACTCGATTATCCGACCCTCAGTTATACGGATTCGCGATTATCCGAACTACCAAGTCGAATTTATGCAAGCATGAACGCGTCGGAACTGACATTATGGATCGCTTAATAATTTCTTAATAAACAATGATTTTCGTTATGTATTTGTTGTTTTTAATAAACACATAACATTATGTACTGCATATGTACAAAACCCGCTTTTCTTCATACATTCGATTATCCGGATTTTTGATTAGTTTTTCGGACGAGACAACAATTATTCCGGTTAAGGCCCGGTCAGTTCACGGCCCGCGTCGCTGGAAAACTAAATGAACGCGCGTATCGAATTGCAACGCTTGCCGCTCCGTCAATATGGTCGATTATTGTATAGCTCTTCGTCAGGTTTACGAACGAAAATATTACTACTATTTAGAACATTTTAATTAATTGTTTGAATTCTGGATATTTTTTAAAAATCTAACCGGTTATTGTGTTAGAACCATTAAAAGACTATCCTTTTTGTAAAAAAAATCATATCACTGTCGTTGAAAATTACGAAATGGTCAACATGGAAGTTAATTTTTTATGGTGATGTTTAGATTTTTTTTACAGAGTTACCAAGCCATTTTTCAATATTCGTTTCGGTTATTGAGTTTCTTTTTTTTTTTCAACCTACATTAATTTTTGTGTAGTACAATTCTGCATCATTTCATCAAACTTGAAGTTCAAACATCAATCTTTTCGTCACATTTCGTGAATCCGCCTGGCCTTAATCGAGTTTCTACTGTAATGCCTGAAAAAATATGTAAAGCAATATACTTAACGCCTCATATACATTGATACTTTGCCAAGCGTTGGTTCTTCACTTTTAGATGGCTATTGGAATATTTAGCCTATAGGTTGACTATAGTATATAATAAACATTAAATACAAAATTCTGAAATATTTTCAACTAGCTGTTGCACGCGACTTCATCTGCGTAACTTTATAAAATATAATCTATGTTACTCGCTGATAATGAACTTTTTATAGGTGAAAGAATTTTTAAAATCGGTACACTAGTTTTTGAGTTTATTCATTACTAACAAAAATATGTACAAATCTGTCCTCTATAATATCGTTACGCAGACGAAGTCGCGTGCAACAGCTAGTAATTTATAAAACTGTGCACTTGGCAAAACTTTAAAAACACAAAGTCTGTCTCTAATTAAAAATTTTAGTTAAATAAAATTAATTACATAGTCAACTTTATCAATTCGTCCTCTATTTCGTTTATTACATAAATGCTTTGGCGAGAACTTTGTTGGCTAATTATAAACTTTTTAAACCATCTCTCTATGACAAAGTTCTCACAGAGAATATTAACTAATTAGGTATTTACTGTAAAATATATAAGCATGGCTGTATACTAGCTGGTGCCTGCAGCATTGTCTGCGTCTAAAAATGAAAATTTTAACACCTGAGAAAATATATATATAATGGCTGACATTTTTATCACTGTGATGTCGGTGGCATCGCCATTGTTGATGACATTTTTTTAATATTTTTAGACGATAATTTTTCCAACATAAAGTGTGTCACTATATTATGTTAGTGCAGGTAATAAACTATTTGTATGCCCAAATTCACCGAATTCCGTTTAGCCGTTTTTGGGTTATTGAGTAACAAACATCCAAACATACAAACTTAATCATTTATTTATTTATTTATTTTATGCATTTTTGCAGCAAGCTAATTTGCTTCACTATACCTTCTATTCTTTTATTACTGAGAATGTGATTTTGATGATTTTTTTCTTTGTGTTCATAAAAATTACGACAAAGACAAGAGAGAGAGAGAAAGAAAATGTTACAATGGTAGCGACAGAAAAAAAGCACTTCAAAAAAGAATCTATCATTGTAATCAAGAGTACGTGATCTGGCTAAATTATTCGACCCCCTAAGTTTATTTTCGAGTGGAAATCAAATCAATTTCAGTTTAAATCAAATTGGTACCGTTCTCAATGTTCTTCAACAAATTCACTTTACACTGTCTTATAGCTGAGACATTTGGAGGACCGCACCTCTAAAGTCTTTATTGCTCTTTAGTTAAGTTAGACTATTATTTGAATATGATTACTTACTAAATACTATACATGTTTCATAAAATAATGAGAAATACTTTTTTTTCGCTTTACATAATCTGGCCACAATTCACTTTCAGCTTAAAATTTATATTAAACTTTACCAAATAGCTACCAATTTTCTTTCAGCTCCGATATAAATCAGAGCACGAATAATCGTGCAACTAATTTTATTTTATATTGTTAGATAGGTCCACCTGACGGTACGTGGCTATCTTCGCCTATAACACAAGCAATGCCTCAGGTACTGCAAGTGGCGCTGGCGACTATCAATCAATCAATCAATACTAATAATAAATCTGTAAGTGTAGGTATTGTATGTATGTATGTATGTTCCTCCATAACTCTGAAACGAATTAATTGATTTTCATGAAACTTGGTAGATAAACATTTGGACGTACGGGACACAGGATAGGCTACTTAATATTTTTCAACGTGGACGAAGTCGTGGGCACCAGCTAGTAGTAAATAAATAGGAAAGGAAAGGAAAAAAATATTAATTTTTTGATCTCATCTTTTTATTATTTTGTTACGGCAGGAGATCAATAGGGATTCACCACCTATCAAAAAATAAAAATTCAATTAAGTACTGGCAAAAGTATAATGTCAAGCGTAATTTTGCTTTACATATTTTGTTAGGCGATATATCTTTTATTTTTCAACGGTTCCAGCTAGTATACATAAGTAGTATATATATAAGTAGTAACATTTAGGCTTTTTGTTTCATAGAAATCGGATGTCTAGAGGAAAATTTATAGTAATCAAATTAGTCAAATTTAAAATCATAAAAATCAAAATCAAAATATTTATTTATCAATTAGGTTTCTTCAAGAAACTCTCATGATCGTCATTATAAATTTAAATTTACCAGGTAAATTTAGTAGTAGGTAATTTAGTTTACAGTCACTACGTAAAATATACTGTCATTTCGGCAATAGCTAGTGTACTTATTTCTACCTTACTGAAGAAGAGAGATATGTTAATTCAATATGAGATAAAGTTCAAATAACATACAAAATGTAACTTAAAAAGTTTATCCACGAAGGAAGATAGGTGAAAGACATTTCCAAATTGGTGACGCTTAACAAAAGATTCTGTAAAATGGTTCTGTGAGGACTTGTCAAGAGCTCGCGAGATTCGCACTTGTTATAAGTTAACAAACTTTAACCAATTAACTCGACGCAACAACCGTTTTAGCATTTAAAGCTTTGTTTCGAACACATAATGGGCCATTTTGGGAGCGTAAAAGTTAGATTAATTAAATTCTTTGCCAGTTTGGGGCCGTAACCTCGTACTGCTATACCAAATACTATAATTATCTTTAGTATTAATACTAGCTTTTGACCGCGACTTCGACCGCGCCTCTTTTTCTTGTTAAAACTTTTATTCAATCTTTATTGCTCATACACTTAAGTCAGGTGTAGAATTTTTTATTTTTGCTATTAGATGATCCTCCTTACTAATACTTTTCCGTGTTTCTGACAATGTGTTTGTAAAATTTCATGAGAATCGAAGAGATAGGTAAGTGGGTTCTAGCATACTTTACTCACACACCGAAACACAACAGCACATATGCTGTTTGTTGTTCACTGAGGTCTTCTATAAGGGGTTGGTTACTGCCACCAGACGGGCTGCCCAATTTATTATGTTTTTCATTTTTATGTCTACAGACAGACATTCTGGCAGTCCACTTGGTGGTAGGTGGCTACCGTCGTCTATAATACAAGCAACTCTTCAGGGTTCAACGTCCAGCTCCTGCAAGTGTGGTGCAAGTGGGTAAGGGAAGTGGGTTTCCTGTTTTCCCCTTTCTTATTATGACTAATGAAACAGAGTTAGCCCTGCCACTGTCACTACTAAAACAAATAGCTACTTTTAAAAATTTCATTTCTAATATATGGCCCAGTCTGCAAACTACAGCACGCACGAAGTCGCAGGAAAAGCTACTCGTAGTACGTTATATAATACTATTTACTGGTACATCGCAAAAACGATGTGTAATTTTTGAAAACTCTTATTTAAAGAGGAAAAAAATGACTAAGTGCTTCTTTAGATGATGTAATTTTAACTAAACATACAAAAGATGTAGGTACAACCAGTACAACCTGGGTACAACCATTTACATACTTTTTATATGTACGGTTATGATGATTATTCGAGACCCCAAACGAGGCACTTACGACAAATGCTTAAATACAAAATTTTATAACTTAGAAATGTGAGCGGGCGGCAGGACAAATGAGTGCAGATGATTGCCTCACTCTGGTGGGTAATTTAGCCGGCATTTTTACCCCAAATTGGGCGAGACTAACGGCTCGTTACCCGCTTTGTTACCCCTTACATAAAACCAAGACATCTACATCTACATAAACTTCGAACTGTGAAAAAAAAGCTGAGACAATAGATATTTTAATTAGTTAACGTTATAATTTATTATGCTAATATCTTAATTAATCCTAACTAATATATCTATATCTTTATAATATAAAAATTATGTGTCACGTTGTGTCTCCGGGATGAACTCCTAAACTACTGAACCGATTTTGATAAAATGTGTAATTTGGTCCAACTTAAAAGATAGGATAATTTTATTTTGAACCCGGGCGAAGCCGGGAGCGGGCCACTAGTATATAATTTTATAAAAATTAGGTGTCACATGTTTGAGGTCAATGAACTAATAAACTAATGAACCGATTTTGATAAAACTTCGTAACTATGTTTAATTTAGTCCAACTTAAAAGATAGGATAATTTTTATTTTGAACCCGGACGAACCCGGGAGCGTGTAGCTAGTTATATTATAAATGCGAAAGTGGGTTTGTTTGTTTTTTAAACTTGCTCGCCTTAACAACCGATTATCATGAAGTTATGCATACAACGTTGTCAGAGATACCGAAATTCTGTTCTAGGGTCCCCGGGTTCAATTTCCGGCAGAGTCAACTTTGTAAATGAAAGTTGGCTCTGGTCTGGATCTGAAAAGAAGTGGTAGGGCACACTGCGTTTTGCAGGCATTATAAAATTTACAATTTGATTCGATTTTTTAAGCTTTCAAAGCACTATTTCTAAAACGAAAAAGTGTGTTGGTAGTACAGACTTAGGTCTGTATTGTGAGTTGTACTAAGAGCCTCACAGAATGTGAATTTTCACAGGTTCATATTGTTCGCGGTAGACTCGAACCGCTTAATTTTATTTCGACAATTTTTACGACGAAGGAGTTCGTTAAGACATCTGTTATTTAATTGGGAGTGGAGATGAGTTTACGTACATTTTTTTTTAAATGTACGTGAAACTGTTACTCCTATACTTACATCTCTCTTCTCTGCTGGCGCTACATGTTATTTGCATTTAAAAATTAAGGGTATCTATTACCTATTAATAGGGTCACCCATTAGTTTGTCAAGGTCTTTTAAATTAGTTTCAGTTGACAATAGAGTTCGTTAAGGCTACAATCAATTTAAAACATTAATATTGTTTTATTTGTGCAGCGTCGACTATGACATTTTGTCTAATTTTCTAAGAAGTGTTTGAAATGTTTAACTGAACTGATTTTTGTATCATCAATAATACAAAAATCAATAATCTATGATTAAAATCTTAAATCGATACATAGTATGTAATAAAATCGTATACATTAAATATTATTAATATATTAAATTAATATAGTATAAATATAGTAAATTTTAATTATATTAAATAATATTAATATAGTAAATTTAAATTTATAATGACGATCATAAGAGTTTCTTGAGAAACCTAATTGATAAATAAATATTTTGATTTTTTTTTTGATTTGATTAAAAAAAATTATACACATTGTACTTTAGGTATGTTACCGAGGTTAAAAAACTAGTTTTTAGAATTTTTGTCTGTTTCTCTGTGCGTTTGTGCATGCTCATCTCAGAAACGGCTTAACCGATTTGAATGCGGTTTTCACAGATGTTAGATTCTTGTGGGATCTTCATAACGAACTAGGGAGATGCCAGAGCCCATTTTCCTATCCCTTCCTTAATCTTGCAGCGTAGGTACTTGCATGACCTGTGGCGTTGCTTGTATATTATTTTAAGCCAAGATATGGGAACCTACCATCAAGTGAACCGTTAGTCTGTCAGATGACGTAAACATGAAAAAAAAAAGTATAAAAAAGTTGTGGACATAGTAGGTATATCATATTTATATTTAAAAAAAACCATAATTATATAATTACCATAGTGAATGCTATTGATGTCATGTATTCTAATTCATTAAAAGTAAAATTTAACTTGGTATATAGAGTATATAAATTATTAGTAGATTGGATAATAATTTATCATTGTCGGTGATATCATCAGGTTAGTTAGTTTTTTACTTAACTATACTCAAGGTCAATCACTCTATTAGTTCGTTTTCGCTTGACATTATTTCTTTTTTCCTTTTGCTAGCATATTAGCCTTTCTAAAGAATTGGGCTATTAAATGTAAAAACCACTTTCAAAATCCTACTGGTATTTCTAGAAATTCAATATGTCAATATTAATATTAAAGATTTGTGTGTTTGTAATGAATTAACTCAAAAACTACTGGATCGATTTTAAAAAATCTTACGCGGGCGAAATCGCGTGCAACAGCTTTAAAAAAAAAATTAAAAATTAATTGAAATATGCTAAAAATAATGAGCAATTAACCTTATTAATAGCAAGCATCTGATAAACGTTACAAGAAGAAATTTACAGGAAGGTCTACTAATGTAACGATACTTCAGCAAAGCGAAATAAAAAGCGCTTAAGCGCTTTTACACTGATCGTTATCTTAGCGCTTTTTTTAAGCTTGTGACATGAAATAAAATTCTCTTGGTTTGTTAAATCAACTTTTCTTTATCGCGATACGCCTGCTAACTTTCCCGGAAACATTATCAATGCGGTTTATGCGCCTTTTGAAAATTCCATGCGCCTTTTGAAAATAGGACATCTTATTGTCATTGTTCTAATATAAATTTTATGGTTATTTTATGGTTTTATTAAATGTTATATGAACTAAAAGTGACAATACTTACACACAGACTTAAATATATTAATTAAAAATTATAAACTAGCCCCCGATACTCTATTGAGACCATTCAATGAGCTAAATCACGATATGCTGTAAGTTGCAGAAGGGATGGGCGTCCTGCAGGCTACTTGATGCTGCAGCATCAGGTCAAGGTTACCATGTCATGAATTTCCACGGAATTTACCAAGGAAGTAACAGTAACAGTACACCACCAATCGAACCTGTGGAAGTTAATGAGATCACTTCGTCAAATAGGAAATGAGCTGATGATCTTCAAACACCTGAACAGATCTTCATAAATTATAGCTAAGACCATTTCAGGACATACAAACAAAAAAAGGGACCAAAATTGGGCTATCCCTTTGGGAGCTATGTTCCCACAGACGCTACACACAGATAGATAGATGGGATACACACGTTAAACTTGTAACACTTCTCTTTTGCATCAGGCGTCGGGGTTTAAGAAACTAATCTAATTTGAGAAACCCTCAGTGAAATCGCACATAATATACAGCACCTTTGCAATGTTCTGACAAAAATTTTATTTTATTTTTTTCAGGACAGCAAACAATTGTACAATACAGTAAATAGTAGTCGTTAAACGCAGAAATTTATTATTTTTTAGATGAATTTAAAAAAAATATTATTCGCCAAGCAAGCCAAGTATAAAAGTACATATTTTCTTGTAACTCAGTAAAAGGAAACCTCGTTATGTCAATAAATAGAGCGGCGTAAAGGAAAAATATACATAAATTATGTAGTTGGAATTCATAATGGGTTTGAGTGGAAGGCTTCTGCGGGTCTCGAATATTAATATTTGGAGAGGTAAATAAATAAGTGTCCATCATTTTCACTCAATCTACCTTGTACTACTGCTCTGTCGATGGAAAATAAGTTTCCTTGAAGCCTTATAGGAGAAGATTATTTTTTTATTAAAAGAAGGTAGGTAGGAAAATATTGTATTTATTTTATAAAAACCTAAATGCGATTTAGGATGGGAGCCCCTTGTTGTAATCGTGTATTGTCAGAAGGCTTATTAATAATTATAATTGTAATTAATTATAATTAATATATATATTAATAATAATACTTATATAATAATGATAATTTTTAATATTTCCAATTATTAAAAATCGAACTCGAAGCCCCTAAGACAGTTAAATGAAGCACCTTAGCCACTCAAAAACATTTTTTGTTGTTATAAATTTTAAATTCAGTGGAAAAATATAAAAAAAAAAAAACTAGAGAATAATACAAATATTGTTATAACTCCATTGCTGAATTGTCGTCAGTGCAAAGTAGATTTAATTGTAATATTTTTCTTCCATTTAGTGTGAAGAGGAACGTATAAAAGAGTGTAAATGTTTTAATAGTGTTACTCAGTGTTCAGGCATCGTTGCTCCCTTGCAGCTGACGGGGATTAAAGCGGGAACCATGCACACGCGTTACATGAATCCAATAAACAATTCAATGGAGGTGTAGCCTACGCTGACTAAATTTTATAACATTATCATCAATCAATACTAATAATAAATCTGTAAAGCCCGGTGTACACGGGTAGAGTAAACGGTATAGTAGCATGGTAGTGTACTAACTTTCTTACTAACTATACTAATGTAAACAGCATTGGTAGAGTAGAGTATGAGTAGAGTACTAAAATATGGAAGAGTAGAGTAGCTACCACCGCGGGCAAGCTACTCTACTACTTGCCCCTGGTTTCTTACAATTTTTCGATGAGTGTTCATAGTGTTCGATCAGTGTGACGTACCGGTTTCTATAAAAGACTGATGATTCTCGTGTAAACAGTTACTCTACTAAAACTGGTAGAATAATACGCTAGTTGATTCTACCGTTTACTCTACCCGTGTACACTAGGCTTAAGGGTCGGTCATGGAGTAAGTTACTTTGTTTTCAGAGATATCGTGTTTATAGGCTCTATACATGATACTGAAACTAAATTGACGATTTTTAGAATTTTTTTCTTTATGTATGTATGTATGTTTGTTCCTCCATAACTCTGAAACGAATTAACTGATTTTCATGAAACTTGGTAGATAAACATTTGGACGTACGGGACACAGGATAGGCTACTTAATATTTTTCAACGCGGACGAAGTCGTGGGCACCAGCTAGTACATAATAAATAAAAAACATTTCAGGCAACTGTACCCATATGTCATTCATTATTATTCTAACAAATTATTTATACCCATTAAACATTATAAAAATAATATATAATAGTAATATAATTTGGGAAAAATTATAACAAATAATAAGGCTTTATACCATTTTATACTAATAATGAATACTATAATACAAAACGACGAGATAATAATATATGCTAGACCAGTGGATGTTAAGGTGTATGAGCCAATTTTTTACGAGTGACATTTTGTTTATCTTTTTTTTTTTTAATTAAATTATACAAATAAGTAATTTACTTAATTATTAGTTACTTAATATTACTTACTACTTGGATGTCCATTTGAGGTGATGCACTGGTGCATGCAATGGCGAGTACGAAATCTACTATTGGCATTAAAATTGTACTTATTGAAACTTATTGTCCCTAAGATGTCTTTCTTCCCTAAAATGTCCCAAAAATAGTAGATTGCCGTATCACATATTAGTTGTCAATGAAATATTTCCGCTCGAAGCGGTCGTCGTCCGTCCCGTCACTAGGACGTGTCACGCCATCTTGCCTATTCATTCAACTATAATTTATTCTTTTCGCGTTAACTTCGCTTTTGTCTTGAACGGGCCTCGATGGAAATCGCACGCTGTGAAGCGAATTTTATAATTGGCTTACAAACAGTTGCGGGTTCGTTACTCTAACACTTTTAATGGAATATATATTTTTAAAGATTGTGGATTTTTAAAAAAATAATTACAGGATATTAATTCCTACACTGTCGTTACAGTAGGTATGAAAAAAAATTGTAATTTTCCCTTTCGTGTCAGTAATAAAACTTTTAGCTACTACATTTTTAAGCTTACTAATTAACTTAAGTTTTGTACTAAAGTTTTAATTGTGTACATTTATTTCTTGTTTCATATAAATAAATAATAAATATCTTCACACATTCCACACAGCACCATCAAGTTCCAAATTAAGCAACTAATGCTTGTATTATGGATACCAGACAGTTGATATAATACATAGATTACTTTTTTTTTGTAAATACATACATATTATAAATACAAAACATCCATGACTCAGGTATAAAGGTAAAATGTTAACACATAAACATTTGCCCCTAGCGGGATTCGAACCCGCGACCGTTTGGTTAACAGCTAGGTTTACTAGCCACTAGACCAAACGTGTCGTCAATGTCGTTTTACATAACATTTAAGAAAAACCTTCCAATTTTAAATCTTTTCCCTTATCTCCGGGAAATTACAAAAATTTGCTGCGCAATTTTGATCCTTAATTCATTTTGGGAAAAATCGTGTTCGGTCTGAGGTTAGGCCTTGTCTTAATCTGAATATGAAATAGTGTACATATTAAAAAGCAAAAACAAGGTCTAAGTAAATTGACAGTGGCACTTAGGCGCTTATATCATATAACTATATCTTAATATTTATTTATGTAACAATATTTGGTTAGAAACTTTGAAAGTTTTCCGCCTTGAAGTATCCAAGTCAATATAGCTACGGTTTGTACTTTAACATTTGCACTCTTGTCTCAAGTTTCGCCCTTTAGGCAAACGTGTACATGAATTTATAAATCTATACCCATCTAACTTAACTAGCTGCTAGCTGTTGCACGCAACTTCATCCGCGTAACTTTATAAAATACTAGCTCGTGCCCACGACTTCGTCCGCGTTGAAAAATATTAAGTAGCCTATCCTGTGTCCCGTACGTCCAAATGTTTATCTACCAAGTTTCATGAAAGTCAGTTAATTCGTTTAAGAGTTATGGAGGAACATACATACATACAGTAAAAAATTCTAAAAATCGTCAATTTAGTTTCAGTATCATGCATAGAGCCTATAAACACGATATCTTTGAAAACAAAGTAACTTACTCCATGACCGACCCTTACAGATTTATTATTAGTATTGATAGCCTATTTTACTCGCTTATACAAATTTTCTCTCGCTATAATATTAGTATAGAAAAGGGTGGCAGGCAGGCTGAAGACTGGTGGTTACTGTCGCCTAACAGCTTGAAGAAGCTCATAGTGTAGCAAGATGGAAACATTGTTCCGAAGTTCGCGAGTCTCTGGGATAACGCTTTGACTCATCCGGACTGTACCCAGCGTTTTTTTTATCCAAGTAATGCGGATGACCTCAGTATTTATGTAATAATACAAGATTTTGCTTCCGACTTCGTCTACGTATCTCTTTAAATTACTACTTATCTTTGATGCTGGAACCATTCGCATACAGAAAATTCATTTGAAATCGGTTGGACCGTTTCGGAGACTAGCGTGCACAAACATCGTCACATATTAGAATTAGAAAATATTAGAACTTTTTCATAAGCCCACCAACAGAAATGTTTCTGTAAATAAATACCTATTAATAATAATACTCCCACGCTCAAATATAAGAGATCAAAGCCCATCGAAGATAACTTTTTTCCTTATAGCAAACTTTAATCTTCTTTCCCATAAGCTTGTGTTCTTTTATAATCATTTTATCATTTTAACATAATAAATCTTTTATAAGACTGCCTTAAAGCCTTTAGATACCTACATTGAATTCTCCTTGGATAGAAGATAGACCTGGGAAAAGCACTACAAAAACAAACGAGACGAGCTGGATAATGTGCGATTTAGGCCATAGCATTCAACTTAAAGCTGTCAACAGACAGTAAGATCTTAATCTATAACGTGATCCTAAAACAACGATGGATGTATGGAATCAACTGTGGGGAAGGGCCTGTACTCTTGTATATTGATTTTAAAATGTCGCCACATTGCGAACAATATTTAATGTACGATGGTTTGTGACTTATGCTGAAATCTATGAAACGCTAAATACCAAAAAGTTAAGGAGGAGATCCAACTGTAATTATTCTTTAGCGACTGCATTTGAGAGTCGGTAGGTGGTTTTACGGTAAGGGGACGCGAATTAGTCGCAAGACTGTCAATAGAAATCGTGTAGCCCAGCCGAGATGAATGCAAACTGCTCGCGAGACAGTGTTGTGACACCGCGTGGCATAACCGGGATGAATGCGAACTGCTTGCGAGACAGTGTTGTGACTCCGCGTGGCATAACCGGGATGAATGCGAACTGCTCGCGAGACAGTGTTGTGACACCGCGTGGCATAACCGAGATGAATGCGAACTGCTCGCGAGACAGTGTTGTGACACCGAGTGGCATAACCGAGATGAATGCGAACTGCTCGCGAGACAGTGTTGTGACACCGCGTGGCATAACCGGGATGAATGCGAACTGCTTGCGAGACAGTGTTGTGACTCCGCGTGGCATAACCGGGATGAATGCGAACTGCTCGCGAGACAGTGTTGTGACACCGCGTGGCATAACCGAGATGAATGCGAACTGCTCGCGAGACAGTGTTGTGACACCGCGTGGCATAACCGAGATGAATGCGAACTGCTCGCGAGACAGTGTTGTGACACCGCGTGGCATAACCGGGATGAATGCGAACTGCTTGCGAGACAGTGTTGTGACTCCGCGTGGCATAACCGAGATGAATGCGAACTGCTCGCGAGACAGTGTTGTGACACCGAGTGGCATAACCGGGATGAATGCGAACTGCTCGCGAGACAGTGTTGTGACTCCGCGCGGCATAACCGGGATGAATGCGAACTGCTCGCGAGATAGTATTGTGACACCGCGTTGTCCAACCGGGATGAATTTGCTATATTAATATTATAAAGAGAGGGAGTGGGTTTTGTATGTTTGTTGAGGGTTTGGCGATTATGTAGGTTGCAATGATACTCCGTTTGTGGTATGTACAAGAATGTATTTTATTACAAAATTGCCCTATTTATATATATTATTTACATGATATACAGTTAGGTGTGTGAAACAGAAAACTGTTTAGACAGAAAATGTTGCCTCACGTGAGTGTCACGTGTACAAGCGCGCGCTCGGCGGAGGTGCGAAGCTAATTTCGCGTAGTTGCGGCCGGTCCTTTATGCCGCCGACCGCCGTGGAAGAAAAAGAGACGGCTGTGGCGACTGCTGCTGGCTTCAATTCATCCTCCGTCCTGAATCCAGTGATGTGGAACAAAAATATGGACAAACCACGCTGATATCAACAGCTGTTGTCAGATCTCTATTCCATTTTAACCGCTAATGGTTGTGTGTATTATTTTCTTATGCCTTTCCTCGGCACGGTAGCTACAAGGTAATATATTTTATGTGAAGGGACCGGAACCACTGCAGCTGTTAGCAAAATTCTTTCATTGTTTGAAATCTACACAATAATAAAAATCTGCTGATACTCCCAAGTTACAGTGTTGAACATCTGTCCAACCATATTATAACATGTTCGTCGTAACATCGCCATATAAATTTAACTCTGTAAAGTAATTAAAATTTAATTACTCCCTTATTAACGCGTCAAAGACAATTTAAAAGGGGATATCGGACGAAATTAGACGCCGGTAATGTCTCTCAGACTTAATTTATTATCATATTATACAAGAGAAAATAATAATTTTTATCTAGGAATTATTTTTTCAAAGGCCTTTTTGAAATATTACATTATTTATTTATTTATAAACAAACAGTTGCAGTCCTTATCTTTAATAATATCGTAATGTCTGCAGCGCACTTGCATATCCTGTGGCGTTGCTTGTGTTAAAGGCGACGGTAGCCACCCAACAATGAAATTTTTAATAATGTCATAAACCCTTGATATGTTGTAAAAATAAAATTTAAAATCTATTTTTAAAATGTGATTCTGTAAAAATGTTAATAAAAAAAGGGGTGTGGCTGTGTCGTTGACCCGGTCGTGTTTTTTTACATAAATAAAGTGTACGTTCCGACTAATATTTTCTTTGAACGTTATTCCAATTTCAAGAAATTCGAATATAATATATATCAAAAAAAATCTTTAATACTTTAGCTATCGAGTGGTGTAATTAAATTTTGGATGTAGATATGTATACCACCAAACTGTATCCCTCGATTTTGTTACCAACTTTTCTGAATTTTCACGTAAAAAAAATCAAGTAAAACGAAAGGTATGTTCTTACATCGTGAACTTGGTGGAGTTAAAACAAATCACCTATAAGGTCGGCCGCTGATGAGTTTTCTCAGTCGAACTACGCAACGGCGGAAACTTTTAAACCCTTACGGAACCCTAAATATTCAGTTAGAACTTGCGGAAATGTTTGACTTGATTTTTAAACTTCCCGTCTAATATCATCTCGTTACAGAAATCTGTGGCCCCACTTTCTAGTTGGAATAACTTTGAATTATGTTGACTCAGGGTTGGCCGATAAAAAATATTCTGTCAATTCTAATTTAAATGTTAAAATTGTAAGCGGCTCTTACGGATTTTCTTTTGAATTATCAGTATGGTATTATCAGTACAAGCCACCTATATTAAAACCGTTTGCTGATCAATTAAATGGTCAACTGACATGTTTATCGTTGTGACGACGGTGGCGCCGCCATTATTGACGACAGTAGCACTCATTTTTTTATACTTTTATATGATCGCTCGAGAACCTAATATTTTTTTATTATTTATTATTAGGAAGTTGTATCCACTTTTTTTATATGGGTTTTTACAAGAATTTGACAATCACTACGTCTTTACATGTAATTTGCTATCAATAAATAAGCTAAAACCTTTCTCAATGTCTCCCTTAGGTATTGTAAGGGTTTGTTAGGTATTTTAGGCTATTTTAAGTTACTGTAAGGGAATCGATCATCAATATAATCATGTGGTTTTTAAAAATTCTAAAAAGATTAGAACCTCTATCTCCGTTTAAGCAGATAAGCGTTCACTGCTGGTTATCACACTTGATTGTTTACTATTGTTTTTCATACTTTAAAATAACTAGATAATTCTCAATTAGATTATCGCAACATCTGTAACACCCCGGGCCTTGTTAGTGCAGTGAAATTAGGCGTAGCATTGCTACGAGATCGCAGCGTAATGACGTACTACGAAGTGCTACAGAGTGCTACGAGTTTCAGTGTAAAAATAATATCTGCTACGCGAGAATGATGTACTCTTTTAAATAAAAACCTCTTTAACCACTTCAAATACTTGACATACGTGTATGATGATTATGATTACACGTATGTCAAGTAGTATCAGAAACAGTCACATTAGAAACAGTCTAATAATAATTCTAACAAAATTTATTTGAGAGATCAAGACCAGAATCAACTTTGAAAAGTTCATTTCCAAAGTTGGCGCTGCTGGGAATTTAACCCGGGACCCCTGAGAATGAGCGTTAAGTCAAGCAATCTAACCACTCGACCAATGGGCTCGTCATATAGAGATATAATATAAATAATTGATAACACAATTTGCTAGTAGGCCGTCTGTTTCTGCGGTACAAACTGTCATGAAAGTATAATATTTTATCAAAAAAAACAAAACATTTTCACATAAGTTTTTCGTTTGTTGTAATAAGCAATAACTGCGATCGTTCTCACAAAACCAATGGATGCACATGTTTGGGATTGCATCTTTTTATTCATGAAAGGGGTGAGGTTGGATGATAGGATGGGTAAGAAGGGGGGGATTGAACAAAACATGTGGTCTTGTTCACAGTTGTTTTAGTCTCGAATGGCAAGAACACATTTACACTTGTTTCGAATCTTCGCAGATATGCTGTTTGCTTGCGATAAGTTTTGTTAAGGGGATTTGCACCCCGGGCACCCTATTTCCATCACTTACAGAGTTTATATTACGTTTTACTAGCGAACCGCTCCCGGCTTCGCACGGGCGCCTCTTTCCATTAGTGTAAACAGCATTAAAATAAGTTGCGTAGTTTAAAAGATCTAAACGTACATACGGAAGAACAGAACGCGGGAAACGACTTTGTTTTATACTATGTAAGGGACGATTTGATTGATTTATTTAATACATATCACACAAGATTTCGTCAAATAATATACTCTTATCAATAATACCAAATGTTATCAATATATCAAATAATATTTCTGGATGTACACAGGTTAAATAGACATAGATATTGCTTTACATATTTTGTCAGGAGTTATATCTTTCATTTTTCAACGCAGACGAAGTCGCGGGCGCCAATTGGTGTTTTATACATTCGTAATATATATTCTAATTACGTCGACTTTTCCATATTACTTAAAATTTTACTCCATACATTGCTTAAAATATAATTAGAGCTCAAATCTTCCTTTCAGCTTTAAATTTTAATCAAAACCTGGTTTAATTTCCAACATACGGATAAAAAGCCATTAACTTACATACGACGCGAGTTGTGTTTCTAATTTACCATCATTTCCCTTTACAATGTGCTACAAGTAATTGCAAAGACAAAAACAAGCTAATGTTAATTAATCAAATAAAGCATTAACTAAATAATTTACTTGAGACCAACCGCAGTGATAGGGCAAACTCCGTTTGGCAGTCACAAACAGGGCAGGCTGTTTGGCGGCAGTGACCAGCCTTTTACAGAAGGCCACCGTGAAATAATAGCACGTATATTTACTGTTGTGTTTCTGTACGTGAGTAAAGGATTCTTTTTCTAATGCTTTACTAGTCTTTTATCCTTAATACTATACTATTAAGTTCGGCAAAGCAGTTGTAGCACCTGTGGTGTTGTTTGTCTTAATAGGGGACGGTATCCATCTACCAACAAATAGATTACCTATACAAAAATGAATTTTAAGTGCATCTTGAGATATAGGTACATAATATAATGTATCTACTTACCTCTTTTATTATGTTATTTACTAGCGGACCGCTCCCGGCTTCGCCCGGGGTGTATTTTTTCTAATAAAAGAATTTTTCTAAAATAAACGTAGCTTAAGTTACTCCTTATTACATCAGCTACCTGCCAATAAAAGTCCCGTCAAAATCGGTCCAGCCAATTCAGAGATTAGCCGGAACAAACAGACAGACAGACAGACAAAAATTGTAAAAAATGTTATTTTGGTGTATGTACCGTATATATATTCATATGCATGTAGTAAAAAACGGTTATTTCAATATTACAAACAGACACTCCAATTTTATTTATATGTATAGATTTATCTTTTATTAAAACATCATTGCTCAAAATATACTAATCTAACGAAACTTGCTAAACGTAAGGTCACCATAATTTTTTATTTTCTTTATTTAAAAGTCTTCAGACAAGCTGACGGTCCACTTGAAGGGTTAAAAAAATAGGCTCAGTCATCCCTTTCTCACTCATCGAAACTCAACAGCACTCATTCTGTTATTTCATGGTGGTTTTCTGTAAGGGGGTGGGTATTGCCAGACGGGCTGCCAAAATGACTGCGAAACTAAGTGTCAGCCACTACTTGTCAGATCCAGACCAGAGCCAACTTTGGTTCATTAATATATTGTTATAAGCTCAAATAAATAAGGTCTTCATAATCATCCTTTGTCTGTGTCTTTCCACTGCTGGATGTAGATCTTTCCCAAGGCTCGACTCTACGCACGATCTTCTGTACTTCGCATCCAGCTGCTTCCTGCGAAGCCTTTCAGGTCGTCTGTCTACCTGGCCGCTGTCTGTACCACGCTGCGCTTTCCAATTATTGGCCTCCATTCGAGAACTTTTCTACCCCATTCTATTATTCTAAATAAATTTTAATAAGTTTCAAAGCTTTATTTTCTAAACAAAGCTAAAAAAGTTTTCTCATTCGACATAAAGCAAAGCGAAACGTTCGTCCCATAAAATTGAAAAGGAAAATAATGAGTGGGTATCACAGAAAATTGCATTACTCTACGCGTGCCGTTCAAACACGTGTTATAAAAAAATATGGCACGCGTTTACATCGTAGCGGGAAATCATCGCGAGCAATAACATTATAATTCGTCAGGCTCTCAAGGATGGGACACCTGACGTAAGGGATGGTGCGCATGCGCGGAAACTTGCCACCGTATCGTGCTCCCGGCATTCAGTAGTTCGTACATGCCGCGCGGTACTCGACGCTTACCGCCCCGGGAACTCCCGACTCCCGATATCGCGGTATTAGGCGGGACCGCTCCCGGACCCGTCAGTGTGTAATAACCCTTTAAAAATGCAATGTTTCAGTGATCGTTCCACTAGGATATAAGAGCGACACCTAAATCAGGTGAGTTAAAAATTCAAAAGTTTTAGGGGACTATTCAAAACTTTTCTTTCAATTAATCGCTTGCTCGTAATTTTTCCTTAAAGTACTAATTATTCTAAGAATTTATATTTTGTTTAATTACATTTTAAATGTATAAAAAAATTATATAAAAATATAAACGAATTTAAGTTATAAATATATACTTTTATTATTTAAAAAACATTACGTCTATTCTTGTATGCTTGATTTAATGTTGATTTTTAATTATATTAGTTCAAGTACAGATTCAATAATAAAGAAGTCCGTTATTGACAGTATGATTCATAATATCTACCTATTCTTTATGTATTATATTCGCATAATAAATGAACTAAGTAATATAAGTGTTGTGCGACTTTGTTTAAATTAAAATAAAATATTATCTAAAATTTTTTTAATCTTTTTAAAATCTTTACAAATATGTGTAATATCTGTCTGATACAATGAGAGTTATTTATTTTATTGTTGATCCTCAATGAGAAAATGTCAATCAAGACTAGTGTACTATTACTATATGTACTAGGGAATGTACTCCAGAAGGCTCCCTAAATTAATCTACCAGTACATTGTAACAATAATATGTGAATTACAAATATTTTGGTATTTAAGATACAAAAAAAATTTATCGAGTAGATAATAAATATTATGTATATACATTTTATATCATTAAGAAAATGGTGATTTTTCATTAAATTTTCATGTAATAATTAACTTGTTATATAAGGGGTAAGAAACATAAAACTCCAATATTTAATTAATATTTAAATAATATGAAAGGATATTTTTTTTAAATAATTAGATCAATCCTTATAATCCTTTATAATTTGTGTCATTTACTGATCTAGAAAAATAAAAATAAAATACAATAAAAAATTAAAACCTGCGTACAAACACAAAATATATAGACAGAAATTATGATACCATAAAAAAAATTCGACCAGTTTTATTTCATTTCAATTTTGTCTCTATTGCGATTTTCATATTTAAATATTCTAGTTAAGGGTTGCTATACATATAGTCTTAGCAACCTTAAGTGGGATTATTTGGAAAGTATTTTTAAATTTATTTTCGATCGATAAACAATTTAAAAATTCTATAAGTTATATACAATACATAGAATCCCAAATTGACATTTGAACATTCACATAAATAACAGATTTCATGCACATAGGTTACCTACTCTCACAACAGACGTAAAATAAGTCGGTTCGTAAAAGAAGCCTTGGGGAAAAGAAACTATCAAATACGTTATTTTAATCTATACTAATATTATACAACTGTCTGTCTGTTACCTTTTGACGCCTTAACTACTCAACCGATCGACATGAAATTTTGCATTATACGTTGTCAAAGATACAAGAAACGACATGAGGTAGTTTTCATCCTGAAAAAAGTACTGTTCTTGTAAATGTTTTTTTTTTTTTACATTTAATAAAGTAATTAGCGTACGACTATTTCTTAGTCAAAATAAATCCACGTCGAAAACGCTATAAAAGCAATAACTTTTAGGCTATATTATAATAACTTTGTAGACTTTCAACCTACCCCAATTTTCATTTTATTATATTGAGTTATAATTAAATTATTCGCGACAAGCACCGGGCGGCAAACATCGCAAAGTATTCAATACAGTAATGAAAATCGATTCGTTGAGCGCGAATTCTTTAGCTCTTTTGACGCTAAAGTCAAAACCTTTGCAGGCTTAGCAGGGAATTACACGGTTATTGTTAAACTTGACTCCGGAGAAATAACAAAAGACGAACTGTACATTCTAAACGTGTTTAAAATTACGGCCTAGTAGAATAACGTTACAATCAGATTCATGGAATGATCACGATGTGGGCGAAAGTTGTTGAGTTGATAGTAAGTGACTTTTAACAAGTTTGAATTATATTTTTAACTAGCGACTCGTTCCCGGCTTCACCCGGGTGCATTTTTTTACGTAAAAACCTTCCCTGATTATCCCTCTATCCACGAGTGAAGACAGAATTCAAATCGGACCAGCCGTTCTCGAGTTTTGCGCTTAGCAACACATTTAGGGATTCATTTTTATATTATAGATATAATTTTGATAATTTTGCTATTCATGTCCAACCCAGGGCTTTTAACAAACTATTATATGTAGCATCTAAATTTTTGTTTATTATGATTGCTGATATTAATAATTGTTTCACAGTTTATTACATTTAATAAATGTCATATAAGTTTTTTAAAATATTAGTTTATATAAAACTAGCGAACCACTCCCGGCTTAACCCGGGGTGCAATTTTTATAATATCGCACCTTCGGTAAGACAAGGGCATAACTTACATATTTTTTTTAAATAAGTTAAATATGCAGAAGTGTCTTAAAAACATTATTAAGATAAAAAAATATTCACAAGAGTGTGGGGCTTATTTGATGCAAAACAAGAGATGTTTCAAAGCAATATAAGCAGAAAAATACGATATTTAATACAAAAAAATAAACTTTAAATGGCTCTCCCGTAAAATTATAAAAAGTGCAGTTATGCCCTTGTCTTGCCGAAGGTGCGATATATAAAAATATTCCTCGTTCATCCCTCGTTCCATATGTGAAACCCGAATTAAAATCAGACTACTCATACACGAGTTTTTGAAGCGTACAGAAACCAACTTAATATGTTAATATATGTGTAAATAAAATAAATAAAAATATAATGTATTAATTTAATATTTTACCGCGTAGGTAAAATATTTTTATATGTATACTATTTTAATAATATACTGCGACCATAGAAGGTCTAATTTGTGTTAATCTACTTGTTTTGATTTTATGTAAATTACAAAATGAAATGTCGATAGAATTGGTAATATTAAACTTGTATCCTCGTTTCTTTGATTAAAAATTACTGAGTAACACAATTGTTTAATTTATCACATTATATATGTATAAAAATTGTAAAAAAAATATCATTTATTTTATCTAAAACGCCAAATGGCGAAAAAATGAATTAATAACTCAATTTGAGTTTTATTTAAACACATATAAATAAGTTTTTCATTTAATTGTAACCTAATCAGTTCATATTTTGAACTTCTTCACTTACGTTATATAAAAAAAAAATCACTTTTAAATAATTAAAAATGCCATACATAGTAATTTGATTAAATATTACTTATTAATAATATAAATATTACTTAAATAAAATCTGTAAACGTCGTATGAACAAACCGTAATATAGAACAAAAAATATATTTAAATACATACTAGAATTAAACAGGGTTTTTTTTAGTCCAATCATATCTTTTGGATCTGTGATCTCGCAGAGAACAAAAAAAATATATAATGTAGTTATTCCATAAGATTTGTAAGACCTTTTACAGACGATAAGTCACGAGATAAGCTGGTTCTTCGTGAAAAACGTGAATAAACCCATTATATCTACAAGTGAACTACCAAAACAAAGATTATTACAGCTTTTACCTTATTAAATATTTAACTTGACCATGTATGTCTCGACAAGGAGATAGTGAAGATATTATTAAAATATGTATGTCCCTCACATCACGCGATTCGCACAACACCCTCTCTTTATCCATAATACATGAAATACAAGGTTGTTAAGTGAAACATGTTAGATAAATTACATATATTAATTTATTGTAGAGAATCATTAATTTTCTTGACTAGGACAGCAGCGTACTTGCATTCGAATAGCGTCTTGATTAGCTATTATATGTATAGTTAAATGATTTTCGTGCTGGTTTAGTTTACTTACTTACGCGTTTTAGTTTTTAATAAAAAAAAATACTCGTGAAGTATAACTTATTAAAATATTAGGTTCCAGGGGAATTTTTAAAAAAAAAAGAACTACAGAACATACGAAGTCGGGGGCACGGCTAGTATGTAAAAAAGATATATTATGTGAACTTTGATGTTTGTTTCTTTCTAAGAACGATCTAAGACATTTACGTCACGAGTCTTGTTAAATTCGTTTATTTTTGGTAAGTAATTTTCTATATTTTTCAAAAATAAAAATATATTCACTATCACTGACTTTACCTTGTAAAATAGACGAAACAAAAGAAAAACATCAAAACAAGTGTTGAATGTTGAATGAATGAAGTTGAAATGTAAGTTACATGTTATGTGTGTATTTTATATCCATCAATATAAACATATAGTTTTGTATATGTTAACATATAACCTTAGGCACAATAAACAAGGTTATATAACATATAAACTTCAGACAAGTGAGGGTCTTTAAAATGTAACAAGTCACAAAAGACCCGTTCATTTTAATGACTATCTCATTGATCCTATTATCTTCTTTAATACAAACGTGAAACAAACGTACAACCCTTTTTAGGGCGAAATTTACGTTCACCTATAAAATGGGTGCTTTATTTTAATTATATTTGTTTATTTTTAAATACACGCAGAAAAGAGGATAAATATTCAAATCTCTATAAAGCCTTAAAAGCTCATATTACTACGAAAAAAAGACGGCATTCATAAAGATTGGTAAAACCCTATAAAGGCCATTACTGTGATTTAGGTTTCGTATGATAAAAGTTTATATACCTATTAATATAAGTTGAGAAGTTGTAAATGTGCTGACGACCTGGATAAAGAATAAGGGCTAAAAAGGATAATAATATAGGGAAATAGGTTTTGGCATCCCTTACTGAATTCTTTTAGCCATTACTATTACCATCATCCCTTCTTAATTTATTGATTAAGAAGTCTATGAAAGAGTAGTTCCTCCGGTCAGGTGGAATACTCAGGTTATGCCCAGAAGAAGTACTATTATACCCTCGTAGCTTCCCTAATAGGCGAGTGAAAGTGGCAACTACTCAGTTTATGTCATGCCAGAACAAGTACTATTGTACCCTCGTAGCTTCCCAAATAGGCGAGTGAAAGTGGCAACTACTCGGTTTATGTCATGCCAGAACAAGTACTATTGTACCCTCGTAGCTTCCCTAATAGGCGAGTGAAAGTGGCAACTACTCAGTTTATGTAATGCCAGAACAAGTACTATTGTACCCTCGTAGCTTCCCTAAAGGGCGAGTCAAAGTGGCAACTACTCAGTTTATGTCATACCAGAACAAGTACTATTGTACCCTCGTAGCTTCCCTAAAGGGCGAGTCAAAGTGGCAACTACTCAGTTTATGTCATGCCAGAACAAGTACTATTGTACCCTCGTAGCTTCCCGAATAGGTGAGTGGCGAGCGTGTTACTTGACCTCGTATACCTTCTTGCTTCGTCGATCATTAAAAATTAATCCAATTCCTGATTTA
Source organism: Synanthedon andrenaeformis (assembly GCA_936446665.2). Taxonomy (NCBI): domain Eukaryota; kingdom Metazoa; phylum Arthropoda; class Insecta; order Lepidoptera; family Sesiidae; genus Synanthedon; species Synanthedon andrenaeformis. The sequence goes on from OW387788.2 coordinate 11,848,300, forward strand.
ACACTTGGAAAGCAATTTAAATTAGTAATTCCCCGTCGTGACATGTCGTTGGAAAATTTGTTTTCCAATTGGTTTGCTAAAGCAATTAGAGCCAGTATAAAAACAAACAACATTTGGAGACATCCTGTTTGACACATCACACGTATTATTGCGTCAATTATTCGCACATCTGTCGATTCGCATTAAAATTTATTATTTAAAAACACACTGTTTAAAAAATAAAACTCAAAATTATTAGATAAGACCTGAAATGTACTTGTGTTTTCCTTCAGTATTTAAAAGAATATAAATATATTTCCATGGTTTTGCCAATAAAATTCACTCTTTTTTATTAAGGACTAGCTGGTGCCCGCGACTTCGTCCGCGTTGAAAAATATTAAGTAGCCTATCCTGTGTCCTGTACGTCCAAATGTTTATCTACCAAGTTTCATGAAAATCAGTTAATTCGTTTCAGAGTTATGGAGGAACATACATACATACAGAAAAAAATTCTAAAAGTCGTCAATTTAGTTTCAGTATCATGTAAAGAGCCTATAAACACGACATCTCTGAAAACAAAGTAACTTACTCCATGACCGACCCTTACAAATTTATTATTAGTTAAGGATAAGTTTGCTCTTGGCCAGCATCTGCCGTGCAGCAAAGACACCCAGAAGATGCCTATTCACGCAAACTTTAAAAATATTTGGGTTATAATGAGCTCGGAAACACAGACGTCCCGGCAGGGAGTTCTAATCCTTGGCAGTGGGTGTTATAAAAGAATTTTTAAAGTGTTTGGTCCAAATTATACTGATGAAAATAATAAAAAAGTAATTTAATTAATCTAATTTTATTGAAATCTTCAAATATATTTAAAACCGAAATGTATCAATACTAATAATAAATCTGTAAGGGTCGGCCATGGAATAAGTTACTTTGTTTTCAGAGATATCGCGTTTATAGGCTCTATACATGATACTGAAACCAAATTGACGATTTTTAGAATTTTTTTCTGTATGTATGTTATGTATGTTCCTTCATAACTCTGAAACGAATTAACTGATTTTCATGAAACTTGGTAGATAAACATTTGGACGTACGGGACACAGGATAGGCTACTTAATATTTTTCAACGCGGACGAAGTCGTGGGCACCAGCTAGTTTATAAATAAAATTAAAAAAGTTTACAATTGTCACACACACAACACAATTGTCAAGAAAAAAAAATTGCGTTTTTCTTAGGGAACTTACTCGATCTTTGTAGAGACTTAAAACGCGTAATATAAATATTTAATGGAATTTGGGAGATCTGATACAACATAAACAGTTAATAATTTAGTTTGCACTGTAGCAGGAAGTAGAAAGCGTCCGGGAAAAGTTCGACAAACTTTCTTGATTAAAATCAAATAACATTTTGGTTATAGAATGAACAAGATATTTTCCGACTTCATTAAAATCTTCCCTACGATTTCATTTCCGTATTTACATACTGACACACGAAACTAGTGATAAATGTAATACGTCTTTGGAAATTTTAATTTGTAAGTTTATAGTTTAATTTTTTAAATTTTATTTTAATGAGTATAAATATGTAAGTTATTTTGTATTAATATTTTCAAAACTTTTTTAAGGTATGTCTTTAATTAACTAGCGATCCGCTCCCGGTGTTGCCCGTGTTGATTTTTATATATAAAAATCTTCCCGTTTATCCCTATTTTCATATGTAAAAACAGATTTAATATTGGTCTACCCATTCTCAAGATTTTGAAACGTACATAACTTAACATTTTTAAGTTATGTACGTTCCATAACAAAAAAATCACATTTGTTTGTTATGGGAAGTTGTTTCTCCTAACAAACAAATGGGATTTTAAATTTTTTTAGTTATTCACTATTCCAAAAATATGAACCCGTATCTTAAAATCAAATTTTAATCCAGGCTAACATTTGTGATTGATACTTATCCAAAGTTAGCTAAATTCTTAAAATTTAACTAGTCATACTAAACATACTTAGATATTTTAATTGACTTTTATTTAATGTTTTTTTTTTAAACGCTCAAAATTAATTTTGTAAAATCTTGAATTGCCTTTTTAATATGAACTCTTTGGCGATTACATTACATAGCTAAAATTTAAGTTAAACATTAATTAGTCATTCTTGTATCAGAATTTTGTATACATCAGTTTCCGTAGTTGTTTCGCTATGGAAGCTTAATTAAAATATTCCTTTTTATGTTAATTTTAATTTGTGTAGGTATGTGTGCGATCTGACTAGAATTCAAAGTCTCAACATGGAGTAAACACGCGATATCCATCAACAGAACAAACATCAATATCACCATAACGTCGGTTTACGGAGAGCTCTTTGGCATGACAGCAATCAAATGATTGGATTGGTTCCGCGTCTGCTCGATAGACGAAGTACATGCGACGATCATAGTGTCTGACTGCAAGTACGAGCTGTATAACATTAAATAAATGTAATTCGATCAGATATTTTATAACACAATTTAGCGTTTTGTTTTTTTTTTCGTGTTAAGGTCGACAAACAGGATGACGGTCCACTTGATGCTGTGGCTATCGTCGTCTATATATGTCGTTCTCATTTTACTTAATATTTTACTGTGAATTTTAAACTCAAAATTGGTTACTCTTTTTCAACGCAAGTTCATCTGGGCCTCTTTCTAAGGTGTGTATTTCGAACCTGCAGTATTTCGGGCACGTGATGAGGGGAGAAAGATACAAGATATTATTCAGCTAGTAATGCAAGGGAAAATACAGGGAAAGCGGAGCAGAGGCAGAACAAAGACATACTGGCTGAAGAATTTAAGAGCAGGCCCCACGAAAAAAATTCCTACGCTCGCTCCGCCCACGTCCCGCCACCCGAGAGTTACAAGTTGCTCGGCGGCTCTCTAGGATTTTTTTTAATATATCGCAAGATACAGCTTACGTAAGGTTGAATATTGCGTACATTATTTGAAGCATGATTTGGTGTGCACTAGCTCGGAACTAAACAACGTAAGTCTCAAAATTGTTTTCGTTAATTATAGGAGTAAAAATAAACCTAAGTTTATTTTATTTTGACAATCACTGGTAAACAATGTTTCCTTGCTACGAGCAGTTTTTTGGCGATATAACTTAAGCCGTTTAGTAGAAAAATGTAATATTCTCCGGAAAAGGCGCCGATTTCGATCAAAAAATGTATCGAATGAAAATCACCTAATTATGTTTCTGACTTGATAATCTACAGATAAAGGTCTCAAAATATATATATGTAAATTCCACATTGATCAGATATGTGGTTGACTCAGCACATTTATTTAAAGTTCCCTTAGTTTCATAGGGCCTGGCCTTAAGAGAGTGGTTCATCCCTCTTTCGCTAAACTTCGTAGAGAAGTGGCACGCTAAGAAGAAGAAGTAATTTCAATTTCTTTAAAATTTTGGAGCCCTTTAATTTTTTACACAAGCATCTTATCAACTGTTTCAAATTTAGTGCTATTTAATGACTACATTTCTGAGGCCATGGACGGGGGTTTTCAGGTTGATGCGGTCTATACAGACTATAGTAAAGCTTTTGATAGAATTGATCATAGTGTACTTATTACTAAATTGTATAACCTGGGTATAAGGGGCAATCTATTAAGATGGTTTGCGTCTTACATAGCTAATAGGTCTCAGGCTGTTGTTGTCAACAATTATATATCTAGCTGGATAGTTGCTCCGAGTGGAGTACCGCAAGGATCTCTGCTGGGTCCTTTGCTATTTAATGTGTTTGTTAATGATATTACTGACTGTTTTCATTATTCCAAGCTACTTTGCTTTGCAGACGATATGAAGATCTTTTGTAGAATCACTTCCATTGAAGATGTTGACAACCTCCAGTCTGACCTACGGCGCCTTGATAATTATTGTCTCGTCCACAGGCTTGATCTGAATCCTTCTAAATGTTTTACGATAACATTTTCACGTAAAAATATAAATGTTCCATCGTCTTATACGCTACAGGGTCAAATTCTCCAATCTCAATCGGGAATGAGAGATTTGGGTGTTTTTCACGATTACAAATTGCATTTCAATCTGCATATAGACCAGATTATTTCGAGTGCAACTAAAGCGTTAGGGTTTGTAATGCGGAATACTGCTGAGTTTACTAGGGCTAAAACCCTGAAAATATTATATTGTGCTTTTGTTCGAAGTAAACTGGAGTATGCATCGCAGATTTGGAATCCCTGTTATCAAATACACATTGACAGGCTTGAGAGGGTTCAGAGAAGGTTTGTTAAATTCTTATGCTATAGATTGTATCAACCTTATAACTCTAATGACTACCGTGACATGTGCAAGCGACATCATTTGATACCCCTTGACATACGCCGTGAAATTTCTGACATTTCTTACCTAATTAATGTTATTAATGGTCGTGTGGACTGCCCTGATATTCTCTCCCTGATTAATTTTAATGTGCCCACTAGATCGGTTAGGTCATACAAACCAATTTCAATATCAACTGCTAGTTCTAATTATCGGCAGAATAGTTTTCTTTGGCGGGCTAGTAGGAACCTCAACATGTTGTTCGGCGGGCTGGGTGCTGATATTGATATTGATATATTTAATTGTAAATCGGCGGAAGTTAAGAGTAAATTGACGGCTATACTGTTTAGCTGAGCGGTTTTCTTTTCTTATCTTTTCATCTTTCTTTCTTTTTGTTTTCATTTTATTATATTTTAAGTTAAGTTTCTGTTTTAATATTGATTGTTTAGTTGCTATGCGTTTGTTATCGTTCGTCTCAATTTCTAGTTTGTAGTCTATCTGTGTATACCTTAAAATTGCCTTGTGTTGCCTATACATATTGTAAGTTTATTGTTTGTGCTGTTGGTGTACCTTTTGAAAATAAATAAATAAAATAAATAAATAAGTAATTACTAACATAAATTTGAGTTGATACTTGCTTAATATGACTAGGTCGAAAGTGAATGTATTAAATTTACAATTTTTACAATCTCAAAAAAATTACATAAGTATCACCGCTTATAATTAGCTGCCACACAAGAAAAACCAAATAGACATAACTTTTTCTGAAACACATTTTTGTAGTATCTATTAAAAAGAGGAAATATTTTTTTTTCTCATTCCCGTAAAATGCAACATTAAATTTTTAATCTAATGAGAAGCGTTTTTTTAATTAAGTTCGTTATTACCTGGATCCAGTAACGGACACAGCGAAGTAAAGTCTGTTTATGTTAGGAAAAGGTTATATATATATATATTTAGGTTTTGATAATAACCAAGAATAAAGTGAAAAGAAACACAGTAGGTGATTTAGGTCCAGTTTTTATTCCGTAACTGAATCTAGGAGATTTGTATATATGATAAATGGTGACAGACCAACAAAAGTTATTCTAGCTTTGCCCAAAATAAAACCATACTAGAGAGATGCAATTTTACTATTGCACTAGCTGGTGAACGCGACTTCGTCTGTGTAGAAATATGAGAAAATATATGTTATATAACGCCTGTCATTGTTATCGCTATGGCGACTTTTTTATATTTTTGTCGATCCTTCGAGTACCTTACGTTTTTCCAGGATAAATGGTATCCTTCATTAATCCAGGAAATAAACTATCTGTGTGCCAAATTTCATCTAAATCTGTTTAGCCGTTTTTGCATGAAAGAGTAAGAAACTTCCATCCATCCTCACAAACTTTCGCATTTATAATATTAGTAGAATAAAGGATAAAATGAGTGCATGAATAAGAGAATCGACTCTTGATCACTTATCATGAACCTAAACTTATTGTGGAAACTTAATCTTTAAAATCTGTGAAGGTTTCTAGAGGTTGGACAGTCCATCTGGTTGCAGTAACCACCCCTTACAGAAGACCACAGCGAAATAACCGCATGTGTTCAGTACCTTTACCATGAGTTTACAATGACCGCACTCGCTAGCGAGAGCGTAAAATATTTATATGGAAAATTGTCAATTTGACATTGACAGTTGAAAGTTTTTCATATAATTTTTTTACGCTCTCGTTAGCGAGTGCGGTCTTTATAACTCATGGTAGAGGTACTGTTGTGTTTCGGTGAGTGAATAAAGCATACTAGAGCCTTTTCGCCAATACCTAATCCTACATAGATCGGAACCACACTTGCGGCACCTGTGACGTTGCATGTGTTAAAAGGCGACCTACAAATAAAGATATAACTAGGCATATATATATCTAGATTTCGCTACAAACTTATTCTTCGCCTTCGTTGGTATAATTTTTTTTAAGTAGATTGTTATGAAGTAATTTCGATATACTTAGTATTGAAAGATCTTTTTTTTCTAACCCTTCATCTACAAAATTGGCTCTCAAACTTTTTTTATGTGACAAAAACGTGTCCACAACCCTTAAACTAACCGCTTTCCACTAAACTGACCCAAAAGTTATATATACGAAATCATAAAATTATTTGAAGCAGAAAATTTTATGCGTCAATATTTTTGCCTTCGATTTTTTTTTCTTTTGTTTTACACTAGAACGAATATTGTTAAATGACTTGGTAGCCTTCTTTCATAAGCCGAATTTCACAGAATTTTAATTTAGATGTTTAATTTGAATTAATTCGACATATTAAACCTAATATATTAAAATAGTTATAATGTCTTATATTATACTCGTATGTCTTATACAGAATAGAATCATTATACAGCTAGAAACACAAGATATATTTTTAGAAAGTTACGCGGCCGAAGTCGCGTGCAACAGCTAGTTTGTAAATAAATGGCTTCATGGTTCAAAAACCATGAATTTCAAAAAGAACTTTTACAAGAAGTAAAAATGTCTGTTCATAACATTTAAAGACATTGAGTATTATAATTTGATATAATATACATTCGGCAATTCATCCTGCACCTCGCATGCACTTTAAAAATATTATGCAGCATTTCTGATGCAGTTTTGTGAGCTAGGCAATTTTCAAGACGGGTGTAATAATTTTTCAAGATTGCATACACCGCTGGATTTAACTATGCAAAACTTAACTTTTCGTCGTCACATGATTAAAACGATGCTGTGAACCAATTTTCAATTTACTTAATTATAATAGAGTATAATTCCTGTTCAACTATTGCAATAGGCATTTAATGTAATTTACAAAGCACTAGCTGGTGCCCACGACTTCGTCCGCGTTGGAAAATATTAAGTAGCCTATTCTGTGTCCCGTACGTCCAAATGTTTATCTACCAAGTTTTATGAAAATCAGTTAATTCGTTTCAGAGTTATGGAGGAACATACATACATACAGAAAAAAATTCTAAAAATCGTCAATTTAGTTTCAGTATCATGTATAGACCCTATAAACACGATATCTCTGAAAACAAAGTAACTTACTCCATGACCGACCCTTACAGATTTATTACTAGTATTGATATATAAGTAAAGTATAGTACTCGGGTATATTGCTTTTCGCAGTCATATTGGCAGCCCGTCTGGCGGTAGTAAGCCATCCCTTACACACCATTACCTTACATACCTTACCAAGACCACCGTGAAATAACAGCATATGTGCTGTTGTGTTTCGGTGAGTTAGAGGCGACGGTAGCCACCTACCGTCAAGTGGACTGTTATCCTGTCTGTCAAATTTAACATAAAGAAATTACAGATTTATCCACTCCACTTATCGGAAGATGGCTACCGTCGCCTATAACAGAAGCAAGACCACCCTTAGGTGCTGCAATGCGTTATCGTTCATAGTAGGATTAAGGATAGGAAAATAGGCTCTAGTGTACCTTAACAGCACAAATACTTGTTATGTCACTGTGTTCTTCTGTAAGGGGGTGGTTACTGCCGCCATACGAGCTGTCCAAATGAAGTGTGAACTGCCACTACTTGCCAGATCTAGACCAGAGCCTAATGAACTATGAAAATTTCATTTCAACAGTTGGACCTGCCAAGAATCCAATAGGGAACCCTGAGACAGAGCGTTAAGAGCATGGCATTACCAACTAAATTTATAATAAGAAAAATAAACATTTATTTTTTCTTTTATTAGCCAGATTATATCTGCGTAAAAACAACTCTATCTGTATATTTTATGACGATAATTACTATACGATACAATTCACTTCAAAGATATTATAATAGAGAGAGATCAACGAACAAATAGTATATTCTTATTTATTTGTAGATTTATTTGTAAAAGGTCTCTGAAACGAGTTTGAAAAGTGTTTGCATAAAATATCTGAGATTGAAAGCAAATACATATACGGATTAAGCTTAGCCGACGGTTGTCCCACTTTATAAACTTTATTTACAGTCGATAACTTATTCTTAGAATTATTAGATGCGAGTACACCATCGTCTTTGTTTTACAATATGTATATATATATTTATAGAAATATAAAAATATATATCTATAGATCTGGTGTGTCCAAATAGTTCTGCGATTTGTTTTACTGTTACTGTTACTGTACTATTACTATAGTCACTGTTTTACTGTTTTTTAGATTTGTATAACGGTAGTGCTCGAACATAACTTATTATATAATTCTAGATATTCCTTATTTTGTCATTTTTCTATTTAATATTCTCAACGAATTTTTCTTTAACGCCAATCGGCTGTGCTTGTCATAAAGATAATAAAAAACAACGTTTTATTACAATAAACAACTCAATATAGAATCACTTAATATTAATTTTGTACTTTATTCCAGGTATTTCCGACATAGATTAAAAATTCTCCCCAGGGAGGGCGTTCATTTTGACGGACAGCTCGTACAAAAACAAAATAAGACAAGCTTTATTGTAAGTTTATAAATTCAGGCAGTTTTTTTATTGAGCTCATTAACTTTATTGCCGAAGATTAGTGCGGTCCATTTTAATCTTTGCTCAATATCAAATTGAATTGACAGTCCTCTCAAAGTAACCGTATCCTATACTAATATATATTTTTAATAAAAATAAGTATTTTACATTAAACAAAAGTACAGTATATTAAGTTAAAAATTAGTAAAAAATACTAAAATTAAATAATAATTTATGATCGCTAAAGATGTTGAGCTCAAATGGCTAAATTCTTAGCACGTTCTGGCTACGTTATCTCGTTAGGTAACCTATATTATATTAGGGGTTAAAGTATGAAATTGCCGATTTGTACTGAAAAATAAAAATTCGTTTTTTTTTTTAATTTAACATATTTATTTAATCAAAATAATTACCATTATTATCTATACATTGCTGCCATCTAATAGGAAGCTCATTTATGCCTTTGCGATAGAACTCTGGTGATCTAGATTCGACAAACTGTGTGAAAGCATTTTGCACTGCCTCCTGAGAAGAAAACTTTTTATCACGCAGAAAATTGTCCAAATCACGAAAAAAATGGTAGTCCGTTGGAGCAAGGTCTGGCGAATACGGAGGGTGACGAATGGTTTCTAATTGCAGTTCCTGTAGAGTCTGCAGATCAGTCAAATCATGAGGCACCCATTTTTCATATTTTTTTATTTTATTGATTTGACGCAAATGAGTCAATATTGTTGGTAAGGTAACGTTAAACCATGCCGCTAATTCCTGGGTAGTTTGGCTCGGATCGGCTTCCACCATCTCTTTCAAATCATTGTTATTCACCTGTGTGGGCGGTCTTCCACGTGGTTCGTTCTTCAAATCGAAGTTTCCATCACGAAAGCGTTTAAACCAAAATCGCACAGTGCGTTCATTAGCAGTCCCCTCTCCAAACGCAACATTAATATTGCGAGCTGTTTCTGCCGCGTTAGTTCCGCGTCGGAACTCGTATTCAAAAATCACACGAATTTTCGAAGTATCCATCTTTATTGTCTAAGCTGAATAAAAAAAACAACTGAAAGTTGATAATCGAATGTTGCACATTTTTTAAAAGAAGAACTACATAGGTACCGTATGAAAAAAGTTTCACTCAAAAATCTCAAACCATGAAGGTTCTATGTCAATTCGAAGTACCTATTACAATAAAACGGCAATTTCATACTTTAACCCCTATTATTTAATCGTGAGCAAAATTTTGATAAGAATCTTGCTAGTCGTTGTTAAGACTATAGATGCTAGAAATTTTTCGATCTTGCAAATTAATTAATGTATAACATAATTTTAATCAAAAATAATACTACAATGAAAATTCGAAACTTGAAGATATTCATTAAGACTGTTTAGTTTATATTTACTATTGATTATATATATTTTTTATATTTAAGGCTGTGTTCAGTTTGTAACTATATTAACATAATTTAAAAAAAACATTTCGGCGACAGTTATTTTTTTATACTGCTAATGGTTGGAGACTACCGTCGCCTTTAACACAGCCACAGGTGCTGTAAGTGCTCTGCTTACCTTAGTAAGGTATTGGGAAATATTCTAGAGCTTTTTTCACTCTTTTGAGGATTTTCATGGATACACTTAAATTACGTTTTTCGTTTCTTAATTTTCCGTTAGTTAAAATAATGAATATTCCATATTACATGAACCTGTATAATATACGTTTACATCTACCAGTAGATATGTGTGGATAAATTAATGATGATTTAATGTTGTTAAAAAAGGTACAGGAACGTCCATTCATTTAACTTTACGCCAAGGTGTGGCGGCCTTTTTCAATTTCCAGTTAGAAATAAAATGTTTCATTAAATTGGCTGAATTATATATTAATAATAAATTGTACACTTATGTTATGAGTATATACTATCAAATAATGTCAAAAATACTTCATAGTTAATACCAGCTACTATTTCAAGTAGGTCGTAATCAATTTTAACTTTGAGAAGCTATCAACTTTTAGAATCAAAAGCTCAGGAGTTTACGCTTTTATCGATAGATGGCGCTGTTAGCATACGTTAAATCGTGTTGAGGGGCAACGATGGTCGCCACCACTGTCACAAGTATACATAAATGAATGTTCAGCTAGAATAATGTGCTACGTTAGGAAAACGAAGCAAAACCAACAGTAAATAAAGTTATTCTTATTTATTTATTCGGAATAAATAAAAGTGAAATTAATAAGTAGTGTCCATGTAGTACCTATCTAACACAATATGCAACAAGTCATTTAATTTTTACTATGCCATGGCTACAAGATATTTATTAAAATTAATATAGGTATATTGCTAGGGAAAATATGTTTTAAAATAATTTTAAATTATATATAATAGATAGAGATTTAGATTAACACAATATCGATTTATTATGTGTAACAATGAAATGATTAAAAAAAAATCCGAGTTATACATCGTGTCACTTGTTCACCTGCCTCTCACCTTTATATCAAACTGCTTCAGCCAATATAAAAAGAAGATATTCATGAATTATTCAAGAACACAATCCTCAGAAATCACTCTTTCCAACGATGCGAACAAACTTCGTGAGCAACTTTCAGGATAAGCGCATCCTACATACAAGCAGACAGGTAAGCCAAAAATAATATATGTATTTTGTGGCGCAGTGGTTGTTACTTTTTGAATTTTTTTGCCAGCGAAATAGTAGGTTAGCTCGACTACTTACTATTTTTTTTATTTCCTTTTTTGCTCAAATATATTTCTTATATGATTTCGCATTTATTCATTATCTATAATAATTTATTACATTAATACTATGACGCCATTAGAGCCATTTTAACGGCTGAACGGAGATCAGCAGAGATCAACGTTTTAAAAGAATAAAAGATTATTCAGAAGTGGGTTGAGAAATTGCTGGGTGTGGGAAATGCAGGCTTGTTTACAAAGACACATTTGTAAAAAAGTTATGACGTAGATAATGGATAATCTTTTAACTGTTTATAGGTTCGCACTTTTACCTCAAACCCGTGTAGAATAAATACCTTAATAATGAACAAATTATCCTCTCTTATCTCTCTGACAATTATTTATTAGAGGCTTCGAACGTTCTTTCTTTCTTCTTAGATAATATACTTTCAGTCATAAGTATAATTATAGTAATAGTTAGCTACCTAATAAAATTTAAAGTTTTAGTTACACGGCAGTTTTGCTGCCATAAATTAGGCACAACGTCTGACTGCAGGTGTCAACAAAAGCATGTTATGTTCCTATGAGTGATTTTGGGATACCAGTGCCCAATTCCCCTTATCCTTAGGGTCTAACTAATAAGTACTTCTTCCTGCAAGGCTGACAAATCGTTAAAAGTAATTGTGTCCATACTGTTAGAAAAAAAAGTGTGTGTGTCAGCTCCGACGCACGACTGGAGTTTAATCCTTACAAACGATTATAATAAAAATTATATAACGATTATAAAAATACACAATAGAAATTATAAAAACATTTATCATAACGAATTAATATCAGCGCCATCTCTGTTCGAATTGTGATACATGATTACCATTTTTCGTACATATATATGAAATTGATTCTTAAGGGGTAAACTCCAAAAATGCAAATAGTTGCAAAAACCTTTCAGTGTATCTATAATCAAGCTAATGAAGAAGGGTTGAGTAAATAATGCCAGTATCGATTTAATAGGTATAAATTGAATAGCACGAATTAAGTTTCAGTTTTCGTCGGAGCTTTAATTAGCTGAGATAGCGGACTGTCATTAATCTCTATTATTGCACAAACACTCGATAGCTTTTACTTGTTGAGCTTTAGATAAGTAAATACGAAAAAAAATGTAGTAATAAAAGTTGTAGAGCATAAAATTTCCTACAATTTTTTCAAAAAACTTTTTTTGTAAAATCAATAGTTACTGAGCTCTAGCGCAATGAAAGTTGCCGTCGCTGTTTTTCTTTACCAGTCGACTATCTTGAAAAACGCTTTTTGGCAAATATCTCGGTAACGGTGACTTTTACGTTAAAAATCGTATACATCATTTTTTTAGAAGATAAAATTTTCCATCTTTTTTATTTGAAACTTTTTTTTCTTGTTAATATTTGCTAAGATATAGTCGATTAAAATTAAGATATAGTCGATTATTTATCTCGGGGAGACATGCCAATGACCCCAAACACGACCCGGCTGCGTCGCGCCGTTTCTGAGTTACGACTGAAGGGGTCCAAGGGGGAGGTCAAATTATTAATCTCGGGGAGAAAATTATTTAATTCGGCCGGACCAGTCGGATTACCCACGACGAGTTCGATCAAATGAACCCAAACACGGTAGAACCGTTTCCGAGTTCATACCGTGGTGGACGAAGAGATGGGGGGACAAAGTTTATCCGAGAAGTTGGACCAGGACCTTTATTGATCGCTGACGAATACACCGATCTCCGGTGGTTTTGGAGATATTTCAATCCTTCCGAAAAAAATACCACTTTTGTATGGATGAAGGATAAAGGAGGCGGGATAGAGGGATGAAGTGTATCCAGGAACTTTGACCTCGAGGAACGATGCCTATCCGCCGAGCACACCGCCCCTCTATCTCCGGTTGTTTTGGAGATATTTCTCTTCGAAAAGTCCATAAAAGTAATATGGAGTTTTAAAAAAATGTATGAACGGGATGAGGATGACTCGTTCCGTGGTAACTACCGATAACTCTCTATGACAATCCGTAAACGCCACCTTTCTATCCCTCACAGTTTCCGAGATCCCGGTGCCAACTTTTTACCGGGGTTTTTTAAAAACCACCTATTTTTAAGAAAAAATAGGTGATTTTTTGGATTTTATTTCTATTATTTATTATAAGTCTCTCAATAAAAAGTCACCCGTGTAGTATTTATTTTCATTTAACATTCAAACGGCATTTTAAAAAAATACTGAATAACCTTGTAGCAAATTCGAAAATACCATTTACAAGCTAATATTTAATCAAACAACCAAATAAAACCTTCTGTAGGATTTCATGTAATTTTTCCATACGATTTTTTTTCCTTGCCCGGACATCTGTTTATTGTGTGCCGCGTCATGGCTTAAACTAATTAGTCACGTTCTATGGCGATCTATAAGACTGACGTGTTCGCTATACAATATTTTACATTTTTATCATTGTCTTATCATTGTCTTCGATTGCGTGATTATACATGTGTTAGCAAATGTACAGGATTGTCTATGTATTATAAATAGAGAAATAATGAAATTATTAATTTCTTGATAAATATGTATGGAAAGGATCACACTATCACAAAACTAACGACGTTTGTCTGTCTGTCTGTCTCTGCCCGTTAGTGATAAGCCCACGTCTAAATCAGGGTGGAATTCTTTAATGCCAGTCATAATAAAATTATGATTCAGGATCGGACTGCATTCCTGTGGGAAAGTTCGCGAATGGAGAATTTTTTCAGTATTTTAGACTTGGGTGGATGGATATCCAGAAGACTTGGATGGATGGAAAATCCGCCTTCTGGTACATTTTCCAGCTATGACGTTAATTTTTTGTATGAAAATAAAAAAATCTAGTGTGTTATCACATAAAAGGACTCTATTAGCTGATTCCAAAAATAAACGACACCATTAAATTTCAGCCAAGTTTAGGCTTTTAATAAAAAAAAAAATGTTGAATGTTTTTTTCTAAAATATTTATACGCCGAATGACTCCTTACATCCTCATATCTAACGTAATGAAAAAAATTCGAAAAATTAGTGTGTGTCAGCTCCGGCACACGACTGGAGTTTACTCCGAACGATTATAAAATTTAAATTTTCACAATTCGATCACGCCGAAAGAACTTTTTCTTTTTTTTTAAATAATATTGTTTAGATTGCGCAATATCTGAAACTTCAGATATTCTAAAATATTCAAAAACATATAACGTAGATAACGCTTAAACATAACGCATTCGTGAAACAATGTCTTAAGGCCACGATTACGGCATGAAAATGCATACATGTAGTCATTTCGAGAATTTTTAACAAGCTATTAAATTACCTATAACAATAAAAAAAAATGTTTTCTAATTTTATGTTAAGCATTAAGGGTCCGAAATTGTTACTTGTAGAACTCCATGATTTACAAAATGCCCACAAGTACATTCGCGAGTGACGTTGTATTCTACATTGGTTTGTGAAATCCATAAAAGCAGAAATTGGCAACCCTAGCGCCATCTTGTTTCACCTCATCAGCCTCGTACAACGTGACCCCATGTTATTTTAACTAATATAAGCGCTCTGAGACAACTCTATTGTACATATCCAGACAGCGTACAGGCAAGACATTCTTTTGTTGTCACTTCAGGTGAGATCTGCCAAGATATAGATGTATCAAGAATATTCAGAATTAATTATTGATAACTTGCAAATTATTTCTCACCTTTTCTTCCTTTTGACTTGACTTAATAAGGTTTAAAAAAATGTTGATTAATTTTTAGCACATACCTTCTTATGTTCCATTTTTTCTAGTTCTCCAGTACCTGTATGTGCGGGTCACCAGATAAACCTGTGTATTTAAATTTAATCCTGAGTTTCTACTTGAATATCCTCCAAAAAGTGTTTTTTAATGTGTCAGAATTCAGAAAGAGTCTGTCGATCATGGATCCCGTCATCCTGTCGTTCGTAGTGCTCGTCGCAGGCGTAGATCTAATGGTGCAAGGCCAAATACTCGATTTTGAATTGCCAAAGGACTATTACATAAAAGGTAAAGAAGGTGGTGGTGGGGGACTAGCTAAGTGTGCTTTCTACAGTCGTTTACGCTACGCTACGCTACGCTACGCTACGCTACGCTAAGAGAAAACTTGGCGATTGGTGTTTACTGTAGAAAGCAAACTTGGCTACGGGCCCTGGTATGTGATTTATAAGGGAAGTTTTACGGTAGTTAAACCATTCCCGTCTTCTAGATGGCGACACGTTCGACTACATAGTTGTAGGCGCCGGGGCGGCCGGGATACCCGCCGCCTCGCGGTTGGCGCAGGCTGGAGCTGAAGTGCTGCTCATCGAGGCTGGAGGAAATCCTTCTCTTCTTACTACAGTAATTTATTAACAATTGTACACTCATAGGAAAGCGCACTTTGACGCCGTGACGAAACAGTACCTATACATTCGTTGACCTGTTCCTACGTTTCTCACAATGATAATAATCTATTAATATCGATCAAAAAGGCAATATTTAACTTGAAATATTTAATTAAATACAATTTATATTCTATCTTAATAAGAAACAAAAATTTCAAATAGGCTACCATGCGACGTTTACTATGCTTTTAGCTAAATTGCATTAAAATAATCCACCCGCCCTTTTCTAAACCTAGTAATTATTAATGTTATGAAAGAGCAGGAAATCACAAAGGAGAGAATATCAGATTCCAGGTGCAGCGAATACCTTGCTGGGCTCCGACATGGACTGGCAGTACGAAACGAAATCTAACAACGTGTCGTGTCTGTCGTCGATCGACCGGGCGTGTCGGTTCAGCCGCGGGAAGGCACTAGGCGGCTCTTCCAGCATCAACTACATGATGTATACCCGCGGCAATAGGCTTGATTTCGACCAACTCAATATTACAGGCTGGGCTTGGGACGATGTCGAACCTTACTTCTTACGTTACGAGGGACTACAGGATTTAGATAAGCTTCCGCAATCATCCGCTCCCTATCACAACACAACAGGTATCCTAAAAGTTGGATACTTTGAAGACACTAATGATAAATGGCATCCGAAAATTATTGACGGTTTTGAAGCTCTTAATTTTCCATACAATGAAGACGTAAATGCAAAATCACAGATTGGAGTTTCGTTAATATTAGGATACGTATACAAAAACCAAGGCATGAGCACTGCTCGGGCATACCTCACAGACGACACTATAAAAAAGTCAGTTAAAGTTTCGAGGCACACGCTCTGTACCGAAGTGATCATTGACAAAGACAACGTCGCGCGCGGAGTTAAGGTCAAACACGGGTCTCTGATAAAAGTGAACAAATCATTGTATGCAAGAAAAGAAGTGATTTTATCGGCAGGCACCATTGGAACTCCGCAAATATTAATGCTATCGGGCGTCGGGCCGGCAGATCACTTAGAGCAAATGAATATCAGCGTTCGAGTAGATCTTCCGGTGGGTGAGGGTATGAGCGATCACGTACTTGCGCTCGTAATGTTAAAAGTTGATCCTGGATTCGGTGTTGCTCCTAATCTATTTGTATATGGAATTAAAGCTGCACAAGCGGTGCAGTGGCTCGCTACCAAAGAGGGACCTCTAGCTAACATCGGACTCACCGATGTTACGGCATTCGTCAATACTCTCTGCTACGACTTCGTCAATAAGCGACTAGACCACAACAGTTCGTCTTGCGAGCTACCGTCGTCTCAAGTCGTGCACGCATTTGTCGATAAAGGTTTGATTCCTGGCGCCGAGGCTATAATGATGAACGCCATACATTTCAATGAAGACGTCATCTCTCAAGTCAGCAAAGCGAACGTGAATCACGCCTTAGTCTTAACATCGCTGGTGGTTCTGCGACCGTACTCTCGCGGTACAGTGAAGCTCGCTTCAACGGACGCGAGCGACCATCCGGAGATCACTCCCAACTACTTAGGAGACGAGCGCGACGTGGAAGAAATGCTTCGCTCCATCTCCATACTGGAAGATCTCGTGCAGACGTCACCTTACAAAGAGAGCAACGCGTCGGTTTTGCATTTCGAGTTGCCAGATTGTCCCGCATACGAGGAGGACCGGGAGGGGTACTGGAGATGTTACTGTCGCCACTTGACTTACTCGGTGTTTCACGCCGTAGGCCCTTCGGCTCTAGGGCGCGTCGTCGATCCGGAGTTACGAGTGTATGGCATTAAGAGTCTGCGTGTAGCCGATCTCGGAGTGATGCCAGAGTTGCCACGCGGGAACACGGAAGCCACCGCCGTCGCCATAGGGGAGAGAGTGGCCGATTTCATTGGGAGATCGAACTAAACATTCTCTCTCCACCGGCTCGGACACGTATATTCTGACCAAAGATATTAAATGGATATATTCTAACACTGTTTGTACAACCTGTATCTAACTGTCACTATTTAAGAGAGTTTAATTAATTTTTTTGTTAATATTAAGACTTCTAATAAATAAAAATAATGGCAGAAAGATGGCAAAGAAAAACCGATTATAAAATAAATAAATAATGTACCTATGTAACAAATATATTATGCAGTTTATGTTTCATAAATAATCTTCTTTAAAAAAAAAAAACAAAGTCGTGTTGGTTACCTACGCCATCGCCATCCGGATTTATACATTTATCCGAGAACGGCTGGACCGATTTTTGTGATCTTTGATTTGTTTCATTTGTCTCTGCCCCGAATTAGCGGAAAAAATTCGAAATTATTCCTGAAATAAAAAAAAAAGTGAATAAAATTCATTTTATATGGAACGGGTTTTTATTCTTAGGTGTTACGGAGTTCGCCAGGTCAACTAGTAATTAGTCGATAACTAATTATATAATTATACTGGCTGGTGCCCGCGGTTTCGTTCGCGTGGAATATACTCGTACATATAGCTTATGTCCACCCTGAAATTCTATTCTAAGTATTGGTGAAATAATTTTTTAAGTCGGGTAAGTAGTTTCGAAGATTACCCCGTACATGCAAACAAACAAATTTTACCTTTTTATATAGTGAGTTCATATGCATTACACGGGTAGGGTGTCGCGGCACAGGGTAAAAAAAGTGTGTGTCAGCTCCGACGATAAATAAATATGTAATTAAGAGTATGTAATATTTAATTAAGAGTATTGAAGCATATTAAATGTTAATAATTAAATGTATTGAAGTATATTGTAGCCTGTAACGCGCGTGTAACATGTGACATTTGATTTTACATCGATAATTTTTCATACCCCGAGTTTATATATGAAAATCGATTCTTAAGGAGTAAACTCCAAAAGGGACAGAAACTTTGTAACAATCTCCCTTTCTGAACTACAATGTGGACTTCTTCAAACAACCTGTAAACAAATTATTGCAGGAGCATTTGCACAGATAGTTGTACTACAATTAAAGAACACAAGCCTCTCGAGATGCCTCGCACTTATATCCCAACCACAACTCCACTGATTTATGATTATACTCTGACTGAAGGTATGGTGGATGTATTATCTGGTTTGCGCACCGATAATACTCCATATCGAAGAAGCTAAATTAAAATTCCCGTTTGATTGAAGGCCGCTGGACCGTTTGTTGATAATACAATAGCTCCAGCACGCCTCATAAAACACAAGTAGGTACCTATTATACATCGCCATCGCTTTTAATAAAATCGCTTCTTCAAACATTCCCTCTTTAAACCGTTTTTTCTGACACTACTTTTCAATATTTCATATTTAGTTATTTACTAGCTGGTGCCCACGACTTCGTCCGCGTTGAAAAATATTAAGTAGCCTATCCTGTGTCCCGTACGTTCAAATGTTTATCTACCAAGTTTCATGAAAAACAAGTAATTCGTTTCAGAGTTATGGAGGAACATACATACATACAGAAAAAAATTCTAAAAATCGTCAGTTTAGTTTCAGTATCATGTATAGAGTCTATAAACATGATATCTCTGAAAACAAAGTAACTTACTCCATGACCGACCCTTACAGATTTATTATTAGTATTGATGATCATTTGTGTAAACTAAAAGTATTTATAGTCAAACAAAATCAATATCAATCTACCAACCACTACGGAAAGCTACGGGGAAGAACCCGACAAACAACTTACGTAGTAGCACTTTTTAAGTAAATCTTTCATTAACAAAAAAAAATTTATTAAATAATAAATTTTAAATGTCAATTCTTACATATTTTTTCAGTACACAAATCTTTTCATAGATTTAATTTATTTAGAAGTTTCATGTAGACAGTTGCTGTGTATAATTTGGTAAGTTGTTAAAATGAAATGTGAAAGTAACGTCAGGGGTTCGAATTAAAAATTCCCAGTGTAAGCGAAAAACGGGAACAAAGGGGCGAATTAAGTTTTAGTTAACGCAGGCTAAGTTGAATCGGTTAACATTGGTCAGTGCACCCCCTGCCTCCCCCGTCCGCGTTCATCCCCCGATCATAACCCCTTATTTAGCAATTTCACTCGCCTGTTTGTTATACACCTAATTTCAACTGTATCCGTTTATTTAAAACGAAAATTTCACCTCTAACTGAATATTTTAAGCTGAACACTGTTTGTTAAAGGGGTTTGTACACTTTTCGTTCGTAAAACGAAATTGTTTTGTTTTCATGTTTTAAATAACAAAAGTTAGCAAAACAAAATAAGTAAATTATTGTTTTAAAATACCTATAATGTTTTATTAAATGTATTGGTTTTCTGTTTATATGTTGGTTGTGTTATATTATAACCATAAAATGGAGATGAGTTATTTCATAAAACATTATTAACCTACTTTAGGGGCCATACGATTTGTGTGTTTAGTCTTGGCGAATTATTTTATAAATTTAAAATTTATTAAAATATTATCCATATTAATGTTATTAAAATATTGTCAAATTAATAAGAATAGAAAAATCTCACTCTCATCAATTAATAGAGACTCGCTCCCGGCTTCGCCCAGGATACACAAATCTTCGTCGTTTATCCCTCTTTCCATTAGTGAAAACCTTATCAAAATTAGGGTCGTTCAGAAATAGTTATCGGAGAAACAGACGGACGCGGACAGTTCCTGCCACTTGGTTCCAATGTATTGATTTTTTTTTCTCATTTTTCTCAGCATTTTTCTCTAGGTATTTTAGCCTCAAGATTATATTTGGTAAATCTTTGTTTCTTTAATTATTTATAATTTATTGCTTCTGTTTTCTTCTAAAGAGAAATTTTTGAAAAAAAATATCGTCATTTTCCCTAGCGGCTAGTCAGTTAGTTTTGTAACATTATCATATTGAGGAAAGAATGTTCACGGATAGTGAAAGTAGGTCTTAATATTTGAGTATCCCATTTTAAATGGTCCGTCTGTAAACTATAAAATTATCATATTTTGGCTTCGCTATGATAGCTTCAATTTTATACTTAAGGAATTCCAAATGGTCTATTAAGGAAATTCGGGTGATGAAATAATAATAACGAAAACCTATTGTACCTACTTTACAGTAATATGAATAGCGTAATCTGTTATGCAAATTTATATATTGTATGTACTAGCGACCCGCTCCCGGATTCGCCCATTAAAAAACTTTATTAGGTTTTATTATACATAACAAAAAAACAATGGTAAATCACAAGTGATCGATTTTTTCCAACCTAATGCAAAATTTTTAGCGCTAACATTTTTCCTATTTGAAGATATCATAATTTTTGGATGGAGTTTTTGCTATAGAAAAAGTGATTAATTGTTCTACTATAAAAACTGAATAAAAACTCATTATTTATTATTTGATTTTATGAATTTTACAACGGTGCAAATATATATTTTGGTAAATGACAAAAAAAAAGTTGCCTATATTACTGAAACTGGATGTTGTTCGTTGACTCGACATTTTCATGTGATTAATTTAAAAAAAAAAATATGATAAATATTTTTTTATAATCAAAAAATATTTTGTATTAAGCTCTCTAAGATTATTGAATTACTAAAAGTTAATTTCGATTGACTAATATGTAGTCTAAATTATATGAAAATAATACTTTCCACGAAAAATGTTAATATTCTCAAGAAATTAAAAGTCTAAGAAAATTTACTAACAAATCAAAATTTTAGTCCCTTAAGGGGATATAACTTTCTTGAAAATAAGGTATAAATGATTGGTGAAAGATATTTTTGTATTAACACCTCGTGCATTATGATATGATGTTGACACAGCAAACATTTGTTTTGTAATTATTTCTTGTCTATTTCTACATATCATATTCTAGCATTTAAAATTACTCGTATTTTAGTTTGGCTCCCTTAAGCAGAGTTCCATGCATGTTAGTTGTATTAATTCTAGTATATAGCAAAAGGTTGATTTGTTGACGGAAATATATAGCTCAATAATATTGTGGATTAGCAGCAACTGATGTTTTAATCATAAAATTTGGTCTTTATTTGGGGGAAACTCTGCAGAAACCGTAATCTCTTTCGCACGGAATAGTTCTTAGGAAGTGATATAAACAATCTCAAACAAACGGTTAGATACTGAAACAATCTCGGGACTTAGCGACCCAAAATGTTTATCCCTCTCCAATGGACTATACGAAATTGTTTCCCCACAGTTTTAGTTCAGAATTACTGCGATTTCTTTCACGCAATCAATAAGTTATCGATTTACTGAACTGTGTTAGCTTTTATGTGTAATACACTAGTTTTTTCTGTGGCTTCGCGCGCCTTTAATTTAGATTTCCCTTCGTGCGTATATAGCCCGCTATAAACCAATATAAAATTTCTTTCGTGCAGATTTAATCCTCTTATCAATACTAATAATAAATCTGTAAGTGTCGGTCATGGAGTAAGTTACTTTGTTTTTAGAGATATCGTGTTTATAGGCTCTCTACATGATACTGAAACTAAATTGACGATTTTTAGAATTTTTTTCTGTATGTATGTATGTATGTTCCTCCATAACTCTGAAACGTTTTAACTGATTTTCATGAAACTTGGTAGATAAACATTTGGACGTACGGGACACAGGATAGGCTACTTTTTTTGGTTCAACCCGGACGAAGTCGCGGGCACCAGCTAGTAGTATATATAAAATCCTTTCTAAAACACCAGAAAAACTATTGTCTGATTAAATTTAAAGTTTTTTAATATTATATAATATTATGAATTCCAGAGATATAGTCTAGTCAACAAGAGCCATTTTGGTGAAAATCTCTTCGTAGGCACCGAAAATTGTAGTTGAGGGCTCATTCGATGCGGAATGACATCTAGAAACTTTATGAGACATTTGAAGTTGCGCCGCTAAAAATTACAAAAGTTATAAACTATTTAGCAATAAAAAAAGAGGGGGCTTGGTTTTTTTGTAAAAATCTCGAAAACTATTAAAGATATCCGAAATGTAAAAAAAGATCCTTAAAGAACGGGATTTTTTTTAAAAAAAGTCCTACCTCCCGAAACTCTACCACCAATATTTATAATTTTAATTATA
Organism: Synanthedon andrenaeformis; assembly: GCA_936446665.2. Taxonomy (NCBI): domain Eukaryota; kingdom Metazoa; phylum Arthropoda; class Insecta; order Lepidoptera; family Sesiidae; genus Synanthedon; species Synanthedon andrenaeformis. The sequence continues at coordinate 11,871,192 of OW387788.2, forward strand.
TTAATTTTAATAATAAAAAACCAAACAAATTGGAATATTAAAAAAAAATCTTACAATGAAATTTCTTACGTGATATTCTGGGTAGTGTAAAACAACACTAAGCAAACTTGTAGTACAGTTCACATATATGGACTTGGACATATGTAATAACTCGATGCAAAAAGAGTCTAAATTACTTAGTCTCGTTACAAAGGAAACAATCTCTGGCCTACATAAATTATCCCAGTACATTTTACATACAAACAAAGCTAAACGGACCCCTAATCCATGCAAATCCCTGCTTTCAGTTCACATAAATACTGGTCCAAAGGGGTCAGTAATATTATCTTGCTTATACAGGATCCTCTGTCCTCTTTACGATTTGTCACATCCTGTAAAAATAAGGTTGGATTTGATAATTAAAAAAATTACAATTTGAGAAAAAAATACATAGATACACATGCTTGCAAAACTAATTAGGTAACGTTAAAAAAAATCCAAATAACTCGGTATAAAATTTAAACATAAAGAGTCCAAACTATGTAAAATAATATGTTATTAAACATATATCACGTTTTATTGGTTTTAATAAAACAAAGTTATATAAATATAACATTTGCGCTTGAGTCACGTCATCATGTCTAGTTATGATGCGACCGAAACAATTGTAGATATGTTAGATAACATTGTTATTTTGCACTTTTATTTTAATTCTTGTTTTATGTTGAAATGTTAAATAGCAATGTTAAGTAATGAGGATGTGTTATACAACAAAGTTATATGACATTTTATTTAACTTGGTCACAGTTAAATGAGTTTGACATGAGAGTGCGACTTGTGTGACACATATTAAAATAACAGTGCAATATAACAATGTCATATAACATATATATACAATTATCTCGGTCGCAATTATCACAATTATCATGTGACACTTGATAAAGTGACTCTCGCGTAAACTTTATATAACTTTGTTTTATTTACAAATTATAAGTATCGTTCACACATAAAAAAACATGTGAATATTTCAGATTTATAAACTTTTAAATTATAAATAATTATATAGGTATATGTAAAAGATCTCATAAACAAATATGACGACTTGTACTTGGGATACGAACGGAATTTTAATACTTTTATTATTAACTCATAATTTGGTAAATGAAACTTCATTACCAAATTACAGGACATTTTTCCCAATAAAATCTATAATTTTTTTACCTAATTGGTGCAAGTTTCAACCGTTAAAACGAAAATAAACTGATCTCCATACAAAACTCTGATTGATCTCCTTCACAATACAACCTGGAGTAAATAAGAGTATTGTGAATAAAGCAATGAAATTTTTCCTGTATTGCCAGCAATTTCTTTAAATGTTGTCTTCGAATACTTTGAGTTGTAGAAACCAAATTTTCCCCCCATTCACCCTCACCGGAATGGAAACCAATAAAAAACCAGTACAGGATAAAGCCTTAACTCGTAAAATTGCGATTATCGACAGCTCACACTAATTACGCATTTATTACTACGACCGTTAGAACTATTATACGTTGCTATATTGCAGGTTTTAACAATGTTACTGGGGAAATAATTTGTAACGAGTGTCGTTGAAGTTAGCGTTTTTATTACTTTACATATAGACATCATTATTAAACTTTTAATGGTTGAATTAGGTTTAATACAGTTTTCATTAAATAGGTTTCCTCTTGAGAAATTAATGTAACATTTAATTGCAATTAAGAATTATATTAATAAGGTAAGCTTTTGCCTACAACTGCGTTCGAGTATCTATATAAATATTAATGAATTTCTAAAATGTGTCGCTAAGAGAAAAACTGAACCAATTTGGATATTATTTTTTCAAATATTCTTTGAAGTCCGAGGAAGGAGGAAACAATATAAGAGAAAAATTGAAAAAAAAAAAATGCCCGGATTTTTTTTGTTAAAATTACACCTCATCTGCCTTAGTCCCATATCTTTTGAGAGAATAACGTCTGCTTGTTTTTTAATATACTAGTTGTTGCACGCGACTTCGCCCACGTAACTTTATAAAACATAGGCTATGTTACTCGCTGTTAATGTATATAACTATAGGTGAAAGAATTTTCAAAATCGGTTCAGTAGTTTTTGAGCTTATTCGTTACAAACATACAAATCTTACGGATATTTAGTACATCTAATTACACGTAATTTCCCATTTGTATTATTACTTACTAGAATAATTAATTTAGTTTTAAACTTTGATAGAAACTTAATTAGATAAAACCTTTTACCTAATCAAGCTTTCTCTAGAAAATTATATTTGAATTAATAATCGCTTACTTTATATATTACTTAATAAGCATTTCCCTTTTCATTCTTTGTGAAAAAAAGTATATACCTGACGTATCACAGAACTATTTTTATTTAGTTAATAAACTTCAACAATATTCGTTTAATAACAAACTAAAAATACTTAAAACACTTAACTGACTGGCAGATAGTTAATTTGTAACCTTAGTAATAATTAAAGTAATACATAATGAATTTTACAAAAAAAAATCATTTAGGTACATAACCTATAAAGTTTACCGAATAGACTAAGGGCCAGTTTTATAAACGACATACCTTTTTCCCGTTCGTTACAGTGCTGGTAACGAACGGTTAACGGTCCGTCAATAACGTTTACTGACGGTGGTTCTATAAAAGAAATTAATCATTCGGTAGCTATCCGTAAAAATACGCCGAAGTTTATGAATATTGTCGACGGTTTCGTTGTAGTCTGTCAAGAACTGTCAAGTTTCGCGTCGCAAACACATTTATTTACAAATATAACAAAATAAACGACACGTAAGATAAACCAACCCTATCATAGTCAGTAACGAGCCAGTAAACGCTAGCTGTCAAATTATACTGTTGACTTATGAATATATTGTTATAATACACTATATTATACCATTAGATCATTTTTTCGTCTATTTGACATAAAATTTAACTAACGGATTGTTATAAAACTGGCCCTAAGAGAAGCTTTTAGAGGGGTCGTAATTTAAAAAGTTTATTACAAAATTAATAATATTTGAACTTGTAACCCCTGCTTCGCATATTCTTAATTGAAGAGAGATCAATTTTAATCCACATTAAACGTTCAAGGTGAATGAGGTTTTAGCTTGTGTTAACAATTTAATAGTCCGAAAATTGTAGGCTGTAGTGTTGAACTACTTCCGAAACACATTTTTGTAATTATAGAGAAGGCTGAAGAAGGTAATTATAGAGAACATTTTGATAGCGACTGGATTTCTACGATTAGGAGGAAAATAGTAGTGGCAGGGCACACTGAGTTTGGCGGGGCACCGAAGTCGTGTCATAACGTCCCCGCGACCCCGCCCATCAATGGCCACGCTAGAAATCCTTGATCCTACTATTGTCGGCAGTCCACTTGCAGCACCGGTTGCGTTGCTTGTGTTAATATGGGCGACGATAACCACTACCTACCATCAATTGACCGTCAGTCTGTCTGTCGATTTAAACATATAGAAATTTATTAGTTGTGTTGATTGTTGTCAAAATACTGAGCTAAAGGGACAACTTTACTGTTTCTAAAATTTTCTCCTCAAACAAAAGATTTCTTAAAAACAAAACAAAGACATACCTATTGTGGTTGATGTTTACATTATACTAAAAGTTAAGGCCGCCCGTTTTCTTCTTAAGGTATTTAAGAAAGCCTTAAATGGATTGTTACATCAACTTTGATACTCTGAAGAAGACATTCGCTATCCCTCTCTGCGATCCCCTGTCCCTGTCTAGCAGCACGTCTGGTCTATTTAAAGCGGAGGGCAGCGGGTGGAAAATCAAAGCGTAGCCAACGAAGCGCAAACAGTGGTTAGAAGCGCACCTGGATGTCACCGTACCCAACTTCGTATGGGCTATAACAAGGGGTCGTCACTCCATTACCACTTACAAGGCGGTTTCAAGATTACTAACTCATTTTACAAGCCATAATCATATATATTAAAATCGATATTTGTCTAAACGCTTGTGCACGATAATCTGAGAAATAGTTGAACCGATTTGAATGCGGTTTTCACTGATGTATTGTAGAAAACTTCCCGTTACATTTAGTGTTTCTTTCATTAATAACATAATAATCTGCATGGTAATAATCACCGAGTGATTAAAGTGTTTTTAAGGCCGGTGTTAGTAATATTATTAAGGAAGGTTTGACTAATAATATACTAATAAGATGTGGGCTTACAAGTTAGCAGTAACTTGTAAGTCCACATCTTATTGTAGTATTTAACAGCTATAACAATCTTAGATATAATAAATATTATTGAAAGTCAGAAACTCAATTTAATTTGGAATTTTTATCACTGATTGTTTAAGGACATCTTTGTGCTGTGGCTTTCTTTTTAGTTTGCACGCTCTTGCTTAAAAAATACAACTGAAAAATACCTAAATGATACTTATTTATTATGTCTTTGTAAAATAATGTGAACAGAACACTGATTTACTTAACTATTTTATTAACCCTATTAATAAATATTTTTTTAACTAGCACAAATTGTAATCAAGACATGTCTCCGACATTTTTAAAAATAGAACACAATGTTTAGAATTACTATTATCTGGTCGAGTAGTTATTACTTACTAGTAGTTGCACGCGACTTCGTCTGAGTAACTTTGTAAAATATAGCCTGTGTTACTCGCTGATAATATAGCTTTCTATAGATGAAAGATTTTTAAAATCTGCCTAATATGTTTTGAGTTTATTCATTACAAACATACAAAAACACAAATATTCTATCTTCTAATATATAAAATTCTCGTGTCGCGGTGTTTGTTGCCAAACTCCTCCGAAACGGCTGAACCATTTTGATGAAATTTTGTGTGCTTATCGGGTAGGTCTGAGAATCGGCCAACATCTATTTTCTATACCCATAAGTGATATTTTTTTGTATGGCAAAACAACGTTTGCTGGGTCAGCCGGGTTTATAATAATTTAATATAGATAAGTATATTAAAATAAACGAAGAAGAAAATGTAATTTTAATCACAATGACATAAGAGCACCATTTAATAATTAGACAGTGATTCATGAAGCTAACACGTAACCAAAGGAAACACAAAACATCCCAACGAAGTATGAATGAGTGACTTTAATTTGAATTCCCCATTCTTCATTTCACGATATCCAGGGGAAGTTCCCTTTTAATAATTTATCATTCAACCGGAATTTCAGTGAATGCCTTTCAGAAAATGTTCTGTACACACGGAGCGATTTTTTAGACAGCTCAAGATATTTATTTTTATAAGTTTTTTCAGCACACTGCGTAATGTAGTTCTGAACGAATAGATAGCAATAGCACCTACATTTCTTGTACTTAATAGGCTAGAACTGTTGGAGATAGTTCTGATATCACGTTATAGCAAATTTAGTTCTTACTAGCGGCCCGCTCCCGGCTTCGCCCGGGGTGTATTTTTTCTAAAATAAACGAAGCCTAAGTTACTCCTTATTACATCAGCTACCTGCCAATAAAAGTCCCATCAAAATCGGTCCAGCCATTTCAGAGATTAGCCGGAACAAACAGACAGACAGACAAAAATTTTAAAAATGTTATTTTGGTGTATATATTCATATGCATGTAGTAAAAAACGGTTATTTCAATATTACAAACAGACACTCCAATTTTATTTATATGTATAGATTTAAAAACGTCGTTAGGTATTATTGAAAAATTAGTTGTTCGGAGTTAAAATCGCAAAAACCTTAAATAAAATTGAAAATTTCGCGGTTTTTCGATCTATGACAAGGGGGTCGAGGTCTCAAATTTAGATTATTCATTGGACCAATATAAACAAACCATTAAAAAATTAGAATGTCTGAAGTCTGAAGTAAACCAAAAATTTCTGGACTAAATAAGTAATTTTTTAATTCTAAAAAAAATTGTAACTACTTTCCTAATTACCTACCTGTTAACGCAGTTTTAAAGAACATTAAAAAGAAAAAGAAAATTTCTTATGAGAAAAATAAATGAAATAGAATCAAATATAATAAAAATATTTATTTATCCGCTTAGGTTTCTAAAAGAAACTTTTATGATCGTCATTATGAGATAGAACCCGAATTAAAAGAATGAGAGCGAATTTTCCCGAAACTAAGTGTAATATATAAGTGTAAACCGGAAGGCGATAGACGGGTAAACAATTTAAATTTAACGTCACTATATTATTTGGTTCAATGAGTTATGAAGTCTCCACAAACATTAACTCGAGGAAACGGAAATAATAGGTTACCGTCAAAATTGTAATGGTCAGGATATATATATTTCCATTGGATTATCCCAAATAATGAACATTATTTGGACGTTGCTTGGTTATCTTTTACGAATTAATACACACTATATAATACACAAACATATCTCGCTTATTGGTCTTTCTATGAGTGAAAACCGAATCAAAATAAGTTACAATTAGAGCTTTTGGAGTCTATAACACAAGCAACGCCATAGGAATGGTCCTATGGCGTTGCTTGTTGTTGTTGTTGGCGTTGCTCCTATGGGATAAGGAAGGGATGAAGTAATGAGCTCTGGCATCCCTTACTCACTCACCGAAACACAACAGCACATTATGCTGTTAATAATAATTATTAATTATAGTTATTAATTATTTATTTATTTAATATGTTTTAGTAATTTAGTGGAAACTGCTGATTTATGTTCTTCTTGTATGTATATGTATAATGTGTAGCGAGATATTGTATGTTTCCCTAATATAAATAAATAAATAATTAATTGATTATAATAATTAAAATATACTTTTAATAATTGATTAACTATTTAATCAAGTTTAAATTGTAATTTTATGTTTTACATTATTTTAACCTGCGGATCGAACTTTTAAGTCGAAAAGTTTAGTTAGATCGAACAATAATATAGTTGTATGTTAATGAAACTCGTATACATTCCTTATTAAGTTACAAGTTAATTTAATATTACCTCTATACTTTACCACAGGAGGATCAACAAAATTACATTTGTTCAACCCAACAAGCTGGAAAACACAATAAAACGCGAAAGTTTACAGTTTGTGATAATGCGCGCTGTTAAAGTATTCATAACGTAGTCGACAGGATGCTGTCAAATTATTTTTATGCCTATTTGAAAAACGCCATTTTGGCGCTGTAGGCTATGGAGAGAAAGTACCCGGAACTAAAATTAGTCATGTAATAATTAATATTGTCCATGGAACATTTACAGAATACACATTTCTTCATGTTTTAAAACTCAAGCGGACACAAATAAACTTAAACACTCCCTAAAACATCAACAAATATAATAAAACAGACACTATTATTCATATCTATGGAATAAAAATACGTAAACGTCAAAATTAGTTCTCCGTACTTTCGTACGGCGGCGTTTCAAAATGGCACACGAAATTATCTGTCATTTGTATGTCATACGCCAATGGTCATTTGTATGGTTATATTACAGGTCAGTAATGATTGCGGCACACTGGGCTCATTTAATAGGCATACTGTTTTCAAAAACATTGAAAACTTATTCAAAAAACTTCAAAAACATATAAAAATTGTTTGATATATTATTAAAGGAATTTTGTTATAGAAGAAAAGGAGATTTTTTTATGGTGACAGTGACAAACGTCTTATCGTGCAGTAACAGCATATGTGTTTTATCATATCAGGTTATCCTATCAGGTTGGACAGCATACTTAGTTCCTTTCTAGTATTGCATATACCCTGAAGAGGAGGACATTTATCCATTAACAATTGAACTAACAACTGGTTTGATTGCTTTACTTTATGTTAAAATTTACATACCTACTCGTATATAAAAATGCAAGTGCTTTTGAGTTCTGTATGTAAAATCACTAAAATAACAATTACCAACGTATTGATAATTATAATTTACTATTACTAATTCAAAAGTAAAAGAACATTTTTTTTATTAATTACTTACTTTAAAAATAAAATTCAAATATTTATTCGAATTATTTGCTCATACTACTATGAGCAAACAAATCGCGTAGTATTAACAGTGGCATTAAACTGTATAAGTAGTATATGGTCAAAAGAGATAAATGTCACGAAGAGCTTGCTACAAAAATACATATTGTTAAAAATAAAATAAAAATGTTTTCTTGTAAAATTTTTGTATCAAAGTCAAGTCGTGACTCGGTATGTCTAAGCTCTTAATAAATTAATACAGTTTAAACTTTGATCTTAAAGCGGAGAACTTCGCTAACGCTTGAGATTATCCGCACTATTATAATCATTTATACAAATTTAATTACAAGTCAACCTAGGTATTTGAGTTTTTCTTTTAACATCGTTTAAAAGTGATTTCACCAAACTAATTTAATTGCTCTGTTGGAATTTGAAAATTGCATTTTCTTGTGTGTTTTAATATGATTTTGAGCCATACACAGCGGTGATGGACTAGAATGTGAAATCTTTATCAAAAGGCTGCTACTGCCACATTTATAAAAAGATAATAGCTCGGTCACCCAGTGGTATGCCAGCTGCGATAATATAAGTTCGAGTCGTAGCCTGTCGGGAAAAGCCTGGATGTAGCGTCTATCTGCAGCCTTCATTAGGTCGTCAGTTCTCTTGTGAATGGATTACAGCGACCATCGGCTCTCCGTAATATGTATATGTCTTGCCTATTACCACTTCAACATACTAATCTGACAGATCTCCTCATTCCTGATTCAAGCATAAGCATAAGCTCTCTCCATAACTCGTTAAGCAATATTAAGCTTTCATGCAAGGCTCATAGTTAGAGAACATGTTTCAGCCCCCTATGTTAGCACACTTATCAAAAACGTTTGTTTTTGGCACTAAGAATATTTTCTCGGAGCTTTCAGAACGCTATCCATCCAAGCTGGTTTTGATGATAGAGTTCCATCTCTAGTTTGAATCTACCTAATTAAAGTATTTGTCTCAAGTAAAGTTCACAAACGTTACTTGAGTGAGCAAATATTAATCTTACCCTTTGGGAAACTTGGGTAACATACATCATCACAAGAAAATCAGCTCTGAAACGGCTGGGCGAACATAATTTAAAAATATATGTATGTACATTATGCGGACGAGTCGGTAGGCTCTAACTAACATAAGGAAAAGAATGAAATAAAAAGGACACGTTAAAGGCTGTATCTATATATTACTTTGGACCATTGGTTCCCGCTCGCAATGGGAAAATCTAAGAATAGTTGGGTATCATACCGGCATACATATTCGAGTATAATGGTAGGTAATAAAAAGTCAAGGTCCATTGGAAGGTCGCAGGCATCTGTGACATTCCAACGATCGCGTCTTGTCATAGGGATGTGACACGAAATGCAGGAGTATTTTTATCGATAATTTTTATTGCATGTATATTATATAATATATAATTAATTCGAACCCTATATATATTAGGTTTTTATGTTCAGCTGTATAGAATCACCCATTGTGAGCGTGTTGTCTATTGAAATTGTAGGTAAAAATCAAATCATTTGAGCGAGTTAAACTTGAGCGAATAATCCCATCAACTCGGCCCCCAGATAGACGTTCAAATATTAACCCAAGCCAGCATCCAAGTAGCATAGCTAAAACAGACCACCACTAGTAAATACTCGTAAAAACTCAAAATGAAAAAAATATCTTCTACTCTACAAACATTTTTGATATGATCAAATGCAATATCAAAGCAAGAAACTCTGAAACCAAGGGACAAAAAATCATATCTTCCCCAATTAATTTTGTTAATTGATCCCGACGGGTAGTTATAGAAGTCCTTTGTTAGCTAGATCCGGTTCAATTGTTTAGTAGACTTGGTTAAGTTGGGGACATTTGTGAAACAAGAGAAACTTGGACATCCTATAAAATAGTTATGCTTATGGTCAAACTCGCTTTATAATATACTCACTTTAGACTTGCTGTTAATCATTTAGATATAAATACACTATATACTTATTTTTGAAATATAGCAAAAAACATGTCAGAAATAAAATTACTAGCTATTACACGCGACTTCGCCCACGTAACTTTATAAAATATAATATATATATATTTAATATATTTGTATGCTCAAAAATAAACAAAAAAATCACAAATTTTTGTTAGCAAATTTTGATAATTGATTTATGTAATATTTATTGTTTGATAATCTTAAAAGGACATATTAATAATAATTTAATAAATTATCTAAAATTCTACGTATAATAAATTATGTATTGAAATATAAATAAATTAAATTTTCAATATTAATTTATCGATATTCTAAAGCAAGGAAGCACATCCCTGCGGATAAAAGGATCGTCGTGACACTGGCAAAATTCCAAGAGTTTGGAAGTTCGCTTTCACTTGCTGGCAGTTTTGTTCCTTACTCGAATTGATGGCCACCAACCGGAGCTTGAGGTATCTTTGTGAGCCTTTTGTTATCGATGACATGTAAAATTTCTTTGACAAGTCGTCAAGTTTCATATGAAGATGTTATCTTGTATACACTTTATTATTGACTCGAATATACATTTTATATTTGTACATATATACTTAATTATCGCGATTAGTTCGCGATCTATGTACCTACATAAATATAGAAATATTTTCTATTTTAGTGTCGAATTCTATATCTGTTGAATGCTTGCTTCTAATGAAAGAAAATAGGAAGTAAAATTAATATATGTTATTTTGTTATTGAACTTGTAGTGAATAAATCCTATGATCTAGCCATGATCGCTCTCTAGAGAATAGAGAATAAAATAGAGTATTTTATACTTTTTATTAAATTACTAGCGATTCGTTCCCGGCTTCGCCCGGGTGCAAAAACTTTCTCCGTAAAAACCTTCCTGATTATCCCTGTATCCATGAGTGAAGACAGAATTAAAATCGGCCCAGCCGTTCTCGAGTTTTGCGCTTAGCAACACATTTAGGGATTCATTTTTTATATTATAAAGATGTAAATTTTCATATAAGTTATCTGCATCTTCCAATCGTGCTAGTATTTCAAACTAACTTGGTGTTCATTTCATTTCATTTGACTATCAGTTTTGAGAAAAATAAAATAAAAAAGTAAATATGTGAAGTAATTATAATTAATAACATAAGCAAATTATAAAAGTTTTAAGAGCTTATTTTCTTTTGGAACGCATGATCAGTATATGAAAACGTCGAAATATATCAAAAATGCACGTTTTATTCAATCCCATGCTTGTACCTAGCTTTTCTTCTTTTTACGATACCTAAACAATAAAGCAAAAGAAGTGTAACATGTATATCCCCACTAATTGCGGTTGTAGATGCCATGCGGATAGAATACGTAATGAGGTGACCGCTTGCTACGTTGCTGTAGTATCGTTAGATGTACGTGTATTCTTCTAATGGCTCTACAGATCGTTTTTGTAACCATATATCTATCAATTTTATGCACGTAGACAAATTTCTACATAAAACTTTTTTACAGAAAAAAATTAAATAAAACTTGTTACAGTATTTTTTTTCATTTGCACTAGACCTCAATTGAAACACATGTATTTTTCGATAATTCGATAATTAAAACTGAAAGAAAGCTTTATTCAATTCAAATTTAATGATACTATAATGACACTACATTTTTAATAATTATAATTGGATGAACAGACAAACATTACATAATTATGCAGGACTAGATGAACTTGTTGTTAAGCTGGTTTTTTAAGATTGTTGTTAAGATTGTTTAAGCTGGCTACTGTCACCCTAAATATGGACCCAATATTATGACTGATAATATAGATATTGTTTTTTTTTTAAATTCTAATCAAGTATTGGAGCTTAATTGGGAGCTTAATGAATGAACTACTCAAAATATTTTGCATTTCTTATACACCTTTAAAAAATATATACAGTATTCTAGTATTTTAGTTCTGTGTATCCTGTTAGTAGAACTTGATAAACTTTCGCACTTCATAATGTTCCAATAAAATTTCAAAAACTAGACTATTACAGTGGAAAATTTGAGAACGTTTTCCATTAAAATAGTTGAAGGCATTCCACTCGTGCCTGAAATCGCGGTATGCCAACTGTATTACAGCCTTTACTCTACCTGCCCCGATAACTTTTAACAGCTCTACCATGTGCTGAACAGTGGTCGTAATAAAACTTTTCGGCTCATAACCAAAAGCAACAAGCTATTTTATTACAAAAGTTTAAACTTGAAATTACAAGGTAAGTATTTTCGGTGTAGCTGATACAAGAGCGTCTAATTATTTAAACGTTCATTTTTAAACGTTTATTATCAAACAGGAACGGTAAATTAGGGGAAAAAAGGTATCTAACTGTCCATTTGTTGGTAAGTAGCTGTTATGGCAAGAATACACTATATAAAAAAGTAATTTAAATATAATTCATGTATAAAGAAGAAAGTCAAAGAATTTTATAGGATTTAGTTGTTGTAGAAATAATGCATATTATACTAATACAAGCTTGATATATTAGAATATCAATGCCATCATAGTTAGGCAAACAAAAGTTAGTCGTAGACGACATATTTTACCATAATTGCCAGAAACTTGCCTCACTTCGAACAACCGCCGGGTTATGTTGAAGTTATACGATAATATATTAGCGCATATACACCTCATTGTTATTTATTAATCTGCAAGTAATCCTCTGAGGGTTGTTAACGCTATCAGAATATAAAGTTAATTTCAATGAAGCTCTTAAATGAAGAAAAAGTGGACCTACTTTATTGTAAGTAATAAAGTGTATACTTTAAGAAGAATAACATATAGTAGTAGTGGGAGGGCACACTGCGTTTCGCAGTCATTTTGCAGTAGCCACCCCCTTAGAGAAGAACACCTTGAAATAACAGCATATGTGCTGTTGTGTTTCGGTGAGTGAGTAAGGGATGTCAGAGCCAATTACCCCATCCCTTCCTTATCCTTAATCTTTCTATGGTTGGCAGCACTCTTGCAGCACATATGGCGTTCCTTGTGTTATAGGCGATGGTAGCCACTTATCATCAAGTGAACCGTCAGCCTGTCTGTCGACCTTAACATATAAAAATTGTAGGCACTCATTTATAAAGATCGCGGATGCAGTCGCAGGTTAACCATAACAAAATCGATTATACTGGAATCAGCATTTGGAGTAGTTTTGTAAGAACTATTAAAACGCATTAATAATATAATAAATACACATTCCACACAGCACCATCTAGTTCTAAAGTATTATGTATTATGGATACCAGACAGTTGATATACTACATATATTACCTTTTTTTTGTAAATACATACATGTTATAAATACAAAACCTCCATGACTCTTAAAACATGTTACTCTTTATGTTTAAAGGTAAATCTTAAAACATAAACATTTGCCCCTAGCGGGATTCGAACCCGCGACAGTTTGGTTAACAGCTAGGGTTACTAGCCACTAGACCAAACGTGTCGTCAAAATGTACCATTGTACCATCATTTCTTAGTTTTGAATGTAGAATGTCAGACATCTCTAGTAGGAATAAGTGATTTGGTCCCATATCGTCAGAGTTTCAAATCGTCAGAGTTTCATTTGGTCAGTGTACAATCAAACATATAAATTATATTCAAATTTTATTAAAATTTTATTAAAATAAAAATAAAACTAATAACTACAACATTTCTCTTACAGAAACATCTTTATCTCGTTGTTGGGTACATTTCTCCTCTTTGTTGTGAAGAAAGGGTGATTACAAATTTCCTCGTTAGCCCTTTACGTATCAATACGCGTACGAACATGTTGGTATCATCTAGGTTTATCTTTGTTTGTTGACTGACAACTTTGTTGACTGTCGATACTGTGATCGTCCAGGATTTAGTCGCATAATGTATTTCTAATAAGCCCTCGAAAATGTATAGTCAATTGCGTTAAAGATACTGTACTAACATCAAAATGAATTCTATAGACAGTAGACTGAGCATAATTTCGTGTCATTATTCTTGTTTAACTCATTTCCCTTTCTTTCTTTTTTAACAATGCATAAAACAGACTTGACTTTTTCATTTGAAAACTTTTGTGTGTAAAGTAAACAAACTCGTTTGTTAAATGAGAAAGGGTCCCATAGGTAATATGTAAGTTCTCGAACAAAGGTAACGTGTGTAAGTGATGTGGAAAATTTGTAGATGAATGACAAATATTTGTCGAGTGCTATTGACTCAACGGAGCGTCATCAAAGTATTGCAATTTGGGAGGATTCTCTTTTTAACAGAATTCCTAATATAAAGTTCACGTGACGGTACATTCGCTTTGTTGTTTTTCGACTTTCAACGAAAGAGTCCGAAAATGTTAAATTAAATTACTTTCGCTTAGGAGTGTTTGTAATTAACTGTTTTTTTTCCAGCATTTGGCCTTCGCCCTATCGGCCCTATTAATTCATTTAAACGCCGATAGGCCTTAAAATCTATCGGCATTTAAATGAATTGATTCATTTTTAGCATACAAGTTTCTCCGTATTCCACATTTAACAACTGAAAGCTTCGCTCTCTTAAGGTCTTCCATTATAATAATTAGGATATTTTAAGAGTAACTTGTCTGTAAGAGTGGAGGCTGGCGATGCACTTAATAGTAGGTGGTTACTGTCGCTTATAGCACAAAGCAAAGCTACAGGTGCTAAAAGTGCGGAGCTGACCTAAGGATTAGGAAGGGATAAGGGGGGGGGGGGGGTAATTGGATTTTGCATCACTCACTCACTTATCGAAACACAACAGCACACATGCTGCTATTTCATGGTATAGACTGACTGTCAGAGGGTGGTTACTGCCGCCAGATGGGCTGCCCAAATAACTGCAAAAGGCAATGTGTGCCAGCTAGTAAAAATATTGATTTTTTTTTAAATAAGAGATGGGTTTGATCTTGGCCAGCATCCAGTCGCGTGAGCTCACCCAGAAGATTCCAGAAGCCTATTCACTCAAATTTTGAAAATATTTGGGTAATATGAGCTGGAAATACACAAGCCGGCAGGGAGTTCAAAACCTTAATAAATATAAGGGTAAATTAATTCACAATAATTCAATAGTTCTTATTGAATTATTGTGTCATATGATAAAATTATTATTGAAAGTTAAGCAAAATATTTGTCATCAATCACAACAACAAAGATCCAAAAGAAAATTCTTAGGGAATATAACTGTTTCTAACTTAAGTGGGTCAATGACAAAATGAATGGGTTTTGACGAGTCCTGGAGACTTTGGGACATCATTTATCAGTGTGTTTTTGCCAACCAGTCCGTGACGTCATATTTTTTGTACAATAGGTAGAAGTTTGGATGTCTTCCTTATGACACTTCGAGATGAATTATATACTTTGATTGAGTGCCACATATAACATAGCATAGACGTACTTTATAGCAAAGGAGAAAATATCACAACTAAATATTTCATTATTAATTTATTTCTTGTGAACCAGTTCACAAAATCACTATTCTATTACGTGCTATGAGATTTAGATATAAAAATATTTTATTTATTTATTTGAAAAGATTTTCTTGACATTTTTTTTTTATTTTTCGTAAAGGTGTAAAAAATTCAACTTAAATGTACTATGAATACAGTTTATAAGTCTTGATTATGTTTTGCCGAAAATTAAGATGATTTCAGGTTATTTTTTTTTATCAAAAATTAAATTACTTAACCAAGGAAACGATAAAAAATGCAACCACAGCATACACAATGGATTTTCAAGGAAAATACAATAAAGCAGAAAGCTTAAAATTATAATTATAATCAATATTAATAAGACAATTTTAAAATAGTGATATATCAATTTTTTTTTGTTAGAATCATCTTTATATTTTGCCTCTAACAGAAGTATTTAGGTATATAATTATTGAATTTTTTATACAAATTCAAACATACTTAGTACCTTATAAACGCATAATTTCTGTCATTATCCTGTCAGCATAATAATTCATAAGGACATATTGAAGTGAAGGCATGTGCCTCTATAACCTGGTGTCAGTATATAGGTGTACCCTAAAGGCACTCGTCTGTACTAAATCAAATTAAAGACTCAGCACATACTAAAACACTTATTGCTGTGCGAAAAGGTCCATTTTCGATTACCTCTGGCATATTAAAGCGAGGATCTTTGTTATGTGTGTGCTAGAAGTGATTTCAAATTGTTCTCCTGAGAGTTCTCATGCGAAATTATTAAGAGCTATTTGCGATTCGTTATATGGATACGTATAACTTAAAATTTCGTTTCACAAACAATCAGGCAATAATTTTACCACACTTAAATAGCTAGAAACCTTTGAATTTGAGGATTTTTAATAACTTTTTTTTTGTATTATATTTCTTACATATTTTTAATATATTTGCTACAATATTGTATGACATTTTTCTTCAATTTTTCTTCAAAAAAAATTCACTCAAAAATTCATTAGTTTATTAGTTTATTCAAAATGTTATTAATATTCTAATTTTTAATTAAATACACGCAATAATAAGTTATAACCACAGATTTATAACCAAGAATGTATATTTTTATTCCGCTTGTTTAATTATTTTAATTTCACATAGTTTCAAATAAGGTTTCGTTAAAATCAAAATCAAAATATTTATTTATCAATAAGGTTTCTCCAAGAAACTCTTATGATCGTCATTGATAAAGAGAAACGAACCTAACCTTCTCATGTTCATGCATGTTCATAACAAAGCATTTGTTAACATTTGGGTCTAGAGAAAGCTCAAAGTCCCTGCTGTTGGCTGTTTAGGTTTTCAGTGTGATATTATGTTGTTTATGAGCAAATATTTAGAACTATACACTGATAATACTAACATATAGTTATTAAAATGAAGCCAATTTGGACATTCATTTTTGGTGTTCATACACACTAAAAGGAAAATATTTTTCAGATTGCCATAGTAATCGACGAAAAAAAATGAAATTCTTGGAAGAATTAATGATTTTAAACCGCAGCAAGTGGTATTTGTGGAGAGACATCTCCAACTGTGAAAGTCTGCCTATATTTAATACCTAACATATCAAAAATAAAGATATTTTTTTTCCGATGAGAACACATTAATGAACCCTATGTAATCTGACTACCGCTGGAGAAGTTTGCTCAATCAAAGTGAGCATGAAAAAAATATGATGAAATAAGTGACACTTCCAGAGACTTTTACGTGATTGTCATATGAAGTGTATTAGGAGTTGGGTCGGCGGCACACTCGGCGCAGGAAATGTGGCTCATCGATTAGCACATTAGTGTAGGTTCGGTGCCCGTGCGACACAGCCTTTGAACGTTCCGCACACATGTATTCTCGTATCTATATCTAGCACACACACTTAATCAAAGTGGAATGTTAATCTTGCTATAAATCTGCAGTTATCTGTGCAATCAAGGAAAAATGTTCGTCTTAGATAAGTAGGTATGTAAATCATGAGGGAAACAAAACTTTTTCAGTTTGTTTCATAGTCAGTCATGTACTTTTAGTATTCTTAATTTAGATGTTAAAATATTTATTCAATCTTTTATTGCTTATATATTTTTGTCAGGCGTTGAATTTTTTATTTTTATTTTTAGATGATCCCGAGGGATATGTCCTTTTCTATATCCCTGAAAACGTGTATGCAAAATTGTATAATCGTTCATCAAAGGTTGAGTAATTAAGCCGTGAAAGCGTAACCAACAAACAAGCAAACAAACTCATTTTTTTGAAAGTTGACTGCTACTCAAAAAATCCTAATAAAAAAATCAATACGATATACAAATAAAAATAAATCTCTGATATTATTTCTTAAATTAATATCTCTAAAATAATTTACATAATGAAAGTAAGTAAATTAAAACATACAAAAAAAATTTTTTTACTCAATACCTTTATCAATATACAATATATTAATATGTGTGAATAAACTATCTATGATAGTCTGTTACTGGAAAATGTTACCGAGGTCGTTTGTTCGATAGTTATTCTTTGTTCTAATACAGTTTTTAAGAAACCCATTATGCTGAAAGCACACGACGCAATACTGTGTTAATACGCTGAGTAATTATAACGTATTTATTTTTAGACAAATTAGTCCCTAAGTCGTAGTAATTGCATTACATTTTGAAATAAAAATAAAATCAATAATAGTGTACAGCAAGAAAATATAGCATCTACGAGGGAACTCAATAACTTTAACGTTCCTAGTTCCTAGCTGAAATATCAAACATTTTATTCAAATACTGACGTCAGACAAGTAAGCGAAAGAAGTAAGTAGCTGGCAAAATTTTGTATTTAATTTTTTATTGATACTTCTTCGTGATATTTGTAAAAATATATATTATCTAATGAATATAATCTTTTTTTTTCCAAAATGTGACTTCGTTGTAGTAAAACGTACATAAGAATACACATTTCTTGTCAGTGGTGCTAACATTAGGCTAAGATGATTTGGTAAAAACGTAAACGCAGCAACTAAGTATGTACAAAATACTTTAACATATATTTTCAATTTGTGTTTGCGTGTTGCCAGCCGTTCTTTTTGTAATAGCAACACAAGCTCATAAAAACGATAACGATCTATGCAAACTGTTTAATAATAAATACTCTGTGGGACTCATTTTGACATGGTCATTAATTACCTTAAATCTCCGCCGAAATATAGGCGCTAAGTGCTTACTGGTTTATAAAAAGTCAAGGTTAAAAACTCCTTTGAAATAGACGAAAAGTTTCTCGAAGTTACTCAAGTATGTAATCGTAGCACCAATAAAACTTTTACTCGTGAATTTAGTCACTCAGAAACTAAGTACTGGTCTAGTTTGAGTTACAATTCTGTTATATTAAATCAGTTCATTTGGAAAGTTGTACTAAATCAGTTGGAATATACCGCCCAATTTATTTTATTTCAATTATTATTCACATATATTTATTTCCTATCTTAATTTTAAATTTTTACAATATATATATATAAACAATAAATATTATAAAAACTTAAAACTAGTTTGCCGCTGGTAGCGGGGCAGGGCCCAAACTACCGGTGGTTAGGGCTGCAGACTGAGGAACCTCCTGACAATACGCGCCGTGTCAAGGAGTACTGCCTTCTGTATCTGCCCCTTGATCCAGCCATCTAGCGAGAGCCTCTTGAGGTGCTGGTCGAGGCTCTTCGCAATGAGTCCATTCGCCGTAACAACTATCGGGACAATGATTGTCGAATCGACATCCCACATGTCGGTCACCTCATGAGCCAAGTCCTGGTACTTACTTAACTTGTCCTTTTCGGCTTTCACGAGGTTTCCGTCGTGCGGGACAGCGACGTCGACAATCACTGTCCGGCGTTGAGATATATACAGGGCGTCCCACGACTATGCCACATGGAGGGAAAGTACCTTGAATATTGTAGATGGAACATTTTACTGAAAGAAGACTTTATTTTAATTTAAAAAACAATTTAAACTGCATTCATAGATTTTTAAATAATTACATGGTTGAACCGGGAATCGAACCAGCTACACGAGAAAAAAAATTACCCTGTAGCTTTATCATACCGATCGAAAGGCTTCATCATAAAGATTATTTTTTGCTAAATAACATAAGTGTCAGAAATAAAAGGAAGACCATGAATTTTAACATTTGATGTGAAATTTTGTTCAGAAAAATTAAAAGCTGACACTGCCGTAAGGACATACAACGGCATTATCAAAAGTACCTATTACTAATAAATGTACTCACTTGAGAAGTACGCATCATTTCCCTATTATAATTTAAGTGCATGATAAAATGTAATTAGTAGGTACCTGGTTGTATGCAACAAATCGAGCCGTATCCTGAGCCGAGACGCGTAAATTATACGCGTAAAAATTTAGTTTACAAGAACCAGTACGAAAGTGTCCACGAGCTACAAACAGAACTTAGACGTATTATTCTAAATATCCACCACAACAAGATCAAAAATCGACAGGGAGTGAAATAATCAAAAGAGTGCGACTTTGTATTCAACAGTATGGGACTCATTATGAGCATTTGATAAAATGATTAATTTTGTATTAAAAATGTTAAAATTCATGGTCTTCCTTTTATTTCTGACACTATGTTATTTAGCAAAAAATAATCCTTATGATGAAGCCTTTCGATCGGTATGATAAAGCTACAGGGTAATTTTTTTTTATAATGTAGCGAGTTCGATTCCCAGTTCAACCATGTAATTATTTAAAAATCTTTGAATGCAGTTTAAATTGTTTTTTAAATTAAAATAATGTCTTCTTTCAGTAAAATGTTCCATCTACAATATCCAAGGTACTTTCCCTCCATGTGGCATAGTCGTGGGACGCCCTATATAATATAATATATATATATTATATTATATTATATATAATTTATTATATTATATATAATATAATAATAATAATAATAATAATTATTATTATTATTATTCTCTTTATTTATTTTGTTTCTTAATTCTAAATTTTTTACAATAAATATTAAAAAAAAACAATAAATATCATAAAAAACCTAAAACTAGAATTCCGCAGGTAGCGGGGCAAGGCCCAAGCTACCGGTGGTTAGGGCTGCAGAGTGAGGAACCTCCTGACAATTCGTGCCGTGTCAAGAAGTACCGCCTTCTGTATCTGTCCCTTGACCCAGCCATCTAGTGAGAGCCTCTCGAGGTGTTGATCGAGGCTCTTCGCTATAAGACTTATTATATTATTATTATTATTCTCTTTATTCATCTTTTTTCTTAACATTAAATTTTTTACAATATAAATATTAAAAAAAAAACAATATATATTATAAAAAATTTAAAATTAGTATGCCGCAAGTAGCGGGCCAAGGTCCAAGCTACCGGTGGTTAGGGCTGCAGAGTGAGGAACCTCCTGACAATTCGTGCCGTGTCCAGAAGTACCGCCTTCTGTATCTGACCCTTGATCCATCCATCTAGCGAGAGACTCTTAAGATGTTGGTCGAGGCTCTTCGCTATAAGACCATTCGCCGATATGACTATCGGGACGATGATTGTCGAATCGACATTCCACATGGCGGTCACCTCGTGAGCCAAGTCTATGTACTTGGTAAGTTTGTCTTTCTCGGCTTTCACGAGATTTTCGTCATGTGGAACAGTAATGTCAACAAGCATCGTCCGGCGTTGGGATCGGTCAATAACCACGATGTCAGGTTTATTGGCGACAATAGTTCTGTCCGTGATTATTGAACGATCCCAATAGAGCGTGGCATGACCATTTTCGAGAACGGGCGCAGGTATATATTTGTAATATGGTACTTCAAATTCAACAAGGTGATATTGAAGAGCAAGTTGTTGGTGAATAATTCTGGCTACTTGGTTATGTCTGTGCAAATACTCGCCATTAGCAAGATGAGAACAACCGGAAATAATATGTCTCAATGATTCTCCTGGACGGTGGCATGCTCGACAAATGTCTGCCGTACCGTCTTTGAGAATATATTTCCGGTAGTTTCTCGTCTTGATAACTTCATCTGCTATTGCACAGACAAAACCTTCGGTTTCCCCAAAGAGGTCACCGAAACGTAGCCAGTTTATTGAAGCGAGCGGGTCTACATCGGGTCCGGTGAGGGCTCGATAGAACCGCCCGTGCAATTCCTTGCTCTTCCATACCTCCCTGCGATTCTCGGTACTTAATATAACTGGTTTGCGCCAGTTCTCGTTAGATAAGCATAGGGGAGTGAAGTGTTTGTCAACTGCCACTACATCATGATGTATCCCGCATTCGATGTTAAGGAAATATTCCCTGAGACTGCATATTTCTCGGTTATGAAGGTCCTTGGCATTCAGAAAGCCGCGGCCCCCCAGTTTCCGAGGGATATACAGTCTCATAACAGACGAGCGCGGGTGTAACATCCGGTGTATGGTGAGCAGTTGACGAACCCTTCTGTCCAAGGCATCTAGTTCAGTCTGCGTCCATCTTAGTATGCCAAAGGAGTAGGTTAACAAAGGCATAACCCAGCTGTTGAAGGCGCGTACCTTATTACCACCCGACAAAAGACTCTTAAGTACTTTTGTTAGGCGACAAAAGAAGCGCTCCCTCACCTTCTGTTTCATGTCCTTATCAACGATACCCAAAGACTGTGACATACCAAGATACTTATAGGTTTCGATTTCAGAGAGAGATTTAAAGGTCACTTCAGTGAGTTGTAAATTAGAAGAATTTACAACCTTGCCCCGCTGTACATGCATGACCGCACACTTATCTACACCAAACTCCATCTTTATAGAGTTGCTAAAAGTTTCTGTTATTTTCAGCAACTCTAACAGATCCTGGCGTTTGGATGCGAATAGTTTGAGATCATCCATGTACAGTAGGTGAGAAATGACCTCTCCCCCCCTCCGTAATCGATAGCCTAGAGTTGAATCCTTCAGCAATGTGCTGAGAGGATTCAAGGCTAGGCAAAACCATAGTGGACTCAGGCTGTCGCCTTGAAAGATGCCTCGCTTTATGCTTATTTCGTCTTGCGGACCAGAGACGCTCTGTAGACTGCCTGGTTGATGAAGAACAGTGGTCCACTGCCCCATGCACATGCCCAAGAAGGATCTTAGAGTTGAATCAATTTTATACAACTCCAAAATCCTTCTCAGCCATGAATGGGGCATCGAATCATAGGCCTTCTTATAGTCAATCCAAGCTGTCGACAGAGTCCCTCTGTTCCTTCTGACATTTTGACAAATGGTCATGTCTATGAGGAGGAGCTCCTTAGTACCACGGGACCCAACTCTACATCCATTCTGAGTTGGGGCCAAAATATTATTAGCAGCTATGTGCGAGTTAATTTTTGTCCTCAGAATGGATGTGAATAATTTGTACAATGTTGGTAAACATGTGATGGGTCTATAGTTTTTGGCTTCCGTGGTACTACCTGATTTGTGGAGCAGGAAGGTGTTGCCAGTTGTTAACAGACGAGGGAGGGCACCGATATCAAGGGCTTTTTGAAATTGCATTGCCAAACATTCGTATGAGCACCGAAACCATTTGATCCAAAAGTTGTGCAATCCGTCCGGTCCAGGACTTTTCCAATTCTGGGCCGTGCGAATAGCACAACTAACATCATCGGGGCTTATGGTAATAGCCCCCATGGGTTCGATGTGTTCACACGTCTGCTTGACAATGTTTATCCAATCGCCCTCCTTGTGCTCGTCGGAAACCGACCAGATGTCACGCCAAAAGTTTACCATAGCGTTTTCATCTGGAAGCTTCCCGACTTCCTCACGGTTATCGGTTCCCTCCCATTGTCTGTACACCTTCCTTTGGTCACTTTGGAAGAAGCGGTTCTGAAAAAATCTGTTCACACGTTCCTTGTAGCGGCGTATTCTGTTTGACCACGCATAGACTTTTTGCTTCAAGAAATCAATACGTTCCGTGACACAGGCCATGTACTCTTTAGGTTTAATGTTAGTTCCTACAAAAGCCTGAGCCACGAAACGCATGACTCGTGGTCGTTTATTACCATTCTTGAAGCAGAGCAACTTTGCAATAAGAGTCCTAAACGTACTGATACGTTTCTCGATACGAATCTGCCATGTAGGGATGCTTGAAATATCTCTCTTTTTGTGAGTAGTATCTAAAAATCTCACCTGGGCAATGCGACATACAGTGATGGCCCCACAGTATAATATCGAGATCGTATCAGTTAGGTCTTTGCTGTCCTGTATATACGAGGACAGCAAAGCGTTTACGGCTCCCATTAAAGCAAAGTTACGTCTATTCGCAGGCAAACGTGGTAAACGCGGTCTGTACTCGTTTGTGGAACGATATCTCAGAATCGTCTCCGCCAAAGCCCTCCTCAATTGCTCATTAACCTGGGTACTTACTAACTCGCTCGCACAATCTTCCTCGCCGTCAACAGGGTCTATAAGCAGCGGATGGTCGGTTGGTTCCGCATTCGCCACCGCAGTTGGTAAGATCTGTGACGTCACAGAAGTCGTACGAACAGGTTGTGAGTCCAGGCGCAGCCTATCAAGTGCAGACTGGTCCAACAGTTGGCACCGTTGGATAGCCCGCACCTGATCCGACAGTCGTTGAGCGGTGACGGTGACAGCTGGTTCAAGGTCCTGAAACAGAGACAGCATCCTAGCACGGTACGCCGTCAGGTTAGTTCCCCCCTCTGTGGCCCCGTAATAGGCTCGCATGCAGTTCTCATTCATTGTCTGAGTCCATCGCATGCGTCGCACTACACCACCGGTAGCGAGGGCCGGGCGCGAGGCGGATTGCCTCGCAGGCCCCAAGCGTGCCGGCAGTGGGGGTCGTCCTCGTCGCGCAGGTCTTATTGGCGGCGAAGGCGGCGTCGGCTCGTCCTCGTTGCTCGACGTGCTCTTATCGTCGGCGGTTAAAAATTCCTCCGCCGAAGAGCACGGAGACGACGATACGGGCGGTGGTGGTGGGGGTGCGCTCCGTTTTGCTGCTCTTTTTCGCAACTCCATGTTTCATTTATCAGTTTTATTTATCCACGTTTAATTTTGTATTCATTTCTATAAAATATCGATCCAAACAAATCCAAATAATCCAAACTGTCTATATAAATTTGAAATGTCACTGAAAGTTGAATTGCAGTTTTCCATATTTTCTTAATTTTCAGGTTTCACACTTCTAATTATTTATTATTTTATTATATTGTATATTATTTGTGTAGTAAATGGTATAAATGAAAGGAAAATTTATAAAAATCGGTGAAAAACATAAAATATTATAAATGAAAACACAAAATCACGTTTGTCACTGACAGCGATCAATCAATTATTTTTATTATTTTTATTATTATTATTATTATTATTATACTTATTACTCTTCATTATTAATAATACTAAGTTTGCTCTTGGCCAGCATCTAACTAGCCCTTCTGTCGACCTTAATATATTAAAAAAATTGTAAAATTTGTATAAGCAAATGTTGCCTGCAACTTCGTCTGCGTCTTTCAGGAACAATACTTTTTTTCTGTACTGCTGACAACGTGTAGGTATGAAAAAATTCACGATAATCTGTTGAGTAGTTAAGGCGTGAAAGCGTAACAAAACAAACTCACTTTCACATCAATCAATACTAATAATAAATCTGTAAGGGTCGGTCATGGAGTAAGTTACTTTGTTTTCAGAGATATCGTGTTTATAGGCTCTATACATGATACTGAAACTAAATTTACGATTTTTAGAATTTTTGTATGTATGTATGTATATATGTTCCGCCATAACTCTGAAACGAATTAACTGATTTTCATGAAACTTGGTAGATAAACATTTGGACGTACGGGACACAGGATGGGCTACTTAATATTTTTCAACGCGGACGAAGTCGTGGGCACCAGCTAGTTCCGTTATAAAAAGTAATAAAAGTCTAGCATCAGAGTAATATAAACCATAATTTATATTATGCAAACGAAGTCATGGGTAAAAGCTAGTTTAAAATATGAGAACTTTTTATACTTAACAACAGTGCAGAATTTTATGGATGTCGTAAAAATATAAACCCTTTACCAGAATCCAATCTGAATTGCTGCAAATAAAATGAAAATAAACAGGCCAAATCAATTCAAGGACACAGTTTTACGAGACTCCGACGACTCTAAAACATACCCTATTAATACATACAAACCATATACTTTTTGATGAGATACAAAGTGATGAAATATCGTACATCGCCGCACCTAGAACCCTTTTTTACGCTTCTCGGTCTGCACATATCGCCGGGAAACTTTATTGTTTTTGTATCTGTATGATTCTTTCATTTATGAGGAATTGATCGTAAAACTGTTTGATATTCGATGCGTATTCTAACTAATAAAATTTGTACGGTCAACGGCGTTCCAACCTACTGGTGATACGAAAAAATTTTCCTGTAAATATTCTTTATTATTTTCATAAACAGTACACTGCCCCCCTTCTGTTGTCTCCAATATATCAGAAAAGGGTTATTTTATGAAGCCTTGTATTTTAGCCTATCAATTAACATAATTTCATCTGTATACACTTCGAAAATATTTAACACAACAAAATCTGCTGCTGAGAAAAAACAAAGACACAAAGAATCCCGATATCTCTCCCTTCCGGGTCATTGGAAGGCGTCACACGGTGCGTTACGCCATGCTGAAATTCCCTTCTTATTAGGGAAGTTAAACTTTCTGGATAGAAGATAGTTGAACATTTAGTGGACTAAATGTGAGCTAAAAAAATACTAAATCTTCACCATGTTAGTTGTGAGAGTTTGTGCTTAAATTATAATTTGCGTCTGATGAAAGTTCATTTCCAAATTTGGTCAAGCCTGAAAGGAAAAACAAGCACCTTAACCCCTCGACCATAGGGCTCGTTGTTAGAGAGATACTAAAATGCCTCTTTGTCTTTAGAGAGATAGTAGAGAACAATCCGTCCAATAAAATGTAAAACGAAGTAGGTGACGAAGAAGCTTTACATGAGCGCGTCCTAAAGGGACGTCTCCGCCTTCAAAACTTTCATAAGCAACCTCATGTTAACGCAATGGGAAAACTTCTAATACAACCTTTGCTCCAAATCCCCAACGACTTATTCCGGAGAGGAAAAATGAAGTGGCATGGAATAACAACCAGTGTCGACCTTTCAAATATATTTAGTAACTAGCTGGCGCCCGCGACTTCGTCCGCGTTGAAAAAGAAAAAAAGTAGCCTATCCTGTGTCCCGTACGTCCAAATGTTTATCTACCAAGTTTCATGAAAATCATTTAATTCGTTTCACAGTTATGGAGGAACAAACATACATACATACATACAGAAAAAAATTGTAAAAATCGTCAATTTAGTTTCAGTGTCATGTATAGAGCCTATAAACACGATATCTCTGAAAACAAAGTAACTTACTCCATGACCGACCCTTACAGATTTATTATTAGTATTGATAACAAAAAGGCATTCTATATACTCGAAGTTTTGTATGATCAAATTCGGTAGACATGCTGACAGTCATATGTTAGAGATTCCAAGTAGAGTCGATAAAATTTCTTTTCTGGTATTTAATAAAAGTAAGGGCCTCTTTCATCAACTACAAGTAGTGTTGATTAGTTACTTTACAAGTAACGCTAATTGGAGAGTAAATGTTACGAGTATCTCGTTTCAATTTCATTGAAATTACCCTTAAGTAATGCTACTACATACGCTTTCTTACCGGTGACTTTAAATGGCGATTAGCCTACTTCACACTTTACTTGGATATGGTGAAAGAGGCCCTAAGTAATATAGAGAATTCGGGACTAAACATTTATCTGAACATGTGCTTCGTTTACTTACTTCGTAATAAGTATATACTAAGTACATACTTAATATATTATAAATACTTATATATACTTAGTAAAGTTTAACTCTCGTGAAATCTTCAAATCTCCGCTGATGAAGTTAATAATATCCATTATGTGTGTCGATACAATAGAAAATCTGTTTTGATATCCTATAGCTGTCGAGACGCCAGCCAAGTGTACGTTTCAAGGGTTATATCGTAATCCTAATGATAATCCTAACTAATATTATTAATGCGAAAGTGAGTTTCTTTGTTTGTCACCCTTTCACGCCTTAATTACATCATGAAATTTGCATACACGTTGTCAGGGATACAAATAAAAGGACTGTTTCTTTTAACCCGGCCCCCACACTACTCGTGAAGTAGGGCGAGGCGAAGCGAACACGAGAGTGTGGACGGGCACTTCGTCTTACCTCGTCCAACTTTACTTCGCCTCGTGCTACTTCCACTTGTTGTCGGTTTTTGCGCCCGAGTCAAAGGACTCGAAGTAGCGCGAATAAGTTCCTCGCGAGGTTGAACGAGTGTGAAGGCACAGTACCAAGAAAAAAATAAGTACTGTTCCGAGGAATCATCTTTAAAGCATTGCATAGCAACGAAAGAATAAAATATCAAGTAATATTTTTATTACTTTTATTTTATTTTTAAACAAATTACATGTTACCAATTGTTTTGTTTGTTTTATGTATGGGGTTAAAGTATGAAATTGCCGATTTGTACTGAAAAATAAAAATTCGTTTTTTTTTAAATTTAACATATTTATTTAATCAAAATAATTACCATTATTATCTATACATTGCTGCCATCTAATAGGAAGCTCATTTATGCCTTTGCGATAGAACTCTGGTGATCTAGATTCGACAAACTGTGTGAAAGCATTTTGCACTGCCTCCTGAGAAGAAAACTTTTTATCACGCAGAAAATTGTCCAAATCACGAAAAAAATGGTAGTCCGTTGGAGCAAGGTCTGGCGAATACGGAGGGTGACGAATGGTTTCTAATTGCAGTTCCTGTAGAGTCTGCAGATCAGTCAAATCATGAGGCACCCATTTTTCATATTTTTTTATTTTATTGATTTGACGCAAATGAGTCAATATTGTTGGTAAGGTAACGTTAAACCATGCCGCTAATTCCTGAGTAGTTTGGCTCGGATCGGCTTCCACCATCTCTTTCAAATCATTGTTATTCACCTGTGTGGGCGGTCTTCCACGTGGTTCGTTCTTCAAATCGAAGTTTCCATCACGAAAGCGTTTAAACCAAAATCGCACAGTGCGTTCATTAGCAGTCCCCTCTCCAAACGCAACATTAATATTGCGAGCTGTTTCTGCCGCGTTAGTTCCGCGTCGGAACTCGTATTCAAAAATCACACGAATTTTCGAAGTATCCATCTTTATTGTCTAAGCTGAATAAAAAAAACAACTGAAAGTTGATAATCGAATGTTGCACATTTTTTAAAAGAAGAACTACATAGGTACCGTATGAAAAAAGTTTCACTCAAAAATCTCAAACCATGAAGGTTCTATGTCAATTCGAAGTACCTATTACAATAAAACGGCAATTTCATACTTTAACCCCTATTATTATATTTTATAATAAACTAGCGACTCGTTCCCGGCTTCGCCCGGGTGCATTTTTTTACGTAAAAACCTTCCCTGATTATCCCCCTATCCATGAGTGAAGACAGAATCAAAATCGGCCCAGCCGTTCTCGAGTTTTGCGCTTAGCAACACATTTAGGGATTCATTTTTACATTATAGATAGATAGATATACTTTTAAAAAACAAAATTTAAGAATTATTAGCGTAAAACTATCATTTGAAATATTAATAAACACGATGGGATTTAAAAATATTAAAAAGATTGACTTAATTTCTAGTTAAATCTGTAACAAAACATATTCTTTCATACATTTTAAATTCAAAGTATTCTCTGATAAAAGCAAGTTTATGTCGACTTAGTTTGCAATAGAGCTTATCACATGTCCTTATTCATTAGCTCTGCAAACGAGAACCTCTATCATTCTGGTCTCCATTTATTACAGACATTCCAATTTGTTCTTATTCACTATTTAAGTGAAGTTAGAATTCAAATTCACTTAATGCCTGTAAAGTACTTCGTTAGCATTGACAATCGCTAAGGATTATTAAATTATTAAATTTACCATTAATAAAACTACGAATTAATGAAATTTTGAAGTTACTTAGTTTCGAATAAATACCTAGTTATCCGGGGAACTCCCTTATTTGAAGCATATAAAACATAATCTTACATGACATTATATTTGTGTATATAGTTTTATTCTTACTATTCTTAAATGAATCTGAATATTATTTTTTTTTGTTTTTATTTACCTTATTAAGGAATTAGTTATTAACATAACTATCGTTATGTTACTTACGATATTAAGAGATATCAATGTCAATTATTCAGACTCGCCAATAAGGCGCTCTTTCCCTTACGCCTTATAATTTATAACGCCTAGAAAACATTCTCAATTTACACTTGCTAATTTCACGTTATTTAATAAATAATATTTAATTAAAGTGATTCGTTTGTAGATCATCTCTTTTTTCCACTTTAGATCTATTTCAATATAAAATATCATTAAAGTGGGCTAACAGAATCTGATATTATATCCATTGAAACGTAATAGACAGGTCAGACAGGATTTATTTTTCAGACGTTATTTTAGTTGGATAATATTTTTATCTATTTAAAATTATTTCCAAATTTGTTCGAATCTCTTTAGCATTAAATAATTTATGAGGACCTCATTGGTATTGTGTTTTGCGCAGTCAGTGTTTAATATTTAACAGACCTATTTGTCGGATCTTTCGTTTATAACCTGTTTCGTTTTTCGAAGTATGGAATAGGCGCGAAAACCCATTTTTTATGTAAAAGTCGTCAGACAATCTGATGGTTCCATAGAAAGAAACGGCTAACGTCGTCTATTAAAACAAGCAACATCACATGTTGAAAGTTCGCTGCCGATCTTAGTATGATTGAGAAAAGCGATTAGGAAGTGATGGGCTAACTTCTTATATGGGGTAGTATAGTTTTTTTATGACAATATGTGAAAATCAAGTAAAAAACTTAAAAGCACTCAGTCAGTAAAAGAAAAGAGACAAATGAAGAACATAGAATAAACGACACTGAACTAGGAAAACAGGCTCTTACTCACCCTAGAAACATAACAGCACAAGTTCTGTAGTTTTACGAGGTGTGGTTAATGTTGTCACACGAGCTGTCTAATTTATGACAACGATCGTAATAGTTAATGACTACGTAAACGCTTAAAATACATTGCATATAGGAAAAAAACAAGTCTATAGGACAAAACAAAAACAAAAGTAAGTATATTTTTTTCTGCTCCAGGAAAATTTATCAAAACATTTCTCCCAGTAACACCATTGTTATAACGTTAAAATATAAGTGACTTATAGGTTACAGTGCCTTTAGAAGGCTTCCAAACTCAGGCGTTTCCTTTGTGGACTTTGAGAAGACATTCAATTCTTTCGAAAGTAGGACATCGTTTCTTGTGTTTGAGGGATTCTGAATTGACAAACAATATACAGTGTGGAAAAATAAGTCGGGCCCTGGAGGGAAACTACCTTAAATCTTTAAGTTGGCTCATTTTACATAAAGGAAACATTCCTTTATTTTTAAAAAGAAACAAAACTGCATTCAAAGATTTTCTAAAACTCGCTTACCTCGCCCGGGACTCAAACCAACTAAAATTAAAAGGTAGTTTAAGGATTTAAGGTAGTTTCCCTCCAGGGCCCGACTTAATTTTCCACTCTGTATATGTTGCAGGATTATTGTAAAAAGCATACTTGTAAAATTGTAACTTGCGAATGAGGGCTACTTTTTAGTGTTATTGTAATTTCACTGAAACCTTTGTAATTTTCCTGCGATTTGTTTAATTTTCACAAATTTAACAGATGTGCAATGTCGTAAGATAAACATTTTTTGTTTTGATAATTCGGATGACATAATGGTCAGTGAATCAATAAATAAAAACTACCAAGTCTTTCCACCATATTCATTAACTATAATAGTTTGATTTCTCTCTAATTTCCCTCCTATCAATGTTTCAATGTTCAAATGTTCCTTATTCACAAAAGTACATGCAATTATAATACCTCTAGTGAAATTATAATATCACGACTTTTACAGTAACCCAGCGACATATATTCCTTATAAAGGTTTTAAAGTGTGTACATGTCCAATCCAACTACCAGAAGCATTCTAATTAGACCAACAAGTTCCTCTGACGATATTGGTAGAATTATAATCAATGGAAGTCGGTTCGCGTTTATACTGAAGCACTGATTCGAAACATAACCTAAGTACCTATGTATGTACCTACGGAGTACCTACGGAGTACTTGAACTCTAATCTTCGCATATAAATTTATTGTTCCGAACTGGCGATATTTATTTTAATGCGAGAAACGGCTACATCTTCAGGTAGATTTATGAGACACTGCGAAATATATCGACAATCTTCTCGTTTCCCCAAAACAAAGCTTCGCTTATTTATTCCCTTGTTTTTATTCCACGCTTCATCAGTAATTGTTATCGATGGGTTTTGAGACATTTAACTTTTTAAATATGAAAGTGAGTTTAACTGTCATGGGAACCATAAACTAAAAATACATAAAAACACAAAAAGGGTTTTCTATATTATAAATTTGCATATTTTTATTTAGACTAAATTATTATTTTAAGAAATACGATATACTCGTACATTTATTTATAACTAGCTGGTGCCCACGACTTCGTCCGCGTTGAAAAATATTAAGTAGCCTATCCTGTGTCCCGTACGTCCAAATGTTTATCTACCAAGTTTCATGAAAATCAGTTAATTCGTTTCAGAGTTATGGAGGAACATACATACATACATACTTACATACATACATACATACATACATACATACATACATACATACATACATACATACATACATACATACATACAATACCTACACTTACAGGTTTATTATTAGTATTGATGACAAATAGTAATCGATCGCGAAGTGGTCGAAATTTGGTCATAAACAAAAGAGTATTTTTCTGCAAATTATACAGCGTGTCCCAGCATTAATGGATAACCTTGCACGTACATGTAGACAAAGGTAAAGTACCATACAAACTGCTTTTATTTATTTTTTATTTGCACAGAATTTTGAGTTATACTGTTTTTATTTTTATTTTTTCAATAAATCCACTTTTTATCATAGTTTTGCATGTTTGTATGGGTACTTTACCTTTGTCTACAAGTACGTGCAAGGTTATCCAATAATGCTGGGACACGCTGTATATAAAAACCATCCTCGTTTTACAGTCTTTCATTAGTGAGAACTGCATCAATATCAGTACTTTTTTCTAGACGAACCCTACGTCCAACGTGTATGGAAATTTTCATGATAATGGGTTGAGTAGTTAAGTCGTGAAAAGGTAACAGACAGACAGAGTAACTTTCAAATTTATTACATTCCTATTTTCCTATTTGTGCAAGAATATTTTACAAAACTTCCCAGATTCTCTTTTAGGTAAATGTCGTTATATTTCAATGTGAAATATTGACGATCATCGATATTGTTATAACATAACGTGTACCGAATCAAAATCAAACATTACAGAGTACGCCTCGAGACGCGACCAACAGGTGCTATGGAAGTTGATAAATAAATCTCTGGTAAAACTTCCAACTGATTTATGAACGAACTTTCTACTTCCCTCTCGCTCTTATTAAACTTGTGATGAAGAGGTGAGGGCCTTTTTTTACTTTCCACAGCTTTAACTTTTCCCATTGCTTTACATGTCTGGAAAATCAAATAGTACATACCTACTATACCAAATCCATTGACATCACTTGTGGTTTAACTGTGAAAATTTGACCGACAGAAACTTATTTCATTTGACATTTCTAATAATTAATACTCATAAAATAGCTACGAGTATCAACGCACTAAGGCGAAGCGGCACAGAATTTTTAGTATTATTTTGAAATCAACAGTAAAAAACACACATTTTGATTACTTGTTTGCTTGTCGACTCAAAAAAACTCATGAACAAATCACTTGAAAAATGAAATACGCGCAAAATATTCGCACAAAACGAACAATGTCAGCAAGTTACGTGTTCGTTACTGATTTGATCAATTAAATGTTAGACGGGAACGAATTATTTCTTAACAATACATTTTAAACAAAATTTCATACAAAATATTTTTTTTTATTTAAATTTTTAAACAAAAGTTTCTTCAAAAAATAAAAGAAAATATTATAGTTTCACGACTAAGGGATTAAATTCATATCTAGGTCAATAACTGTACAAAAATTATTGCATTTACTATATTTTATACCTAATATTACTCGTAAGAAACTAAATTTTCAGTTAAGTTAAACAAGTAAAGTTTTAAGTAAATCGCGTTATAAAAATATTTAGTTGTTAACAAAACTTGAAAACTCAATACTTTAGTTGGAAGAGTGCCAAACGTTTTAACAAGAAAGAAGTGTTTGGTGAGACAGTACAGTAAATCTCTAGCTGCAGACCCACTTTAAGGTAAAAATATTAAGATTTGTTCACTACTAAAGGTATATTTTAGATATATAATATATTTTATATAGTTTACCTGTAGAAACAAATGTTTGACGAGCCCATTGGTCATGTGGTTAAAGCGCTTGCCTTAACGCTCTGACTCAGGATCCAGGGTTCGATTCCTGGCAGACGAACTTCAGAAATGAACTTCTCAATATTATCTGGTTTGGGTTTGTTTAGTTTTCAACTAAATTATACTCTATGACAAGGTATGCTGTCTCGCTCGCAAGCTATCTCTCTCTCTCTCCTAACACATGTAATATACACGTCTCTAACAAATAATAAGTTTTTATTGTAATTAGATTAAGTTATAGTGAATAAAGTGTCAAGATATGAAAATCCTTTATTTATGTGACAACCAGCCCTATACACAAAGAAAAATATACAGGTTGTTATAGTAGCAGCAGGGCACACTGCCTTTCACAGTCATGAATTGGATAGTAATAATAAGTGATGGTGTCAAGTGAGTAAGGTATGTCAGAGCCCCTTACCCTATCCCTTCCAAATCCCTTATTCTTAAACGTTCTAAGTTTACTTGCAGCACCTGAGACGTTGCTAGTGTAGTCCAAGGTCTGTCTGACGACCTTATACAAAAAAACGTAAAAGGGCTTACAAGACGTGTTCTGTCGACCATAATAGGATAAGATAATATAGAATAATAGGATAATAATAGGTACCATAATAGGATAAGGCTCCTGATAGTACCAAGGATAAGAAAAAAGGTGAAGTCAGAGAAATGAGGCCTGGGATTCCTGGTATATAAGCAACGAAATGAAATAGCACAAATACTGTTATTCCATGGTTGTTTTCTGTAATAAAGAAATTGCTGCTGATTAAAAGGCTACCTAATTTATGATTGAACAGCAGATTTAAGACTACCATTACAAAGAAGCTATAAATAAAGTTTGCTTAGCAGAAACTGTGCGCAATCTTTTAGGAAGAAATTTATAGTGGAAAGTTAGATGGCGTCAGGTGTTTTAAAAATATTGTGAGTGTATTTTTATATACGTATAGCAAGCCACACTCGTCGGACTAGAGGAAATCTGGATAATTAGGGAAGAAAATATATTGAAACATAAATTCAACATATTGATTGATACGTGTTAAATTAAACAATAAATAAATATACTTGAAATTATAAATATAAAACATTAAAATTTTAATTTATTTTACAGATATATTTTTACTTATTTTTACCGGCCGGCCACTTTTTTTTTTGGCCATTTGTAGAATATTTGATTTGTGGCATATGATACCTTATAGTACTATGCCGAGTCAGGCCACTACTCTCTCAATGCATCTATATCGTCTAATTATTAGATATCTTCTAAGATATCAATACTAATAATAAATCTGTAAGGGTCGGTCATGGAGTAAGTTACTTTGTTTTCAGAGATATCGTGTTTATAGGCTCTATACATGATACTGAAACTAAATTGACGATTTTTAGAATTTTTTTCTGTATGTATGTTTGTTCCTCCATAACTCTGAAACGAATTAACTGATTATCATGAAACTTTGTAGTTAAACATTTGGACGTACGGGACACAGGATAGGCTACTTAATATTTTTCAACGCGGACGAAGTCGTGGGCACCAGCTAGTTATAAAATAAAGTCACTATTCGCCTCTGTCTATTTCTTCACTGACATCTAAACCACAACGGATTTTCATACGGTTTTAATTATTGGAAAGAGCGATAAACGTTCGTGTATATCATCGCATCCGTGCGAAGCCGGAGCCGGCTCGCTAGTTAAAGTATAATGTATGTTTTAAAAGAATGTGTAATATGTTTAATAGCCCTATAAACAATTTACATAATAATTGGAAATGATTTGAAGAGTTATAAATTATTCATAAACGCGTTGAATGTTTTCTAACTGTAAAAAGCGCGATGTCATTCTGACATCATTATTCATTGCCCTAAGAGACGTTATTTGTGCGAGTTGACAGCTCGGAACAGCTAAACTCATTCCTTGTAATATTACGTGTTTTAGAGTATTTAAAACAGTCAATGGAAAGGTAAACTATAATTGGAAATTCACTAAAAATAGTACCAACCAATGTATTGTAAACTATAGGTGTGCTCACCAGCTTCGTACGCCCTGAAAGACAGCATAAAATCCTAACGTGTGTTTGTTTGTTTGTTACGCCTTAACAACTCAACTGATCATCATAAAAATGTCATGCAGAGATTTTGTCATGGATATAGAAAAAAGAGTAGGGTACTTTCATAAAGAAAAAAGTATGTAGCTAATCTGTTCCCGAGGGATCGTCTTAACATAAAAATAAAAAAAATCAACACTTGACAATATGAGAAAAAAGATTGAATTAATGTTTCAACACATAAGAAAAAGGAGCGCAAAAGAAAATAAAAAATGAACTTTTACGCTGAAGAAATATACATAACGGTCAGACTTTATAAAAATATTAGATAAAACCATCGAAATAATATATAGGTATTACGATATATATCTTGATAAAACGCAACAACATTTGACAGTTCCTAACATTAGTTGGAAACACGTGTTTACCTTAACTTGTGTAGCTTATATGACTTAACTGGGTGCAGTGTTGGTTCATTGATTAACAAAGTTTTAGCGACACATGCGTGTTAAGTGGACATCGGAATATTTTCTTATAAATAAATCTACTTATCTCTACTAGACGGTAACGAATAATATTATTCCTTTTCGTAACATATTAAGTGTGATTGGTTATTGGAAATACTTTAGACAATGTCATTTATGTCTAGAAATACAACCTTTCCAAATTTATACTTACTAATATTACTGTCTATCTGTCTGTCTGTCTGTTACCTTTTTTAAATATTCAACCGATTATTATGAAATGCATATACTTTGTCAGAAATATAGAGTTACCATTCATTCGGATAAAAGTAAGTAGATACTATTTCTAAAGGATCATAAAACAATTATAAAAGTGTGGCGGCGCCACTGTCGTCAACAGTGGTGGTGCCACCATTGTCACGCCAATAAAGATGTCATATTTCTCATACATTTTCCTAGGTGTTTTTCATTTTCAACACGGACGAAGTCGCGGGCACCAGCTAGTAGATTGTAAAAAACAAAAACGAAACGGTTTTGCAAGTAGCGGCTTAAAATGAATCTGCAATATTTTTTAACCATGACAGTATGTCATTTTCCCTCTGCCTTGATGACAGCTGGCGAGTATTCATGCGTGGCATACACGCGCCGCCATGTTGGAATTAGAACGTTTTGCTGCGAACGTTTTGCGCGTTCAGAATATGAATTTAAATGTTTTGAATTGGCATATTCATATTAGAAGAAGCATTTGAATTTTTACTAAAAAGAGAAGCAGAGGCTTAAAAAATATTAATCATTTAAGTTTTATTTTCTAAGTGCTTCTAAAGAAATGATAATGAGACTGTTCTTTAACAATAAAGGCTTAAATCAAAAGTTAATAAAATATATACAACAAATAATAATAATAGGAAATTAAAAATTAAAAACTAAACTAAAGTTTTAAGATCAAATTTTAGTCTTTCATAATTGTCATACATCTATTTTAATCATCACCGGTCGATTTTTGCATTTATTTATTTTTTTCATAAATTTATACAACATCCGTCTTGTATATACAAGACGGATGTTGCACATTTCATGGACGGCCAAGAGGACAAGCAGCTTGATTCTCAAACAGCTTGCGATTACAAGACTATCCGCCACCTGCTATCAAAGAGTTCTCAATTACTTTGAGCACATAGCCCGCAGAGAACCAGAAAACTTGGAGAAGTTGGTGGTGGTTGGAAAAGTGGATATCAAGAGGTCTCATGGCTGGTCTCCTAGCCGATGTACAGACTAAGTTGTGCATCTTACAGGCCTTACAGTTGCGAAGGCTATGAGAAAGGCTGAGGACAGGGTGGAAGGGAAGCAGCTGGTGGTCGATGCCACCAAGGCACTTCAGACTGGGCACGACCTTCAGAAATGAAGAAGCCGACTCTAACTATATATAAAGAACAACCAATGAATGTCAATTTATATAACGTATAAACATTGTTCTTTAAGGTTTATATCACTTTCAACATAATATCTGGTGTAGCTTGTCTATAAAAGCCCTATAAAATTCACTTTATTTTATTTATATCACTTTTTATTTTATAACAATTTCTATGACAACAGTGTTAAGTTTTTGAAAAGCTCTATTATTTAGGAACTACTTATACATAAAATATAATAATAAGAATTCTTTCGATGGTTATCAATTTATGAAAAAATATCTTCGAATATTTTTATTGGATCCTTATATCCTCGGGGTGGGACGGTCTACGGCGCGATCTATTCGGGCACTAATTGATTTTGTACTCCCCCGAGCGTTATATTGAGCATTTTCGTTATGGAATTCCGGTCAGAGGATCAATTCTTAATTTTCATGAGCTACTACAAATGGCTCCTAATCAAGTCTGCTAATCGTTTGATAAAATTTAATATAGTACCACTTAAGTATACAGATTCCAAAAGTTAAAACATTTGAAGCTGACCTATTCTGAACCCAAATAATTGTAGTGTATACAGAACATCAAAATCAAAACACAGAAATGATAAGATGTTTCTGTCATTCTTAATGGATACACAGAGAAAAAAACCTCTATATACAGGTGGTTCAAAAATCGTGGATCAAACGAAATCGTGGACGTAGAGTCGGTTATTTGCAATAAAAAAATCTCTCTAGAGTCCTAGAGTTTTTGAACCACCTGTAGGTATATATGGTTAACACACAAAGTTCTTATAGTATTTTTCACATAGCATATGTACGGTGACATTTGATTTCATCCATTTCACACATTTTATTTTTCTAATAAAAAAAAAATTAAAAACGGGAAATACAATACATGAACACGAATTGATAAAAAAAATCATTACTTTCAGGATTCATTCTCGAACTAAGTTAAGTTTTACTTCTGCTCGAGTTGCTGCATTGGAAGCTATCCCTAAAATAAATATTCTACAAAGTGGAGTATTTCATATCATTTCTCACCATTTCAATTTTATTTAAATCGTGAACTTTCTGAGTTATTGTAGATCCAACATGGCGACCGCATTTCCAAATCTAATATATTCAATAACGCTGAAGAATCAACTCTTCAGATGCATCTCATGAACAAAAATAACTCAAGAGTGAAGGAGATATTTTAAAGCTTTATAGAAAATTGTTTTTTAATTTATTAGAGGCGGCTGCAGGTATAATATGGTGACAGTCGCCTGGAATCGTCTATTAACTGCAAATAAGTAACACAACAGGTCTTCTGTTAAGGGCTAGATTACTGCTACTAGGTTTCGAGTTTACTGTTTCGGAATCCAATATGCACCGCCAATACAAAGTGCTCTCTTAACTTATTTGGTTTATAGAGTTAACAGTAAGTAATGGTATTCTTGTATGAATAGAAATGTTAAAATATATTATTATTTATATGTTTTAAAGGTTTTTATTTAAGGTTTTTAAAGGTTTATATTTTTAAATAATTTATTAAAGGTTTTTAATAACAAAATTCAAAGGCTTTGTTATTTTATTTATTATACTTACTAATATTATAAAGAGAAAATATTTGTGTTTTTTTTTTATTTATTTTAGTTTGTAATGAATAAACTCAAAAAGTAGAGGACCTGTTTTTAAAATAAAAAAATCTTTCAATTATCATCTATCATATCATCATATCTATTAGCTATATTATTAGCGAGTAACATAGGCTATATATATATTATAAAGTTACGCGGACGAAGTCGCGTGCAACAGATAGTTTCAAATAAAAGTTATGTATATATTATAATTTGCTTTAAACTATAATTTTTGAACTATTAAACATCGCAAATCGGCATAACAAATTAATTAATATGTGAAACTTGTTAAACTGAGTTATATATTCACTTATGCTAGTACTTCTTCTACTAAAAAAATTTTGTAATTATATAGAGTTAATATAAATATATAAAAGTTAATACGAAATTGAGGTTTGCATTCAATTATAGAATTTTGTTACATGTTGAAGAGGCCACGAAGAGCGGATGAGTGTTCTTGATAAGAGCTGTTCTAAAACATGTAAAATTTGTTTTGTAAAGCAACATGTAACATCTACTTTTCATCGTATTGAAGATATTTGGCTCGTATTTTATAAATAATATCCTCTCACAGTTATTTATAGACCAAAAAGTGTAAGTATCCCTTAAAAAGTGATTTATATGAAGGATTATTTATGAGTTCGGTATAAGAAATATTGTCTAAAAAATTAATACATATTTTTTAGTATTATGAAATAACATTTTTTTTGTACTCATCGCATT
This sequence comes from Synanthedon andrenaeformis, assembly GCA_936446665.2. Lineage (NCBI taxonomy): Eukaryota > Metazoa > Arthropoda > Insecta > Lepidoptera > Sesiidae > Synanthedon > Synanthedon andrenaeformis. The sequence continues at coordinate 11,911,303 of OW387788.2, forward strand.
CGTAAACTGGGCAGTCTACTTAGCAAGCAATGATATATTATTTCGATGACTTAGCTAGAGCAAATACTTTATAAAATAAAAGATATTGTGTTTTGGTAGGTATAAGTAAGGCTCATTCCCTTATCCCCTCCTCCTTATGCTTTATTCTATCAAGTTCAACAGCGTACTTGCATCCCCTGGAACCATGGACCCTCAACCTGTCTGTCAATCTTTAAACTGAAAAATGGGACAGTGTCGTGGAAAAAGCCATGTGTTTTTACGTATTCACGTCAAAAAAATTTAAGAAAAAATCTAAAGGTAAAAGACTTTTTTGTATTGTGAAACATTGTCAATGTAAGAGCGTATTCACACAGGATACGTCCTTGACGATTCGTCAAAAAACACGATACGTCGTGACGGATGGACGTTCACATTGAATACGGAATCGTGTTTTTTCACGATTCGTCAAAATATCCGAATTGATGTTCACATTTGTTTCGTGATTGAGCTCAGTTCAGATGAACTACCAAACACAATGGACGTGAATACTTTAATTTAGGCAGGCGGGGCGCGAGCGCAACAGCGGATCCGTCATAAAACATTCACGATTCGTGATTTTTAACGAATCCTGATTTTTAAAAGATCCGTATCCGTCATTTTCCACGATTCGTGAAGCGTGTGAACAAGGGTATTTAAAAAGCATTGCTTCCGTCAAAAAAAAATAACGAATCGTGAAAAAAACGATTAGTAAAAAAACACGATTCATCTTCGTGTGAACAAGCTCTAAACGTTGTGAAAACTTAGAGCCTACAGGCAACTAAAGTTCATTCCCTAGCGGTATGTAACAAATTGACTAGTGGTAGTTAACTAATGTCTCGTAGGGTTCGGTCTAGGTTCGGTACAAATATATGTCAACGCTAACATTAACAATATTTAATTGCGCCGGGTCCAGTGTGTTGATGGGGAATCCCCGGAGACACCTTGATATTTGCCTACTCAGTTTAAGGTCTACTCGTGAAATATAAACTCAGAAGAGTGATTAGAAGTAACTCCTAACAGTAATTGAGCCCAAAGACTTGGTGAATATTTTTTTAAAATATTCTTAAATATAAAAGACGCAATATTTTACAATAGGAATAATATATATGATTTGTAGTAACTACTAGGCATTTTGTCGTTTGAAGAAAAAAACACAACTAGAACCTTATAGTACTTTTTATTGTTTTTCAAAGTATTCACCACGTAGCTTAATACACTTTTCCATTCGCTCAAACCAGTTATTATAACATTTATTCCACTCTAAAGTGGGGGTGTTCAAAATGGCTGACTTGAAAGCGTCGACTGCTTCTTCACCGTGCTGGAACCTTTGACCACGAAGACTTTTCTTAATTTTAGGAAATGTAAAGAAATCGTTAGGGCTTAGGTCAGGACTGTATGGAGGATGGTCAAGAATTTCTACTTTTTTCTGCTTCAAATACTCAATCGTTTGACGAGCGCTGTGTGAGCTTGCGTTGTCGTGGTGCAGGATGATGCGTCGCTTTGAGTTTCGAAGTTCGGCGATGACTTGTGGTAAACAAACTGTGGTGTACCACTCTGCGTTAACCGTTCTACGATCTTCAAGTGCAATAGTCGCAACATGGCCGGTTTTTACAACGAACGTGGCCACCATCTTCTTTGAAGTGCTTCGAGAACGAACAACTTTAGTCGGCTTTGGCTCGTCTTGAAAGACCCAGATTGTAGATTGTTGTTTGGAATCAGGATCGTAGGCATAGATCCAAGATTCGTCACCACTGATGATGTCGTAGACGTGATTTGACTCTCCTCGGTTGAACCTTTGCAGAATTTTCTTACACCATCTGACGCGGGCCGCCTTGTGATCGTCGGAAAGCAGATGCGTTATCCAACGGCAAACTAGCTTTCTCACACCAAGCGCTTCATGCAAGATCTTCTGAATGGTTGTCCCTGAGATGCCTAATAGAGCCTCTATCTCTCGATATGTCACATGACGAACTTCGAGAATTAGTTGTCTCACAGCAATGATGTTATCTTCAGTGAAGGCGGATTTTGGGCGTCCTTCGCGAGATTTGTCACTAACACTAGTATGTCCACGCTGGAATTCTAAATACCAGCGTTCGACAGTCCGCAGACATGGGGCTTCATCACTGAACACAGATGTTAGCTCTTCAAAACACTGAAGCCGTGTCAGGCCTCTTCTAAAGTTGTAGGAAATTATTGCACAAACATTTTCCTTAGAAAGATTCATTTTCGTACGTAACCTGACAGATTCCAATCGACGCTGTGACTAAACAATAGCATTAATCCTAATACTTTCAACTGTTTTGAGATTCAAAATTTAAACACATTCGAATATAGAACAGTTCCAAATTCAAAATTGCCGGGAAATATGGAAACGACAGAACTTAAAAGGCATGCCTAGTATTTAGAAACAAGTAGGTGTTTCTATATCATCATAATCATTTTAGCCTTAGAACGTCCATTTCTCTAGACATAGGTATCAACCATAATTTTCAGGACCGGTCAGAAGCAGTAAGAATCCCACGGAATTTATCAGATCGTCTCTACACCCTATGTGTATATGGATACCCTATGTGTCCGTAGGGTGGATCTCCTATGGTGCCTGTTAACGGCTTCCACTAGAGAACCCTCGGACTCCAGCGATCGTCGGGTTTCCGTACTGTGTCCTGTCACTGCCACGTCAACTTACTGATCCACCGGGTTGTGACTTTCATTTGTCTACGATTCGATTTCGTTGAGTAAACTCAAGAATAGCCCTCTCCATAGCGACGTTGAGCTTTCTCACGAGACTCATAGTTAGAGACCACGTTTAAGCGCCATATTATGCAATCACTGGCAACACACATTGGTCGAAAACTTTTGTTTTAAGACACTGACGAGAAAAAGTATCGCAGCTTCCCGAACGCTGCCCATCCGAGCTGGATTCGATGATTGATCTCTTTCTCAAAGTTGGCTCTACCTAATAGGACTAATTAATACTTACAAAAAAAGTTTATTTATACTTTAATATTGATATAAAAAAATTACAAATTCAATGTGTTTTTCGATTTATAAAAAGTTATCTATACTTAATATTATAAAGAAAAAAGATTTGTATGTTTGTAATGAATAAACTCAAAAACTACTAGACAGATTTTAAAAATTCTTTCACCTATAGAAAGCTATTTTATCAGCGAGTAACATAGGCTATGTTTTATACGCGGGCGAAGTCGCTAGGCTAAACGGCTAGTAAGAAATAAATACCAGTGAACGAAGTGAACTTTTCATTTAAAAAAATGCAAAACACATAAACGGCAGTCACGGATACAAAAGCAAAAGGTAATTAATGCGAACATGGGAACACACTCATATGTAATATATGTGAGGGGTACATCGGGGTGGGACATAATTAAAATATTATTAATGGCCTGTTGACAGATGTCGGCATCCTCCGGGGCCTGTTTGCGTTGTGCTCCAAAATTTTCATATAAAATAGTTTACACAAGTTAACGAGTAATGTCGCTCGTGGCTGTGGGCTCGAAAGTGCTTGAAGACTGTAAAATATAGTTTGTGGTATTTTTATCATTACAACAAAGACAGAGAATAAAAAGGCAATAAAAAATACAGTGCCAAAAATAATAGAAGTAATAAAATAACACTTAATAATAAAGTAAGCAACTGACGGATCAAAATACAACTAAAACATTTCAATACAATAATATTATAATATTACACAAGAATACCAATATTGGTTGTGGTATGAAATACCAAATATTATACCACAACCACCAAGTAAAAATCAGGATATCGCTTTTCAATATATTTTAGCAAGATTTTTTAGCAAAACTAAAGCTGGATATTTTTTGTCTGGTTTATGATTTTTGTCACTGCTGAAAAAAAATTAAAGAAATTCAAGTAGTTATTAACTTTTAATTAGAAAGGTACTTGCACTTACAAATTTATAAAAATATTCATAATTATTCATCAACTTTAAAAAAAAAATTATAATAAATCCTAAGTTGCACAGTAAAACAGCAGATGTAATTATGTCCTTATTAAAATAGAACTGACTTTAGTTATATAAATATTTGTAAACAATTATTATTATTTTTTTGATCAGGAATCATCTTTACATAGTATAAAATAAAGTCACTTCTCGCCCTCTGCCCCTTTGTATATGTACGCTTCGATCTTTTAAACTATGGCAAGGGTGTTCACTAATGGAAATATCGTTAAAGAGGGAAGGTTTTAAAATATAATTTGCAGAAAAAATAATAATATGAAAAACTCTAAATTTCCCGGGAACAGCGTTCCCTGTGCTGTGAGCTACAGTGAAATAACACCATGTCTGTATGACGATATTTTTTTCTTTAAAAAGTGAACTTGTTTTCTTTGAACGTTACACGTGTAGTTAAATAAAGTTTCAATATTTAATCGGGTTCAGCGTTCCCACTCTCGTTTGAGAACAATTCGTGAAGTCTGACGCGGCAGCTGGCTACAGTCTGGTTAGAATTACACGTCGCCCTTTGTTCTAGCTACGAGTAAAGCTGTCTACATACTCAATTGACGAGCATATAATCGGACAAGTCCGCCGTGAAGTCCAGGCTTACGAGTGTTTACACTCGAGTGTGAAACCTGTGCATGACAACTGACTAAGTAAACAACGCAACTACAACGTATGAACTCAATGCACAGAAGTGTTATATGAATTAGTAAATTTTAATATTTTATTTTAAATCATTTGAAAAAAACCTCGTTTTTTTTACGAACAAGCATTTATTAGTTAACAAAGGTCTAAATTATAATCTATTCTTATATTATAGAGAGAAAATTAAAAAAAAAATACTGAACCGATTTTGAAAATTCTTTCACCTATATAGAAAGTTACATTAACATTAACAGTAACATAGGCTATATTTTACAGTTACGCGGGTGAAGTCGCGTGCAACAGCTTGTAATTTTTATATATTGCAACAAATCTTCCCCGTTTATCCCCTTTTCCATAGTGAAAACCGAATTAAAATCGGTCTACCCATTCTCAAGTTTTTTGAGCGTACAAAAACTAACCTAACATTTTTGTATTTATAAAAAAAATCAGTGAAATTTTAATAGTGTAAAGTACTATTAAAATCTCACCAGGCAATTTGTAGAAATCACAAATTAATTAATGGTTTATTTTGGGTGAATATATCCCAAAACACTCGACTGCAACCACCCGTGATATTGTTAGGAGAGACAATTATATAATTGATTAATTCGTTGTTAATGTCATATCCGGGCTCGTGGAGGGCTGTGGACGCCCTAAAATGCTCACAAAGCATCTATTCACAAGTTTGTTTGAAATGTGTTCTGAATAGACGTTTGAATACTGAGCAATGTGGGGCTCAACCAGACCCTGTCCTGTACGTTACTTGACGCCTGCAGGTCAAAGAAATTGTAAAACTATTTTATTAAACTACTACTGACGATAGAACAACAGATTGAAGGCTGTTTTACGTTGAATTTACGGCTAGGGTAAATATGACTATATTTACGAGTGATCAAATAGATATGATAATAGAGCCTAGTGCGAGTCTTACTCGATCAAACGCGTCGAATGCGTAAACGTCAATTTGTATGGGAATGAAGCAGACCTCGACATCTTAGCCACTAGGTGGCGCTGCTTCATTTCCAAATTGACGTTACAAATTGACGTTTACGCGTTCGACCCGTTTAATCGAGTAAAACTCGCACTAGGCCCTACTATATCAAAGAGAGTTTGTACCGTATTCCCTTTTCTTATATACTAGGTGGCTACCGTCGCCTATAACACAAGTACGAATTCGAAAGAGATAGGGAAATGGGTTATTTCACGGTGGTGGTTACTGCCGCCAGACGGACTACCCATTATTATGACTGCGAAAGGACGAGTGTTCTGCCACAACGAGAACGAATTTATTCCAAAGTTGACTGTCGGAAATCGAACCCAGGTCCGTTGAATCAGAGCGAAAAAGCTGTACAGTAATTTTTGCCTATCAATAAATAAATAAATTATAAAATGTAATTTATATTTGCGTAATTTTTCCACTTATTGTCAAAAAAATAATAATCCAAAGTCTCATATTAATTCAATGTAGTCTAATTAATAACATAACCGATACGAATTCTTACTAAAACAGATTTAATAAAACTATTAAAGAACAGTTGACTTGATTTGCTAAATTAGCGAATCGACCCTGACTTGAAGTTATTCCCAATCGATTCCCGCCATTTTTTCAAAGTTGCGAGTCCATTAAAAACGCTAATAATGCCACCATCTATCAAGAGCGTCGAGCGGCGGGCGTCGTCGCCGCTGACTGATGCCTGTCCGGGAACGATTTCTCACCTAATTTATATCCTATAGGTTGAGCCCCGGTTTACTGGCGATCGATGTCAATACGGGCGCCAGGGAAGAACTTCGTGCTCGTTGTATCATAATAAACTTAACCCATTGTCAAATTGTTACAAGTCATTATGTGGTTTGTGAGTACTTGTTGTAGGTACTTTTAGGAGGTGGCAAATAGAGGTTATACAATATAAAAATGAATCCCTAAATGTGCTGCTAAGCGCAAAACTCGAGAACGGGTGGACCGATTTTAATTCTGTCTCCACTCATGGATAGAGGGATAATCAGGGAAGGTTTTTACGTAAAAAAAATGCACCCCGGGCGAAGCCGGGAGCGGACCGCTAGTTATAAATACAATGTTATGAATTTCTACAGCACCAATTCTTAATTTGCAAAATTGTTTTAATGTTTGAATCGCTATATTATTCCAGTTTTTTTTTATTAATTTAATAAATACATATTAACAGACAAAAAAATGTTTATTAACAATAATAAAGTAAATGTAGAAGTTGATAACAAACTAACTACTCACAGAAATAATTTACAAATTAAATATGATATCTAGCATGGGTCGCCTAGGCAGGATCCCAAGCATGCTGGCTTTATTATCACATTGTATAGAAACTAAAGAAAACTCAATGTTGTTATCATTTAACAAATATTAATAAGTGCGAAAGTGAGTTTGTATTTTTGATACGTTTTCACGCCACGCTTCGATCATCATAAAATTTAGCGTAGGTACCTACACTTTGTCAGGAATACAGTAAAAGAAAGCTCTGAAAGATCCGAGAGATCATTTAAAAATAAAATAAAAAAATCAATGTCTGACAAAAATATATGAGCAGTAAATATTGTATAAATTAATGTTCTAACACCTAAGAAAAAGCGTAGCGCACAAAGTTGCAGGCAAAAGCTATTAATCAATACTAATAATAAATCTGTAAGGGTCGGTCATGGAGTAAGTTACTTTGTTTTCAGATATCGTGTTTATAGGCTCTATACATGATACTGAAACTAAAATGACGAATTTTAGAAATTTTTTCTGTATGTATGTATATTCCTCCATAACTCTGAAACGAATTAAATGATTTTCATGAAACTTGGTAGATAAACATTTGGACGTACGGGACACAGGATAGGCTACTTTGTTCTTTTTCAACGCGGACATATTTGTTTTTATTATCTGTAGTTCCACAAAAATCTAACAGATGGCGGTGTACGGCGCACGGGTACAGTAATTACTCATATATTTTCTTTTTCAACGCGGACAAAGTCGCGGGCACCAGTTAGTTATATATATAATTAAGGTTTTCAAGCTAGCACCCATCCAAAACTCTTGAAAGTCCTTAAAACGTGTGCCTCTCCCGCCGTATTCGAGAAGAGACATTCACAGAGTTTTTATGTTAATGATATTTTAATTATGGCAAAGTGCGGGCTATCAAAATATCGTTACCGACGCGTTCAACATCTAGCTGCGAGATAAAGGCTGCGTACTTTTTGATTTACGGCTCTATTTTTTTTGTTTTGTCATTTTTTTTTATTTAACATTTTCTTTCCTTGATATCCGTTTAGGCACCTGCTAAAGATACTCATAGAATCTATGTTCAACTTCAGTCATATTATTTATCATACCATCTAAATGCCTACGAAATCTCTATAAAATTATTCTCTAAAATAATTTAGAGATATTTTTTAAAATGTAAAAGTCGGCAGAGAGGCTGACGATTCACTTGATGGTAGATAGCTACCGTCGCCTATTATAGCAAAGCAGTGTTATTATTTTTAAATTAATGTATTTTTACATATAGTTTTTTATTTATTCCATTGAACCAATGAAACCGACCTTTCTCCTTACAATATATCATTACATCAATCAACTTAGGTACTTATATCATTATAACAGCCGGTCGTTGAGTATAAGCCCTAACAAGAAGATCTTTTTAAGCACAATCAAATTTACTTCGGGTCCATCGATGTCCCTAGTGTGTAAAAACCTTAAATCGTTTAGGAAATCGTTCAGTCAGCGCAGAATCTATCAAACTCTGGGATGCCATTAACATAATGCCGTTCATCATGGCCTCCAATCCTCGTGGATAGTTCAAAGGCGACTAGATTTGCATTAATGAGGGATACCATAACCTTGTTCATTTACTATAGGACCGTAGGACATTAACCATTCTAAAGATACTTGTTTAGCCATATTATTGACGGTTGCCTGAAATAATGTTCAACTTTAAATCTGACGATTTTTAACGTATAGTTCTGCAGTCAGTCATCATGAGGTAAACTTAGTGTTACTAATAAAGAATCCAAAAGAAAGTGTCTTTTGAATTAATGTAGTGACAAAAAAGTATCTTCCCTTTAATATTAATACAGACAATAAAAATCGTGTTTGTAGACATTATTCTTAGTAAATAATCAATATAGTAATTTAGGTTAAATTAAAATTGTTCATTCGTCTTAGGAATATATTGTCACCCTTAAAGGATATACTTTACAGAACGAACAGTATATAAAAACAAGATTTGTAGAAAACAAGCTTGGCCGAGTTTAGATAGTTTGTTTATAAAAGAAATCAGATAAATGTCAAATTCTTATCTGCCATACCTGAAAGACTTTTGAAGAATCTAATAATTTGTGAGGGGGTTTTTAAATCGGTGTCGTAATTTTAATGACATCGTTGTCGGTTTCTCTAAAATGGTCGATGTGATTGATGAACTCATTTTTTTATTATATTGGAAAGATTAAGGATAATCAGAATTTTTGTTAAAAAGAATATCTGCCACTTAAAGTCATTCAAACTCACATTAAAACACCATTTTGTTCTGTGACGAAGTCTTTTTTCGATGGATTCGATATATTTTAGAATTATTACTTTTAAATTACATTGACGTCTACAAATAAATCTTCCTAACGTCTAATTTAATATTAATATTTCTGATCTCTATTAAGTATACCAATTTGGAAGGTATAACACCGATCCCACGGATGTGCCTAAATATTGCTTTTCTAACTATTTCATGGTGGAAGTTTCTTCAGAGTATGCTTTCTTATTCATGTTGATTTGCTGACTTACGGTCTACTCGATGATAGGTTTTATTCTGTCACCTGAAAATGCAAGCTAAGTCATAGGAATGTAAATGCACCACCAACTTTGACAGGATTAACGAGGAAGAACTATGTGAGATTCTCAAATCCATTTTGTTTAACTTTAAAGCAATCAACGTATCATTTGTTCAACGACATTCAAAAGTTGTGAATATTACATGAACGTATCACTCTTTGTTACAGATAAGGACAACTACCATGAAATTCAAATGGAAGTCATGAAACACAGAGAAATGTGAAGAAATGAAAAAAAAGCGTGACGATGCTGATAAAACAAAAGCCAACCACAATGACACAAACATCACTTAGTATAGACAACAGGACAATGATATACACACAAGTGCCATACCATCACACCACATACCATACAACATACTTCTATCCAACAAAAAGGCCTCCTGACAATACAACACATTACAGTCATGTCAAAGCAAGGGACGTTAGTTTAGGGGACAGAAACAATACAAATGATACAAGTGGTGATTTCATGAAGCTGGTCGATGATTTTAGTGATTATTTCTATGGTAATGCAAGCCATGATATATTTAGTGATCCGAACGGTACAGTGGACGTGATGAAAGATGTTTATGAGTTAACAAACTGCACTTTCAATGGAACATTTAATATTTCTTGTTTCAATCGCTCCGAACCGAACCCGGAATACAACTTTTGGGCTCTTCTCCTGTTAATATTTCCTTTTTTTACACTATTCGGTAATGTGTTAGTTATTATGAGTGTGGTCAGAGAGAGAACTCTGCAGACAGTTACAAATTACTTCATAGTGAGTTTGGCGGTCGCCGATTTGCTGGTGGCGGTTGTTGTAATGCCGTTTGGAGTTTATTATCTGGTAAGTTTTGTAATATATTAAATACTTACTGTAAAACTGTATAAAACTGAGTAGATTTAATAATAGTAATTTATATTTTTTAGATTGTTATATTTTTAGTTTAGTAAATACCTACATACTTAGATCTATACATATAAATAAAATTGGAGTGTCTGTTTGTAATATTGAAATAACCGTTTTTTACTACATGCATATGAATATACATACGGTACATACACCAAAATAACATTTTTACAATTTTTGTCTGTCTGTCTGTCTGTTTGTTCCGGCTAATCTCTGAAATGGCTTGACCGATTTTGACGGGACTTTTATTGGCAGGTAGCTGATGTAATAAGGAGTAACTTAGGCTACTTTTATTTTAGAAAAAATCTAAAATAACATCCAAAATAACATTTTTACAATTTTTGTCTGTCTGTCTGTCTGTTTGTTCCGGCTAATCTCTGAAATGGCTTGACCGATTTTGACGGGACTTTTATTGGCAGGTAGCTGATGTAATAAGGAGTAACTTAGGCTACGTTTATTTTAGAAAAATTCTTTTATTAGAAAAAATACACCCCGGGCGAAGCCGGGAGCGGGCCGCTAGTGATAAATAAAAATCTTCAGAGCTCTTTAAAATTTCTAACGCCTTTGGTGTTTTATATGTGAGTCGTGTTTTATATATTAATAAAAAATGTCAATGTCAATTACTTTAAAATACATTAAATTGTATACTCTGGTATTTATTATAAATAAATAACAGGAATCTGCTCCTGTATTGTGGTTAAAATCCAATCGCGAGAAGCGACGATATTTAGCGTTACAAAGATTAAAAAGATTTATACTAAAACTAAAGAACTTATTCTTTATATTCAAGATATGACTTCAAAATTCTGGAACATTAGATGTAGTAACTCCACTCCAGTTTAACAACTTTCGAAAATGAGACAGATTTTTTTTTCTTTTTGCATTGTGCATTGGTTGTATAATAACCTGGTAATAATTATTATCTCGTGTGCCGGTTAATTACATAACATTCATTTGAGATTATTAAAAGAAAACACAATATTAATTTTTAAAACACCGTTTTAATTTGCATTAAAAATAGTCTATAAAAAATTGCAACATAGTAAAAGTAGTTTCAATATAATATTTTTCGATTTCGAAAATAATCGAAAATACAAATAATGTGAACTAAATATATTTTTCAATCATTTTATTATTATTCACATCTCTAAGGCGTTTGCGTTTTTTATAGAAAACACATAAGTTTAAATCTAATTGTGAAAAACTTTTTTTACAGGCAATCAAAACATTTAGGAGTTTTATTCAAACGCATTCCTACTCGAAATTAATTACTAGTATTTTGGCTACTATAAAGTACGATATATAAAAGCATTTTTATTAAAAACACATCTAACTATATCTATACTAATACTATACTATAAATAGAGAAGATTTGTATTTCTGTATGTTTGTAATGAATAAATTCAAAAACTACTGAACCGATTTTGAAAATTCTTTCATCTACAGAAAGATACATTTTCAGCGAGTAACATAGACTATATTTTATAAAGTAACGCGGACGAAGTCGCGTGCAACAGCTAGTTAGTTATAAATTTCTATCTTAATACATTGACGTAAAATTCTATAGATACAGTTAAATTAATAATATTTTACAAATAAGTCCTTCACACAAATAGTACGAGAACTTTGTATATGTCGGGCTACACAATTTAAATTTAAAATAACAAGTTTTAGTAGAACAAAGTCACAAGTCAAGAGACCATGAGAAGTTTGCAGCCTATCCCTGACTAGTTAGCTTGCTGAACTAGTCTTCAACTTGTATGTAACACTAAATAACATTAAACAAAAGCTAAAATAACTTTCATTGTATACCAACTCTTCGTTTGAAATTCTAATGAATAAATTACTTAATATATGAGGAAGCTGCCAAGTTTTTTTATACCAGTTAGTGACGGTTAGACATTTGGACAGACATTTAAAAAATCTGAAAACTCATCTCTATAATATTTTGTGTAATTTATGACCGAGTAGCATAGGGAATCTGAAAAATTCAGGTCCATCAGTAGTAAGTAGTGTAATCTTTTCAGCAAAATATAATTTTATTAGAAATATTTTATGGACGCCCGGAATTCTGGCTCACTAAAAGTTTTACGAGTCTCCCTTGTATTGGGCCGCGGTATCGAGTCATAAAATAGATCATGCGTAACATATCACTGCATTAAATTGTGTAGGAAAAGTATTTTTTCGTGGCATTTGGACACGTTTTCTTCTGACATTGGAGGCGTGGGAGGAATTCACTGGAACTTCCTTATTTAATAGCATATAAGGCAGGCATAGGCGCTGGCAGCAGGGTGCAAGGGGGTGCACCCCCTTGCACCTGTCAAGAAAGAACGTACATAGAAAAAAATATTATTTTTTAATTAATTTATTGTGTGAATAAAAACTAAAGGCGTCTAGGACTCATTAAGTATATTTTCGATAAGCGAAATTTATTCAAATACCTGCACAATTTGAATTTGACATTAAATTTATCTACACTATACCTATACATGTATAATTCTATATTTTATATTAGTTAATATAATATAATATAAATCCTGGCAGCGCCCATGAGGTCAGGTCAGACATTAAAGAGGTGTTATGCGTTTTAATAGTTTACAAAGGCTAACAATTAAATGGTCCTTCCGGTAAAATGTCTGTAAATATAGAAATATGTTTTATTTTGAGTATTGGAGTATCTTTTTTTTAATTATATTAAAAATTATTAAATCTTTTTAGATGATCCCTCGTGAAGAGTACTTTTTTGGATAAAAGATTTTTTTGATGGTAGTTCAGTAGTTAAGGGGTGAAGCCGTAACAAATAAAGAAAAATAAATAATAACAACCTCACTTTTGCATTTATGATATTAATATGTGTGGCCGAATAAAAGCCTTTTAAAATATGAAGACCTTATTAATAAACCTTACCTTTGTTAATGAGAAGATTAATTTTTTAAGAAGCATTTAAGTGATATTTACTTCTCTCTTCTATGAAATGTAATCTTTTATTAAGATTATGCTAAATTACTACTAACTAGCTGATGCCCGCGACTTCGTCTGCGTTGAAAAATAAAAAAATACAAAATTTAACACCTGAGAAAATAATGACTAATATCACAACGCCTGTGACGACGTTGTGACGACGATCACAACGTCGTCACATCACGTTGTGGAGCCGCCACTCTTGACGACAGTAGCGCAGCCACGACTTTTATATTCTCCCGAGACCACTACTTTTCTGGATAAAAGGTACCCTATGTCATGTCCTGAATCTCTGACAACGTGTATGCAAAATAATTTTCATGATGATCGATTGAGTAGTGAAGGCCTTAACAGACAGACAGACATTTATAATATTAGCATGGATTCCGAATTAGAATACGGACTCTTTAAGCTTAGTGTAAAATCGAGGCGAATTTTAAAGCACTTGACAGTGAAGCTTCAATAAGAAACGTTCACTGGAATGAGCTATCACAGTAGTTAATTAAATAATGTCAAATAAAATAAGTTTTGTCCTTAAGTAAAACGAAACAGATGAAAAGTTGAATTGCCGTTTAAACAGTTTAAGCACTACGAAATGATTTAAACTTTTCGCATAATTTTAACGGCCCGTGTGGTCCCAGTGTTAGCGGTCAATTGATTAAATTATTTACCACTAGCTGAGCTGTCATTGCTTTTGACGACACGTTTGGTCTAGTGGCTAGTAACCCTAGCTATTAATCAAACGGTCGCGGGTTCGAATCCCGCTAGGGGCAAAAGTTTATGTGTTAACATTTACCTTTGTACCTGAGTCACGGATGTTTGTATTTATAATATGTATGTATTTACAAAAAAAAGTAATCTATGTATTATATCAACTGTCTGGTTGCCATAATACAAGCATTAAGTTGCTTAGTGTGGAATAGATGGTGCTGTGTGGAATGTGTGAAGATATTTATTTATTTATTTTATTTATATGATACTAGCTGGTGCTTTCGTCAACCGCGTTGAAAAAGAAAAAAATATATATAAGCAACATAACGCTTAATCTCTTGTTGCTATAACACTTTGGGCAGGCGTCAGTAATTTCTTTTATTTTTAAACTAGCGGTCCGCTCCCGGCTTCGCCCGAGGTGCATTTTTTTAACGTAAAAACCTTCCCTGATTATCCCTCTGTCCATGAGTGAAGACAGAATTAAAATCGGTCCACCCGTTCTCGAGTTTTGCGCTTAGCAATACATTTAGCGGCCCGCTCCCGGCTTCGTCCGGGGTGTATTTTTTCTAAAATAAACGTAGCCTAAGTTACTCCTTATTACATCAGCTACCTGCCAAAAAAAGTCCCGTCAAAATCGGTCTAGCTATTTCAGAGATTAGCCGGAACAAACAGACAGACAGACAAAAATTGTAAAAAATGTTATTTTGGTGTATGTACCGCAATTTACATAAACAAAAAGTAGCCTATGTTACTCCTGACGACCCCCTCTTCATGTCTGCAAAGTTTCATCGAAATCGCTTCAGCCGTTTCTGAGATTACCCCGGACAGACAGACAGACAGACAGACAGACAGACAGACAGACAGACAGACAGACAGACAGACAGACAGACAGACAGACAGACAGACAAAAATTCTAAAAAAAGTTATTTACGTTTTAACAGCATGCGAATGACTCTCTAAGCTTAGTTTGAGGCAGTTTTTCGCAAATCACAGACAGACACTCTGATTTTATTTATATAGATGATCCCCTGGGAACAATACTTTTTTCTGGATGAAAGGTACCCTATAGGGTATATGTCTTTTCCTGTATCCCTGACAACGCGTTTGCAAAATTTCATTATGATCGCTTGAGTAGTTAAGGTGTAAAAAGATAACAGACAGCCAGACAGACAAAGTTACTTCCGCATTTATAATATTAGTAAAAGTATGGATATATATATATATATCTTCTATATAAATAAAATCAGAGTGTCTGTCTGTGATTTGCGAAAAACTGCCTCAAACTAAGCTTAGAGAGTCATTCGCATGCTGTTAAAACGTAAATAACTTTTTTAGAATTTTTGTCTGTCTGTCTGTCTGTCCGGGGTAATCTCAGAAACGGCTGAAGCAATTTCGATGAAACTTTGCAGACATGAAGAGGGGGTCGTCAGGAGTAACATAGGCTACTTTTTGTTTATGTAAATTGCGGTACATACACCAAAATAACATTTTTTACAATTTTTGTCTGTCTGTCTGTTTGTTCCGGCTAATCTCTGAAATAGCTGGACCGATTTTGACGGGACTTTTATTGGCAGGTAGCTGATGTAATAAGGAGTAACTTAGGTTACGTTTATTTTAGAAAAAATACACTCCGGACGTAGCCGGGAGCGGGCCGCTAAATGTATTGCTAAGCGCAAAACTCGAGAACGGGTGGACCGATTTTAATTCTGTCTTCACTCATGGACAGAGGGATAATCAGGGAAGGTTTTTACGTTAAAAAAAATGCACCTCGGACGAAGCCGGGAGCGGACCGCTAGTTCTAAAATAAAAGTCCTTTAAAAACCAACCAGCAGCTGTTTCGGAGATTAGCCTATTATTATTATATAAGTATACATGTTTATTAAGTAATATGATAATAATATATATTGTATGTTAACAGTATATTATTTAATATTCTACATAATAATATATTTAAAGTTGAACATTAATTAAAAACGCTAACACTGAGCCCGTACCCTACTGCTATACTTTCATCGTTCCTCGGCCAGCTCTTCACTAAATTACAATTATTTTGACAAAATTTTAATTTCACAACTCTTGGGTGTTAAATTAACAGCGGAGTGTTAAAGACGATTTGGAAATGTGCTTTCAAAACATTAATTATTTTCATGTTACAAACATTAAACAATTCCAATTTGTTTGCATATTTTGGACGCTCATTTGAATAAAGTTTTGCCATTTTAAGCAATGTTAATTGTTAAGGACTTGTGTTATTGATAGCCACCGCCATCACCTACAAATGTTCCGGTTTGTTTTGTTTTGAAACTTGTTTAAATTAAGTTAATAACATTCTAAGATTTTCAGTTGTCTGAGTGCTGCTTAACATTTTAATAATAACGAATAAAACGAACTATGTAGTTACTAACTAACTGATAGTAGGAACAGGTAAATTTAAGAACTGAAGTATTAATAATTTAAGAATAAATAATTATAATTTATATACACGAACACCAAAAAAACGAGGGACAACTACGGAACGACACCAGTGCCTTCTGAATATTTTTTCTGATACAATGCACTTGTCCCAACGCTTTTTCCAATCCTCAAAGCACTTCTCATAAGCACTTTTTTGGTATAACCTTGAGCTCCTCCAGCGATGCAGTTTTTATTTCATCAATCGTTGCAAATCTTTTTTTTTTTTCAATTCAATTCAATCCATTTATTGCTAAACCATAATGTATATACAAAGATGTTAAAAAATATATAAAAGACCAGTATTATGGACCCTGTCGGGCATGCAACTTAAGGGACTAGGAGAGAGGAAGCGTTAAATAATATAAGTAAAAAAATATTTTATTTATTTAAATTAAATTTTAGATTAAAAATAAATAATATTTACATATATTTACATTAAATAATTATATGATCTATGAAATATTCATTAGTATTATAGTAACATTTACTATTTAGGATTTTTTTCAATTTTTTTATAAATATGATATTATTGTTTTCTTTTTTTAAATTATCTGGTATTTTTATAGAAGAACTCTCCTAAATATATCTCCGTCCTTTCATAGGTCTTTTAAATTTTGGGAACAGGGAAACATCGCAGGGGGCCAAATCCGGTGAATATAGTGGCTGAGGCATGATTTCTCTGTTGTTTTTGGCCAAAGAACTTCTCACAAGCAACGATGAATGAGCAGGTACAATATCGTGATGCAAAAGCCATGAATCATTTTTCCACAATTCCGGATATGCCGACTGATATGCCAACATCCTCAGCAACTTCTCTTATGATAATTCGACGATTTTCAAAAACAATTTTCTGTACAGCTTCGACGATATCTTCTGTTGTTGATGTGCTGGGGCGTCCAGAGCGAGGTTCAACGTCGGCATCTTCTCGGCCATCTTGGAAGAGTTTGTACCACTTGTAAACATTTTTTTTACTTAGAGCAGACTGACCGTACGCCACTGTCAACATTTTAAGTGTTTTAGAACACTTGATTCTTTGCTCCATTTTTTATAATCATAGAAAATCTCCAGGCACAACAGAACACGTCTAACCTTTTTATCTGTCAAAAACAAACAAACTATGCTGTGTACTTGAAACTGTATACATATGTTCGGGAAATGTGTACCAACACAACAACAACAAAAAATTGATAATCGAATGTATGTTGCCCGCGAAATTTGGAGTCACCTTACTTTTTGAACACACCTCGTATGTATAAAGGTATGTTTTTTTTTAAATAAATGCGTGACTCACTATCGGCTCTAACGGAAGACCAGTGCAGGTTTTTAATACAACCTGCATTAAGCTGAGTTAGAGTCTGTTTGTGGCGGGGGACGTTGTGTTTTTAATATGTCCTTTGCTATAAATAAATAAAAATCTATTCTTAAGTATTACTAATTTATATATTTATAACTATTTTAGCAGCGTAATCATTGTAAAAATATCATCCGCGAAGTCAAAATGAGGTCCCCAAAAGGGAGATCAGCGCTAAAATCCTTTGCTAGATTTCCTTGCGATGTAAATGTATATCAACATGGTAAACAACATTGTAATTATTGGCATTTAATGGCTAAATTTTAACGACAACATTGAAGCGAATTTGCGGTTTACCCGAGACACGTGGAACAGACATGCGTTCCGCCACAAATCCCATGTCACTTTCAAACGATTCACCCTATTCCTATCGAAATGAATTGCTGACCTATATTTATCGGAACAAAGTTTAAATTGAATTAAATCCAATTTGAACTAATGATTTTTGCTAATTGGATGTCGGTTTGCGGAAAACACCTAATCGGATTTGCAGATAGTTAATCTATATAAATAAAATCAGAGTGTCTGTCTGTGATTTGCGAAAAACTGCCTCAAACTAAGCTTAGAGAGTCATTCGCATGCTGTTAAAACGTAAATAACTTTTTTTAGAATTTTTGTCTGTCTGTCTGTCTGTCTGTCTGTCTGTCTGTCTGTCTGTCTGTCTGTCTGTCTGTCTGTCTGTCCGGGGTAATCTCAGAAACGGCTGAAGCGATTTCGATGAAACTTTGCAGACATGAAGAGGGGATCGTCAGGAGTAACATAGGCTACTTTTTGTTTATGTAAATTGCGGTACATACACCAAAATAACATTTTTTACAATTTTTGTCTGTCTGTCTGTTTGTTCCGGCTAATCTCTGAAATAGCTGGACCGATTTTGACGGGACTTTTATTGGCAGGTAGCTGATGTAATAAGGAGTAACTTAGGCTACGTTTATTTTAGAAAAAATACACCCCGGACGAAGCCGGGAGCGGGCCGCTAAATGTATTGCTAAGCGCAAAACTCGAGAACGGGTGGACCGATTTTAATTCTGTCTTCACTCATGGACAGAGGGATAATCAGGGAAGGTTTTTACGTTAAAAAAAATGCACCTCGGGCGAAGCCGGGAGCGGACCGCTAGTTTTAAATATAGTTAAAGACACGACAACTGATTTTCTATACAAAATCACGGCCACTGCGTGAAAAATATGCACCAAGTTTATAAATATAAATAAAAGAGTAATCGGTAAATATGTTGCTCGAGAAAGGCTGGAACAATTAAATTCTATTTTTTTTCTGGTTGCTGCCGCCAAAAGGATTGCCCAAATGACTGTGAAGCGCAACGTGCCTGTCACTACTTTCCAAATCCAGATCAGAGCCAACTTTGAAAAATTTTTCAAAGTTGATCCCACCGGGAATCGAACCCGGCCCCCCTGAGACGTTAGGCAAGCACCCTTACCACTCATCCAAAGGGCTCGTCGATTTACACATTGAATTTACAATTGTTTGGATACTCTATTAAAGTACTTTATATATATATATATTTCACAAAATTTCGTTACGTCAAACTACTGAAATTTTGATTCTAGTAAAAAAAGAACTGTTTAACTCTAAATCTTCTGAAATTTTCATGTTTTCTTCTAAACAGAATTTCTTATCTAGTGCAAGTTGGGAAAATCTTTTTTTGTAAGCATTAACTTTAAATAAACTAATGCATACGTTAAAAATACAATCTAACTTAAGTTAAAACAACCCAAATGTTGATGTACACTCAAGTCTCAAGTGTTTTGAATTCAACAAACATTTGTAAAGAAAACATTATGTTATGATTCACTTTGTTGTGACTGAAATATGATTTCTAGACTTAGTCTTTATATTTGCTCAAATATATCTGAATATAATCTTTTAAAAGAACATATTTTAGATTTGTTGCGCAAATTGTGAAAATTATCAAATTTTAAAAGATAGATTGAGACTATTAACTTTACTTTATATTAATCTTTTCTGCTTTTTCGTGCTTGATTAATTTTTAATTTACATATATGAAATATTATTTTTAATATACATATGTGAAATATTATATAAGCTATTCGATCTAATAAATTGTTATATATAAGCGTTAGAATATTTCATTCGGTTCAAAACTACCATGTAAGTTTTCCTCTGAATAAAATATGTTTCTATGAAGAAAAATAACGAGACACAAGTGCATATTTCTCCGAAATATGAAAATGAAACAGGAGTATGGGAATGTAGACGAATAGTGATATAGTGTGAAGAGTGATGTTGCAAACTTGAATTCGCAGGTGCATCTCAGTAAATACTTGCATACAAAGTGCATTTTAAACTGTCTGAATTTATTTTCTAGTATTTCGTAGTACAATTTTTAGTTTTGAAATTATTTTGTAAATATACGTTTCATTGTAAAGCAGTGCTATATATCAATCAGACGAATATTCGCTTAAAGCAAGTAAAGTTTGTGACATTTTAAAAATAACGAAAACACTTGCGATCCTACTTCACATATACCTAACAATGCAACTCAATGAAGACGACTTACTTATCTGTTAGTCTTTACATGTTATCTTAACACTTGTTAAATACTTTCCCATGTAATACTTTAGATTTTACACGTGTAAATTAAAAATCTATTCACTCTCCTCATTGGAATCAGTACGTGAAGATTCATTTTCCGCTGTATCAATAATGATGTGATTTGAGGTTCGTTTGACTTAAATTTATTTGCTTCTGACTTCTGCAATTTTTTTACTTATGCATAAAAAAGAGGTATAAACATTTTATTTAATAAAACAAATCTTACACAAATAAATGAATTCAATCGCTAAATGTGTTTGATAACGGCTGGACCAATTCGGCAATTTTTTTTTTCAAATTATTCGTTGAAGTTCAAGGAAAGTACTTTGAAGGAAATTGCAAAAAAAAATGCCCCATGTTTTTTCTTTTTTGTTTAAATTACGCAACAGTCGTCACAGTCCAATAGCTTTTGACAGAACAACGTCTGTTAGGTCAGCTAGTACTAAATCCTTATATGACTTATGTGACGTGTCACATGTTTGTCCGCGATGAACTCCCAAACTACTGAACCGATTTTGATAAAATTTCGTAACTATATGTAATTTGGTCCAACTTAAAAGACAAGATAGTTTATATCTCATTTTGTTTATTATTATTTTTTTGCAAATTATATAATATTATTAACATAGCGCCATCTATTGATACCTATTCAATCCAGCAATTATTTATCTGTGAGTTCCAAAAGATTCTAACAGATGGCGATGTAAGGTAATTTTATCAGCTGGATTGAGTAAAAAATTGCACCCGTGCGAAGCCGGGAGCGGGCCACTAGTAGATAATATTTTATACGTAACCAATGTATTCTTCATGTGTACAGTACAGGGGTAAAGCGAGACAATGATTTCTTGACAATAGATTATGTTTTGATTTAATAAGTCAGGGAACTTGCTGGAATTCTGCCAGGAGCTGAACTGTTTAAAACATCACGTATTCAGAAGCATACAGGCGCAGTCTCAATGCCTTGAAGAAATTGAGACCGTAAAATTGAGATCAGAGGAGCTGAAAGATAAATTCTTATAGCTGTAAACTTGTTAAAAAATGTATGAATAAGGGAAAAGTGCCTTATATGCAAACCTTCCTCGTTTATAGTTGTATCCATTAGTGAAAACCGTATCAAAATTCGTTGGGTCGTTCAGGAAGAAGTTAGCGGAGGAACAGACAGACGCCGCCGTCTATTTAAAATATGTATTTAGTTTATGTTAAAACAAATCTAAGTAGTAAATCAAACACTTATAACTTGGACGGTTGATCAGAGACGTATCCCAAGTTCCTGTGTTACAAATGGAAATGACCAACATCTATTTATAGCTGTGAGGCGTGCAACGTATCACACCGCCTTAGATCGACCGATTTATTGCCTTCAACGTTATTACAGCCTTGATTCGATTGCCTATTTTAGTAGATCGTTCTGCAGAGCTTTCATTGTTCAATCAACTGTTTCGATTGATTGGTTGCACTGGAGAATTTTAATGGGTAGTCTTGGATGTCGTGTTGCTACGAGCGTGGTAATACCGAATTTATGTTTATTTTTAACAACCTAACAATGAAGCAAGGGGACTAAAACTATACGCAAAGGTCTGTTACAACTGGATACGCATATCATGTCTCCATTCCAGTCCCCATTTCTTGTCCTTGATATTTTAATTAATGTATGACTGCCAGTAATAAACTTGATATTCTCGTGGTATCGGTTGTGTTAGTCATAAGAGGTACACTGCGTTTCTTAGTCACGAATGTATCAGTTACTTTGGAGGCAGTAACCTCACCCTTTAATGGAGTTTTTTCAGGGAAGTGTTTCGTTTAATGAAATAATGAAACTATGATACTTAGAGTGTATGAAACAAGATCAATAAATAATAATAAAATATTCACCTACAATATCCGTTGAATGGGTCAAATGACCCCAGACATCTTTATTGGTAATTATGCTATTTTTATTAATGTTGGGAGAATCATATTGCTATGTAAACACTTTTGTAATAATGATAAATAGATAATAAAAGTTTAAATTTGGGTCAAATGACCCCGTTCCGTCTTTGTAGTGTTAAAGAAAAAAAAAACATCTTCATAAACAAGTCCATCTTAAAGTAAAGTAACATTTTTTTTATCTTAACAGGGTCAGGCAGCTCTCACTTTTATTCCCAAGTAATTTCTGTGTTTATAGGCCACAGAGAGACCTGTAAGTTACCGATAGTTAAGTGGACCTTCAACTTGCCTAGTAAAAAAATAAAGTAAAACTATTTCGAATAATGGGACAAAATAGGGACCGTTGGTCTACGCTGGATTCAGCCTGTTTCTGACCGGCTCCAAAGGAAAGTTAAGTTATTCACCTGTGGCTGAAAAAATGTTGATTTCGACAATACTCATTTCACAAGTGCCCTTGTAAGTAAATTCTCATTAGCGATTTTACTCAAAATAATAACAGTCATTAACCCAAATTGTAATTCTATTCATATTCTAATTGGTGGCATTAGCAGGATAAAATATTTACAGTCCCTCCCGAATTTCCGAATTCGGAAGGGTTTCCGAAATGAAGCCGCAACGAATTTCGCAATTTAAAAATGAAACCGAAATAAACAAACAGTGAGAAAGAAACACATATTTTTTCATCATTAAATCAGCCTCGATAATTCTATCACGGCCGCACGTTCGAATTAAATTTTTATTTATTCCCGAGGTTGACGCTCGGGGATTTTTCCGAATATTTTATCTCGAAATAATATTTTATGAAAAGGGTCACTTTTTTCTGTTCACGATGCGTGTGTTCCCTTGTTATTATTACTCACACATTTATATTTGTGTTTTCTATTACACTCTAGGTTGCTTTGAAACAAATTGTGAAATCCTTGATGCCCAAGTTTATTGAATAGGCTTGTTTCTACTAAGAATAAATCGGGTGGCTTATGCCCGTTTTCACCAATAGACACCTAGAGTTAGGGAACACCTAACTACTACTTAGGCCAACCATTCACGGCAGTCCGCCTTGCAGTTCGGCACTTCATGCAGGATAGTGAATGTGACTGCCGTGAATAGCCGGCTTTATGTGTTCCCTAACTCTAGGTGAGTGTTGGTGAAAACGGGGATTAGAGTTTCTAATGATTAACCATGATAATTAGTAAACAAAAAAACAACTTTTCTATTAAAATAATAAAAGATTAATAATATTTTTGGAAAATAAAATCGACAAAATGAGGCGTTTAATCACGTGACATTAAACACAGATCAGAGAAGCGCATGGAAGCGTGACGTCACTAGTATTGGTAGTTCTATAGGCACAATCCTAGTTTAAGACGTCTTGCAACTATCTCAGCAATCTAAATCAGTATATAGCAGATTCTTTTTAAGGGGGTTGCAGAGTTAGAATCACGTTGGAGTGAAAATTTATGATTCCCGGCGGATCATAATGCCATGATGTGTTTAGTTTGCAGATAAGATATTAACGTTATAGTATTTGTAGTTTTATAATCTAGATAATGTCTGAAAAATATTTTAAAATATTGGGATAATTTTCTCATTAGAACAGTTTTTAAGCAGCCCTTTTTTAAAACTAGCGGTCGACGGTCTACGCAGAAGTGAGATATTAGTAAAATTGTATGTGAAAAACTTATAAAAATATTGATTTTCCATTAATTCATATCATTTATTAGATAATAGTCGAAAAAAACATACGATTTCTGTAAATTTTCATTCAAAATCAAAATCAAAATATTTATTTATCAATTAGGTTTCTCACGAAACTCTTATGATCGTTATTATAATTTAAATTTACTAGGGTTTCGGAAAAAAAGCCAAGATGACGATCCTGAGAAGAAACCCCGAAAGAAACTCAGGATACTATTCTTTTTGTCATCTTTAAAATATAAAAATTACAATTAAGTACACTTAATACAAACATAAAGTTCATATACAATACTAAGCAAAACATAGTATGAGCTCCGGATCCAAGCTCTAAATCCAGGCTTCATTGTCACTTAAGAAAAGTATAATCAAAAGTGTCACTTACTAATTTTTCGTGATATTAAACGTCTTATTTTAGGATCAAATTTGAGATATTTTTGTTTTTTCTTCGACCTAGTATGTGAAGTCATTTATGTTCTAAAACACTGTTTCATATTTTTTTTAATATTTTGTATATTTATCTGCGTAGGCCGTCGACCGCTAAGTTTGAAAAGGGGCTGTTTAAAAACTGTTCTAATGAGAATTCATTTTAAAATATTTTTCAGCCTTGTACTAGATTAAAAAACTACAAATAATATGATGTTAGCATCTTATCTGCAAACTAAACATCTGAAACTACTAAAAAACATAAATTTTAACTCCAGCGTGATTCTAATTCATGAACGCTCTTAACAAATAACAATTTCTGCGGTCTGATAATTATTACTTAGAGCTATATTCCATACATAACAAGCAATTTCTTTGCTGGATTTGCGTGACTGCGTCATTATCTTTCACGGTTAATACCGTTCACTAATTTTCCTGCTATTCGGTTCAGACCGCTTTGTGTTTCGTGTCCTCGCGGCTTTCCTCCTAGTTTCATGATCTTTTGTAAGAGATATTTCCATTACCGTCATATCTTGTTCTTATAAGCCTCTCTACTTATACAATACAGCTATCGGTTTATATGTAAAATACATACATCTTCGTAAATATTTCGTGTATCAATATAAATTATGATGTCTAACCTGTCTAATGTAAATAAAAGTTTCATCACAATCTGTTCACAGATCATCCTCATACATCGATCTCTAGTTTTTAATGTTTTTAAAAACAGCTTTTTATTTTTTCGAAATTTAATTTTTTTTTTCTGTTAAGTTATTGTGTGACCTATTCAACATAAAATTTACAAGTATCTGACTAATGAGTAAAATTAATTTATTAAAGGATAAATATTGCTAAGTTAAAACAATGCCCTTATTATAGTATTATATAAATTATAGCTATATCTTTTACATAGTATAATTTGAAGTCACTTTCCGCGTCCGTCTGTTTGGCCGCATACTCCTCTTAAACCACGTAACATATTTCGATGCGGTTTTCACTATCAGTTAGACAATTTTTCACTGAATTTTTATATAATATACTATATAATAACACCTAATTAAGTTCTTTCCTGGGCGAGTTTTTTCAGACTTGATTAAGATATTGAAATTTCAAATTTAAAAAGTACCTAACTGAAATTATACCTCTCAGGAAACAAAATAATATGAAAAAAGATAAAATTATATAGATAAAGGCAGACAAAATATGATTAGAGTATCGGGCTCGTCCGGGATTTGAACCCGGGACCTCCTCTCGCACCCTAAGCGAAAATCAGACTCCTAAAAAAGGTTACGATTCCAAAGTTCGGGCTCGTCCGGGATTTGAACCCGGGACCTCTCGCACCCTAAGCGAAAATCATACCCCTAGACCAACGAGCCGCTTACGCAGAGACCGGCTATTACCTTTCACTTAAAAACTATAGTAAAAATATGTCGCATGCATAACTTAAAAACTATGTTGATAATGTATATCCGAAGAGATATCGTTCTTATAAATAAATCGCGATTGTGGTGCTTATTCAAATAGGGGAGACTGGGTACGGTTGTGCCACGTTATGTGATTGTGAAAGTTGTCGTATTAGCGAAACTATAAGGAATACCGTAGTGGGTGCAAGGGAAGAAAGAAGGAGCGTGGTCATCTGCACGTGTATCACAGTATTGCGTTAGCCATCTTGCGTAAAGAGTGCGTTGTTTAAGGTTGTGACATTATCTTGGGTACGGTTGTGACACATTTAAATTTTTTTCTTTTTTTTTCTTTTAGATGCCCAGAATACGCGTCAGAAAGACTGAAGAAGTGAAACGAGAGACTTCTTTACGAAGAGCTGGGAAAATGTTGAGCTTTAGTCCCATTTAAAGTGCACATGTGGTAGTCGCCCTTATATTTGTGACAATTGTAATGACTGGATCTCAGTATCGTACTTACTTTCCAGTTTTTAGAAATAAAAATAGAACTTAAATTTCTTCTATATTTTATATTGTAGGTATGTTGATTTCTATACAAATATTTATTTTTTCTTGAAGACATTTTCAGATTTTTGGTTAACTTAATTTTATATAACATTTAATATCGTTTGTTTTGTATTTTGACGCAGTTAACTTATGAATAATAGAAATGATAATTTAACTTTTCTGACCAATTGTAATATGAATACTTTTATAATAACTATATATGCTACAGTGTCATATTAGTTACAAGTGAATAAAGTGTTAGGAGACTTAATTTATTTTATTAATATTTATTTTATTTTATTCCAAAATAAGATTTGATTACTTTGGCTTACAACTGGCAACGATTGCCCCACTGTGTTGGGGCCAATGCTAATTTCCAGTTACACACGTTGGACGAATAGTATATTCCTACTTATATTCTAAATATATGGGATAATTCTTAAGGCACTACTGAATAACATTCACGAGTTCACTTTATTTAATATCTTACATCTTCGGCAACATTATTTATTCGAAATTGAACTGAAAAATTGGGTGGATACGACTGAAAACCATAATTTTCAAAGGCACTTGGCACGAACTCGGACTTAAGACTGTGTTTAACGTGATTCCCACCTTAAAATGTAATAAAGCCAAATATTAAAAACGTGCCTTTTTGTTTTCGGTATTTCTTTATTTTTTTAAGTACATAACTTTTTACGACTTTCATTTTTTCCTTTATTATATATCTAGACTAGCTTTTCCACGCGACTTGGTGCGTTAAAACATTTATACAATCTTTATTGCCCATATATTTTTGTCGTTTAGTATAATATAGCTTTCTCTGTTTTCGACTGTACTAAAAATATTAATGGTACATCAAACAATATGCACATAAAATCAATAAATAAAATTACCAAAATAAGAAGAAGTTAGTTTAGAAACAAAAGGTAATAATGTACTTACATAAATATATAGATCTATATCTTTATAGATATAAGTTTAGGTATAGACTTATACTTACATACAAAAATAGATGTAATATATGGGCATTACATCAAAATATGCAATATAGTATTAATAATATACACAATTATAAAAAAAAAATGTTTTTTTTTAAATAATGTTTCTTGCAACCTACTGAATTGGTTTGAAGAAATAGTGACATATTGACATAAGATGTCAATTTATCATTTTCTACCCGATGAAGACACATATTATGAGATTTACGTGTGCGAAAAAACTACATTCAGAACAATCATCCAAAACATCTGCACTTAGAAGGGGAGAGATTTCTTGAGGAAATATTTTGTATAGAAAAGAAAAAAATTGCATGTTCATCTATCTATTTATCTATCTAATATATAAAATTCGGCGGTGTTTGTTGGCAAACTCCTTCGAAACGGCTTGACCGATTTTTATGAATTTTTCTGTGTATATTCGGTAGGTCTGAGAATGGGTCGTAAACTATTTTTTATACCCCTAAGTGATAAGGGTGGCCCACCCCAAAAAAAATTATATGGGAAAACAACGTTTGCCGGGTCAGCTAGTAATATATATATTTTTATTTAACACCCAGTTAGGCACCTATTAACCAAATAAATATTTTTGAATTCATAATAAAACATGCAAAATAATTTTCAAACATGGAAAGCTGCTTAATTCTGTTTTTAATCAGCTCCCAGTGGTAGGGGCAGGTTTATGGTCCTCTTTATGATAAGTGGCTACTATAGAACACACCAGGGACAGCAGAGTGCTATCAGATTGTCGTGATTCTTGATTCGATAAAAGGTATAGGAGAGATTCATAATTTTCATTAAATCATAAATATTAATTTGTAGGAAAAAATGTCTAAAAATAAGGCTCTTCCAATATTGATTTCCTAGATTTATAAAAGTTCAAATAGTTTCGGAAAATATCCATTATCTTTCCATTTTTTGGTGCTTGGCAAAAATATTTTTGAAAATAATTTTTACATTGTGCAAAGACAAGATTTTTAAATTCGATATGAGCGGTTATACAGGCTTATAAATTGTGATAGATACTAACCAAACTTTGCTAACTTTGGTACCTAGTACTATGGTAGCTAGTATATTAAATTCAGTAGGTACTTTAAAGGTGATCAATTAAAATAATTAATTACCTATATTAGTGGTATGCATTCATTACGTGTTTATTTTTTGAATCGTCAGGAAATATTTTATTGTGCAGGAAATACAAATAAAGTGTTTTTTTTTAATTATTATTATAAACTACTACTACAAAAATTATACTACCCATTACTAGTAAAAAGAGTAATCTCTCAATAGCTCCTCTATACTGAAAATGTTGACGACCTTGTTTGGAATATCATTGGCCGTTTTATATTTTTATTTGAAACTAGGTTTTGCCCGCGACATCGTCCGCGTCCGATCGCTACCAAACTTCACAGGATTACCCACTGGATTAAACTGAAGGTTGTCTGAAAATTTCATCAAAATCGGTTCAGCGGTTTTGGAGTCCATAGGCAAACACACATACATACACACATTGCCTTTTTTATATATAGAATGATAGATAGATAGATTACTGTGTTCTTTTATAGTTGTCAACAAAGGTGTCGGTAACAGTGTCGCAAGTTCAATGGTTTTTTCCAATCTCAAAAATGCCCAGCGCGCTTAAAGAAGTTTTAACCTCAATAATTTCAACGACACCTTTAAGTGGCCTTTTGAAATAATCAATTCCCGGTACTTATTTGACAGAATGTATATCGTCTATTTCAGGGCAGAAGAGAATCCTTAATTTATAAAAATATTAGAAAAGCAATATTTTTTAAACGTATATATAACTTTTTAATTGGATCAAGGTTGGGAATTACAGTTACTCTTTAGAAATTGCTTTTCTAGAACCCGGTTAATTATAATGAAAAACGAAAAAACAGCTTCAAGGTCAACATTACCATAAAAGAAACGTGTTTTCGCCATAAATCTGCCACCGAACACTTGATTACACGCCTGTACAGTCGCTCGCACACGGAAGTACACAAAACAAATTCGATTACATGCCGACACTGCTTACAGAATTACATGGAAAAGTGTTGAAACGCTTTTGTGTGTCACTGTACTATTATATAGTACAACATATCATGTTGAATATAAGTACAATCGTGGACACAAGTCATAATTCATTGCTGCGATTTGATTTGTTTATTATTTCTTTTCGTGTTTATTGTACGGTTAATATTTAATTTAAGTGAAAACTACACAATACTTTTGTAAATGTGTACCTAAGAAGTATTTGGTAATAAATAATGCACAATTAGACTTGACAGGTTATGACTTTATTTCAAGACTAAATATTTACAAGTTGCTTTTTAACCTATACCTATTTTTTACCAAATACCCCCTACATTACACTAATGTTAAATGTAATTTTGTGAAAATATTCTCCAGTCACGAGTACTTAAAAAAAAAATGTAAAAAATTTCATATAAAAGTTGCGACCGCGTTAAAACGTAACGAATTAAGTGCTAAAGCAATTTTGTAAGATTTTATTTGCACTCTGCCGATCCTCGGCTCTGTTTAATTTGCCATTGACACCCGCGAAAGCCTCGATATGCGCAGAGTAAGCGCAAATCTAGAGGACATCATTATCGTACGTTGACAATAATATTGTAAAGAGTTTAAATCTATTTTTTTGTATTATACTACTCGTCCGATTCACAAAATCTTCAGTTCAAAATTCAGACCATCAACTATCTAAAAATAAAGATCCCACGTTTGGCAAAAGTATAAAGACAGACGTTATATTTTTAGTTTTTCAACGCGGACGAAGTCGCAGGCACCAACTAGTAGTAATATAATAAGAAACGTTTGTCTTGACTGACTATCAACGCACAGACAAAACTAGTAAGTCAATAAGGCTGAATTTTTTTATAAAGGACTTTTGAACGCTTCAATTCCATGCGAAGCCGAGGGCAGGTGCTAGTTTTAAAGAATTTTATATTTAATTAAAATGTTACAAATTAAGTGTAAAATTTGTGTCTTAGTCCGACTTAGTCCGCGTGGAATTCGATTAGTGATTCGATACCCGCGGTTCCACAGTGAGTGGAACCGCGGGTAATTAAAATTACCCATGGACCCGGTAATGGGTCGATCTACCGGTACCACGGGTAACTTAATGAAAATCCGTTCATTATTTGCGGAGAATAATAACAACAACTTCGTCTCTCAGTTACTGCTAAATGTATTCAATGAACAGACATAATGTTTTATTATATGTGTGCAATTATAATAACCAATATTGCGGCTTTCTTTTTTTTAATAGTCTTTTATGGTCGGGAGTCCTTGTGTTAATTAATAAAAAATAAGGAAAGGATGGAGAAATAGTTGCTGACAGCCATTACTCACTCAGCCAACACGTGAAATAACAGCACACATGCTGTTATTTCACGGCAGTCTTCTTTAAGGGTATGGTTACTGTCGCCAGTCGGCGAATTTCTAAACTCAATGTGCCCTGCCACTACTTGCCAGACCATAATAGTCAAGTATAAAACCATAATTTCCAGTTTATGCCGGGTATCGACCATGGGACCCTTGAGACAGCAAGCACCTTAACCAATCGACCAAGTGGGTCATCACTGATAGCCTAACTCCATTTTTGTCGTCTTTTTAAAAATAAGTATCACAGAAGAATAAGGTCTGTTATTAAAAGTACACTGTGCATTATTTCACTAGTCTCCGTACACAGGTGGAGCTACGGTCGTAAATTTTAACTTTAAGCTTTATTTAAACAGCTTTAAAATATTGCTTCCGATCTATGGAAAATGTTTTATGGGAAAGAACACTGTTACGTGCTATTTCATACCAGAATAAGGTAAAGGTCGTGATATATTGTTGAGGCTATTTTACAGTTAACAATTTTATTATCTGTCTCACGGATGCTATCGTAAAAGAGGAGATTTTCTGTTCATAATATGAAATTAATAACCACAATATGTAGGGTAGGGCGGGGCACAAAGGCCCAATTTCACTATTATCAAAGATACTGTGGAACCCAAACCTACTACATCAAAACAAAAAACACATATTGAACAAACAATTATAGAACTATGTTTGGCTTAATTCTCGGTCGTTTCATCATTATAGAAATATATTTTTTTACTATTTTTCTAGACCTTGTCATCTGTCTCTTTTTGCCCCATAGTAGGGGTAAAAAGGAACAGCGAGGAGGCAAAAAGGTCCAATATTTCATTTTTAATTTTAATCATTATTATAACAGAAAATATATTCTCTTGGCATTTAAATATTCAAGTTTAATTAGTCTTAATCCAATAACAATATATTTTTCGGAAAAATATAAAGTTTTATTAATAATTTCTAACTCTCTTAACATTTTAATTAATAATCAGTCTCAGTTGAACAACAAAATTAAACAAATTAACACTGTTCTTTATGCATTCTGCCATAACCTGACAGAATGTAAATTTTTTATAAATTACCAAACATAAATATTTAAACCCTTATCAAACAAGACTTGTTATACATTAAACAAAAAAAAGTTCTTCTAACTCTTACTATTATCAGAAATATGGCTTTCTGGTCCAGTTGGTTCTTTTTACCCCAACCGCGCGTGAGTATTTATAGAGGTTATACAAAACAAACCATTCAATCCAACTTAAAAATAACAATGAACATTACAAAACAATCGAATAACGTATACTTAATAACTATTTTCAGGGATAGTTAACTTAAAAACAGTTCTTGAAACCAAAAAGATTAACAATGAAAAAAAATACCTCCGTTAAAATTTTGACACGTGACCGTGTATCTCCTGCGATCTCCTGCAAGCGACGTTGCCTGACTGTCGGCGATGGCACGTTACTCCCCCCGCGCCGGCTTCTTTACACTAGTATCGTTAGAAAGAACGATGCATCATTTGTTTTTGAGATATTTGTGGTGGACCTTTTTGCCCGCGGATCTTTAAGCCCCGCCCTACCCTACTTACAATATGTGTATTTTCTTTATGTATAAATTTTTGAAATAATAATAAAAATATTATAAAAATACCCTATCTTACTCACGACATGTTATAAATCTTTTTCTTATAATATTATAAAACAAATTTTTAATTTCAAATAACTCGATAAAGAGGTAGCAGGAACACAAGAACTGATTATATTTCTTATAATTTTTTTTTATGACAAACCGTTTATATGATAAAATGAAATTTAATATATACTATTATCCTTCCAAACGATAAACTACTTCTAAATCGAACTAGATAGATAGTTAATAGAGAAACGAGCTACTAGATATTTGCAAACTAAATGTAGATACACTTCATAGCAAAAATATCCATATAAACTTTTAGAGATATTGTCAAAAAACTTCCAAAATTTTTTCCAATATACGAGGTGGCAAATTTAAATGAAATTTCGGACCGAGCACATAGAAATCTATAAATTCACCAATTTTTTCTAAACTCCAAGTAACCTCTTTTTTCAGGTACTACTATGAGACTGGTACTACTCACATATCCCGCTCACATGTTTCGACTCAATGTTGAAAAGTAAATAAATGTAATAATTAACCCCCATCCGGCCCTAAACTATTACATCAAAACCCCAAAACTTTGCGTCCCATAAACTAACATTAAGGCATGTGACACATGTTACCCCACGCAAATTGGTTTCCTAACTCGGTATGACCTCGGCTTGGTGCCGTAATGGGTGCTCTGGTTCACCATTCTGCCATTATCAACGTCTCATATAAACTGCAACTTTCACTTTTCTCTTTTAGATATTAAACGATATATATCTATCTACCTATGATATAAAAATGAATCCCTAAATGTGTTGCTAAGGGCAAAACTCGACAATGGATGGACCGATTTTAATTCTGTCTTCACTCATGGATAGAGGGATAATCAGGGAAGGTTTTTACGTAAAAAATGCACATGGGCGAAGCCGGGAACGAGTCGCTAGTCTATAATATAAAAATGAATTCCTAAATGTGTTGCTAAGCGCAAAACTCGAGAACGGATGGACCGATTTCAATTGTGTCTTCACTCATGGATAGAGGGATAATCAGGGAAAGTTTTTACGTAAAAAAATGCACCCCGGGCGAAGCCGGGAGCGAACCGCTAGTTGTAAATAAATGAACTTCCAAAAAAATATAGAGGTGCTCATATAACAGCTGTATCTCAGGAACTTACAAGGTCTATGTAGACCAAATTTATCCCATCTTATTGGAAATTTAGTGCACTTTAATAACTTATAAGATAACTTTTACCGTAAACCCATTTCTTAGTGGTTTAAATTGACGAAAACTAAAAACAACTATAAAATATCCATTTTTTTTAGAAATTTTGCAAACTTTTTAATAGCCGTATCTTTAAAACCATTTAGCCTATTAAGACTAAATTATTAACGTCATTCAATTGCAAATTTAATCTTATTAAAAAGTGTGCAAAGTGACTTTTACCTTAGCAAAGACCTTTGGTAGTAAAAATCGACAAAAACTGAAAAAAGACTTGCATTTTAATGAATTTAACAATGATCCGAAAGACTTTCGAGGTGGAAAATTTGGATTTGTCATTACCATTTCATCAGTAGGTACTAACATTTAAAAAAATCAGAACTACCTCATTTGATGTAAGGCAACACCACTTGTTTGATACGATTTCCATGTACTAAGGTAGGTACATCGTTTTCTAATAATTTCATTTCATTAATTTTTACTAACATTCCCCACAATTCACTTTTTACTCTGTACTCTCTATAAGGTGATTATTCTACCCTTAGCAAAGTTAATACTAACATAAGACAAATGTTTATTTAACTAATGTCGTGATTTATTGGATGTCTCAGGGTTCAGGACTAAGTCTGCA
This sequence comes from Synanthedon andrenaeformis, assembly GCA_936446665.2. Lineage (NCBI taxonomy): Eukaryota > Metazoa > Arthropoda > Insecta > Lepidoptera > Sesiidae > Synanthedon > Synanthedon andrenaeformis. The sequence continues at coordinate 11,945,566 of OW387788.2, forward strand.
AAACAAGCCCCTTTACCGCGAGATCTGGCGCTAATCAACAACACTTTAAGAAGGGCTTATTACTGAGATATATTTTATGATATTTAGATTCGCAATATGATGACGAATAGTGTCTAAATGAGAAATTAGATACATGTATTTTTTTCATTTTTTCATTGATTTACGAAAATTGCTTTCTTTATTGAGTATACTAGCGTTGAACGATGAAAGGTAACCTATGTCTTTTCCTGAATCCCTGACAACGTATATGCAAAATTTCATAATGTTTGATTGAGTAGTTAAAGTGTGAAAAGGTAACACACAGACAGACAGTTACTTTCAGATTTATAATACATATTAGTATGGCTTGTGATTCAAGTCCCGTTTGATAACAACGCGACTTCTTAGCCTTAAGATTTATTAAAATCTGTTGTAGAATTTTATTATCAACGAACACGTAAAAATGACAAAGTTGTATGTACAAACTGCCATCCTGATATTATCCGGATGTTATCCTATTTTAACTCTAATATTTTTACCTTTTCGAACTCTACTTGATTAATGATGCACCTGAGATGCTCATTCTTTATACACGTCTAATTCAATGTCAGCCTAACTGAAATTTTTATTTTTATTTTTAAACAGACCAAAAACAAAAAAAAAGAACATTTTAATTGAAAATTTCAAAATAGAAGAAAAAATATATAACACAATAATTTATAAACTAGCACACGCTATAATATAGTATTTATAAGATGTTAAAATGCAAAGCTGGTCAAGTGATAATGCAGATAAAAGTCTTGAAAAACCCATAATAAAGCGTTTTTTTTTTCTTCTTCCCAACCAAAGTTTATAACTGACAATTCTAACATAAGAAAAAGAGGCGCGGACAGAGTCGCTTGCAAAAGGTAGACTGGATAAATAAATAACTTAATATTTATCTTAATATTATCAATATTGACGACACGTTTGGTCTAGTGGCTAGTAACCCTAGCTGTTAACCAAACGGTCGCGGGTTCGAATCCCGCTAGGGGCAAATGTTTATGTTAACATTTACCTTTGTACCTGAGTCATGGATGTTTGTATTTATAATATGTATGTATTTACAAAAAAAAAAAAGTAATCTATGTATTATATCAACTGTCTGGTATCCATAATACAAGCATTAAGTTGCTTACTTTGGAACTAGATGGTGCTGTGTGGAATGTGTCAAGATATTTATTATTTATTATTATTTATTTAATATTGATATTAAACTCCTACTTTCTTCTGACTAAAAAAAGCATAAAATACATATTTTTCTTTAATATTTTTCATTGTGTCGGTACTGAAAAATATGCTAACAAAGACAAGGAGTATGTTTTTAAAATAACACAGAACTTAAAAAGTACTTTTACGTAAAATATTACTGAGTGACGTTATCGTATTTTGGCAGTTGTTGAGAATAAATTTTCTAGCGGTCTCACGCTCGTTTTGAACATAAATCTAAATGGATATTTTATATTTTTATGTGTTTTTAAGCTTGCTGTCAAGCTTATACATACCTACACATGTAGAAATGTTGTCTTCACTGGTGTCAATATTATACTTTGTATATTATAGCTTCATCGCATATCTAGAGGTTAAATTGAAACGATTTGAATTCTATAGAATTTGAGGTAATATTAGGGGTTAAAGTATGAAATTGCCGATTTGTACTGAAAAATAAAAATTCGTTTTTTTTTTAATTTAACATATTTATTTAATCAAAATAATTACCATTATTATCTATACATTGCTGCCATCTAATAGGAAGCTCATTTATGCCTTTGCGATAGAACTCTGGTGATCTAGATTCGACAAACTGTGTGAAAGCATTTTGCACTGCCTCCTGAGAAGAAAACTTTTTATCACGCAGAAAATTGTCCAAATCACGAAAAAAATGGTAGTCCGTTGGAGCAAGGTCTGGCGAATACGGAGGGTGACGAATGGTTTCTAATTGCAGTTCCTGTAGAGTCTGCAGATCAGTCAAATCATGAGGCACCCATTTTTCATATTTTTTTTATTTTATTGATTTGACGCAAATGAGTCAATATTGTTGGTAAGGTAACGTTAAACCATGCCGCTAATTTCTGGGTAGTTTGGCTCGGATCGGCTTCCACCATCTCTTTCAAATCATTGTTATTCACCTGTGTGGGCGGTCTTCCACGTGGTTCGTTCTTCAAATCGAAGTTTCCATCACGAAAGCGTTTAAACCAAAATCGCACAGTGCGTTCATTAGCAGTCCCCTCTCCAAACGCAACATTAATATTGCGAGCTGTTTCTGCCGCGTTAGTTCCGCGTCGGAACTCGTATTCAAAAATCACACGAATTTTCGAAGTATCCATCTTTATTGTCTAAGCTGAATAAAAAAAACAACTGAAAGTTGATAATCGAATGTTGCACATTTTTTAAAAGAAGAACTACATAGGTACCGTATGAAAAAAGTTTCACTCAAAAATCTCAAACCATGAAGGTTCTATGTCAATTCGAAGTACCTATTACAATAAAACGGCAATTTCATAAATTTAACCCCTATTACTAAGGTGAAACATATCAACATTAATGTACCCCTTAATAACTAGAAACCTTCTGCCTACTTCGAATTTTTACCACCACACTGCAAACCAAAGAAGCGGAGTTCATCCCCATTACTTGGATAAATAACTTCATCCAAATTATTGGGATAAGTACGATGCATAACATATAATTGGGACAGAATCCCTTCTGAGTTGTTTACACTTAGCTACTTCTTTAAGGTCTAAACAAATTCCCACAGCAGCCCTTAATTATTTATTTATTTTTTCATTTAAATTGTTTATTTTTCTACTAAAACCTTAATCACCTTAATATAAATTTATTGAAATTGAACAATTTCAATAATTTATTCCTTTATTAAAAACAAAATCGGTAGAAACCCATCGGTAAGAACCCTGGTTTAAATAAAAGATTAAAATATAATTCCGGAAACCACTTCCTTTTGCTTGTCTGCCGAACTTTGTTATACAACATGTATTTAATTGAAAAACGTTTCTCTAAATTTTACTTATTATGTTAAAAACCGCAGACAGGAAGTCTACTTTCATGCAATAAATAAAATAGATAAATTTCTATAGGCTTTGTAAGCGTATTAGTAAGTTTAACAAGAAACCTAATTAACGCGCGGCGCACCTGTGATTAACCGGCCCCTTATCGTGCTACTATCTTTTCTTTATTTAGTGATGGGTGATCGGTGTCGATAAACAAAGAAAAGCGGCTATTTTTAGTGGAAAATATACTAAATCATAAAAACTCATGAAAACATAATTTATATTTATAAGTTCATAATTGATTTTTTTTTGAAACCCTGTTAAATTTTTAATGACGATCATAAGAGTTTCTTGGAGAAACTTAATTGATAAAATTATTTTGATTTTAATTCATTAATTCTTTTTTCTGTTTCAATAAAAAGAAACGAATGTAATATTTATCTTAATAAAGCAAACCTATATAGCAATATAGAGACAACATAAATATAAACATAATAATATATTAATAACAGTAATACATATTTATATATTACTAGTGGCCCGCTCCCGACTTCGCACGGGTGCAATTTTTTTATTCAATTACCTTACACCGCTAACTGTTAGATTCTTAAGGAACTCAAATAATAATTATAACAAATAATTGCTGGATTGAGTAAGTATCCAACAGATGGCGCTATGTTAATACTTTTATATAATTTGCAAAAATAAAATAAAATAGAGTTATAAACTATCCTATCTTTTAAGTTGGACCAAAATAACAGATACTTATGAAGTTTGATCAAAGTCGGTTCAGTAGTTTCAGAGTTTATCGCGAACATACATCGTGACACGAGATTTTTATATATATAGATTATATCTGAATGTGTATATTCTAAATAATTCTTTAATATGTATGCACATGGTGTGCGGTAAAACTTTAATGAGTTTGTGTTTACACTATTGTTAAACGAAATGTAACATTATGTTGTATAAAAAATAATAATAATAAAAAATAGTATTAGTATAAAAAAATATAAATATATTATACATAGATATATAAAAATGTAATGTTGGTTTGTTTATACTTGAAAAACTCTACTTTTGCGTTGTTGTTAGGGCAAGGTTGTTAATTTCGATTATCGACAACTGTATCGATAATTGGTAAGTAATAACAACGTACCGCACTACGGCTGTTTCCAATCTAATGTAACGATCAGCTATTAAGAGGTAGGTGAAAGTAGGCAGGATGTAATGTAACAAGCACTACACTAACTACTAATTCGCTTTACTGGCAAAACTTTACAAGTAAAACAAACAGGCCGTTAAAACTGCGGTTAAGCTACGCAGTAAAAATTACAATCAACTTGCATGATGGTTAATGAAACTACTATAACACATTTTATTCGTAAAGAAACATATTACATCGTAGGTAACACACAGATGTCCATATTTTTTTTAAAAAAAATATCACATATGTGCTGTTATATATATGTGTTTCGGTGGGTCAGAAATTTGTCATATTGTTGACTATTTCTAAAATTCAGGAACAGGAACATTCCCCCCCTAGGTGGGCCACCCCCCCTAGGTGGGCCACCCCCCCTAGGTGGGCCACGACCTTGACGTGGTGGGGGGGCTTACCCTCGCTTGTTCTTCGCCTGGCGAGGGGACCAAGAAGGCCCACACGGAGGAGAGTGCAAACCTCGGCGGCTGGGGCGGGACAAGTATCCCTCCCCTCTGCTTTCTCGCCAGCTGTCGTCGGGGGGGTGAGTCAGGGATCCTGAGAAACCCGGGGGGTGGACCCAGGTCCCTGCTCACCTGCCGGAGGTGTTACCGATGTCTGGGTCAGAGAAGGGGTCTGTGGGCTACGGTTCCGGTGACCGCACGGTGTCGTACGTGCGGCTCCCGGGTAAATCCGGCCCCCAAAGACTGCCTCACACAGCATCGAAGAGCCGGTATACGTCGCTGCGGCGGCGTCGTCCGGCTGTTCCGGGCGCCAGAGCGGGGCATCTGACGTCCGGGACTTGAGGAGGTGCAGCCTAGCTGCTGAGAGGTGTGGTGGCCCATTGATGTTCCTGTGGGTCGCCACAGGGAGGTGAGTCCGCAAGGACACGGCGGCGATTATGGGGCCCGGAGATAAGGCCACGCTGTTTTTCCGGGTTTCATATAAGCCGCCGATGGTGGAACATGGGGGGGTTTTAGTGCGGTAGTGCCCGGTGATGGAGCATGTCGCCGGGCGAGTCCCACATACCCCTTCGTCGACTGCCCTAGTCGGCGAAGGGCAATCCGTAAACAGTGATTTCCCCCCCTCAACAAAAAAAAAAAAAAGGAACAGGAACATTACAAAACAACTTACGACACAAAAATCGCAAGTGTTAAGGTATGTACTTAACACAAGTTTAACTTAAGTGTTAAGTTACTTAACTTAAGTGTTAAGGCATGTGTTTAGGTATGTATTTTACGACACGTTTGGTCTAGTGGCTAGTAACCCTAGCTGTTAACCAAACTGTCGCGGGTTCGAATCCCGCTAGGGGCAAATGTTTATGTGTTAACATATTTTACCTTTGTACCTGAGTCATGCTTGTTTTTTATTTATAATATGTATGTATTTACAAAAAAAGTAATATATCAACTGTCTGGTATCCATAATAGAAGCATTAGTTGCTTACTTTGGAACTAGATGGTGCTGTGTGGAATGTGTGAAGATATTTATTTATTTATTTATTTATTTATTTATTTATTTATTTATTATTATGTACTTTCATTGTAAGCCAGTTTATTATTATTATTAACTAGCGGCCTGTTCCCGGCTTCGCCCGGGGTGCATTTTTTTAAGTAAAAACCTTCCCTGATTATCCCTCTATCCATGAGTGAAGACAGAATTAAAATCGATCCACCCGTTCTCGAGTTTTGCGCTTAGCAACACATTTAGGGATTCATTTTTATATTATAGGTAATTCTAGAACTAATTATTTTAATAAGTTATTCAAATAAACATTAGCAAGGATATGTATGGCTTTGTGCAAGTAACAGGCAGAAAAGAAATTAGATTTTCGGAATCGTGAACAAAGATCTTTTTAATGCAAAAAACAATTTAATAATGCGCTTTTACTAAAGATTTTAATCGAAAAGTTAATCAGAATCTCCGTTCTGTGTAGCAATTTAATTTACATGAGAGAGCATTTTAATACAAAAGTTTTATTTGATTTAATTAAAGGTTTCAAAGCGAATTTGATACGTTTATGATTAACCTTTGGATTAATTTTTACTTTAAATTAAAACATTAAACATACTTTATGAGGAAAATTAGGGATTACTGTTTTGACAGAAGCAGTTTCTTATTTGATAAATATAATAATAGGGTAATATTAATTTTATAGTGTAATTTTAGAACAACCTATTCTGTTTCTTAATTCTTCTTAACAGAACAAAGCTTAAAAATATTTCAGAAGAAAATTTTTGTACGTGTATTTACATAATTTTTGAAATGGCAATGAAATCTATAATATAAAACACACAGAAATCGAATAAACAGAAATCAAATAATAATAAAATTGATGTCAACCAGATCATTTCCAATCCAGATCATGATCCAGAGCTTTTGAAGTGTTCATTTTCAAAATTGGCCCTGCCGGGAACCGATTCCGGACCCCTGAGACAGAACGTTAAAGCAAGCACCTTAACCACTCGACCATATCTCATTTCGGTGAGTTTTCCATGAGTGAGTAAAGGAAGCCAAACTCCATTATTATAGTTCTTAGCTCTTGCCTTTAACTACCTGTAATACTGTGACTACGCGTTGCTTGTGTTACAACAAAATAACAATGTTTATACACTAAGTGCTAAGTAAGTAAGACATCAAGTGGTCAGCCTACCTGCGGGCTTTTTATAAAAAGAGGATGACGAATATCATGTATATTACCTATGCCAGGGGTCGGCAACCTTTTAAGTCAAAGTTTTTAAAGAGCCATTAAAATTTTTCTTGCCAATAATAAATACTATAGTCCGAATTTATTCTTTTGATAAAAAAGGTAAACAAACAATTCCCGACATATAGTTTTCGAGTTTTAACCTTAATTACACATTCATATGTACACGAATTCATTTAAACTCACTAAACATAATATTCTTTACGATATGTATCCAAAATTATTGCATATTTTCAGAGGAAAATGCAACAAACTCGATAAAATCGTCACATAACCTACAATACCAATAGACGTCACAGAAATTTTGTCTATGGTTTTAGAGACGGGACATGTACACGACCTAAGTCATTTGGAGTCACATGAGGTTTTGATTCGTACATAAATTATCAAGTTCACAATGCTATATACATTTTTAAAGTTTTAGTTTATCATAATTCATAACCGTAGACGAAAACACTTTATAAAATTATTTTTGATTAAATGGCATTAATAAAATAGATTACTTAAAATTACCACTAAACTAATAATTCGTTTTTATTTATTATTCTTATTAATAATAATATTTTATTCGGTTTTGGTTTTTACGGAGGTGCAAAATACAGTGTTGCCATGGCTGAGAATGAATTACTCACTGAGTCAACTCTCTTTGATATGCCTATTGTACAAATCCCATCTCTAAAACAGGTCAGTGACCCTGGCGACCTCATATTTGTTTACCTTTTTTATCAAAAGAATAAAATCGGACCATACTTGCATAAATAAAGGTTTTTGATAAAAAACTAATCTATTTATTCATAAGAAAAATATCTATTTATTCATATATAAATAGTGTGTGGCTCGCGAGCCGCAGGTTGCCGACCTTTGACCTATGCCCATTATTAGTAAACGATTTTAGCGCATGTGGTAATATAACATTTTTTTACATTAGAAAGTTATGTGGTGAGGAGTTAGTTTAAGTTTTCTATACACACACTTCATGAGGACATAACAAAAAGATGTATGAATTTTTTTGACTGATATATGCTGGACAAAGAAATAATTCAAAACCATTTTCCAACACTAAGAACATGTTAGAAAATAGTTTTAGTATTTCATAGTACTTCGAAGCTAGAACCATGTTAATAATAAGGTTAATGTTCGCCCATTTCAAGTGATGGTGTCAGACATTGGCGTGCTCTCAATGAAACTCGTCCAAACAAGCATTATTCTCATACTAGCTTAGCCTGAGGGCTCAGTGAAGTCTCAATTCGTGGTCGTTTAAAAGGTATAATATAACCAGAACCTTCATCAAACTTAGAAATAATTTATAGATATCTTGAAATATGCGTCTTGTAAATTACAAAACATAATATTATGTTATATTACTAGATTATAACATATAATTTTTTTAGACAAACGCCATGCACTTACAAACTTTTAAGATATAAGATTACTGTATCATATTTTTCATTTTGTATTATTTAAGTTTTGAGTTTGTCTGTACTAAAATTGTTCCCTTTTTTTTTATTTTAATAAATGAATATTTTATATTTATTTATTTATGGATAAATCAATCAAAAAGAAAAACAATGTAATAGGGTACAAAATAATTTTCGTCCATCTTGTCACAGGACGTAGGTATTGTACGTATGTGAGACAAAATTCACAAGTTATATTAAGTAATATCTAAAAAAAATTTTTTCATCAGTGTGGCCATACCCTTTTAAATCCACAGCTTCATTGAAGTACAAACTAATATTATCAAAACATCGGCGGTCGTTGACCTTCCCCAAAACTGGGTCAATCTGTGCCAATTCTGTATCAAACAGTAAACAAGTGGTGGGGTCCAACTCTTGAGGAAGGTAAAAATCTTCGTATTGTTCGATGCTTCTCTTATTTACTGTTTTCTTTTTTAATTATAAAAAGTTGTATCTGGTTTATTAATAAAATACTAAGGTCCGGATAGCAGTGAAAACTAAGATTTCAGTTTTATAATGGGATTTCTTTCTAGAGTGCCGAATCGTTCGAATCTGCAGTAACATACCCGAAGAACACAGAACATTCGCAGTACATGTGATATTGTGCCTGTGATTCCGCTATACTCATTTGGTTCCTTATTCTTTTTCTTATTAACTTATTTTTTGATTGATTCGACGACGACAAGGAATCTCTCCATTAAATGGGATTCTATCCATTAAATGGATATTAGAGAGAATCCCTGTCTGCTACAGATAAGATAAAACAACACATATCAGAAATTCAAACAGCATTTTGTACCTGACACCCAATATAATCTATGTACTAGCTTTTTTATTTATTTGTTGATTTTTTGATGTATTTTATATGATATTAGATGATAAACAGTAATTTTTCTAGGATGAAAGGTACCTTTGTCTTTTTTGTATTCCTGGCAAAGTAGATATTAAATTTCATAATGATCGGTTTAGCAGTAAGAGATGAAAGCATAAAAAAACTAAAAAAGTTTCTTTCGATTTTATAATATTAGGTATTATTATGGTCAATCTTTGCAGATTCTTTGCGATTTAATATTCATTAAGAATAACTTGCTTTACATTTGTAGGAAAATTAACATGAAGATTAATAAATATTTAGTATCTATGATGTCTAGATAATATAGAATACCACTTGCAGAACGTCCTCACATTTTAGAAATGTCTCTGCCCAACAGTGTAACTTCATATGAGTACCTAGTGCATATAGATTGAAGTAGATACATACAGTTTTAGCCTAGGCACTCACCAGCAAAGGTTTTTGTGGAATGATTTGCTCCAAAAAACATTAATGCTGAATTAACTCACTTCGCTCTGGTTTCGAACTGTAGCCGCTTGCCGTGAATCGTGCTTGAGTACTTTAGCAATAAAGCCCCTTTAGCTTGATTTTATTCGTCTACTAGCGGCCCGCTCCCGGCTTCGCCCGGGGTGTATTTTTTCTAATAAAAAATTTATTCTAAAATAAACGTAGCCTAAGTTACTCCTTATTACATCAGCTACCTGCCAATAAAAGTCCTGTCAAAATCGGTCCAGCCATTTCAGAGATTAGCCGGAACAAACAGACAGACAGACAAAAATTGTAAAAAATGTTATTTTGGTGTATGTACCGTATATATATTCATATGCATGTAGTAAAAAACGGTTATTTCAATATTACAAACAGACACTCCAATTTTATTTATATGTATAGATAAGAGAAATGTTGCCGACAAAAAAAAAATACAAAAAAAAAATGGATACGATGCTAATGACTGCGCATGAGGAGAGCGACATGAAATTGCAGCATTGACAAAACCATGAAAAATTAAGTGGGCCTTGTTAAGACTAAATTGACGAGCCCGTTAGACGAATAGTTAAAGTGCTTGCCTTAACGCTCTGTTCCAAGGTTCCTAGGTTCGATTCCCGGCCGGCTCGATTTTGGAAATGAACTTTTCAGAGTTGGCTCTGGTCTGAATCTAGAATGAAATTCTACTGTAGTCGGTAGCGCACTTGCAGCACCCCTGGCATTTCTTTTATTGTAGGCGACGGTAGCCACTTAGTATCAAGTGGCCCACTTGATGGTAGGTATGTTTCATGGTTACTACTTAAGACAGGCTACAATTAGTTTTTGATTTTTGGAAATCATTCTGAACTAAGTAAAGTTTATTATCTATACATCTATACATATAAATAAAATTGGAGTGTCTGTAATATTGAAATAACCGTTTTTTACTACATGCATATGAATATATATACGGTACATACACCAAAATAACGTTTTTTACAATTTTTGTCTGTCTGTCTGTCTGTTTGTTCCGGCTAATCTCTGAAATGGCTGGACCGATTTTGACGGGACTTTTATTGGCAGGTAGCTGATGTAATAAGGAGTAACTTAGGCTACGTTTATTTTAGAAAAATTCTTTTATTAGAAAAAATACACCCCGGGCGAAGCCGGGAGCGGGCCGCTAGTAAATAATAAGGATAACACCTGTTATTTTCTATTATTTTTCTCATTTGGGATTATCTTATATGGGGATAGATTCCACATCCTCTTACTATGATTTCCAACAATCTATTCAATGCCTTGAATTGACTATTGTTCTCATCAATTTCATTTTGTCTGACCCTCTTATATCGAGTTCTAGATGTAGATTTTCAACTGAGAAACACTTTTATCCTATCAAGATCTGCAGTGCACTTGCGACCACAAAGGCAACGGTAGTCATCATCAAGTAAACCATCAGCCTGTCCGCCAACCTTTACATAAAAAAATAAAATTAAGCGTCGAAAGGCTCATGTCTATAGGTCCTCCCGTTTGAATATCGTCGTACTATACAATCGAAAACCTATACCCCAGAATACGTTGTGGTAAGAATATGTTACACATTTTTAGGAAAATACTTTTAATATAAAAATGCAGTTAGTTTCTTACGTCCCCTTCTTATTTATTTCTTCAATACTTTTTTTCTAAAATACTTAGCTATTTTAAAATTATTCAATATATTAAAAAAAAACTGCGTTGTATTTTCGTTAATAAACTTTTTATTTTGGGTTTAAAAAGGGTCGTTCATTAGTTAAAAAAGTTAAGTTAGTTAAGAGTTTAAAAAGAGTTTTACTCCAAAATACAGGTAATCCTAGTTTGGAGGTCAGGGGACGTCAATGCATTTAAAAAATAATTATTAACGAAGCCGATCCATAAAAATTAGCAATAACTTTGTGAATAACTCAATAATGAAAGAGGGCAAATCATAACCTATTTTAGCGATTGTAAATCGTATTATTTTTGCATTCAGGATGAATATGAATTAGTTATTATCTTGAAAAGATTATTATATTCATTATATGTATATACCCACTTTAATAAACGTTTGTCCTGTCTGACTCTCAACGCACTGCCAAAACTACTAAGTCTAGAAAGCTGAAACATAGGTTTACTTTATAACTTAAGCATCCGCTAAGAAAGGATTTTTAAAAATAACAACTCCGTGCTAAGCCAGAGGCTGGTGACTATATTTTTTTATTGTATTGCTTAAATTAGTTTATCATTGGAAATCGACGGTTCATGGTAACTTAAGTTACCTGATGACTATAGCAAGACCTCTTAAAATTATTCAAATTCAGCACAAAATATTGCAAGCAGCTACTTACCATTAGGCGCCTTCGATTGTATAAAAACATTTCTTCCTGTTTAATTCTATTTTGTTTGCTCATTCGCTTCAGGGAGGGATAAACGAGAGGGGTATAAAAAACAATATAACCATTTCATGTGTCGGCCATTTTCCTGATTGGGAGTGTTCGGGAGTTTTCAAAGCGGGGAAATCCTGAACTTGGGGAGCATTTACACAAAATTGTACCCATAAACCCCATTTCAATATATATTTTATGTGTATACATTGAACTTAATGTTTTATTGTAGAATAAATGTTTATTGACCTCGTTGATAAAGTATAAGTGGTGGCATGATATAATGCATTATGTAGCAGGTTTTAAACTAACCCATCTGGCTTAGTCAACTTCTGGTAATTATGAGTTTTAGAAAACGAGTAGGTATAGACTGGGTACACTAAGAGTCCATAGTACAAAAATAATACATATACGACTAATTTGGAGCTCAAATTAGATTATTTTCAATGTATGTACGGCAATCCGGCCCATTCTCTCATTATCCCTGATCTTATCTTAACAGCCTTACACTATCAAGGCTAAGTATTGTAAAATAGGCTTGATAAGATTGGTATCGGTGAGGCCTCCACACTACTCGCGAAGTGCCTCGACGTTATTCGGGAAAGTTGACCGAATGCTGCATCGCTCAGCTAGCGATGCAAGCTCACCGATCAGCCGCATTCCGAGGCAGTTTCAGATATGCAGCAACTAAGTGCTGGAATAATATTCCACCGCCAATACGGAATCAATGCACTGCTCAGGGATTTAGAGCTAATCTAAAGAAATTTTTATTAAATAGTCAGATAAGAGAGGAGAATTTAAGAGTAGAGAGTAGTTTTTTATAATTTTTAAGACCGACCTCCATGTTTTCTAGACAGTGTTTTAAATTATAATTAAATTATCATTATTATTATTTTTATAACATGTGCTCGGTAGGGAACTGGTTCTTTTAAAGTAATGTTGTCATGTTTACTATTCATGCAAGCAGTTGTGTTTTTGACATATTTTTATTGTATTTTTATTGTATTATTATTATTTTTTATTTTATTTTCATTTTTATTTTATTTTTATCTGTATTCATTAGATTTTAAGGTATGGTGTATGGCCGTGTGTGTGTAACTCTAAGGGTTCCTGCGGAAGATCAGTGCTGGCCTATGCCAGCAAAACACTGAGTAGGGACCTTTTTGTAACTTGTAACTTTTTATTTTTTATTTCTTACCGTTATTGTTTTTTTTTCTTTTCTTTGTGTTACTAAGTTGCAAATAAATAAATGATTGATTGATTGATTGATTGATTGATTGATTGATTGATTGATTGATTGATTGATTGAATATACGAAGTGCGTCGCTACACACTCGTTCAACCTCGCGAGGAACTCATTCGCGCTACTTCGAGTCCTTTGACTCCGGCGCAAAAACCGACAACAAATGGAAGTAGCACGAGGCGAGGTGAAGTTGGACGAGGTAAGACGAAGTGCCCGTCCACACTCTCGTATTCGCTTCGCCTCGCCCTACTTCGCAAGTAGCGTGGAGGCTGGGTTAAACTTAACCGAACTGAACTAATGGACGCTTGCGTACCCGCCACGACACTACTACTAGTGTCATACTAAGTTTAATATTGTATATATAAAATTCTCGTGTCGCGGTGTTTGTTGCCAAACTCCTCCGAAACGGCTGGACCGATTTTGATTAAATTTTGTGTGCTTATCGGGTAGGTCTGAGAATCGGCCAACATCTATTTTACATACCCCTAAGTATGGCAAAACAACGTTTGCCGGGTCAGCTGGTATTGTATATACTTTGATGTTTTGTTTATAATTAATTGAAATCACTGTAATTGTTCCTATTTTATTATTTTAAAGATGACAAAGACTGGTATCGTGAGTTTCTTTCGGGGCTTCTTCTCAGGATCGTCATATTCTTGGCTTTTTTAATTCCGAAACTCTGGTAAATTTAAATTTATAATGACGATCATAAGAGTTTCTTGAAGAAGCCTAATTGATAAATAAATATTTTGATTTTGATTTTGACACCCATACACTGTCCAAATGGCTTGACCGAGTCAAACTTATTTATGTCAATTTAACGATCTAAATTCGATCGTGTCGTCAAGTATACTTTAACATAATATTTTAAAAAAGTAGTAAGTGAAACCACTCCAACTATATTAATTAACTACTAAATTCATATTATAATAATGCATCAGGTTCGTTCTGCAGTTGTTACTCACTGGAGATATAATAAAAAATAATATGATATGGCAACTACATAAAATAATAAACTTGTCTTAATAATGTATTTAATTAAATTTAAATAATTTTATATAGACATAAGTTCGATCCGCGGTTTCGATTATCATAAATCTGAATCTCCGGCATTGCCAATCGAGCTAACCAAGTGATTGCTGTTAAAAAATAGCACAATTATAAACAGGAGCATTTGTGCTATTGAAATTTCGAATTGAAAAGTAAATGAAAACTTACCTCTCATGAATAAAAATTTAAGAGCAGTCCTGTGGGCTCGTCCGGGATTTGAACCCGGGACCTCTCGCACCCTAAGCGAAAATCATACCCCTAGACCAACGAGCCACTTGTTCAAGTAGTTGAAACAAAGGTATTGTATCTTAAAAAAGTATGAATTTATAAATTAATATAACCTACATATTATTATAATATGTAATCCGTATTATATTTACCGTATTGTTATACATAATTATGTCATAATAATATATTATCTACATAAAGAGAAAAATTTGATTTTTTTTTGTATGTTTGTAATTTCAATACTACTTAATTTTAAAATTACTTTCACATGACTCACCTATACGTATAATCAGAATTTATCTATTATTCGATTTATATACACTTTTTTTCAAAATGATTTGTCACAGTTTTAATAACTACCTATTATGAATATGTAGGTGATAAAAAAGATATTTACATTTTACAAAAATTGATTTAAAAGTAAAATTATATGTAATTCAGTTGTTTTTATATTTTATTTCGGCGTTTGGTTGGAATATGAAGCCACAGTTTTATGGCATGACGTCACCGGCCGATATACGAGTACTGTTACAAAATCATTACAACTGGTTTTGTCTTACCACAAATGATTAATATATCTTTTATTAATCAATTAATAATTTGTACTCTTTTTGTTTGTTCCAAATTATTATGATAATAATAGTAATAATGACGATAATAGTTGTCCATGGTTTTCCATAATGAAGATATTCAACTGAATACATTATATCTACATAATAATAACATTAGGGAGATAATTATTAATAAGTTACATCTGTGTAAAGTAAAAGACGCGCTAGGTAAGGAAATATAATAAAAAAATATTCATACTTATGAAGTTTATAACATTCGATTATTATGAAGTTTATAACTAATTAATAGCTTTTGCAATCGACTTCGTTCGCGACCCTTTTTGTTGTTAAAGTATTTATTCAATCTTTTTCGCTCATTATTTTTGTCAGGCGTATTTTGTTAAACTAAAGTAAAAAAATCAATACTTTATTTTATTTTAATAAAATAATTTATTAACAACATTTATGGCTATATAACAACTAATTTACATTTCATATTAAATACTAGTAATTGCATGCGATTTTGTTCGCAAAGTGATTCGATTATTATATATTCTTTTCTGAATGGTCTTGTAACTAAAAAAAAAATCATAAAATTTCGTTTAGTAGTTACGAGATAAGCCTGTTTGCGTAAATTAAAAGACAGACGCACAAAATTTTTTTTATGTTAAGGTCGACAGACAGGTTGATCCTATTCCTATTTTCCAGTTATTCCTATTTTTATATGATCCCTAGTTAACAGTACTTCTATTTTCTGGATGAAAGGTACACTATGTCCTTTTCTCTATCCATGACAACGTGTACGCAAAATTTCATTATGATCGGTTGAGTAGTTAAGGCGTGATAGCGTAACAAACAAACTCACCTTCGCATTTATAACATTAGTCATGAATCATGATTTTTCATTAATTGTAGTGTAAATAAATATTAATTTCTTAACTATAATTTTCCCTTCACTGATCAACATAATTTCAGTGCTAATAAACTCATAATCTGATTTCGCTTAGTTCGTGTTTGATTTTCAACCCGTCAGTTCCAAACTCATCATTAATTCTCATTGTTGACAAAGCATTGTACTCTATACTAAATAAAAAAAATTATATTTGTAATCGATTTGGTTGTGCAAACGAATTATTTTATTGCCTTTTTTATAAGTAATTCGATTTTATTTGATATTTTCATATTTCCAAATTAATATGGTAGTCACTTAATTAATATTTAATAGGAGACACAAATAGATTTATTTGCTTTCAAAAATGTTTTCCCAATATTGATTTTTTGTTCGATTTTTTTTTTCTTCAAAATATATATACATATATTCCCCTTTCTTTCATCGCACATACAGACGTACGGCTCTTTTTCAGGCCAAGCGCTTTAAAGCATCACTTTATAAGGCGTACTGCCAAGGTTTGGAACTCCCTGCCGGCGTCTGTGTTTCCGAACTCATATTATAACCCAAATCTTTTCAAAGTTCGAGTGAATAGGCTTTTTCTAGGTGAGCTCGCTCCATCATATGCTTCATCTTCGCTACACGGCTGGATGTTGGCCAAGAGCAAGAAAAAACATACATCGTAACTTAACACAACTATCATGTGCAGAAATAGTAAAGAGCTGTTTTCGGGAAGCAATCACGTATTTGTAAATGAATGTCGATATATAGACATTAATGTTTCTTTACGTGGAGATATTAGAACTTAGGAAACTATAATGTTAAATTACAAAGATATATACATTGACTGGATTAGGAACATGACGACTGGTGGTATACAAATGCCACTATTAAACCTTTTTTAAACAACTTCTGCAAAGTGTCATCATATTGTTTTAAATATTATATTTCAGCGGCTAATGCAGAATGCGTAATGAAAGTTCCAAACAGTTTGCAATCTGTTAGAATGTTTTGAATTTAAATGTGGAAACGAACGCAAACAGAACAATAGTTTGCTACGAGTAATTTCTAAACTGTTGTATTTTCACACACTGTTTTTAATTTGTACACACTACCTATGTATTATTTATTTACTTATATATGAATATAATATGTGAAATAATAACATATATGTAGTTAATATATGGCTTTGTTATTGTTGTAAGTTATTTACTGTTCGTAAAAAATCATTTGTTATTTTAATATTAACATTGGTTTCCTGTTCGCAGTAACCACCCCCTCACAGAAGATCACCGGCGAGTGAGTAAGGGATGCCAAATTCAGTATTATTAATCCTTCTATGGTCGGCAGCATCTGTGTGGCGTTGCTTGTGTTATAGGCGACGGTAGCCACCAACCATCAAATGGACCGTTAGCCTGTCTGTCGACCTTAACATAAGAAAAAGCTTTGCATAAGTGTAGGTACATACTCTACAGTGAAATCGTTTTAAATTTAGTAGTTATATTTTTTATAACTGTTTAAACAGGAATTATGACTGATTTGCATACTAAAGAAACTTTCGTGGACAAATTGTCACTTGAATGACTACGTACGAGTACATTACATATTCTTATTCCGATTTTTGTAAAGGCACGCGATTAAGAAAACACACGATACATTAAAACTTCGTGTACTGTTGATCCTAACCTTAGATATTAATTTATGTTTTTTTTTAAATGTAATCCAGGATTTTTTATATAAGTAAATAGACATATGAAGTTGGGTTAGACGAGTCATAGTGGAAACTATGTTTGAAAAACCCCGCAAGATGATCTCGTGATCATTTGGGTGTTGACACCAAAAGAACGTAGTCACCAAATCTCCCCCTCTCCCTGTGGCAGTGAACACAGGGAGAGGGGGAGATTGAGTGTGGTGATAATAATGATGCCTTTTACGATGATGATGATGATAATGACGATGTGATGATGACGATGACGACGACGACGACGACGACGACGACGACGACGACGACGACGACGACGACGATGATGATGATGATGATGATGATGATGATGATGATGATGATGATGATGATGATGATGTACACTATTTTTAAATACATAGAATTTGTTGTTGAAATAGGGAGAATTTGTTTTCTAACATTAACTTGTCAACTTTAACCAACTTAATAAGTTTTTATTTAGCCTGACGAATATGGAAGTTTCTTATTTAATAATTAAAATTTTCTTTGAGAAAATTTAGTATAATAATAGAATTTATGAGTGAACCGGTCGTTTTATATGACATAGCTTTTTATCACTATTATGTTTAAATAAAACTTTTATTTATTTCCAGTTATAAAACTTATATTTTCTTCCATGAGACTCATTAGAATTTTTAATGTTGTTTTCAGACAAAGATGTTCCCATTTAATTCTGGGATAATTTGTAACAAATAGTGTATTTTTTGCCGCATTTTAGACTACTTACTTATATATTCGTTTCATAAAAGACAAGGCGTGCACGTACGTAATAGTTATTCGTGTGTTTCCAAATCTGTGGTGCCCTCCCTCAGGACGGAGTGTGGGTAATGGATCCAAGATCGATCTACTGCAATATCCATTTAGTCGCGAAATACTACCAATCGTTTCTCTCTGTGTATACATTTCAATAATGTTCTTATAGGTGATATTTTTGTTCGCAATAATTTTACTTAATTTGAGCAACACATCAGAAGTCTTTAGAGTCAAACAGGTTCAAGAAATGTGGTCTGTTTCTAAGCAATAACTATTTATTATTGAAGAACAAAAATACACGAAATTATGAACAACATTAAACAAAATAAAGAAGCAAAATTTATTTATTCACAGCGGGCTTGCCAATGCGTTTTTTTATGTTAAAGTCGACAGACAGCCTGAGGGTTGCCATACATATAGCCGTGTCGGCAAAGTCGGGCGAATGAAATTTGCCGGCCCGACTATATGTATAGCAACCCTCACTGTCCACTTGATGGCTACCGTCGCCTATAACACATGCAATGCCATATGTGCTCAAAGTGTGCCGCTGACCTTAGTGAGATTGAGGATAGGGCATTGGGAAGGGATATAAAAGGGCTCTACCAATGCACAGTGAAAATACGATAACAGGTGAGCCCTGGTATCCCTTATACACTGATTGAAATGTAAAATCACCATAGAATTTGAAACTGTTACTATGAAAATCACAGTGCTGCTATTTTTGGAAGGGTAACTGCAGACTAGCTAACTATAATATTTCTGTTTGACACTTAAAGGGTCTAAGCAGGATAAGCGAACAAAAATGACTCCCAAGAGGGGTCTGGCCACTCTTTTTGGTGGAATACTGGCAGTATAATTCAAAAATAAACGAAGATACTCCACCAAAAAGAGTGACTAGATCTATCTTGGTAGCCATTGTTCGCTTATCCTGCTAGACCCTTTCACATACAATACAAAATATAATAAAATGAATATATTTTTTATCACTTACATAATTTTTCTGCATCCAACAATTATTTATTTATAATTATAATACAAACTAGCTGACCCGGCAAACGTTGTTTCGCCAAAAAAAAATTTTTGGGGTGGACCACCCTTAACATTTAGGGGCATGGAAAATAGATGTTGACCGATTCTCAGACCTACCCGATAAGCACACAAAATTTCTTAAAAATAGGTCCAGCCGTTTCTAAGGAATTTGGCAACAAACACCGCGACACGAGAATTTTATATATTAGGTAGTAATTCTATAAAGTAAATCAATCAATACTAATAATAAATCTGTAAGGGTCGGTCATGGAGTAAGTTACTTTGTTTTCAGAGATATCGTGTTTATAGGCTGTATACATGATACTGAAACTAAATTGACGAATTTTAGAAATTTTTTCTGTATGTATGTTCGTCCATAACTCTAAAACGAATTAACTGATTTTCATGAAACTTGGTAGATAAACATGTGGACGTACGGGACACAGGATAGGCTACTTAATATTTTTCAACGCGGACGAAGTCGTGGGCACCAGCTAGTATTTTATAAAATAGATAAAAAGGTAAATAAAAGACAATACTTCGTTGTAGTATACAATTTTGTGTAATAAAAGCACACGCTTGACGCGAAGATAGCGTTAAGCACGATTTATGGATACGGTATAAATCAGAGGGGGTTGACTCGAGTGGCCTGGAGCCATGTCCTGACTTATCTGACCTCAGAAAGTTGACTAACAAGAAACAAACCATTCTACGTGTTTGTTTTTTGTTGGGTTTTCAAGAGCTATTTATCAAACAATATTGTACAACTTGGTTTTAGTATTTCTATTTAAATCAATATTCACCTAAAATAGTTTTTTTGACATTTATTTCACTAGAATAAGTAATATAAGTGCCATTTTACGAGTAAGTATTAAAAAAGTTATCTTCTTACTACTTACTTACTTGGAAATATTTTATAACTAATTAATAAATGATTAATATCAAATTTTCAAACGTTTTAATAATCTGTATATATAAAATGTATAATATAAAACATAAAATATTTCGCTAAGCGCAAAACTCGAGAACGGCTGGAAAAATCAGGCAATTTTTTTGTAATATTCGTTGCAGTCCGAGAAAGTTTCTTATGAAGAGAAAAATTACAACTTCCCATTTTTCTTTTTCCATCCAAAGTTTCTACCTGAGAATTCAAAACATAAAAAAATCATGCTTTTTCAAATAGAAAATCAAATTTAAATCTGTAACGGACGCGTACGACCTGACTCAGCGGTTAGGGCGCCTCATCGAGGCAGGCCCGCGCCCGCGCATTCAGTCGTTCCTCAAGCGTTACGTAGACGAGACGTAATTCGTTCGGTCGTCCGACGAGCGCTCCGCAGAGCAGGCCGCGCACGTCGTCCGTTCCATTCCTCTTGCCGTTGCATATTTTGCCGTGTAACTTTATAACAATATAAACTCAGTCTGGCTAGTTACATCTTTTATTTTAGCACCTGGAGTCGCAACCTTCTGGAGTCGTAATGTCCAACATATATAATATTACATAAACATTACATTGGTGACCCCGACGTGATGGAGCTGGGAGACAGAAAACCCTCTCAGCTTTTAAGAGAGATGACCAACCTAGCTCGAAGCCACGTGACCAACGAAACTCTGACGGTCATGTGGATCAAACTTCTACCTCAACCAGTAAGAGCAGTACTCGCAGCTGCTGACCCAGCCTCCAGCTTGACCACGTTAGCAGCAATGGCCGATAAAATCATGGAAAACATAGGCATTTTCCCAGTGGCGTCGGTATCGGAAAGCAAACCCAATCCTTTCGATATGTCAACTCTCGTGGCACAGTTATCAAGGATCAACGCACGCCTCGACGAGAACGAAGCAGCAATGCGACGGGGACGAACAGCTGTTCGGTTCCGTCGTCAACGGTCACGGAGCCGCACGCGAGCACATAGCAACACGAGGACACAGCCGTGGAAGTGCTACTTCCATCGCAAGTTCGACAAGGACGCAAGAAAGTGTGCAGCGCCTGGTCGGTGCGCGTGGCAGAAGCGCGCGCCGGCAGCTCCAGCGGAAAACTAGGAGCGGTGCAGCCTTCGGTGGGGGCCAGCATCGCCCACACCAACCATCGCCTGTGCGTCACAGATCGGCAGAACGGTTTTTGTTTTCTCGTTGACACGGGTGCCAACGTGTCCGTAGTGCCAGTGTCAGTGCTCAATAGAACAGTGTCGAAAGTTAAAAGTGTCGGTCTTAAGCTATACGCGGCTAACGGAACCGAAATTAAGACGTATGGCTTACAAACACTAGAATTGGACTTAAACCTACGTCGCGCGTTCCGTTGGACTTTCATCATAGCTGACGTTTCACAGCCTATCATAGGCGCAGACTTTCTTAAACACTATAAACTCTTAGTAGATTTAAGTAGTCGTAAGCTAATTGACCAAGTGACTTACCTACAAGTTGCAGCAAAAATTGTAAGTACTAAACAACCTTCCCTCAGTACCATTTGCTTTAAAACGCCATACCATGAGTTGCTCAAGGAATTTCCAGAAACTACCAAACCGATTTCCTTCAAAGAGCCACCAGCTCATAAGGTGTTTCATCATATTGAAACGACCGGACCTCCTGTCCATGCGAGAGCCCGACCTCTACCCCCCGGTAGGTACAATCAGGTCAAAGAGGAGTTCCACATTATGCAGGAGATGGGCATCTGCAGACCATCCAAAAGCGCTTGGTCCAGCCCGTTACACGTGGTACCTAAAAAAGATGGAGGCCTACGCCCATGTGGTGATTATAGGCGGCTTAACGCCGTTACTAAACCCGATAGGTACCCGATACCCCGTTTGCACGACTTTACCTATATCTTGACAGGTAAACAGATTTTTTCAAAAATAGATATTAATCGTGCCTATCATTTCATTTGCACCGCCCCCGAAGATATAGAGAAAACGGCAATCATTACGCCGTTCGGTTTGTTTGAATTTCCTCGCATGACATTCGGCCTGCGCAATGCAGCACAAACGTTTCAACGTTTCATGAATCACATGCTTGAAGGGTTAGATTACATATTTATATATCTCGATGACATATTGATAGCTAGCAAGTCAGAGGTGGAACATAGGGAACATCTGCGCACAGTTCTCGAAAGATTTAGTACTTACGGTATCACCATAAACCTCCATAAATGCTGTTTTGGTCAATCTCAATTAGAGTTTTTAGGTCATCAAGTTAGCGCTGAGGGCATAAAACCCATTCAACAAAAGGTGGATGCCATCAGCAATTACCCTAAACCAACCAATATCGAAGAATTGCGTAGATTCTTAGGCATGGTTAACTTTTACCGTCTTCATATACCGAAGGCAGCCATGTCACAGCGAATCTTAAACAGTTACCTTCATAACTCCAAGAAGAAAGATAAGACACCCATTGCATGGACACCTGAAGCGGAAGAGGCTTTCGAACAATGTAAAAGTAGCCTACAAAGCGCTATTACACTGTCGCCACCGCTTCCTAACGCCAAACTGGCATTGATGACTGATGCCTCAAATACTTGCGTAGGCGCAGTCTTACAACAAAAAATAAACGGCCAGTGGAAACCTCTTGGATGTTTCTCTAAAGGGTTATCCACGGCGCAACAGAAATATAGCACCTACGACCGCGAGTTGTTAGCCGTATATTTGGCCGTTAAACACTTCTTGTACCTCATTGAAGGACGTGAAACAACTGTTTACACTGATCATAAACCATTGACGTTTATGTTCAGCAAAAAAGATTTGCAAAAAGAATCCCCAAGGCGCGCAAGACATCTATCGTACATAAGCGAATTCATTGCTAACATCGAATATGTGCAGGGCAATGAAAACGTGGTGGCTGACGCATTATCGCGTATTGAAACAATAGCCTGCCCCACAACGCTCGATTTCGCAGAAATTGCACGCGCGCAAAACACGGATGTCGAATTGCAAAACCTTTTGTTATTAAAGGATAACAAATTTAACTTCTTGAAAGTTAATTTAGGTATATACGACATTCCCATAACGTGTGAAACATCGCAAGGTATTGCAAGGCCATATTTACCTAAAGACTTTAGGCACAAAGCTTTTTTTGCTGTACATAATCTGAGTCATCCAGGTGTACGAACATCACGCGAGTTGATGCGAAAAAATTTTTTCTGGCCAAACATGAATGCAGATGTAGGCAAATGGGCTAAAACCTGCATTCCATGCCAGAAAGCCAAAGTCACGCGTCACACAGTAACAAGTCTAGGTAAGTTCGAAAAATCTAACAGATTCGAGCACTTACACATAGACATTGTGGGACCGCTACCTACGTCACAAGACGGGTATAGGTATTGCCTTACGATGATAGATCGTGCTACATCGTGGCCAGAAACATTTCCTATTAAAGATATTACGGCCCAAACTGTAGCCAAAGTAATTTTTGAAGGGTGGATTACTCGATTTGGATGCCCAGTTAGGATCACAACCGACCAGGGTAGACAATTTGAGAGTAATCTTTTCAGTCAACTCATGAAGTACCTAGGGATCGAAAAAGTTCGGACCACAGCCTTTCACCCAATGAGCAATGGAGCGGTAGAACGATGGCACAGGTCACTCAAAGCTGCCTTAATGGCACGCCTGGATAGTACTTCCTGGGTTGAAGAATTGCCGTTTGTCATGCTCGGGCTACGCGCCGCACCGAGAAACGACACAAACGTCAGCCCTTCAGAAATGGTGTACGGTACCGTAATCCGCTTACCAAGCGATTTTTACGACAACACGTCCAACAGGATAACAGATCCTGATGAATTTGTAGTTAAAATACAAAACATAATCAAAAAGCTCAAGCCCAAACCTGTAGAGCATAGGGACTATCGCACGCTTTTCGTGCATAAAGGGTTAAAAAACTGCACACACGTTTTCGTTCGTAATGACATGTGCAAAAGATCGCTGCAACCACCATATTCAGGACCTTACAAAGTCCTTGCAAGACATGACAAGTCTTTTAAGTTGCAGTTTCCTAGTAGGCAGTCCGAAGTTTCCCTAGATAGACTAAAACCTGCATTTGTCTTGGGGAGCGACTTGCCAGGTATTCACGGTCACGACCCTAGTCCTAAGGTAAAGGACGTTGCGCAATCACAATCGCATGTTACGCCGTCAGACGCGCCAACGCCGCTTAGCAACACGTGTAACCCAAAGGTGACACGAAGCGGCCGGGTCATTAACCGACCGGTTAGATTTGCGTCATAAGTATCACGCCATACTAACTACATGCGGTGCAATTTATTTCTTCGATAATTCGAATTGAAACGATTTCGCAACGTTCCACATACTTACGTAAGTCCACTAATTATTATAATATTAAGGTGTACAAACAATTCTTTACGCACTCACACCCAACTCGCCGACGAACTTGTTTCCTTATTACCTACCGCTAAAGTCAATCCAAACAAACATTATGGGTTCATACGCAAGCACGGAGACGAAAAAAGTCACTGCCGAATTAGGCAGCAGCCAAGTTCGCGAAGAGCAACTGATCATCATCTCCGAACAACTAAGGCAAAATAAATACGTGCTTACGTGTGTATTAATAGTACTAGTCGTTTGTCTCACCTTCGAAGTGTACCAACGAGTCAAGAAACAAGCCAAGAAATGGATGACTAAAAAACTGTCGACGACGCTCCCCAAACCTGGCATGGAGCGAGTTCAAGCTTAGTGCTTATACATACCGAGTGCGCAAAGAAATGTTCATTAGTGTTTTCAGTTAAATTTAGAGTTCGAAAGTTTACCTTTTTTAAATAGTAATTATTGTGAATTAATATGTGTTATTAACTTTAGCCTCCAATATGTTTCAAATGTTGTAATATGTGCATGTTAATTTTAACAATCTTTTAATTGTGTAAATTGCGTCATGCACTCTGCGACGTTTTTCCAGTTAAAGCCAGCCATAACATTCCATTATTGTTAATGCAATAGGCGTCATAACAAGTTGATCATATTACATGACGCGACCAGAGGTCGCAGCGATTTGCTGAAATTACATTATGACGGATAAACATACAGGTTGTAGTTTTAACTGGAGAATTACAGGGTGTATCGACTATTTAATTTTTTTGTAATTAACTATTTTATAATTTTCATAGTTATCATTGTCATTCTCTCAAAAGGGGGGGAATGATGTAACGGACGCGTACGACCTGACTCAGCGGTTAGGGCGCCTCATCGAGGCAGGCCCGCGCCCGCGCATTCAGTCGTTCCTCAAGCGTTACGTAGACGAGACGTAATTCGTTCGGTCGTCCGACGAGCGCTCCGCAGAGCAGGCCGCGCACGTCGTCCGTTCCATTCCTCTTGCCGTTGCATATTTTGCCGTGTAACTTTATAACAATATAAACTCAGTCTGGCTAGTTACATCTTTTATTTTAGCACCTGGAGTCGCAACCTTCTGGAGTCGTAATGTCCAACATATATAATATTACATAAACATTACAAATCATTATAGTTTTATATGTTTTTTAAAAGTATTATGTCGTCGTAACATCAACTGTTTCATGCCATGTCGTAATACACTTGCAAAAAAATTTTGACTTCCTGTCATCGCATGCATGACAGTTGTTTGAGGTTGGAACTTTACTATTAAAATTGAACTTATGCGCTTTTGTCATGAGACCATTTTGGGCACGCGGATATAAATAGTCTAGGTTAAAACAAACCTATTTTAAACAAACATTTTAACTGGAAATTATTTTTGATTTAATCATGAGTAGTTTGTTCAAAACTTGTCATAAAATTGTAAAAATTGCACATACATATATTGTCAGAGATTCTGAAAAGTTTATAGGGTATCTTTTATCCAGGAAAACAGTACTATTCCCTGTGGATCATCATTTTGGAAGAAGTGGCTGGCAAAAACTAGCTTCTTATAAATTTGTCTATAGCATCTCTACTCCTCAGATATGTAATGAGCCTCACTACCTACTCACCTGTATTTTTTTTTCATAAAACCGTTACAACGCTACGTAACTTCCCCTAACTTTGAAATTTTATAAGCAAAAAAATGTTCAAAGGACATATTTATTGAAAGGTTGGCATTATTTCATGGGCCATTGTTCTGTATGATAGCATGGCGAATTTGTGTAGGCGTATTAAAGTTGTGCTTTGTTCACAAAGGACACGGAATTAGCTCGAATTTCCAAGTGGAACGCCCTTAGAATAATGTGAAGCCGTAAGTACTGTGCTTATTAAGGGTACCCTAAACTAAGGGCACGTCTTAGTTTGAATTCACCGCAGGCCATCAAACACTTTTTATTAATGATTTAATGGGTACTTACAAACTTTGATATTTGTACATTCTTGCATAGCTTTAGTACAGTATATAAATTTACCTATCTTGTTTATTTTCTCTCAATTACCATGACGTGAATGAAGGATCCACACAGAAATTTATTTCAACTAGACTTTGTGGGAAAGTTACCAGAAGCCTTCCTAAGCGGCTGAACCGATTGAACCGGCTGAATTTTCGTGTGTGTTTCAAAATTTCACATTCACTGTAATTATATAAAAAAAATATAAACCGATGATAATCAAAAACGAGTGAAATTAAACCCCGTAAAAAAATAATATTACATATTTTGAGGAGAATTATTTTGAATGATGTTCGGAGCTACGCAACCGAACACCGTCGCGCGACCATTTTTATGCTTTTCGTGCATTTTCGATTTACGTTTAAATGCACGCTTTAAAACCAGTGCGCGTTCGGCTACCGTAGCGACCAGTACGATAGTCAATTTTACCAAAGTACTTTGGCGTGTACTCACATTTCTATCTCGGCCCAACCAAACGGTAAACCAGCACCACCATAGCGTGCACACCGTTTCATGGTCCTTCGAGCATTTAAACCAGTGTTAGTGAACATTACCAGTCTTCATTGCATTTCAGTGTTTTACTGAGCTACATCGTAAGGAGAAAACCAGCACCACCATAGCGTGCACACCGTTTCATGGTCCTTCATGAAACGGTGTGCACGCTATGGTGGTGCTGGTTTACCGTTTGGTTGGGCCGAGATAGAAATGTGAGTACACGCCAAAGTACTTTGGTAAAATTGACTATCGTACTGGTCGCTACGGTAGCCGAACGCGCACTGGTTTTAAAGCGTGCATTTAAACGTAAATCGAAAATGCACGAAAAGCATAAAAATGGTCGCGCGACGGTGTTCGGTTGCGTAGCTCCGAACATATTCCCAAGCATGAGATGAGATGATCTTAAAAATACAAAAACATCGAAAAAACAACTAGAAATAGTAAAATACAAATTAAAATGGTCATTGGTTAACTACATACGTCTTAATCTTATACAAAATGGATTCATAATTTTTTTTTTTTTTAACATAGAGAAATTAAACTATGGTATCGTCAATGGTCTTTTTCATAATTCTAACACTAGGCCAACGATTGGCCAGATTTTGTAATTTCACTGCACTTTCACTAGAGATGACTTCACTATTTTGCTCACCATCACACACAGCACTCAGCTGACACGGGTCAGCTGTACTCTGCTTTCGCGACACACACTTAGCGGTTACACTCGTTGAACATGGTGGCGGAGTGGGCCTTACCGACCCTTGTTGTTGATGTTCTCGTCGTCCAGAAGCTCTCGAACACTGACGGCAGCATCCCTTCCACCACAGCCAGGCTACTGCCACGCTCAAGGCTACGGCGACTAGGACGTAGCTGATGGCGTAATGGTGGATGTCATGTGAACTCAATTCGTCCCATTCCGCATTGTTCGATTTCACAAAAGTGATTTGTTGACCTAGATTCTCAAATAGTGTGCTTAGATTGGAGCCCTCTGGTAGAATGGTTTTCTCAGTTGGTAACTTTAGGTTTATTAAGTGATTTATTTGATCAACTTTTGGGGCGTAAATGT
Organism: Synanthedon andrenaeformis; assembly: GCA_936446665.2. NCBI lineage: Eukaryota > Metazoa > Arthropoda > Insecta > Lepidoptera > Sesiidae > Synanthedon > Synanthedon andrenaeformis. Next base: position 11,974,010 of record OW387788.2, read on the forward strand.
CTGGCGTTAAGGTTACTGTATTGGATTGATGTTGCATGGAATAAAGTACGAAATCTTTCCCTTTTATTACGCATTTATGAGTCATACTAATGACCCCGGCTCGAGTCAGCTGTCGAGCAGTAACTTGATCGTCACATATAATTTTAATATTATACACGTCACAACAGAAATAAAGATATTGTGACGTCGTGTGTAGTTCTGTCCATTTATTTACACACATTGATTTTTCTGTCTTGCAATTTTGGTCAGGAGTATTTTTGTCACAAAAACTTTCGTCATTTTCTATAGTGAGTATTGGTTTGAGCAGTTGACACATATAAGATTCCTCTCGATAAAAACATGTGCTTAATTCGTGAATGGTTACGCTGAAGTAGGTATCTTTTTTAAGATTTACTGCTACATACTCAGATACGGGTACTATGGTGACCATATTGTTAAGAATTTGATGTGGAATGGGTAAAATTCGGTACAGTTGAAATTTCTCTAAACCGATGAGAGGAAATGTGACTTCAAATATAATGAACCTTTTGATTACTCTTGCCTTTACTTTGAGTAGTTGGTACATATTATAAAGCTCTGTCTCTATGTTGGTTATAGGCAAGGTGAGTTCGCCCAAACTTTGGCTATGTATGGTTTGAAGTTCTGCTTTCAGTTGCCTTGGTGTTAATAAATGCAGGCTAATTTGACCATGGTAAATATCTGTAATCGTATCTAACAGAGTTTCTTGTAACCGTTTTAAACTTTGCAATAAGTTGTTGCCAGCCATGGCAGATAATATGAAGTCTTGTATGTAGGACATATTGCTAATCTCCGACTGGACAACGTTAGTACTTTTTTCTAAACTAATTAGCTTTTGGTTAATGAGTTTGTGCTGTGTCTCAATGGTGGCCTCCATCTTTTTCATTAAATTAAATTCGGATTCTATCACGGACGTCTGGTTTTTCCACAAATTAGCTAAATGTTTATAATTAGATCGTATGGTTTCGATGTCCTTTGCGTATTGTTCCGCGAAACGAGAGTCTAATACCCCGAACAGGTCGTTCGCGAGATATCCGACACCGTTGATAAGACCCCGCTTGCGGCGACGCTGTCTATCGTGAACATTGAAATGCTGAGTCAGTAAAAGTTCATTATAGTATTCTAATTCAAGGTAATCGTGGTTTGCTTGCCGTATTATCATATTACAAAGCGATTGTTTTTCAATGGTGGTACACAATCTTTCCAAGTAATGTGTTATTTTATTATATGCCTCTATGCCGGCCCAATATGGTTCCATGTCGTAATAAACGACTAAATTCCATTTATCTCTGATGAGCTGTACCTTGGCTATTGGATCAAAGTACAGAGTTTGGTTAGAAGGAAATTGGTTGACGTTATGCATACCATAAGATGGTAAAAAAATGGTCATGAAAAGCAATATAGAAGTGGCCACTGACATGAACTTTGGTCTCGTGGGACGTTTTCTTCTTTGCACTTCTGGTTCAGAGACACCACTTTGCTTGTTTGGTGAGTTATTTGGTTGTGTGTTGGATTGTGGTTGCGATGAGTCATCGGATGGGTTTATTGGTAATATTGACAGTTTAATAATAGGTCGTTTTAATATTCCATTTTTGGTTTTTAGAGTGACGACTCGTACTAAGCCATCGTCGCCTGGGTGCGTATCTAATACGCGCCCCATAAGCCACCTTCCTGGTGGCAAATTATCTTCATGGATAACAACAAGGTCACCCGTTGTAATATTTTTCTTGGTTTCCATCCATTTATTTCGTGCTGATAACTGAGTTAAATATTCGCAATTCCATCTTTTCCATAGGTCTTGAAATAGCTTGGTGATGAGATGCCACCTGGTTCTAGCATCTCGCTCGGTTTCAATGACAGTTAATCCCGGTCGTGCCGTCAAGAAATGAGCAGGTGTTAGATAATCAATATCATCAGGGTCTTCAGTCATAGCACACAGAGGCCGAGAATTAAGGCAAGCTTCTAATTTACTTAAGAGAGTCGTATACTCCTCGAATGTTAATTTTTGGACACCTATAACTTTCTTCAGATGCTGTTTAAGGCTCCTAACTGCCCTCTCCCAAAGTCCTCCGGCGTTTGGCCATGAAGGTGCATTAAAGTGCCATTCTATTTCCATTTCTGTGATTTCGGATAAGAAGTTTGTGTCAAATATTTCTTTAAGTTCAGTATACTCCTTTTGCAGTATCTTATTTGCCCCTACAAAGTTCGTTCCATTATCACTGTAAATATGACGTGGTGTTCCACGACGCGCAGCCATCCTGGTTAGTGCCGCCAAAAAAGCTGAACTGCTAAGGTCGGACACAAGCTCTATATGGACAGCTTTTGTAACCATACATACAAATATTGCTATGTATCCCTTGGTTGTTTTTATTCCCCGCCCTTTATTAGCTTTTACTTCTACAAAACCTGTGTAATCTACTCCACAATGGTAAAAGGGCTTCTCTGGGTTTACACGGGCTGTTGGTAAGTCACCCATAAGTTGGTACTGTCTTCTATGAGTTTGTTTTTCACATATTACGCACTTCCTAATAAATTTTTTGGTAGCCATATATCCCCCTATAATCCAATATTTTTGTCGTAAATTTGCTAAGGTTAGGCGAGCCCCACCATGAAAGGTTAGTTCATGAGCCTCTTGAATCAAAAGTGTAGTAAGGCGATGGTTGTGTGGTAAGATGATGGGATGCTTCATTTGCAAATTTATCTGTGCGTTTTTGAGTCTCCCACCTACACGCAAAATACCGTCTTGATCTAATATTGGGTTTAAATTTAAAATATTGCTTTTAGAGTGCACCTTTTTATGTTTTTGTAAATAATCGAGGTCGTTGGTAAATTCAGTGTGTTGTATAAATTTGATAACCAGTCGTTTTGCGCTTCGCAGCTCGTGTAAGGTGAGATAGGGTTGACGAACTTTTTTCTTGGTACTTGAAAAACGTAGTATCCATGCAATTATACGTATAGTTTTATCAATCGAAGAATATTTATTTAACAAGTTGTTTATTATGGTACTATTTGAATCTTCTTGGTTGATAACGACATATGATCGTTTTAAAACAGCTGGTTTAGTTTCTAAATTGGTTTCATATTGGATTTTATCGTTGATTGGTTCTTTGTGTAACGGCAGCCACTTTGGTCCTTGCCACCATAACTCATGGTCCTTTAATGTTTGGGTAGACACCCCTCGTGTTGCACAATCGGCGGGATTTTCATTGGTATTTATATACCGCCAACAGTCAGGTGGTATTATTTTGGTAATTAATTTCACTCTATTGGCAACGAATGCTTTCCATCGTGATGGGGGGCCTTGTAACCAACCCAAAACTGCAGTTGAGTCGCTCCAACAGAATAATTCGACGTTATGGTCAGAGAAGGAGGTTCGATGAACTTTATTCATAAGTTTTGATAATAATAGTGCGCCCATTAATTCTAGTCTAGGGACGGAAATAACTTTGTTTATGGGCGTCAATCGAGCCTTCGCCGCTACCAGCGTTACGGTTATGTCATTGTTTTTAATAATTTTACAATAAATTACACATGCGTACGATTTACTGGATGCGTCACAGAATCCATGTAATTCGTCAGTCTGGTTATGTTCACTTACACCTAGCCATCTCTTTACTTCTATGGTATTTATTTGTTGTAATTCTTGTCTTAACAGTGTCCATTTTCGACTGATTTCTTCTGGTAGCTTATCATCCCAGTCTAAATTCAACAGCCAAACTTTTTGGAAAAGCATTTTCATTGAAATGCTTATAGGTGTTAGCCAACCTAGAGGGTCAAACAGTTTTGATATGTCTGACAATAATGTTCTTTTGGTTGGTGTTATGTTTGACTGTGAGTCTATTTTCGAGTCAAAGATAAATATGTCTTTTAGAGGGTTCCACCCAAGCCCTAAAGTTTTGGTTGAATCTGATTGTTTAAATTCATATGGTTGTTGGTTGTATTGGTTCTCCCCTAAATCAGTTAAAAGTTCTGGTTCATTTGAGTTCCATTTTCTTAAATTGAAACCGCCCCTTTTTAATAAGGTTATTAGCTGGTTTCTTAACTTTTTTGCGTTCTCCATACTCTGACATCCTCCGCAGTAGTCATCCATATAAAAACACTCTTCTAAAATCTTTTTTGCTTCTGGAAAATTGTCTCTTTCGTCTTGTGCAAGCTGTTTTAAGCACATCATCGCTAAAAATGGAGCTGGTTTTGTACCATAAGTAACGGTTGTTAACTGAAATGAACGAATAGGTTGGTTAAGCGAGTCCCTCCAAAATATCTTTTGGTAAATCTGGTCATTCTGGTGTATCATAATCTGCCTATACATTTTTTCTATATCGGCTGTATAAGCAAATTTGTACGTTCGCCATTTCAATATAAGTTCTTGCAGGTCCTTTTGTAAATTAGGACCTCTATTCATAATATCATTCAAACTAACTCCCGATGTAGATTTTGAAGATGCATTGAAAACGACCCGTAATTTCGTGGTTGTTGACTCTGATCGATTAACTGCATGGTGAGGTAAATAATATTCAGAGGTCGCTTCTGCCTTTGATGGTATCATATGACTTAAATGTAAATATTCGTTCATAAAGTTTTTATATTCGGTTTTTATTTGTGTATCTTTTTCAAGTTTTCTTTCTAAGTTTCGGAATTGAGCTAACGCTTGGTGTTTGGTTGATCCTAATGTTTCTTTAAGATTCTGTTTGAATGGGAGCCGAACCTCATATTTTCCGTTTGGTAGGCGTTTGGTGGTATTTAAAAAATATTGTAGGCATTCCTGATCTTCATTTGACATTTCCATTTGATGATCAGTTATGTCTTCAGTTTCCCAAAATCTTTTTAAGTCATCTATATTTTGTAAGACTACGTTACAATTGAAAGTTGTAGTCATACAGCCACAAAGCAGCCAGCCTAGCTGTGTCTGCTGGGCTATTGGTTCGTTTTCCGTATTTCCCCTACGGATACCTTCCAATAAAATTCTACTGTAAACTTCGGCTCCAAGAAGTAAGTCAATAGGTCTACTCTCATTAAATTCGGGATCCGCTAATTCTATGTTCTGAATGTGCGGATACGATGGTTTTATGAAAGTGGAGTTTGGTAAGTTTTTTATTAAATTATTCATGATAATAACGTTTGTTTTTAATCTGAAATTGTTATATAACGACCACAATTCAATTTCCCCTTTTCCTTTACAATGGTTTTCTTTTTCACCAACACCGAATATTTTCCCCTTACACTGGTATCTCTTTAAACCTAATCGTTGAGCGGCATTTTCAGTTATCAATGAAATTTGAGAACCCTGGTCTATTAAAGCTCTCATGGTAAGTTGCGTACCATCTTTTACTGTTACGTTAATCATGGCTGTGGACAACAAAATTTCGGATGTGTCATTCCATGAAGCGTGAGTTGAAGACGTACGAGCCTCTTGTTCCTTTTTTGGCAGATTGGGTACAAGTTTTGTTTTGTGTTTCAATGACGTAGTCTGTTCTGGTTTTATTAGTAATGCTTCGTGTAATAAAGTATTGTGAAATCCGAAGCACTTGCGGCATCGTTTATTAGAATTACAATGTTTATTAAAATGGTTAATTAGACAGTTTTTACAATACTTCAATTCATTTATTAAATTTAATTTCTGTTCGTCAGACATTCTTTGAAATATGACGCACTTCCATAAGCCGTGTTCTGAATTGCACAATGTACACGTAAACGGCTGTGACACATGTAACGATTTCATAACCTTTGTGTTATTATTAATGTTGTTATAATCTGGTTTATAGTTAATAGGATAATTATTAGGATGATTTCTTTGGTTAGAATAAGATTTTCTTTGAAAAGATTGATGTGGTTGAACGTTATTTCTCTGGTTGATATTATCTTGTTTGCGACGTGAAGCTTCTAAAGCTGTAAATTTATCTTCTAAAAACTGTAAGAATTCTTTGAGAACAGGCATTTCTCTTGGTTGCCTTACTGACTCTATATATTGTGAAAATGAGTCACTGTCTAATTTTTGAGATAATAAGTGGACCAAAAGTGGGTCCCATGTGGTTATGTCAACACCCAAACTTGTAATGGCGTGAAGACTTTCTTTAGTGACATCATGTAATTTTTTGATGGCCGTCATTGATTGATGTTGCATATTGGGAAGACCTAACATGATGTTAATATGCGAAGTAAAAATTAATTTCTTATTGTCATATCTGTGGTTTAGAATCTCCCAACATACGTCATAGTTTTCGGAACTGATTTGAAGGTGGTGAATGAGACGCTCAGCTTCACCAGTAATTTTTCCTTTTAAATATTGCATTTTTTGGGCTTTAGACACCGAAGGATTTTTGTGAATCGTCTCATTGAACAAGTCTTTAAAGGACATCCACTGATGGAAGTTACCGCTGAAATTTGGTATATCCATTTGTGGTGTTGACTTCTCTCTATGAGACATGTTGCACATTTCATTATTGATCGATTTCTTTATCTGGTTGAATAACTGTTCGTGTTTGATAAACTCATTTTGGTACCACAAGTTTTCTTCATTGGACTCGCTTTCAATCTCCCAATGAAAGCTGTCGATTATCGACCACCTGGTTTGAAGAGAATGAAGAGCATCTTCGAATTCCCACTTGTTTTGCATCTGGTTCACGTTTATGGTGCCTACAGTGTGCATGAAGGCTTTGAAGTTAATAGTTTGCTTTTTAAGCATATTGTGTAATTGACTGCCAGACGCCGTGGTTTCATCTTGCTTTTGGGATAGTTCAGCACGCGATGAAGTTCCTTCTTCCTCCTCTGGTTTTTTAGGTTCTGATGTTAACTGTTTCATTGTGGTCGTAATTAATTTTTTAATGGTGAAATAGAGTTCTTCGGCTATGCCGAAACAACCCTTTTTAAAATAAATATGGTCAAATTCTGCTATCGCACACATTTTTTGGTGGTTGATTTCGTAGTCTTTCCAATAAGACTCTAAAAGTTCTAATTTACGGTTACAATAATCAATGGTTTTTCTATCTGGCCCATCTTTCTTGATGTTGGTTAGAAGCTTTTTTAAAGCTTCATAAATTTCAGTCTGGTTGAGGAAGTAATTTTCCATTTTGCTGAAATTTATTTACAATATGTATAAAAAAATATGGTTTGGTCTGACCTGGTTTTCTCCTTACGATGTAGCTCAGTAAAACACTGAAATGCAATGAAGACTGGTAATGTTCACTAACACTGGTTTAAATGCTCGAAGGACCATGAAACGGTGTGCACGCTATGGTGGTGCTGGTTTACCGTTTGGTTGGGCCGAGATAGAAATGTGAGTACACGCCAAAGTACTTTGGTAAAATTGACTATCGTACTGGTCGCTACGGTAGCCGAACGCGCACTGGTTTTAAAGCGTGCATTTAAACGTAAATCGAAAATGCACGAAAAGCATAAAAATGGTCGCGCGACGGTGTTCGGTTGCGTAGCTCCGAACAAATGATATTATTATATTCTACATATTTTTAATTTCTATATTGTGGGTTTTGAATTCTTATTGAATATCTATATTTTTTTATTTTATAGAGTGAATTTTTAGTCACTATTATACCTAGGTAAAGAATATTATTAGTGTATGATTATATTGATTATTAATTTTTTTTAAAGAATTATGTAATTGTTTCAAGTTCAAAGACCAATGTGCTTTATTATGAGTTCCAGCTATATTTTGCATACTAGCCTAAATTTTCTAGCTTCTAGCTAAATTCTTCTAAAACTTAAGGAGATACTAGCTAAAACTTGTGTTTAAAATCACCTGTGCGGGGTGCATTTTCCTCAAAAAATTTGTTTCATTGTCCCCAAAAAATCTTGTTTGCTTTGGTTAAATTAGGTAGTATTTGGAAAAATTTGGCCCAGCTGCCTAAAAGGTTGGCCATCCATGCTCTAGAGTACTTTGCAAGGTCACGTGAATAAGTAAACAAATCGATAAAATAAAAACCACTTAATTCCAAAGGTACAACCTTAATGCGAACACTAAAAATCCCAATTTGGAGAGCCTTCCGGCCATGATTACGCCACAGTATAACCACTTGTACAGTATAAGATCTTATAGTTTTTTTACATATATTTTGTTGTGAGTATAAAAGATTTGTATCTGAGGTAAGTCTCTTCGCATGCGAAATTATATGACATTGATAATTTTATAAATATTTACATTTTCTACTTTTAAGATCGAAATAAATTATTTTAAACTCTTCAGAGGGTACAGTGTTGAAGAAAATTAACTAGTCCAAGATGGGATACATTATGTATTTTATACTTACAAATTATTTATTTTTTAACTTAATTTTGTAACTTTAAGGCCTTTTATAAAACTAATAAGTTATAAAATGTATAAATAAATAATCTATTTATAAGCATATAAATAACGATATAGGCACGAATTTCTGTGCTGTTATTAATTTATTTTGTGTTAATTAATTATTGCATTTAATAATTTTATTTATGTCTCATACATTTTTGAAAATCCAGCAAAAAATTTGAGGTATAATAATACTTTTTCAAAAATGTTTTGTAAAACGAAATAGTATTAATTTAACGTAAGAGCTTTTTGTATTAAAAAAACAATATCTACTTCATTACCTATATTTATCCCTGGTTTCAATAACTCAATAGTTCGCTATAGTAATGCGATGCAGCCTAACTGGATTTTTGTTCGAGAATTTGGGCATTTCACGCCTCGAATCTGGGAATAAAGGAATATTCTTCACCCTCAGTCATTTTTTATTTAACGTGGAACTCATTCTAAAAATCCACAAATGCTTTCCAAGTTATCCATTTAGTATCTCTGTATATAAACAACATAAATAATGTCTTAAATAATAACAAAGTTAACAAAAGTTAACAAAGTTAACAAAATTCAGTTAAAGTTAACAAGTTAAAAATAAAGGCAATAATAAAGAACAAAGTTAGACTACTGTTATGTGCCCATACCCTGTTAACGCTCGTATCGTTTTTTACAGGCTACAAGAACCTTAATTCTGTATAACGACGTCTATGAAAGGCTTTATTATGGGCCATGTTATGTGTAGCGAGACACGTTTCACAAGTTCACTCTTTACTCTCTAACAATACAGAGATCAGCATGGAATAACAGAACTTGTTATATTTTAGGAAAGGATGACAGGACCTATGGGCTCTTCCCACCTTGACCCTTCTCCTTCATAGGATCCTATAAAGGAGCATATCTCCAAGTGTTGCATGCATTTATAGGCGATGGTAGCCACCTACCCTTGCAATAGACTGTTAAATAACCTGATATCCATCGTCAAAATCATTTTCGCCGTAGGCTGTCTACCGCTGGAAAAGGTGTTCTCAATACGGCGGCCCTTATCATCTCACCTGACTTTCACTGATATTAAAAAAAGGTTCAGTCTTGCTAAATTTAGAATATTTATAAAGTATGGCTCTTCTGGCGGCAGTAGCCATATGAACTCTAACTGCATTGCAGCTTGAAATGCAGTATTTCATTGATAAAAAGTGAATACCCTCAGCTTATTCCCCTAACATTATCGTGTCTCTTGCACTTAACCTTATATCTTGCTTTTATGAGTTTGTTTTCTGTTTGTTTGACGGCTGGCGTCCCTAGTGTGCACACACTACAGTGGATTACAAAGACTATTTTAATATTTTTCATGTTACCGTCACTTATTAGCATAAGCCACGCCGATTGGTAGGATAACGGATTGAGAGAAGGAACTAGGCTAAGCATCCCCCTCTCTCGCCGAAACTAAAGTGAATACGTGCTCACATTAATTGATGGTCCTTTTTAAGAGCAGGCCCCACGAAAAAAATTCCTACGCTCGCTCCGCCCACGTCCCGCCACCCGAGAATTACAAGTTGCTCGGCGGCTCTCTAGGATTTTTTTTAATATATCGCAAGATACAGCTTACGTAAGGTTGAATATTGCGTACATTATTTGAAGCATGATTTGGTATGCACTAGCTCGGAACTAAACAACGTAAGTCTCAAAATTGTTTTCGTTAATTATAGGAGTAAAAATAAACCTAAGTTTATTTTATTTTGACAATCACTGGTAAACAATGTTTCCTTGCTACGAGCAGTTTTTTGGCGATATAACTCAAGCCGTTTAGTAGAAAAATGTAATATTCTCCGGAAAAGGCGCCGATTTCGATCAAAAAATGTATCGAATGGAAATCACCTAATTATGTTTCTGACTTGATAATCTACAGATAAAGGTCTCAAAATATATATATGTAAATTCCACATTGATCAGATATGTGGTTGACTAAGCACATTTATTTAAAGTTCTCTTAGTTTCATAGGGCCTGGCCTTAAGGGGTTGCTTTTAGACGTGTCGTCCAGTTTATGATGGCGGTTCGCAATGTGTCCTGCAACTACTAAATTCCTGTTATTTCTCTATTATGTAATAAATACTAAAATTTCACTATAACTTTAATAATTTCCCTATGCCCTCTTAATTCGTTATCCATTTTTGTAAAACTGCTAACATGGCGTTTTAACTAAAATTGAATATTATACAAATTTTAGTTGTGCTAAATTAAAAGTCACGCCAATAGAAAACGTCAACCAGTTAAATATTAAATTAATATAAATTAAAATTGAATTATGATCATGCGAAATGTCAATCGGTGCCCCCATATTTACATTGACTTGTGTATTTGAACGAAGGGAAGCAGTTATTTACATAACATAATTGTTGTGCTTCCTTCACTCTACTTGCCTATTCATTAAATTATTTATTTATTTCGATACACAAACAGCTTGACATGTGCGTGCAATAGATCAGGCAAGGCAATATGATATGATATGATATGATATGAATGATATAAATATGATATGTGTTGAGCTTGTTGCTAAGCGACAGTAGTTGTTAATGTATGAAGTAGACAATCAACCATTTTACTAAAATAAATATTGCTTATACTTTACTGCATCTCTGATTTATCCAAGTATATGAATATGATATGAATATGATTATGATGGGAATACCAAGTGCATTAAGCAAGAAATATTAAATGCAACTAACTCTCGTTAGTATTTATTACACAATAGAGAAATGTGCCATAATACTGTATATTGAGATGTACATAATATACAGGAATTTAGTAGTGTCAAGGCACACTGCGTTCTATGGATGAGGAAAACTAAAAGGTCGCGGAGACAGTTTGTAGATTTAATCATGTTTTTCTGCTTTTAAGTATCACTATTAATTGGAGATTCACAAAAACAATTTTTGAAAAAAAACTTTCATAGTAATTAATTTGAGAATTTTATCTTTAATAACATTTAATTTTGGTAAAAGAATACCCTTATATTACAAATTGTACAGAATTGTTCAGAAAATGCAATTAAAATTTTTAAGCTGTTTAGTTACTCTCCTATGTCTACCTATGTATCTGAACGAGGCATAAACGTAAAAGTGACGTCAGAGACTTCCAAAATTATATGACAGGCATTTCAGGATTTCATATTGAATGCCATAAACAGATTGCGAAGTTGTAATGTCCTTTTAGTACATGTTTACAATACTTAAGTCATAAAGTTTTTGTGCTTGAATAAAGCACGGTTTGTAAGTTGGTAGGTTATGAATTAGCGGGACATTGGTAATGTTCAATTATTTTGACATTCCGACCATAAATACCGCTACAATAGAAATAAAATATTACGTTCAAATTTAGAACCAGTCTCTTCATAAAAGAATATTCTTTTTATGTTAAGGTTGTCAGACAGGGTGACGATCCACGTGATGTCTCAAACAAAGCCAAGCCGGGAGCGGGCGAAGCCGGGAGCGGGTCTAGTACTATATAAAATACAAGATTTTAATTAAATAATACTTTTTATTGTTTCAGGTAAGCAATGAACGATCAAAGTATAACAGAAAGTAAGTATAACAGTTGTTTAAAATGAATAAAATGACGAAACAAAATATTTAACTGGTCTTGTTTATTAAGAAAATCCTTGGCATTAAGAGAAGACATGTTTCCCAATAAAGTATTAGCGTCAGAAGAAGTTCAAGAAATTTTCATTGAGATAAAACATTTAAAAAGAGGTTCGCGACATCTAATTCAATATAAGACGGCGTATTGAATCTGTCTCCATTCCATTGGATATGCCCACGGGCAGCGGATACATAATATATATGATATTACAGTAGGAGATGTACCTATGTTCTCCATAAATTAAATTTTCATAATCTTTAATGTTTAATCTTTAATCTAATCTTTAATCTTTAATTCTTCTTTGACTTAAGATCGTCGCAATAATTGCATTGCAGCCAACATTGCAATAAATAATGTTTATGTAACAATGCCATGAACAGTATAATTAATCTTTAATCTTTAATCTAATCTTTAATCTTTAATCTAATCTTTAATCTAATATTTAATCTTTAATCTAATCTTTAATTCTTCTTTGACTTAAGATCATCGCAATAATTGCATTGCAGCCAATATTGCAATAAATAATGTTTATATAACAATGCCATGAACAGTATAATTAATCTTTAATCTTTAATCTAATCTTTAATCTAATATTTAATCTTTAATCTAATCTTTAATCTTTAATTCTTCTTTGACTTAAGATCATCGCAATAATTGCATTGCAGCCAATATTGCAATAAATAATGTTTATATAACAATGCCATGAACAGTATAATTAATCTTTAATCTTTAATCTAATCTTTAATCTTTAATTCTTCTTTGACTTAAGATCATCGCAATAATTGCATTGCAGCCAATATTGCAATAAATAATGTTTATATAACAATGCCATGAAAAGTATAATTAATCTTTAATCTTTAATCTAATCTTTAATCTAATATTTAATCTTTAATCTAATCTTTAATCTTTAATTCTTCTTTGACTTAAGATCATCGCAATAATTGCATTGCAGCCAATATTGCAATAAATAATGTTTATGTAACAATGCCATGAACAGTATAATTAATCTTTAATCTTTAATCTAATCTTTAATCTAATCTTTAATCTAATATCTAATCTTTAATCTTTAATTCTTCTTTGACTTAAGATCATCGCAATAATTGCATTGCAGCCAATATTGCAATAAATAATGTTTATATAACAATGCCATGAAAAGTATAATTAATCTTTAATCTTTAATCTAATCTTTAATCTAATATTTAATCTTTAATCTAATCTTTAATCTTTAATTCTTCTTTGACTTAAGATCATCGCAATAATTGCATTGCAGCCAATATTGCAATAAATAATGTTTATGTAACAATGCCATGAACAGTATAATTAATCTTTAATCTTTAATCTAATCTTTAATCTAATCTTTAATCTAATATCTAATCTTTAATCTAATATTTAATTTTTAATCTAACCTTTAATCTTTAATTCTTCTTTGACTTAAGATCATCGCAATAATTGCATTGCAGCCAATATTGCAATAAATAATGTTTATGTAACAATGCCATGAACAGTATAATTGACTTTTGTTTTTTTAAGACAGGCTGAGGGTACATTGTGGCTACCGACACCAACCAACCTAGACCAGAGACAATTACAAAACTAATTTCCAAAGTTTCAATGCCAGAAATTGAACTTGGAACTTCTGTTTAAGCACCTGGTCGAAGACCTAACTAACACCTTAACCACTAGACCAAGGGGTTGTCCAAAAGTTATAGAACTTAAAATACTGCCTAAAGTTTTTTTTTTATATTCTCGACTTCATTACCTACTGAAATATGTTATAAATATTTATCATAACATCACAGATAAACCTTTTGTAATTTAATAACTTTGTTGATTTGTTTTGGTTTGGTATTTACCAAAGGCTTCTGTTTGGGTTATCTAGTAGCTAAAGTTTATAACCCTGTGACGTTGCTTGTGTTTTAGGCGACGGTGGCCACCAACCATTAAGTGTATCGTCAGCCTGTCTGACAAACTACAAAAATAATAATTTAGTGTTTTTAAAATTACGACTTTAATCAAATCATTTTAAAATGACATTTTTTTAAAAAAATATTTATTTATTTATTTCATATCATTACAGCTACCGTTACAGGGCTACTACCCAAGACGATAGATTAGTCATTCTAATTTAAAATTCTTTCTGAATTCACTCAGTGAATTTATGTTGTTAACAAATTTATATTTTTAGCGATTTCATTAAAGCTGTATTTATGATATTGGTAATGGTTATCGTATGCATCGTATTCTCGTAGATCTTTATTACATACTAGCCGTCCGCTCCCGGCTTCGTCCGGGGTGCATTTTTTTTTACGTAAAAACCTTCCCTGATTATCCCTCTATCCATGAGTGAAGACAGAATTAAAATCGATCCACCCGTTCTCGAGTTTTGCGCTTAGCAACACATTTAGGGAACCATTTTTATATTATAGATTTAGTTCTATACATAGTGCGTATCAGCACTATTCGATATTGTAACCTAACCTTTACTGTAGCCTATAATTTAACTAAGGTTAGGACCTTCGCAAATGCAATAACGTATGTCTAAGTACAATTATTGCTTTACCTCAATGTTCCGTCTCGGGGAGTTCGTACGAGTTTTTTGGTCGGAAATCAAATAAAACCTACGCAGTAACTCAATCGTGTTAGAGGGATTTTTATTGGATTCAAGGGCACATTTTACCAACGAACCGATGTTGTAATCGGGGTTGTTTTTTAGCATTTTCATTGCCACTCTATTGAAAAAGAAAAAGAAATATTGACGACACGTTTGGTCTAGTGGCTAGTAACCCTAGCTGCTAACCAAACAGTCGCGGGTTCGAATCCCGCTAGGGGCAAGTGTTTATGTGTTTACATTTACCTTTGTACCTGAGTCATGGATGTTTGTATTTATAATATGTATGTATTTACAAAAAAAAAAGTAATCTATGTATTATATCAACTGTCTGGTATCCATAATACAAGCATTAGTTGCTTAGTGTGGAACTAGATGGTGCTGTGTGGAATGTGTGAAGATATTTATTTATATTTATTTATTTATTATGTGACATTACCTACTTACATAAAAATTAATTTATAAAGACTATATTGTTAGTGAAGTAGCACATAATGGAAAAGATCCGAAGGTAGGTCCGAATTAATACCAAATGAGCGATCGTCCATTGTGTGGTCTCCAAATGTATAACCTGTCGTTTGCCCTGCTGACTTGACTGACTATCAAAACATATTTGGAGCATATGTTTATTTTATAACTTATATAAAAAAAAATCAACTCTTTTTGCTTTTCTAGTTTTTGTTTTTTTAGTGTATTCTTTTTATTAGTATAAGTCTTTCTCTGTATAAAATTAGTGTACCAATTTGAGGAAAATGTTGTTAATTGTACTGTTTTACCTTTAATTTTTTGCATGTTTCTTTTTTCATATTTATTATACACGGTGTAATTGTTTGTTTTCCCAAATAAAATAAAATAAAATAAAAATCCGTGCGAAGCCAATGGTGGGTCTCTAGATACTCTCAAGATGTACCGGAGTCAGTGAGTCTAATTAGTGTTTGGACAAATTTGCAGTGAAATAACTTTTAATTTCAATATAAGTATATCTATATCTCAAGATCAAGTTCACGCCAACGAAGTCGTGTGCATCAGCTAGTTTATTAATTAATATACTAGCTGTTGCACGCGATTTCGCCGGCGTAATTTTATGTTACTCGATGATAACGTAGCTGACGCTATAGGTGAAAGAATTTTCAAAATCGGTCCAGTAGTTTTTGAATTTGTTCATCACAAACATACAAATCTTCTATTTTTTAAAATTAGTATAGATTTATTTTTAAAACTAGCTGGTGCCCACGACTTCGTCCGCGTCCAAAAATATTAAGTAGCCTATCCTGTGTCCCGTACGTCTGAATGTTTATCTACTAAGTTTCATGAAAATCAGTTAATTCGTTTCAGAGTTATGGAGGAACATACATACATACATACATACATACAGAAAAAAATTCTAAAAATCGTCAATTTAGTTTCAGTATCATGTATAGAGCCTATAAACACGATATCTCTGAAAACAAAGTAACTTACTCCATGACCGACCCTTACAGATTTATTATTAGTATTGATTGATAACAATTATTGTAGTTGATAGTTGATCCATTGAGATAATACTGCTGTTTTCATATTGTGCTTTTTCCGCTTCCACCTACGGTACCGTTAATTTTTCTTAGCTGGCAACATCGCGAGAGCACTGGGCGGCTTTTGATCACATACTGAAACAATTTCGTGGCTTTTGTCTACAATTGCAAACGACATTGAAAAACGGACTTTTTGTTTCGCTGAAATTGTTTCGGGACATATCAATTTTTCTTTCATACGGCGGTCACATGTAACTTTTTTTTATATAAATGCTCCGTAACAGTATCAAATGACAATATGATTTGGTATGACAAATTGTAGCGGGTTATAGTGACATAATGAGTACGGTTTTATATCGCATATTGCATTGACAGAACACGAAAACGTCACCCAATTCATTTATATAAACCGCAATAAAATAAAGGTAAATAAATGTAATATAAACCGCGAACGAGTGCTCAATACTGCCGACAATAAAATAAAACGAACAAATTGAAGTCGTCGTATCAATATTAAATTATATAGTGTCGACATTTACACGTAACATAAGGCGCAAACGGCAATGAAACTGAATTAACTGTTTTAATCTTTACAGGTAACATTTTATATATTACTGGATGTTTGCACGCGACTTCGCTTGCGTATCTTTATAAAATATAAAAATGTTATTCGCTGATAATGCAGTTTTGTATAGGTGAAAGAATTTTCAAAATCGGTCCAGTAGTTTTTGAGTTTATTCATTACAAACATACAAATCTTCTCTCTTTATGCGGATGTACTTTTTTTTGTAATTTTTTCTGTAAATTACATCTAAATCTGTGTGTGGATGCGTTCGATGTTCAGGTAAATAAATCCCTAAGGGCTATATTTTACCTAGACACCATGGCGGCGCAACCAGTCGCCGCTACCAACAAAATGTATACAGCTCTATAGACAGCTACTCACCTGGTGTCCGTTTGGTTCCGCAACCAATTTGGCGGCGCGACCAGCTCGGATGCGTGCACAGAATGTTACTTGTTGCGCCGCCACGCTGGTCGCGCCACCACTAGTTACTATAGCGCTGTCTCAGTGTGGTGTGGCGACTTTGGTGTTTCTATGGTGTCTAGTTTGGTAGCTGACGGACACCACGGTTTCGCAACTGGTTGCGCCGCCATGGTGTCACGGTGAAATATAGCCCTTATTACTAGGACAGAGAGAAACGGCATATTCTTAAAGTTACTGGAAGAAATCCTTTGGACTCGGAAGACACGGATTTAGAGTTCAATACACTATCTCCAGATGGCCGGCGTACCTCCACTTTCGGGTACGCCGACGGGTACGCTCTCCCTGTGTTGAACAGCCGTGATGTTCAACACACATCCATCTACGGCCGCGCTAGAAAGTAGTTTGGGTTCCGACATAACAACGTCTCCTATAGTGACGGATCTCCACGAGGATATCCCAACTTTAAAAAAAGGTTCCCTTATCATTAATCCTCATATGGTAGCCAATGCACTTGCAGCACCTATGGCGTTGCTTGTGTTATAGGCGACAGTAGTCAGACCATGAAGTGGACTGTCAGCCTGTCTGTCGACCTTAACATAAAGAACGACCACAGATGATCTGGTACTAGATTAATAATGCCGACAGACAACCTTTAATCACATTTATTATTGGTGTTTCAGAATAATCAATCAATGCTAATAATAAATCTGTAAGGGTCGGTCATGAAGTAAGTTACTTTGTTTTCAGAGATATCGTGTTTATAGGCTCTATACATGATACTGAAACTAAATTGACGATTTTTAGAATTTTTTTCTGTATGTATGTATGTATGTTCCTCCATAACTCTGAAACGAATTAACTGATTTTCATGAAACTTGGTAGATAAACATTTGGACGTACAAGACACAGGATAGGCTACTTTTTTCTTTTTCAACGCGGACAAATTTGTTTTTATTATCTGTAGTTCCACAAAAATCTAACAGATGGCGGTGTACGGCGCACGGGTACAGTAATTACTCATATATTTTCTTTTTCAACGCGGACGAAGTCGCGGGCACCAGCTAGTTCAGAATAATTTCTGGAGTTTACAATTCTCACATTTGATCATATAAGTAACGTCAGGCATACAAATTATGTATTTATTATTTCCATTTCCATACTGTTGTCAGGTTTTATTGTCATGAAATTGGGCCGTAAACATCGAGATCGAGGTTTTTACAGTCGACGCAGCGGAACATGCAGTAAATTCACGACTTTCATAATGGGAGCTAATCAAATTCAAATTTGATGACCTCTGTTAAGTATTGAGTGGATATTAGGAGATTTATTGCTTTCAACCCGAGTAGCTTTCTATTGGTGAATTGTTAAATAGTTTAGCTATTTTCACAGTCCCTTAAATACCTAATATCATTTCAAATGTTTTCTTTCTCGTGACAACTAACAAGAACAAGGAATTCTAAACAAACATACCTACAACAAAAATGCTGTATAATATAGCAAAAGAAACAAGAACTGTTACCACAGGCTTCTGTAGTCTCTAAGCTGTCTGTAAGGCAGCAAGGCAACCTTCTTTTTACAAAAGACCACTTTGATAAAATTAATATGTATCCAGTCGCGCTTCTTGTGTTCCCTTTCATTCATTTTATTGATACCAACACTACACTCTCCTGGCATATAGAAATCATATCATATTGCCTTGGATAATTTTCGTCAATTTAAAAATAATTCATTCAATTAAGTTACAAGTAGTCTGCAGAGTTTAATATGATTAAGGATATACTTAGGAGATATTTAAATGGGCTATGGCAGTCTTCATCAATGTCGATAGGTATAGGTAATCACAGGGACATTCTGATTTTTTTTTTTAATAAAAATATTCACTAAAAACCGCTACGTTGCGATACTAGGCAAAACCGAGGGAATGTTATAATAATAGTAAAATCCACCCCTCTCGTCCTAATGCAATGCCACCGCAATTGCTCGCAAATCACCGGACCCGCTCGTAAAACTATCGCTAATCCAATCACGTAACTAGCTCACAAAAAAATCACTAGAACATAAAGAAGCATTCATATTTTTTGGCTCACGTCTAGAGCAGGTTTTTTATAATAACAGTTAGAATACTAATAGAATGAGGAGCCAAGTTTGTCAAGTTTTGAAAGCGAATGCCCCTGACTAGGGTCTCGAGTTTGATTCCTAGGAAAGCTAACTAATTTTTCAATTATTTAACACAGATTTAGTTTGTTTTAAGTTCTAAGTTTATTTTCATAATCTTTATAAAATTTTCATTTTCAGTTACATCTAATTTATATTATACACGGTAAAAAACATTTCTGTGGCCCAAATACAGCACAGCAGATTGATTATAGCAAGTTTGATTCCCGATTGAACCGTTAAGTGTTTTTCTATTTCATTTGTAAATTTTTTAATATATATTATCTATTAACTCTTTAAAAAAATATTAATAAAATAATCAAATTTAAAAGTACCTGGCCTTTCTCTTCAAACGATTGGTGGCAAAGTATTTTGTCAAACAGTTTGTATTGTATTGAGATGAGATTAAACCTAAGTAATTAGATGTTGAAATGCGAAGTCAACTAACCGCAAAGGTGAATTCTAATCCATATAATAGTGATTCAGTTAGACAAGATAGATGTGTTAATCTGTCTTATGGCGGCCCAGTTCGGTATTGGCATCCAAATTGTGTGTAAACCTTGTTTGTATTAGTGGCCCGCACTTAGTCCTCCGTAATCTGATTAGTGGCATGCATTGCTTCGGCCGATCGTTATGTCATTGTTACATAGAGAGAATGTAACTATAGAAATGATTTTACTAGTTATATTTAACTATTTAGTTATTAGTTATATTTAGTTATTTTAGGAGTTAGAGAACTATTATTACATATATGTTAAAATTGCATTCATTAAAAATATGTATATTTAAGCTTGTGTAAAAAAATGTGTTTTTGTACAAATAAAGATTATTATTATTATTTAATGTATATGAAAATTTTAAAGTACTATAAATAAATAAATAAAAAAACATCTTCACACATTCCACACAGCACCATCTAGTTCCACACTGAGCAACTTAATGCTTGCATTATGGATACCAAACAGTTGATATAATACATAGATTACTTTTTTTTGTAAATACATACATATTATAAATACAAACATCCATGACTCAGGTACAAAGGTAAAATGTTATCACATAAACATTGGCCCCTAGCGGGATTCGAACCCGCGACCGTTTGGTTAACAGCTAGGGTTACTAGCCACTAGACCAAACGTGTCGTCTAATATCTAGTGCCATTTGACATTTGACTTATTATTGTACAGGAATGACTGATGAATCTAGAAAATAAGTGCTGCTGTCAACTTGTACAGCTGCTACTGTAGTGTATTTAAATAAACTATATTTTATTTATGGTATAAACTTGGGATTAGTTTATAATGGCAGGCAAACCGCATAGTGGAATGGCACATTGCGTTTCGCAGTCATTAGGGTAGCCTGTCTGGCGGCAGTAACCACCCTCTTACAGAAGACCACCTTGAAATAAATTGTTATTATTGTTTTTTGATGTGTGCTGTTGTGTTCCGATGAGTGTGTAAGGAATGACAGAGCCCATTTCTCTGTCTTTTCTAAACCCTTATTCTCAATTCCACATTATTTCTGCAACGCACTTACAGTATCTATGGCGTCTTATAGGCCACCTACCATCAAGTGGACCGTCAGCCTGTCTGTCGACCTAACATAAAAAATAAAAAGTTTCATTTTTGTGTCAATAAAATGTGGATATAAACTGATTTTTTTACGCGACGTTTCTTTATCTAGTGAGTTGATTTATGTGGACCCTTCGTTCGATACAAATTTTGGGTAATACTTGAAAGGGTTCTGTGGGCGTACGAATTTATTATTCCTTTGCAATTTTTTTATTTTATTTATTACCTTGGTGTTTTCAATTCTTCTTATCTCACGCAGTTAGATTATTCTATTGGGTGAATGAAATTTATTGAAATTTTGTTGTGAACGATTTCGGTTGAAAGGAAATTTGTCTTTATTAACTTTTCCTTTGTGTTAGAGGAAAGATACAGTAGCTTTTATTGTATTTATATTTTTGTAATCTTACGGATAAAGGTAACATCAATAAAGCGAATATAGATAAATAATCTCTGTATACTAATATTTTCAAAATACTGGCGGTTTAACATAATATTTATATTCTCATATGCTGCTAACGCTGATAATATAAAAAAAAATTGTGGAGGGTATTATTAGTTATAGTCTAGCTTTCTTTAATTAAACAGCACAAGTGCTTATATTTCTAATTGATCTACAAGAGAGTGATTAGTGATTACTATGCGGTTAACAGATACATGATTGGGAAATTTAGTTGGATTTTTAGCCAAGTTTTTTAAAAAAAAATTTTTTTTGAGTTTTTACAAACTTAGCCTAAGG
Organism: Synanthedon andrenaeformis; assembly: GCA_936446665.2. Taxonomy (NCBI): domain Eukaryota; kingdom Metazoa; phylum Arthropoda; class Insecta; order Lepidoptera; family Sesiidae; genus Synanthedon; species Synanthedon andrenaeformis. The sequence goes on from OW387788.2 coordinate 11,995,514, forward strand.
ACTCCTCTTCAGCCGTCGGCTCATATGTGATGCATATATCAATAATATTTCCAATATCTTCTCTACTTGAGAATAAGAGAAAACAACATTACAAGACAATTGTGAATTGTAACCTCTCGTGTCTCTTCTTCCTGTCAATAATGATCTGAAACGAAACGTAATCTGGACTAAGAGCCAAAATCTCATGATAAATTGGTCCTGTAACTAACCAAACAAATTAGATCCCTGCGCGTAAGTTACGCGAACGTTACAAGAGCTCTGGTCTATTTGGTTGTTTTCGAGCTGCGTAATCATTGACATCATTTGTCAAAGTTTCTTCAATATTGAATTCTGTCACTTCTTATTTCCGTTTTCATTATTCATAACAACCAGATGTCTCTATTTTGCGTGAGGAACGTCTTTGTTAAAGGATTTCTCATTTTTTTTTATAACAAACATTAACAGCAAACAAAACTTAGAAAAAAACAAGAAAGGTTAAAAAGTATATCTACATGTTAATCATACAAAATGTCACAACATATTTATTTTTTTTAATGTACAGACGGCTCCTTTAAGACTTTATTACATATATGTATAGATGATCCCTTTTTCTTATAAAATATTAACCAAATAAAAGCGGATATACCTACATGCAAGCAGAAAAATATATATTTGTTTCCAGTAGTGTTCATTGGAGATGCTTAAATTTGCTTAATGGCATTAAAAATACTTCAAATGAAAATTATCAAAGGAGCAGGAGAATCTTTTGCCTCTTTGTAAAAGGAAATCACAAATCTCATTTCTTGCTGGAACTTTTCATCGTATTAAATAATGCAAGTAGATGCAACGGTAGACTGATGTTATTACATTCCGACGACATTTTTCCTTACAACTTATGAAAGAAAATTAATATTTTTAAATCGTTATTAGACTTGAAATCTTTGAAATCTAAAGTCATAAACTGAATAGTCCTTCTAACGGATGCAACAATCACCTTACGGAAGACTTTTTTCAAATAATGTCTGCAACTATGTTGTATTTAAGTGCTAGATCTACTCTTACATACTTCAAACTGCAATTATCTCTCCTTGTTCATTTCTGAACACCATTTTAGTGATTTCTGATTTTTTTTTATGACTTCCTATCAAATCGGCTGTCTACTTGAACGTTATTATATTATCACAAAAAAAAGATCACAAAAAAATTCATCATCAAAAACTTCATCATCGTGTGAATGTTAAAGATTCTCTTCTCGGCCTCTCATACAATAAATAGAGTGAGACGATTAAAAAAAGTAAAATATAAATTTATTATTTAGTTTCCAATCCGTTTATGGCCCACGGATAAATCAGGGAAGTATAGTTATTAGTGCTATTGCAGCACCGAACACGGTGAAAAAACAGCATGGGTGCTATTGTGTTTCGGTGAGTGTGTAAGGGCTGACGGTCCATCTAGTGGACCTTATCATAAATAAAAAAATTATAAATATACTTTGCCCGCTCTGTAGTGAAGCTGCGGGCCAGCTAGTCTATGATAAAGGTACGTATTCTTTACCTTCACCCATAAATTCAGTCAATCTTTACAGTTATAAATTCAGACAATAATAAGCGTGAGACAATGCATAGTAAGCATAATAAAAGGCATAATAGAAAACTAAAAAAAGATCACTTAACAACGTGTCAATTTCAAAAAAATCCTACTACACAGAAATACTTTATAACAAAAAGGATAATTTGTATAAACAAGTGACAGTCAGCGGACAGATAGCGATGATGACGATTCCCCTTGTCAATTTGACGCATGTTCCGTGTCATTTTGACATGGGTTCGCTGTCAATGTCATACCTCAACGACGCGGGCATTCGAGCGGAGGTATCTCATAGATGTTTGATTAGCCCCAATTAATTCAATATTCATGTACTTCGGATAATACCTATAGTTGTGTATGTGTGTACAGAGGCATTACATGTTACTCGAAACTGATTATTATGACGCAATCTGTCTTGTTTATATTTACATCTGAATTCTAATTGAAAATGTTAAATCGTTTTTACCACAGTTAATCACAGGTAGATTGACCCTTGACCTGTGCTACTTGCGGCTCACTAGTTTTGTTTTTTTTTTTTTAATGGTATTTATTGAATTATAATTATATCTATCTATGTTGTAAAAAAAAATTAAGATTACTAAATAAAATACGTAAGTATAATCATACCAATAATGGTTTATAACAGGTTGGTTTATATTATTACTTGAAAACACTTCTCAGGGTTTTCGGATAAAAGGTTTCGGACAAAAGTCTATTTTATGAAAACTAATAAAAAATATCGCTACTGGCCAAGGCGTAAATAATCCTGGGACAATCCGATTACGGCTTAAATAAATTTGGAATTTAACCTATGAAAGTGCCTTTTGAAATTCTATTTTTACGGTCTCGACAAGGACCGAAGGACGATAAATATGTGATAACTGCTTTAATGACAGTTTATTAAAAGGATTTATAAAAAGCGTTTATTTCTTGCATATTTATGAAAGTCATACACAAGGCCCAGAACTCAACTTAAAATAGAAGTTAATAATATACACTTTAAACGAAAATATGGCTTATATACATCGCAACGTCACCGGTAAAGAATCATTAAATTCTATTTGACTGTTGTAAAGAAAAATTGAAATATAATCGTGTAATAAAAGGTTAGAAATCACCCAGCCTTTTGATTGTTTATAGCACTTGGTAGAAGTGTTTTCGTTACTTAAATGTTACAAACATTTCAGGCAATCGAATTTTGAAAATTTTATTTAATATTAACTTGACCTTAATAAAGTACTAGTTGATACAAATAAGAAAATGGACGGGCCCAGAATAGAACCCTGTGGAACGCCATATTTATCACAATACTCTTAGAATCCAAATAAGCATATAACTAAAAATTCCAATTCCCTTCTTCATAGTAATGAAAAAAGGCATTGTTTTATTTTTACTTTAGTTCCTAAAAGACATCATTTAAAACTATGAAGCATCGTCGACTGTTTAACAAAGTAACAATTTGTTTTAATGAGTTCTTAATTAGTTTCACTAAGTTTTCTGCCGCGTCTTGTTTTTTAAGCCCCATTTAAGAGTTCTGATGGCATTTCCTTAAGAGTTTGGTTAAGTATAATTTTATGACGTTGTATTTTTTACATGAGGATATATAGGCAGCCCATGGGATAAACAATATTCCCTTTGGATTGAACCTATAGATCCTGAGGTGACCGTATAGTTGAAATTATAGAAGTTATTTTCTACAATTCCAAATTAGTTACTCAAAATTAGTGGCGATCCCACTGTAGATTAGTCTGAAGTGGTTAATAGTATTTTTTTTTTCAATGTGATAATATTTTCGTAATTAGCTGTTTACTTTCCTGTCATAATATTATAATATCGAAACAAAATTGTCTATTCGATCATCATGTATTTTATCATTTCATATTACCACCAGCAGTTAATAATGAAATTATTATAATAAATGTTAAACATTCACACAAAAGTCTAATATAATACGATTTCCAACAACCAGAAAATATATACTTAATTAAAGATTGCATCTGCGAGAAGGCAGTTCTTAAAATACCCCGTCCGCTCATTTATTGTACATTCAGCTTTAAAGAGCTCTAACAATATGGGCCACGTTAGCGATTACCCGACCAAAAATGAGGAGTCTATAATTGCCTCATATTTCATGCGGCTCCGTGGCACTTCAATTTTATAAGGTTCATTATAATCTAAGGCGATGTCTCGCTTTTAAAATATTGTCAACAGTGAATCAATATATATATTTTATAGCTAACTTTTTAAGTTACCACTTTTCGCCGAAGGTCATGATTTTGGCCGACTATCATGCTTGTCTTTAACTTTTCAATTTTACAAAACTCCTTCTGCCTTCGATGTTACTTTCATCATTAGCCGTAGAATACGATATACGTTAGCCTCTCTTTTCATGTCGAAATTTTCATTTATTTACTATGTTCATAATTTCCATTTACAGCAACTTAGTTTGTGACTTTTTTTTATATAAAGGACTTATATATTTCGGACTCACCGAAAAACACACGACAGCACACAAACTGTCGAAGTAAACATTCGTATACATTTTTAGAAGAAAAGGTATAAAAATATGCAATATAATTTCTTTTTCCTGATGCAAAAGATTTTTTAAATGTGACATTTCCAGATGCGCTTACTTTGCATTTTATAAACAAGAAAGACGCCACTGTTTGCAATCAACGGACAGAATTGTGCAAGAAAAAGCTGCGCTGTCGAAATTATGCAAATATCCATAAATTACATAAAAAACAAGTGTAGCGAATAATTTTTGTCCTTCGCTGCAATCAGTATTTGCAAGTAAAGCGGACAAAAACAGAATAAAATATGAAGTTAAGGTAATGTTTTATACATATTTTCTCCAAAAGATAATATGTAACATAGGTATTCTTGTATCACTAGGTATTCACAAGACTGTTTGGATCACTAGAAATAGATTTTGGCCGATTCTCAGACCTACCCGATAAGCACACAAAATTTCATCAAAATCGGTCCAGCCGTTTCGGAGGAGTTTTGCAACAAACACCGCGACACGAGAATTTTATATATTAGAAGATTTGATACGAATATTATGATGGACAGAACAGAACACAAATGTTTCGTTCTGGCTTTCTGTAAAGGAGTGGTCACTGTGACCAGACGAAGGGAATTATAACGTAGTGGTTAGAACAGTAGAAGCAGTAGCTTGTCACTTTCTCAACAGTGATGAAACCCAAAATCATCCCAAAATGATAAGCTTGGCTATTTATTGAAACTTGGTTATTGAAACAAATTTGGTAACATACTTAAATACGAAAAGTTCACGGACTAATTTCGGACAGAAGAAAGAAAAAGAAAAAAAGAGAGGTGGAAGAAAAATTTCCACCTATCCCTACCTACTGTATAAATATTATATTCAGTCCTACGTAATAAGTAATACTCCGTGTTAGTAGAATATTTTATATGTCGAAATTTCAAAAATACGTTTTAAAATTTTTATTATTTTAAAAAGTTATTTAAACAAGCTTGAAAATAAAAACATCTTTACAAATAGAAACATGGTTAAAAAGCATTAAGTGGTTATATTTGAATGGTTTGAGTAATTTACTTGAGTTTTTCATTCACACGAAAGTATTCCAAAGAGGTATTCAGACAACTGTATTTCTAAGTGCATTTTAATTCAGGAATGAATAAAACGAATGAATGAATAAGTATAGTACATCAAGAAAATTTTTATTCTTTTTAAATTGCCAAAAAGATGGTTTTATTTATCATCTACTGTATTAATAAAAATATTATTTTGTAATTTTTATAACACTGAGTAGTTATTCAGAAACAAAAATCTCGTACTCTCGGGTACCGTAACAGTAATAAAGATTCAATAAATTATTGCTCATACATTTTGTCAAGCATTAAGAGCGTTCATCAATTAAAATCACGCTGGAGTCAAAATTTATGATTTCAGTAGTTTCAGATGTTTTAGTTTGCAGATAAGATGTTAACGTCATATTATTTGTAGTTGTATAATCTAGTAAATAGCTGAAAAATATTTTAAAGTGAATTTTCATTAGAACATTTTTAAACAGCCCTTTTTTAAAACTAGCGGTCGACGGCCTACGCAGATAAATACCTATACAAGTTATTAAAAAAATTATAACACAATCTTTTAGAACATTAATGACTTCACATACTAGGTCCAAGAAAATACAGAAATATCTCAAATTTGATCCTAAAATAACACGTTTAATATCACGAAAAATTACTAAAAGTGACACTTTTGATTATACTTTTCTTGAATGAAAATTTACAGAAATCGTATGTTTTTTTCGACTATTATCTAATAAATGATATGAATTTTTGGAAAATAAATATTTTTATAATTTGCCGCATATAATTTTACTAATATCTCGCTTCTGCGTCGACCGTCGACCGCTAATTTTTAAAAAAGGGTTGCTTAAAATCAGTTCTAATGAGAAAAGTATCCCAATATTTTAAAATATTTTTCGACTATTATCTAGATTATAAAACTACAAATAATATGACGTTAATATCTTATCTGCAAACTAAACAAATCATGGCATTATGATCCGCCGGGAATCATAAATTTCTGATTCTAACTCTGTAACGGCCTTAAGTATATTTTTATTTTTCAACGCGGACGAAGTCGTGGGCACAAGCTAGTAATAAATAAGAGTGAAATTCATTCGTATGTACAACAGTTCCCTTATGGATGTTTCCGCACGCATGTGTTTCAGATTAATATCAACATCGCCAAGTTTACCGATTAGCTTAAGTTTGGTTCTCTCGTAGACAGATAATAGTCAATGCTTATATAGATTACCGCCATTATTTCTAAACGTATTTACTAAGACGTCAATGGGAGCTTTGCTATCGATATGAAAATAAAACTAGCTATTTGACACGATTTTGTTAACGTCTAATTAATGTTTCGATAGAAGAAAGGAAAAAAAAACTTTAATAAAATATATTCACATAATAATCTTAGTATAAAATAATTAGTAAAACATCTTTTAATACTAAGATTTTATTGAGTATATTTTTATCAATACTAATAATAAATCTGTAAGGGTCGGTCATGGAGTAAGTTACAATAGGTACTTTGTTTTCAGAGATATCGTGTTTATAGGCTCTATACATGATACTGAAACTAAATTGACGATTTTTAGAATTTTTTCCGTATGTATGTATGTTCCTCAATAACTGAAACGAATTAACTGATTTTCATGAAATTTGGTAGATAAACATTTGGACGTACGGGACACAGGATAGGCTACTTTTTTTCTTTTTCAACGCGGACGAAGTCGCGGGCACCAGCTAGTTTATTTTATAAAGGTGTTGTAGCGTATAATGGCCGCGGTTTACATTTTAACAAGATTAGTATACACTAGCAGTTTTTGGTAGAACCAAAAACAAAATTCAAAGTTTTTTTAGGTATAAGGGGTTGCAGACTGACTAACAATAACACAACAGCACACGTGCTGTTCTTTCATAGTGCTTTTTTCGACAGGGTGTTTTTAGAGCTGCCAACTCGGCTAAACAGTTTTCAGTTATATGGAAAAAAAAGTGTGAAGATGACAATACATATAAGACAAAATATACAATATAATAATCTTTCTATCACCTAATGTTTGTTTATAATATCAAGTGTGGTATAAAATTTTTAAATTCTAATATCGAGTGAACTCTGCAATACTTTGAAACCATCTGAACCTGATGTGAAGATATTCTAATAACAAACCGAGACATAACAAAGATACGTGACACACAGATCTCTAATTTATATTGTATATTCATAGATACTATATTGAACAATATATATAATTATATTACTAGTGGCCCGCTCCCGGCTTCGCACGGGTGCAATTTTTTACTCAATCCAGCTGATAAAATTACCTTACATCGCCATCTGTTAGAATCTTTTGGAACTCACAGATAAATAATTGCTGGATTGAATAGGTATCAACAGATGGCGCTATGTTAATAATATTATATAATTTGCAAAAAAATAATAAACAAAATGAGATATAAACTATCCTATCTTTTAAGTTGGACCAAACTACATATAGTTACGAAATTTTATCAAAATCGGTTCAGTAGTTTGGGAGTTCATCGGGGACAAACATGTGACACGTAATTTATATATATACATAAGGATTAAGAGACAACTTACCAAGTATGTGTCATAGTTCCGCGTAACTTTATAAAATATAGACTATGTTACTCAATGATAATGTAGCTTCCTATAGGCGAAAGAATTTTCAAAATCGCTCCAGTAGTTTTTGAGTTTGTTCATTACAAACATACAAATCTTATAATATCAATATAGACTTGGATTAGTATAGATTATAGATATAAGATTAAAAATAAAATAATTATCTAATTTAAAAATTAATATTTTCTCCTCTGTTTTAATCTCGAATTTTTGTAATTATTTATATATATTTTGAAATTTGTGTTTTAAAAAATTAAAATTTGTTTTGATATTGTATCAAAAGTAGTGTTATAATAGATATGTCAATAAATAAACTTAAAACTCATATGTAGTTAAAATATTGAACTGAATATATCAGCTTGTATTGTTATCATATGGGTAAGCTTTTTTCAAAATTTTTCTCTAGAATTTCATCTGAATGGAAAAAAAAAAAATCTATCTGAAAGCCTGGAATTAAAAGCAAAAGTGTACAATTAAATAACTGTCATTTTATAAGCAGTCGTAAACCTGTTGGCTGCATTATGAAATAGTCAAGCGTTTATTGGTGTAATGAAAGACATCTGAAGAGCAAAGGAACATTTTATTCGTCGATGAGAACGTTTAGTTGCCATTTATTAATGGAATTGAACATCTGCTCCAACAGATAAAAATGTTTTGTTCTTTCTCCAAACAGAAATAATGATCGCTGTGTCTTCTAAACACTTCAACAAATAAAAATAACTAAAAAAACAACTTCCTCTGGCTATTTTTGATTCTGAAATGTGCGTTAAATTTAGAATTGTCCAATGAGAAACGTGCCTAGTTAAAATTAGACTATTGAGACCATTAACATTCATATCCGTTAGTAATTATGGTCAAAAATTATGGATTTCTAGGTTTCCTAGATTTCCTCGCCATTTCTAATTCAAATTTAATGTGTTCATCATGACGAATGCTGGTCATTTTAATTCATAAGCTAACGGTCTATTCGATGGTAAGTGGCTACCGTAGCCAATAACACAAGCAACGCCACAGGTGCTAGATGTGCGCTTTCGAAATTTAGTATAGCATAGAGAAATGTGCTTTAGCATCTATTACTCAATGGCCGAAACTCAGCAGCACACGTGCTGTTATTTCACACTGTCTGTTCACCTCTTTTTACAAAATAAGCTTATTAATTACTGTACGAATCTGGGGCACCGTTAGTTTTGAGTAAAAAATATTTTTTTTGTATGCTGGATAAAAATTACTAAATGCTAGTACTGAATACGCGATTTTTTTTTATCAAAGCCTAAAGTTGTTGAAGTTAATACCTAAAATAACTTCCGGAATATAAAGGGATTTCGTTTTTGAAAACGTTTAAAAGCGCCGGAGAAGACTCAATCTCATTTCATTTTATTTAGAGCAAAGAATTTTCAATTAAAATCTGCGAAAAAGTTGTTTTGTTGTTCCCTTGTTTTGACTACTTCGAGCTTTGTCTCAAGATTGAATAAGTTGTGTAAGCATCGTATTGATTTCTCTTTGAATAGGGGAACTGCAAATAAATGTTAATTAAGAGAATTCTTCATTAAAATCTTATTTAAACTATTACATTAATTGTATCTTCTAAGAGAATTTATGTGCTAACATGGCAGGTTCCATTCAAGCGTAGTTATAGCTCATTAAATGATAATTTCATAGCAATACAGTCCTTTCACAACGTCCAAATTATTGTCTCTTAAAATACTCAAGTAATTTTATTTTACTACCAGCTCTCAAAGCAAATTTTATGAAAAAAAAAAACTGCCAAGAAACTTTAGTACTGTAAATAACTACACAAGTATACACTAAACAAAATATTTCGCCATCAGACCTAACCAGACCCATCAGTCAAATAATCATTATATGAGTAATAGCCTTTTGTACATAATTTCTGTTTTAGTACTTCTTTTGTAAAATCGTAGTGTTTTCATATGACTTATTGTATATATATTTTCAATATCTTTATTTTGAACTTAGCCTATTTTAGTTGACTGATAAATCTGTTTGGATTCTGTTAGGATTCATATTATTTATATAGGTAATTACGTTATTTCCTTATATTGCTTACATATACAAGAAAATGTGTCTTTCTGCGGTTTAAAAGAGTTGTATTCTCATATAAAACTTTCACATAATAATAGACTTAGACCAATAAATTTTATTACAAAGTATGGAATGGAATATATGCACGTTTGCCACCTTTAATAATAATAAAAATAATATGCGACAAGTTGTTAAGAGCAATTGTTAATTAAAGGTTTGTTCATTAACATGACTCACCTATAAAAGATAAATAAATAACATTTTATTAAAAACTTTAACAAAAGTATTATAAATACAGTAATAATAGTGTTCGAGACCTGCAGCGACATCTAATGACGGACCGAGTCAACGCGTGTGTCGTCTACCCCACATAATCGTTTAATATTACATAATAATATGTCACCTTCCTACCTCACATATTAATAATCTCAAAAATCATCACCCAAGAAGTCAAGAAGTCGACTGGCTCCAACAAATAAAAAAAAAATTCATAGAAAATTAAAGTGAATTATCGAACGCCAAAGCGCATGATTGACTTATGCTAAAACGCAACCCTTATCCACTATTTGAATCTTTTATTATGTTGTCGGAAGACGTAGTGTATAAAATAGGCCATTAATCGATTCTTCTATGAAAACCACTTTAAATTATTTAATGGTATTCATCGAGCCAGAAAGAATTTTTTAAATTTACTGAAACGATTCCTTTTTCAATGGCTCCACGAGTCGATGAACACATTTAAATATTTAAACGTAAAAGTGTATATATTTAAATATTCTTGAAAAAAAAAATATAATGAAATATAATTTACCTGTTTAAAGTAACAACAAAAATCAGTGCTTAAATAATCAGCATGGCTGTCTCACTAGCTTAAGGCTAAGTTCAGATGACCGCGCGGTACAAGATCTAAACAGTGTGTCTTTTCTACATAACCGCGCGATACGGCGCGATACGGCGCGATACGGCGCCATATCGCGCGATACCGCGCGCTGTCGTACAGTTGATCCGCGCGGTTAAGACGGACAGACGCATAAATCAAAATGTTGATGCCAGGCCAGACTGCCGCGCGTAAAATGCTGTCATGTGAATGCTTCCACCGCGCGACGCCGCGCACCACGCAGTCATCTGAACTTAGCCTAAGAAGTTATATGTTTATTTCGAAATTTAAAAGACACTAAGCGTACCTGCGCACTTAGCGGCCAGTCACTGAGGCCAATAAGATCTTGTTTTACTTTTATCAGCCAATGAGAGAGAAGTTAGTCGGTCAATGTGGCCAATGAGAGGCCAATGAAGCTTGCCCGTGGCGACCTGGCTGCTTGTACGCTAACGCACAAACGCCATACTACTTTACGATGTTTAACATAAAACATAAAGAAATGAAAATCACATAAAAATCCATTGCATAATTCAGGAGAGCTAATCTAAAAAACAAAGAAATAAATTTTAAGGGCCTCTTTCACCAACTACAAATAAAGTGTTGATTAGTTACTTTTCAAGTAACGCTAAATGGCGAGTAAGTGTTACGAGTATCTTGTTTCAATTTCATTGAAATTACCCTTAAGTAATACTGCTCGAAGATGGTGAAACTCGTACGCTTTCTTACCGGTGACTTTAAATGGCGGTTAGCCTACTTGACACTTTACTCAGAGATGGTGAAAGGGGGCCTATCCTATTTAATTCAACAATAAATAAAGGAATTTATAGCATTTTAACGTATATAAAAAGCATGAAAGATGTGAGCATTATTATTAGTCGATACTTAGCTTCTCATGAAAAATGTATCACAAAAATCGACAATTACACAAATGTTACTGTATAAAAAATCCCGAAGGCCCACAAATTACAGCCTCTTTTTCTCTTCGATAAAATACGAGCGAGACGAAATCCCCGAATCCCGGGGGTTGTTATAATTAATGCGATTTTTAACTGAGTTTATGCGAAAATGGAAATTTCTCGCAGATTGCTACTGAATGGACCCTCAGGGGGCGAGTTCTTCACAATTTGCTTCGGACTTCATTGACTGGTGTGATATCGTCTGTATTTTGATGTACTGAATAAACTTTTTAAGTAAACTTTTTTGGATGAGTGGTTTGGGTTTATGATTCTCGGCAGGGTCAACTTTGAAAATATTTTTCAAAGTTGGCTCTGATCTAGATTTGAAAATGAGTGTGACATGGCACACTTCGATAGCGCACTTGTGTTATAGACTGTCAGACTGTCTGTCGACCTTAACATAAAAGAATAGTTTTGGGTTTTGAATGTATTCGTGTGTATAGATTAGTGGGGTTATAATTGTATATATGTTTACTTAAGATTATAATTAATTAAATAGTTAAAACTATGTAGTAGAAAAATATCGACGAATTTCAATATATAAATATATTTTAAAAAACTTTTCTTTTCTCTGATCAAGGTACCTTTAAGTATCATATAATAAATACCTATACCGATATAAAGCCTGTCGATTATCAACTAAATAACTAATCAATCAACGTTCTAAATACATCATACTGTATTATACAGTATACTTACTGTACAGCTTACTGTATACTGAGGAGTGTTATAAACTGTAACACAAAGCCTGTCAATGGCAAGGTGTTAACTTAAAAAGTACAGTAAAAGAGAAGTCCTTTGGGACTCGGGACAAAGCAACCCTAATTAGTTTCAAGAATACTGAAAACATTTTTCAATATTCAATAATAATTTTAAAGAATCTTAATTTCCATTATAAGTAGACCAGTTAAAAATTTGATTTCGACAATCATTTGATTTGTTAGAACTGCTTCTGATAACTGTTAATTATTTTATTGTATTTCTATTATTTTTTCTACAAAAGATTACATGTAAAGGATTGACTTTATTGTCAGTAAGCAATTCGTTCATCTGGTGTTGCATGCGTTAACGAAGTTACAGTAGCCACACGTAGCAAATGTGATTACACTGGACATGTATGTATACGCTACTACAGGACTCAGGACGTTACCAAAACGTCACACAGCAACTATACTATATATTATATAAACTATATAATATTATACAACTATATAATACTACTTAGAACTAAAAAAAAAATTATGAAAGAAAATTGTATTCTAAAGAAAATGTAAACTGTATTATTATATACACAGTATTTACAATTTATTTAGTATTTAGTTTGTCTTGCCGACAATAATACATGAAAATTAATCAGTTTTTCCAATGTTCATTACCTTTACATAGAATGTATAATTCATTATTTAAAAATTATTAATTAATTAAATATTTATTTGAAAAGATAAACTTTCGGAGTATTCTTGTCTGATTTTTGTAGATTTCTATTATTAATTTAATTTATTAATTATATTCTATTCCTAGATTAATTTAAATAATTTAAAAAAATAATGTAGGTACTTAGATAAATTAATAATAAAATTTCAAAAGAGCCATTACAAAACGTTTGTTCCACCCAGACAACCAAGTTTGATAACTGGTTAACTAGATGCACTATTTCTTCCGCAGAGATAACCAGTTACAATTTTTTTTTATAATATAAAGGTGGCAGACAAGCTGGCGGCTCACTTGACGGTAGGTGGTTACCGTCGCCTAAGGACACAAGCAACACCAAGGGGAGTGCTAGTGCGCTGCCTACCCTGTAGGTATTTGTTTACCCCTCGCTTGAAAATATGTTAATTCTGAAGTCTCTGAAAAGAAATTAAGTGAAACGGCAATAGTGGAGCTTAAATAATTGTACATGTAAAGATAATTTGGAGCACTCGTGTTTCCAAATCGGGTGTCCTGTGTTGTGTTCATCTCGGAAGTAGCTCCGCTGACAGTGACGAGGGTACAGCGTTATTATATTTGACGTTGAAATTAACACGTCGCGTCGCCAGTGACGTCACTCAACTAATTAACCCGATCGCTAATCTTCGACACCTGTGGAGTCAGTTTCAATTACAATTAATGCAATATTGGAATACAGACGATCGATCCGCTTCTTGCATTGCTCAGTCGAACTTTGAAGTGGTGTAAACCAGTTGTCATAGCAATTCCAACTAATGAAGTATGCATTTGAACCTGAACATAGTAACTCTTATTTTATCTGTGCCTGAACTATGCATATGCAGGTGATATAGAGGACTACAGATGATACAGGGACTGTAGGGACTACAGACTTGATTTATATTAATTAGCTCTAGAGACTCCTCCGAAGGCGAATTTATTTATAACCTACATATAAGTGTATAGACTATATCAATACTAATATTATATATGTGAAAGTAACTTATTTGTCTGTCTATCTGTCTATTATTATCTTTAACTGCTAAATCGATCATTATGAAATTTTAGATACAAATCAGGGATACAGGAAAGAAAATAGACCTTTCATCAAAGAAAAAGTAATGTTTCCGAGGTATCTAAAAATAAAAAAAAACTATGGCGGCCTCACTGTTGTCAACAGTAGCACATCAATTAATGTGCCAAGTTTTATATTACTCATACACAGTCTCAGGTGTTATATATTTTTTTATTTTTAAACGCGTATAAAGTCGCGGAAAGGTTACCACAGAATGTATAATTGCATATATAATGAGTGTTCATATTGAATAATTCGAACCATACGAGCCTGGTTATATCATGGAACAATCCATCCAGAGAGTTAATTAATTTATTTATTTATTTATTTACTAGCGGCCCTCTCCCGGCTTCGCCCGGAGTGCATTTTTTTACGTAAGAACCTTCCCTGATTATCCCTCTATCCATGAGTGAAGACAGAATTAAAATCGGCCCAGCCGTTCTCGAGTTTTGCGCTTAGCAACACATTTAGGGATTCATTTTTATATTATAGATTTAATAGCTAACCTTACAGCATGTAACATTTCACAAGACAGCATTTAATATCAGCAAAGACTTTAAACAAGCAACAACCAAGTTAGACACCTTAGGAGCTTAAAATGCAGATGTATATATCTGCATCGCAATAGCAGCTTGCGATATTGTTGCTAGTCTATCTAAGAAATGATTGGTTTTTCTTATGTTAAGGTCGGCAGACAGGCTGACGTTCCACTTGATGGTACTATCGCCTATAACACCAGCAACACTGTAGATATTTCAAGTGCGTTACCGACAATAGTATAGCATTAAGGATAAGATATTGGGAAGGGACGGGGAAATGATATCTGGCATCGCTTACTCACTCACCTAAACACAACAGCACACGTGATTTAATTTCACGATGATCTTCTGTAAGGGGGTGGACACAGACGCCAAATGGGCTGCCCAAGTGACTGCGAAATCCAAAGTGCCCTGCCACTTAAACCTTCAAAACTGACCTGTGATACAAGTCGCACTGGTCTCTTGGAAGTACTTGTAGCAGAATAGGCATGATGACTGATTTTGAAATTCTTTTCCATTACGTAGGTACATATTTACTATTTCCGAAAAAAACAATATTTCAGCAATAAACTAACTTTTAACGCAAATTATTGCATTTTTTTCTATATATTTTTAATTTAAGCGCGAAAACGCTCATAGGTGTCATGGCGTCCGCTTGTGACGTCACACCTATGTAAAAATATTTAGGTCTGTGTTCGAAACAACAACTAATAAAATTACGCAACTAATAAAATTACGCAACTAATAAAATTATCAAAACAACTAATAAAATTACGCAAAAATTAAATTGAAACGCGAAATCGCAACAAAGGTTCATGGACATAGAGTAATAGTGTTCTGTGGTATATAATAAGTTACTCTATGGAGTAAAGTAATATATATAGCATAGAGTAAAGTAAAATATATTAATAAGGGCCTCTGTGAGATCTACATAGGTATGACGTCATTCGATCTGATTGGTGTTTCAGTTAACATGGCCGATTGCTGCATTTTATACTTTTATTTTATTGAAAATCTTATTAATCGTAATGTTTATATTAAAATTACGCAATTTTTTGAAACTCTTTTAACGTATATTTTTCTCTAAAATTATTTCTTCTGTGATTTTTTAACACCGTCATCATGCCTATTGCTAACTATAGTAGTTTTAGCATTGAATATGTATCTGAAATGGAACAGCACTAGCATCCAATTCGATAATGAATCCATACAATGGTGGCGTATAATGCATATGACAGCGAATGTCACTGATAAGGGTTGAATTTTTAAGGTCGCCGAGTTCATTATTCAAAGGTTCTCTCTCCCCATCGTCACTCGCTTTTGTTTCAAACAAAAGCGATAATGAGATTCGGATAATTTTATTTCCAAGCTCATGTATCTCTAATTCAAAGGTAAAGGGGGTTGAATTCATTGTTAAATTATACATTACTAGCTGGTGTCCGCAATTTCGCCCGCGTTAAAAATATGACTGACATTATACATTGACGCCTGACTATAGTTTTGCCAAACGTTGACTGTGAGATCTTGACATAGCGGCCACAGACCATACTTGCAGAATCGATAGAATACATCAATATCAACAAAAAATGACTCTTAGTAAATTGTCCCAAAACGTCCCCGAACTGAAATAATCAAGGTCAAAGTCATGACTTTCAACATTGAATATCTCGTTTTCGAAGTTTTTACCTAAGGACATTAATTATTGTTTATCATAACAGATTTGCAATTAAAGTAAGGCAAGTAACATTGTACTAATGAGCCTAACATACCTGCTGTCGACCATTTTAAAAAATTCTCGAAATCGGTGATCTGTGATATTAAAGGGAGTTAGGTAAATACAAACAAAAAAGTTCAAATGGCCGCTATGTCAAGATTTTTTATTTTTTTAAAGTTTAGGTATGCCAATAAGGTCAGATGGCATTATAGGAATATTTTAATGAGTTTACAAAGTATAGGAAACAAAATGCACTATGATAACGTATTGTTAGCGTTAAAGATCAACAAAGTTTACCAAATAAGTAAAAGGTATTCCATCACTGCGATGTGTGTCTTCCATCCTCACTAATGTGTTTGTGTCGTACGGATAAATAACACAAAAATAGTAAACAACATTACTCTCTTCTTCAAAGAGTATTGTCGAGCGAGTGTGCTTGTTTATTTACAGGCTAACGGTTCGAACAACGCTCTTGTATTATAAATAAATAATATTGTATATAAAGTAGTATAGTTTCGGTCAGGGATTTCAAATTAGAGATCATATTATTATTTGCACATAACAAAATCGTGAAAATGCTTTTTTTTATGAGCAAGTAGGGCAGACAGAAT
Organism: Synanthedon andrenaeformis; assembly: GCA_936446665.2. Taxonomy (NCBI): domain Eukaryota; kingdom Metazoa; phylum Arthropoda; class Insecta; order Lepidoptera; family Sesiidae; genus Synanthedon; species Synanthedon andrenaeformis. The sequence continues at coordinate 12,012,525 of OW387788.2, forward strand.
TATTTTGAATATCATCCTGTCTGCCCTTGAAGGTTGGTGACAGTTAGGTATATGGTCGTTGAAAAGACGTTTTTTTATATTAAGGCGATACTATGAGCCAATCGGTTTCCAAACCGGATGTTAAGAGGCTATCTCCTCTTTCATAAGTCAACATAAATTTCCGAAAAAAATATATGTTTTTTATTGATATTTTATCTATATAAGGTACAAATAATATTGTTCAAACTGTTTAACTACTATGTGAAAAAAATATCTAAATTGAAGTCGTTTTCGGCTGAAAATTTGCATCTGCTTTTAAACGACAAGGAATATTTATATGATTCTTTTTTTAAAATGTTCGTATGGATTAGACCTATATTCTGCACAAATAATGATTTATAGTAATATTTTTTTCAAGCCACTATCCATATTTATCTTATTTTGTGGGTCGTACGGGGGAAACATCTTAGCTCCGCTTACTCACGCAAGGCCATCGGCGCTTATAACACAAGCGACACAACATGTGCTGCAAGTGCTCTGCCGACCTTAGTTGTATTAAGGATAAGGGGTTAGGAAAAGATAAGGAAAGATGGGCTCTGACATCCCTATTCACTCACCGAAACACAACAGCACACATGCTATTATTTCTCGGTGGTCTTCTGTAACAGGGTAGCCTCTAGATGAGCTGGCCAAACGTCTACGAAATGCAGTCTGCCTTGCCACTACTTGTCAGATCCGAAACAGAGCAATTAAACACAACAGCACAAATGCTGTTACTTCACGGTGGTTCTAATCCTTTTTGTAATTAGTCCATTTGCTCATTCAAGACACTATGGAAACTACTGAACCGATTTTAAAAAAGCTATTTTGGTACGTTTTAGGGCTGTTCCGAGAAATATAAATGTATACTACTTCCCTCGAATAAATGTTTAGTTAAGGAGTAGCGGAATTAGAACGAAAAAAGTTACGCGGAACTTTTTTCGCTTTATTAACCGTCGGAATCTTCTTGTCCATTTTAATTTGTTAAGGCAATAAATTAATGGCGCGACTCGTTTTAACTCCGAAAACAAAATGGCGAAAAAAAATAACACCTTCCATTGTTTATTTAAATTTATGTTATTAGCCTTAAGACAGTCGCTTTCCTCATTTCCTGTGGGAAATTTTGATTTCGGTTTGAAATACTTAAGAGCAGGCCCCACGAAAAAAATTCCTACGCTCGCTCCGCCCACGTCCCGCCACCCGAGAGTTACAAGTTGCTCGGTGGCTCTCTAGGATTTTTTTAAATATATCGCAAGATACAGCTTACGTAAGGTTGAATATTGCGTACATTATTTGAAGCATGATTTGGTATGCACTAGCTCGGAACTAAACAACGTAAGTCTCAAAATTGTTTTCGTTAATTATAGGAGTAAAAATAAACCTAAGTTTATTTTATTTTGACAATCACTGGTAAACAATGTTTCCTTGCTACGAGCAGTTTTTTGGCGATATAACTCAAGCCGTTTAGTAGAAAAATGTAATATTCTCCGGAAAAGGCGCCGATTTCGATCAAAAAATGTATCGAATGAAAATCACCTAATTATGTTTCTGACTTGATAATCTACAGATAAAGGTCTCAAAATATATATATGTAAATTCCACATTGATCAGATATGTGGTTGACTCAGCACATTTATTTAAAGTTCCCTTAGTTTCACAGGGCCTGGCCTTAATGTATATTTTAAGATTTCACAAACATTCTCGTGGTTAAAATCTCTATGAAATTATAAAGGGCCGCAACATTATATCTTCATTGTTAACTGTCGATAAATTAAAGTTAATTAAGACAATACCTTTCAGATTCTATTTAAAACTTTTGACACATTTTAGGATTTAGGTTTCAGATTAATAAATTTTAGTTAATTTCATCTTTAGTGTCAATTATAACTTAAAAAGTGAAAAGCGAAACATGATAGCACAAGATTAAACTTCAATGGTTGTACATAAGTGCTATCTATTTATCAAATCGTAATTTTTATCATTTTTAAATATATCAAAATAATAATCGATATTACCTTATAATAATTGAACTAATAATATATCTTATAATAATTAACCATTAATTACCTTTCAATGTAATGTCTCCTGGTATGCGAGAAAATCTGACTTGAGATTTCGTTTATTTTAATTGTTTTCTATTTGACATAATTATGTAAAGAGAAAAAAAAATCAAGCACTATTGTAATACGATAGAAACAATACCAGACGGAATAAAGGTAAGTTGCTGACCCTGCAATAATTTTAAGACAGCTATCTCTATTAAGATACTTAAGTAGTTGTAGAGGGATGGAATTACTGAATTACTTAAGTAGGGAGATTTCTACATAATTCGGACTCCCGCGGGGTGTTTTCTACACATCCTGCACTTCACATCTAAGGCAGTATAATGTACTTTTGAAAATTTTGGGTTAGGGATTATATAGAACCTTTGTAAAGCCAGTAGAACACACAAAGAGAAACAACATCTCTTCTAAACTAGGGCCATTGAGAAGCGATACCAAATGCAAACAAAGTTACCGCAAGGTCATTTTTTTTTATGCAGGGCTTTAGCGCGGCGATGTCCGGGTTGTCCTTGAATATAATTATCAAACGGAAGCTCGTATGCTACATTGTCTCTTTCTATCTTGTGTCAAATAGATACAACATAGAAAGAGATAATAGATTGTCAGTTCAAGTAAGGTGAATAAACTTTTGTATCTCACCAATTTGGCTCTACTTTAATGTTAAAAAAGCTAAATTTATGGCGTGACTTGTCTTTTGGTACGAAAATAATTTTATTATTATTAATTTAGTAGTAAGAACACTGCATTTGGCAACCCGTCTGGCTCAACAGTGTCTGGCTCAACGCGGAACTGAACAGCATGTGTGCTGTTGAGTTCCGGTGATTGAGTAAATGATACCAGAGCCTATTTTCCATTATCCCTTTTCATCCCTTATCCTTAATCCTGCTGAGGTCGGGAGCACATTTGTAGTACCTAATTACCTTGTTTGTACAGGTGACTAGAGTCATCTAACATCAAGCTGAAAAAAAGTTATTTTATTTTTTATATAGAGGTCTTAACACCTTTACATAAAAAATAACAATGGGAAGGAAGATATTTTTTTAATACACAACATCAAAAATAAAATGAAAATATAAGGAAAATTTTCTTGAAAGAATTTTCAGTTTGAAAATATATTTAAGTGTTACGAAACGTGATATTAAAATTCATTTTATTTCGACATTTTGCTATAAATCAAAGAACGAAAGCCCTTCTTAGTGCGGCACAAATATGTCACGCGAGCTTCACATGAATGTGTTGTAGGGTTGACCAATTACTCAATTATTACATATCGATGTTTTTAAATATATATTTCGTCAGTCGATAAAAATTCAGTTGGCAAGTGAAAATCTAATCGATGATAGTTGGCTCGCCTAAAAGTTTAAAAATTTATTTTTATTGCAAAAATATCAAACGCAATAAATGAATAAAAATTATACATATACAAAAATTACATATTTTTTTTATGTATAATTTTAAAAATAGATCTTATACAATGCTAATCACAATTGAGCAATACCTGGAAATCAGTATAAAGTGAAGATTTAAGTTAAAATAAAAGAGATTCGAATGAAATTATTTACTCCAATGTGTTTACTTCTTTCACAGAAAAGTTAAGTTAGTCTTAATCTGACTATGTGGAGCAGGCCAATGTGTAAATCGATGCCTTGATAATTAAAAATAAATAGAATTGCTAGGTTTAATTACTTTGTTGATAAGAAATATACTTACTAATTGACATTATGGCATTTTAATGACCTTTTTATTTTGTCGATATTTATTTAGTTGTACATCACTAAGCTCCAACGTTCCGAGAGTCCGGCGAGCAATCAAACCGCTCATCCGTTCGGAAGGAACCGTTTAAGGCATTTCACGTGATTCTTTTACAATAGAACGATCTTTTGACTACTTTAAGTGAACCGTCTAATTTGATTTGTTACTTTTATTCTGTTTTTCGTATCTAGTACTCTTCAAATACAGTTAACTCTTTGTGGTATATACTTCAGAAGATCAGAGCAGAGCAGAACTCTAAAATGCACAAAATCCATCAGGACAAACTCGATTCCATAGAAGTCACCATGTAAAACAGCACATATTATGTTTCATTGCGTGATTATTATTGATACCTTTTCACTATTTTCTTAATTTCTTTCAAACATAGTCTACGGAGTTATTAACGCATCCTAGCTTTGATGGTATAACTTACAGTCAAGTGGACTGTTAGCCTGTCTGCCACCTTTTTGTCTTGCATATGATATCTCAGAAATGTCATGTTTTTTATGTATTGTTGCGACCAATGACTAAGTGAGCTCTTCTTTTCGAGTCACATAACAAAGTTTCAGGGATAACATTCCAGAAGTAAGTTGTTAAGCTGGAGTTAAGTTAAACAATATTAATACTAATAGTTAAGTTTTGCAGCATATTTAAACCTTTCTTCTTATTCTAGTGAAAGTAAAATTATATTTCCATTGTGGACGTTAAATTTAATAATCGGAAAGGGTCGAACACTCGTGTTGATGAGGGGCACTCGTCCCTCTTTATTTTTCCTCAAGTGTTTTGAGGACGAGTCACTCCGAGTGAAATGATGTAAAAGAGTGCTGTGCTCGAAAGGTTTATTTATGGCACAAGTATTTGTGGGAACTCTTACTACAGAGCCTGTTAAGCATTGAAAAATCCAACCGGATTTGATCCCTTATTTAAAGTTGAATCAAATCTATATTTGTATGCTAATTTCATGCCTATTATTACATTTCTCTCCTTCGTGTAATATTAAATCAAACTACAGTCCTTTCATGTTCCTGGCTTCAAATAACCGTAATATATACTAATATCTCTATTGTGAACTACAAAATTACTATTGAAATACCTGGTATAAACGAGCCCTTATATGTGTTACTAGCTTTTGCCCGCGACTTCGTCTGCGCCTCTTTTCCTTAGATGTCTTCTAAAATTCTAAATTTCTTAAAGTCAATATATATTGCTCATATATTTAAGTTCTTTTTTAGATGATCCCTCGGGAACGGTTCTTTTTCAAGATATTATTTTATGTATCACTGACAACGCGTTTGCAAAATTTCATAATCGGTTGAGTTTTTTTTATTTATTTATTTATTTATTTACACACAAACAAATTGACATAACTATAACTTCACAATGAACTTTAAAGTACTATATAGAAGTGTGAACAGCAATAACGAATAGAGAAATTTTAGATTCAAACAATCGAAATGTATAATATAATATAGTTAATACTAAACTTAAGCCATTCTTTACAATAAAACAACTGCGATGAATTTATAAAAAAAGCGTGATGGGTGACAGCTTTAAAAAGTACTAAAGAGTTGAAAATTTGTTGAAAATTAGAGAATTAATTATTATTGTTTAATGTTGACTTTAATTTTCTTCCAAGCTTAATTTGAACAAGAACATTCTTGGTCATTTTACGCCTCTGGTGACGCTTTTACTCAAATTAGTATAAAAATTCTTACGAACGACTATAAAAGAGGGCATTAAAATGTACGTCCTTTAAATATAATTACCATGTTTAATTACAGAGAGTAAGCACCTGAATGTAAAACGCATGACAAAAAGAATACGAGAAACTCATTAGGACGAGAAAGGTTCAACGCTTTGTGACAAGAGCAGCGATTTTATATATTTTGTTTAAAATCACTAGCGAAAACTTTTTATCCTGATTTATATAATAAACTAGTGGCCCGCTCCCGGCTTCGCACGGGTGCAATTTTCTACTCAATCCAGCTGATAAAATTACCTTACATCGCCATCTGTTAGAATCTTTTGGAACTAACAGATAAATAATTGCTGGATTGAATAGGTATCAACAGATGGCGCTATGTTAATAATATTATATAATTTGCAAAAAAATAATAAACAAAATGTAATATAAACTATCCTGTCTTTTAAGTTGGACCAAATTACATATAGTTACGAAATTTTATCAAAATCGGTTCAGTAGTTTGGGAGCTCATCGCGGACAAACAACGTGACACGTAATTTTTATATATATAAGGATTTGACAAGCCCCGTTGTATAAGTAGTTAGTGGGTATGATGATTCCCGAGTTTGATTCCCGGCTGGGTCAACTTTGGAAAAAACTTGCCCTTGTCTTACCGAAGGTGCGATATGATGGTTTATAAATTTACAAAAGCACACATTTTTATTTTTATTATGTAACTTTATAGCACCTGTTTTTAGATTAGGTATATATTGGAAGATGTGGAATTTAAAAGTTTTACAATATAAGGCTCGTAATAATATCGAAATAAAACCAGCAATAATAATGTCTGAAGCGAAAACAATAATTTCTAACTACCTTGGAAACAACGTACTGGAAGTGGTGGTGTATGTTTAGAGGGAAATTAATAATGTTGTTCCTAATTAACCCTAGGGTAAAACTTTACTTAACAGAAAACTTTTTTGTGCCTTTATTTAATTGGTCGTCTTATTAATATTGTAAATAAGAAAAGAAACAATATAAATTGTAAAAAACATTATGTTTTAAATAATGGGAAATGAGTTACCTATCTTATTCGGATCGTAAGTGAAAATCAGGGGGCCTACTATCAACTTTTAAAAGACGATTCAGTTCAATTTAGTTTCCTAAACAAAATCGCTAACATTCGTACCATCACCTTAGTAAAACAGCGCCTCATTTGAATCGCTAAAGAACCTAAAAGAACGAATGAAATCGTAAAAAAAAAACCACATTTGTCTCTGAATCACAAATTTCAGGGTCGAAGCGGGAAAGAAAGTAAGGTGATGGTACGATATTACCTTTAAAAGAGTGAATGATATTGGAATGCGATTTTGTTTAGGTGTCGACCTAAATTGAATCGTAAAACGAAGAATGCAATTCAGTTTAGGTCCTAAATTAAATCGTATTAAGAGTTGATAGTAGGCCCCCAGGTCTAAGATCGAGTTCGCTTGGTCTTTAAAGAGTCCAAACTTGTATATATATTTCAGGGAATACTGAAGAATGAATAAAATTCCACTCCCTTCTTGTGTGTATGATAAAAAAGACGCAAAGCGCTTCGTGCGAATTGGTAGTATGTCAACAACGAACCTCCTCGTCTTCTAGTAGTCTGATGACGAAAACGAGATGGATACCTCCATGAAGTTCCTGTGCACACTCTCCAATATATATATAAACTACTTGATGCCTGCGACTTCGTCTACATTGAAAAATAAAATATATGAGTAACATGACATTTTTACCTATCGCTGTGTCGACGGTGGCGCTAACACTGCGACAGTGTTGCCATTTTTTATATTCTTAGACGACTAACATTATTCCATGATAAAAAGTATCATATATGTTAATCCAGGTAATGAACTATATGTGTGCCAAATTTCATTCAAATCTGTTGAGCCGTTTTTTCACTAAAGAGCAACAAACATCCATACATCCATTTTCAAAAACTTTCGCATTTATATTAGTGGCATGAGCGTCCGCGTCCGCTTCCTTTCATGACTGAATTGGGTCTCTATTCGAATTTAAGGGCGCTCTAATTGACTTAATGATATCTACACTTTGCGCATAAAGGTGCGACCACACGACCGCAAGCTGAGCTGTTTTGCATGAATTCAGGCCTCATTATACAACTGTCTGTTATATTAATTAATGAATTTAATTAAAATTAATTTTCATTTCTTAACGGGTAGATTGTCTCGTGAAATTTAATTCTAGCAATACACGAAACAGCTAAGTATTCAATTTCGTACCTACTAAGGGATTATTAAAAAATATGTGGACATAATTTTTAACGCCCGACGCAAAATTGGGTCTTATAAGTTTGACTTGTGTGTTTGTATATCTGTCTGTGGAATCGTAGCTGCCAAACGGATATCCATGGATAGATGGATGATCCGGTTTTGATAGCTGACGTGATCGTTCTTAACAATTAATTTATGTTAAGGTCTGTTAAGGCACTTAACTTCTAATTCTAACTTCTACATGTTTAATCGATTTGTTTGGTATACTATTACTTAGGGGGTATTTTCATGACATGGTAAGCTTTATCTAAGGCTACTGGGATATCAAACTCTCAACAACTTGCAGTAGATATGGCTGCAAGTTGCAGCTGTACTGCTTTATTTATTTATTCTTAGTCTAAACTATATGTGAAATTAAAAATACTAGTGCTTTTTTGTTAATCTATACCTATTTTATCTACATCCAAACATCTTATAAAATGAAGTTTCTGTCTGTATATTTCTGTTTGCCATTAACTACTTCTAAATCATCCAACGGATTTTAATACGTATTTCATTTAGGGAACGAGTGACAGTAAAATAAGAGGCATTTTTGTGTCATATAATTTGCAAAAAATAAACTATATACGTGCAAAACCGCAAGAACATGTTCTAGTAATAAAATATTTTAACAATTACTTAACGCTGGGAAAATATGCAGTGTTCAAACTACAACTAACATTATATCGTCACTCCAAGTACGTTCGTAATTTGAAGACTTCATATCCCAAATTTCAAGAATTTCATAATGATTCGAATTTCGTCCTGTAAACTCGAAATTGTCGTAAGGTAATTCCTTAAGGCTATTTAGTCGTTCACTAACACGTACGCTTCAAAATCGTCATTGAATTAGTCTTTGTCAACTTGTTGTTGCATGGATAACTATAACAAGAGTTCTTTTACAATGACTATGGTTACTTTTATTGTCTATTAACAGTATTATAGCTGACGTAATTCGCGCTTAATCAACTTTTCTGAACTGTGACAGTACCATACGCTAATACATTCAATACAGTATTAATGTAGCTGCGAATCGTCACAATGCGTGAAGTACTCGAGGTTTAATGCCCTTTTCAGTGGCGGTCTGCCTGGTCGACGGACATGGTAAAAGTAAGTGATAATTAAAAATATTAAAATTATACATTCATGAAATCGCATACGCGAGTTTCATAAATAACTGAGTCAAGTTTTTAAAACAACAATAATATTAAGTAAACTATTTTTTAATACAGAGATATTCAGTTGACATTTCAACATTTGGGCTTCCGACTTTTACATCGATTGGATCGTCAGCCTTTCTGTCGACCTTTACAAAGAAGTTAAACAATAAGAATTTAACGTGTTCTAGTATTCTTCTAGTTCAGTGAAAATTTAAAAGAAGGAGTAGCATTTCGTCCATGCTTCTTAATAAGAGGTTATATTGTATATGGATCAAAAATTGCATTAAAAAAAAAACAATTACTTAATGTTGACGTAAACGGGAGCGATTCGATGTTTAAATTTGAATAGAGAACGAGGTTATGATGATGAAACAATCCCCAATGACATTGCCACCGCACAGCTAAGCATCGTATGGTTAGGGTTTAAATGCTTGTGTCGGGCCATTAAAAGAGCTTTTCGCAGAATTGAAGAGAATCAAATTTTTGCGTCGAGTTTTAAAAGACTGAACACTTCGCTTGATCGCAAGAAGAGAGATATAACTAAAAGAAACTTGCTGGTCTGCTTGGTTTTTTAATAAGTTCAATTTAAGATTGAGAGATTTTTCTAAGTATTGTGATTTGTTTAAAAAAATATGGGCTCTAAATTTTTTAAACTTTATTTTATTTGATTGAAAAACCAACAGCATAGCTAAAATTCATTTAGGCACAAAAACAATAATAAACCAACATGACAGTTACATGTAACAGTAATTATATTTTGTCCTGTTACGAATATTAAAAAAAAAGAATACATAACCATGCATTAATTTATTCAAAGTAATTATGACAACAAATTAACAATTACAAATAAAAAGTACAAAAGGACGACAAAAAAAGGTTTTAGATTTAATTATTTATAAAAGTCAAAGTAAGTAATAATATAACAATATTAATATAAATTCAATAATAAAATCACATTATAATAAGCAATCCAGTAGCAGGAAAAAATTTAGTGATCAATAAATGTTGTTTTAATGGTGAAATACATCCGCTCAGAGCAAAAAGAGTAAAAATTAATGTGTCAATTATATATTAATTAACCGCACTTTTAGTGGCCCCAACACAATATCCCAAATACGCAACGTCAAACATCCCGCATATCCGAAGTTCCGTCGAGAGCGTTCAGGCCACAACAATACAAAACATTCATGGTGTATAATATATTAAAGTGAGATTATTCGCTAACTTTTGCAGTATTTTTAATTGTCATAATAAAAACAAACGTTTAATGCGCTCCCGTAATTTAATGTAAACATACTCCTTAACTCCTTATATGAAATTACGTACATATATCTATACTTATATTATAAAGAGAAGTTTTGTACTTTTATATGTTTGCAATGAATAAACTCAAAAATTACTGGGCGTATCTTAAAAATTCTTTCACCTATAGAAAACAATATTATCAGCGACTAACATAAACTATCAATCATCAATCAATCATCAATACTCAAATAAGTGTAGGTATTGTATGTATGTATGTATGTATGTATGTATGTATGTTCCTCCATAACTCTTAAACGAATTAACTGATTTTCATGAAACTTGGTAGAATAACATTTAGACGTACAGGACACAGGATAGGCTACTTTTACTTTTTCAACGCGGACGAAGTCGCGGGCGCCAGCTAGTATTTTATAAAGTTACGCGGCCGATGTCGCGTCTTGCATGCTTGCTATCTTGCAACAGCTAGTATTACATATACACATTACATATCCTCAGGCCTATATGTAATCATACATATACGAAGTACTTAATGAAGGTACAAAAAAAGCAACTAAGCGTTTACAGAGAATGAAAAGTACAAACGAATACAACTTTTACTCGTTCTATTAAAACGGTTGAATTTAGTTTAATATTCGAGCTCAAAGTATCGTCATAATCAAAGTGACAGTGGACTTGGGTGGCTCGTTTCCTGAGTCGGGTCCGAAGTCAGCAAATAAAGTTTTCAAACTATTTTATCCTCTATTTCAATCCTGATAAGGTTTAGTTTTGTTTGTAGGGCGTGCATTATAAGCGGTTAGCCGCGGAAATTGCGCTCCAGCCTCTACAACTCCGTTTTGTGATAACGCTGTAAACATTGTTCGCCTCACAAATAGTAATTTTACTATTAACTTAGTAAGACCAACGAAAACAAAGTGAAACTAAGGATATTTATCTTTGAATAAAAAGGAAAATTACGTCTAATGTCAAAGTGACAATTGTTTAAATACTTTATTTTTTATCTAAGATTATATTTTTACTAGCTGGTGCCCACGACTTCGTCCGTGTTGAAAAATATTAAGTAGCGTATCCTGTGTCCCGTACGTCCAAATGTTTATCTACCAAGTTTCATGAAAATCAGTTAATTCGTTTCAGAGTTATGGAGGAACATACATACATACATACAGAAAAAAATTCTAAAAATCGTCAATTTAGTTTCAGTATCATGTATAGAGCCTATAAACACGATATCTCTGAAAACAAAGTAACTTACTCCATGACCGACCCTTACAGATTTATTATTAGAATTGATGATCAGAATATATCAAGTTAAAAGCCTCGATACCAAGTTTCATAAATAATTACGAATATCAATTTAAATGAATCTATGTCGGTATCTGAATTTTTTTTCTTTCGTTTTGTTACACTACCTACCTCTCACTCGTTTGGGATATAGAATCGTATGTTTAGTCTCGTTGTTAAATCATATTTATTTCTTTTAATTAAGTGATTAATATGAAATCTGTTATTACGTTAAGTGTAATTAAATACTGATTATGTGGGATTATGATGTAAGTACTCTTATTTATTTTTATTTAATAAATAAATATAAATATCTTCACACATTCCACACAGCACCATCTAGTTCCACACTAAGCAACTTAATGCTTGTATTATGGATACCAGACAGTTGATATAATACATAGATTACTTTTTTTTTTTTTTTGTAAATACATACATATTATAAATACAAACATCCATGACTCAGGTACAAAGGTAAATGTTAACACATAAACATTTGCCCCTAGCGGGATTCGAACCCGCGACAGTTTGGTTAACTGCTAGGGTTACTATCCACTAGACCAAACGTGTCGTCAAAAAAAATTTAAGTGTTAAGTACGTAGATTAATAAATGCTGTGAAATACTTAATTTTTTTATAAGTAATAACTTGGATGTTGATGTAAATATCTGAACTTTCACCATTGCTATACTTAAATAGTAGCACTGCTTATTTATTGAGACATAATATGAAGGTTTTAATGGAAACAAAAATCTGAAATTAATTTCATATCTTATAATCAATTTTTTAAAGTGCTGAATTTGTGACATTTTTGCGGGCTGGATTCTTGTAATTTATACTGACTAAAGACCAAAAATTTTTTTCTGTGGAAACATTCGAGCTATATAATGTACATTTTTTTATGTTAAGGTAGACAGACAGGCTGACAGGTGGCTATCATTGCCTATAACACAAGCAACGCCATATGTTCTGCAAGGGCGCTGCTGACCACAGAAGGGTTAAGGATAAGGGTTCCTTATGGAAGGGGTGGGGTAATGGGCTCTGACCATCCCTTACTAACTCACCGAAACACAACAGCACATAATATGCTGTTATTTCCCGGTGGTCTTCTGTAAGGGAGTGGTTACTGCCGCCAGACGGGCTGCCTAAATGACTGCGATACGCAGTGTGACTTGCCACTACTTATATTAACTACTTAAATTGCCTTGTCAATAGCTACAATATCCAAAGGTTTTCCTAAAATTTATTTTATTTTATTTTATTTATTCAGGAAACAAACAGTCATTATAAATTTTTTTTTACAATATCCATAAATATCTAAAGACTTAGAGTTCCATACACAAAAACAAATATTAAACAAAATAGATACATAGGTACAGTACTGAAACAAAATCCTACACATAATAGATAATCAAAATTTAAAAATTTAAATTAAGAAAAACAATATATACATTCAAGGAGCCATCAAAAGCCTAAAATATTAGATCTGCTGGCGTGTGTTTATCTTCACGAGGTGAATAAGTGCCGCGAATATGTTGCGTCGTATTACCGAGTTCATATGCTCGTACATTGTTTGTTTTAGCGCTTTGACTGAGGGGTCTAGGATTCGACTCCCGGCAGGTCCAACTTAGAAAATGAACTTTTTTAAAATTGGCTGCAAGATTTCGCCCCAATTCCTTTGTACGGTTATTCCATAACACTAGCCTTAATATTTTAGGGGCATCCAGTTTCATGTTTAGATTGTCATGTGTAGTTGTCAGTCAGGACTAACGATTTTATAAGTATACTAGTGGCCCGCTCCCGGCTTCGCCCGGGGTGCTTTTTGCAATCCAGCCGATAAATTACTTTAAACCGCCATCTGTGAGAACCTTATGGAAGTCACATATAAATAATTTCTGTATTGAATAAGTATCAACAGATGGCGCTATGTTGTAATATTATATAATTTGCAAAAAAATAATAAACAAAATGAGATATAAACTATCCTATCTTTTAAGTTGGACCAAATAAGAAATACTTATGAAGTTTGATCAAAGTCGGTTCAGTAGTTTCAGAGTTTATCGCGAACATACATCGTGACACGAGATTTTTATATATATAGATAGATAGATAGTTATAACAAAGAAATATGAAATAGATGTATGTAAGATCTGGAAATAGATACATAAGTAAGTATATTATAACCTTAATTTTAACAAAACGTGAAAGAATTACTAAAAATAACTTTTGTGAAAACGGCGAAAATGTTCGCGTGAGGTGAGAATTGTTAATGTTAGCTGTGAGAGGCAGGTTCGGTAATTACTTTCACCTTTCTAACTTCTCTCCAGTTGGACATTCTTTGGGAGATGTCAAAACATTTGCCCTACACTGGCGACCACTAAACAGGAAACACTGGCAAACTTTTTTCAAAAGTTTAATAATATACTTTAATTTTAATTTTAATTATTTCTTTGCAAACTTTTTATTAAATTTGCAACAAAAATCAAATAGAAAATTTAATAACAAAATAAGTCTTACAGCGGAGTCATGGCTATTTGTGATTCACACTAAGTCCTTTTAAATTACGCAAGAGCTGATTTTCACCGTCATTTAGATAATATTTCACGGGAAGATTAGGTGTAATAGAACCAAATTAAGTTTTTATGTAAATAGAGAACAACAATATTTTGTAACTAACTTGAAAAATAAATTTACATAGCTAACGTAGGCTAATTTAAAGAGATACCTATACCTATAGATACATATACCTAAGTGACTTGCTTGCGGCTTCTCCATACTATGTATAATAAAAATTTTACTTAATTATATAGTATTTTTTTTTATTAAATAAAATTAACAGAACATCATCAGTCATATTGCTTAAAAATGAAGTAACACATGTGATTTGTCCCAAAGTGTACCGTCGAATTCACTTACACTTTGTCCGTAATACGGTTGACCAAGGAACACGGTTTCGCTTTTTGCGAAGTCTATTGAGACGTGATGTCATAATCTTGTTACTGCCCGCGAATTCTACTCCACTATGTGAGCTTCTTAAGGGTTTAAAAGTTTATCGATTTAGGATTTCTGGGCAAGAATTATTACTACAACAGACCTAGTTTCGTGTAATGAAATTTATAGGTAGGTATGATTTGTGATATGTCACTGTTAAACATTAAATAAATATTGAAAAACGAAATTAAACTCCAGCTATAAGTTGCTAAAAAAAACATATTACCGAATGGTTAAAGGGTTGAAAAGATTTTTCACCCTAGTTATATTGTTAGATTTTTCATTAACCTAATATAGATTTCTTATCGTTTTAGATTTACTGTATCAAATGCCATTTCACCTTCTGCTGTAATATTTGCCGTTACAATCACGAGAAGCTTGTTCACGGTTTGAACTACGATTGCTCTATTTGTCATAATCAAGATTTTCTTTGCGCGCCTGAGCTGCTAACTTCCGATTACTTGGAGCACCTCGAAACACACCTGCCTCTAAAGTGTAAGAAATGCGATAAGATGTTTGAGAAAATGGAAGACTTCATCGACGTAGATAAATGTAACAGTGTTTCAGAGTTGATTAAAGACGAAAGTATCTACCAACAAATCAAAGATGTAGACGATAGATTTGATTCTCTCTACAATAAAGCTATTATTGTCGACGAAGGTGACGGTGACGTTGAAGAGTTTACAAGTAAAAATAGCAAAACTGCTGTCATCACGCCTATGATAAGGAAGAAATTTCTAGTCGATTACGAAGATTCGGATTTTGAAGCTGAAGAACAGACAAGCACAGAAGCAACTTCGTCTGTTGTTACACCTCATCCCAGAATAATGTCAAAAACACCCAAACAGAAGAAAAGGACAGCCACACCTCACGTGAAAAAACTAAAGATCTTAATGAGACAAGATAAGATAGAAGAATTCGATGTGAATGACGGAGTTGTTACATCAATTCATGCTGATAACACGCCGTCTGGAGTAGAAAATGGTCAAGGTTAGTAACTGTTTTACTTGAATATCTATAAATTTAATCAAAACAAATTGAACCCCACCATTAACTACTTTATTTATTATGATATAAGTGTAAAGGTTTTATGTTGAAATAATAAATATGAAGCCGGTAAAAAGAATAATCGTATAAAAATATCGTATAAAAATATGAATGGCTTGTAATATAGCAGTGACTCTATTATCAACATAATATTATCAAGAAATAAACTATGCTTGCTATCTTGCACCTATTTAGCTGATTTTTTTGCATGCTTCAGTTACCACTTAAGATGACGTCTATGTTCGTTATAGTTTTGTCCACGAGGCCACGTTTTTTTTATACGTAGTTTTAGTTTTATTACAAAACCACGCCTAATAAATATTAAATGATAACGTTTTAAATACCTGTTCCAGAAACTGAAAAAATGACCACCCCTACGTCGCATAATATGCTGTATTTAGGTAAGCTGATAAAAACGGTGACCACGAGCACTCCAACTCACCCGGCGAATAGCGGGTGGTCTCTGTTTGATGAACAGACAAACAACTCACCCCTGTCTGAGATTGAGAATACTGGAAGTCCAGCACAGAGCATTGATGCTGAGGTAAGTGCTTTTATATTGTAGTTGAGACAGATTATGACATTGAAAAATGAGTTTATTATTATATATATAATAACTGGTTTCTATTGCCGCCTTTAGTCATTTTGGTCCTTTAAATTGTGTTCAACAATTGCAGTACTGTTTTTACTATATTTTCTAATATTCATTAGAAATGCGAAAGTTTATAATATCCCCGCGTGGTCCGACTGCTTCGTCCGATTGATGTTAGTTAACTACTCAACTGTCTATCATGAAATTATTCACACACGTTGTCAGGGATACAGAAAAGGGTATAGGGGGCCTCTCATCCAGAAAAATTTACTGTTCCTATTCATCTAAAAAATACAACACCTGACAAAAATATTGAATATTTAAAATCTATAAAAAGTATACTTATCGAATGATTCTTGACATAGCTTGTAAAGGTCATAAAATCACTTAAAAATCACACAGTATTGTAAACCTAAGAATATTCCTTTTCAGGCTTCTAAAACGGATTCGGAAGCACCTAAACTCAAAGGAATCATAATTACTAACAGTCGTATACGGTTTGGAAGTCAGGATAGTTCTGAGAAGCAGATCAACACTTTCACCGATTCCAATACCGACGGGTCGTCGATAAAATACAAGAAAGTTAAGTTTGCGGAAGATACAGTCTTCGAGCAGCAACCTAAAGTTAGTCGCGGTAAGTTTAACTTATATGTCACTTTACAATAATATGAATATGTACTTAAGTAGTCTTTCAAGGCTCAACACTAATGTTCAGAACATGTTATACAGAACATACACAACATATAGAAATGTTTCCCTAGAGGTCAAGTCTTGACGTATGTTCCGTTATCGTAATAGGTACCTAAGTGTGGCCTAACTTACTCTCATTTTGAATTGTAAACAGTAAAAGATGTTTTTATTTTAATTTTTTTATTTCTTAATGTATTTTCTTTATTTATTTTTTAAGTGAAATCATAGACTAAATAGATATAATATTTCTCTTTCAGTATTTCGCAAGCCAAAACGCATACTGACGCCTGGTCCTCAAAAACATAGACTCTGTTTTAATCCTCGTTTTCAAGCTCTCATTAATCGATTTGAATCTCAAGGCGTCTCTGTGTCCAGAACACCGATAAACAATAGAGGCAAAATGATTGAAAGCACTCCACCTGTAGGAGATCATACCAACATTCCTGCTAGAGCTATAGACTTTAAAGAAGAAAGCCCCGCTGTCACCACACCAGAAATTTCCAAGGAATCGAATGAATTGTTTAAGAGTCCCATCGTTAGTCCTCAGACAGGCGATTTGAGTAAAGCCATTACAAGTTTGAGTGCAAATGTGGCTGGTTCTCTACAGAATTGCATTAGTAGTGTTTTGAAAGCGACAAACGAAGAGACAGAGATTGAATTCAAGTTTGTAATAACAAAGAAGAAAGTTAGCGTTAAAACTGTCACAGAAGAACCAGATCCAATGTATTTCGAAGCGAACAACACAAATGGTGCTGATAAAGGTTACAAGGAAAAAATTTGGGCTGCTGTTACGAAAGCACTTCGCAACGTATTTTGGGGAGAAGAAGCCAGATCTGCAGGTAATTTTTCAAGTTATTTTTATCTTTTAAGCGCAGCTAGGAACGCCCTGCAGCCAGATGGACAGAAGACCTAAAAGGCTTCGCAGGAAGCGGCTGGATGCGAGGTACAGAAGACCGTACGTGGTGACGAGCCTTGAAAGAAGCCTACATCCAGTAGTGGAGAAACACAGGCTGATGATGATTTCTTATCTTTTGATATCTATACATCTATACATATAAATAAAATTGGAGTGTCTGTTTGTAATATTGAAATAACCGTTTTTTACTACATGCATATGAATATATATACGGTACATACACCAAAATAACATTTTTTACAATTTTTGTCTGTCTGTCTGTCTGTTTGTTCCGGCTAATCTCTGGAATGGCTGGACCGATTTTGACGGGACTTTTATTGATAGGTAGCTGATGTAATAAGGAGTAACTTAGGCTACGTTTATTTTAGAAAAATTCTTTTATTAGAAAAAATACACCCCGGGCGAAGCCGGGAGCGGGCCGCTAGTTTACTATATATATTTATGACAAATATCACAAAATGAGTTTTGTTTTCAGTATTTAGAAATCAATATATTAATATGTGAAGCGAACATTTTTATTATAAATTTCTTAAGCCGAAAAGATATTCGAAAAATTACTTTATTTTCCCTACCATTGTAGAATTTCAACCAGTGGACGAGCACAGGTATAAATAAACGCATTACATAATAATTAACAAGAAATATTTATAACTTAATTAGGCCCTCAGGTGTATTATGCTAAACCAAATGTAACAATTCATTTTAAATGTTACTATCAGTATTGGCTACACTCCAGTACACACTATGATAAGCATTAAAATTCATGTAATCTGGCTACACTCCAGTACAAAAAGTGTGTGCAATAACGTTTTAAATTGTAAATTTTAAGTCCTTTCTACGTTTCGAGTGCAGTATTGCTCTTCATTATTCATAAGTTTACCCGTTTCTCTTTTATGGGATTTAAAAAAAACGCAGGTAAACCTAAATAATACGAGCTTTTAGAATGTGGCCATAGAAAGCTTTTTTGTAAGTCCGGTTTCAATTAAAATGTACGTTTTCAATTTAAAAAAAAAATGACAATTTTTAAGCCGATTATGTCTCGATCAATTAATTTGAAAATCCATTTATGTACTAGCTTACCCGGCAAAAATTGTTTTGCCAAAAAATAAAAAAATAATTTTGGGATGGACCACCCTTAACATTTTAGGGGTATGGAAAATAGATGTTGGCCGATTCTCAGACCTACCCGATAAGCACACAAAATTTCATCAAAATCGGTCCAGCCGTTTCGGAGGAGTTTGGCAACAAACACCGCGACACAAGAATTTTATATATTAGATTTCATATACAAAAACCTGGATCACAGTACTTTTACCTAATATCTTTAGATGTAGCCGCTTCTCGCAGTCTTTCAGGTCTGTCCAAATGACCGCTGGATCATTTGGGTGCAACGCATGTTATACGAAGTTGCGATAAATTATACGATAGGCATATATCCCATCCGATATATGCCCATTGATAACCATCTATGGCACTTATCCGATGGTATGCGACTGATGTGACAGACAGATTTTAATAGAGCTTATAAAAATGTTACAGCCCAACAAAACGACGCGAAAACTCCACAATCGCGCCGCTCGAACGATTCATCGTCTTCTTCGGCGTCGAAAAGGAAGTGTGAAGATTTATCTGACACAGAGAGTCCCATAAATATTAAGAGACAAAAATATGATGGAAGAATAAAAGGAAGACCTCCTCTGCCCCGGTACAAGAATCATTGTTTATCTTTGAAAACGTACCGATCAGCTGATCATTATGAAACAAATAAAAAACCCGAAGATGATTCAGCAAATCAGAGTTTCTGATGAGTACATAATATGATTTTCGCAGGTTTTTTTTTGTTTGTTTACATACTCTTTGATTTTTTTATTACATTTAATTTTTCGATTAAAGAAATTAAAAAGAGCAATAGTTTTTTTTATCAATTAATTGTTATTTAGAACATTAAACAATATTTTAGTTAGGATACGACAGGTACGTTAAACTATACTAATATTATAAAGAGAGAATGTTTGTAATAATAGACTGAAATACTACTGGACCGATTTAAAAAATTCTTTCACCTATAGAAAGCTACGTTATCAGCGTATTTTATAAAGTTACACAGGCGAAGTCGAGTGCAACACGTAATATAAGAACCTTATATTATGAGCAAATTATAAAAGCAAATTAATTTTATAAATTAACTATGTAGCTGATGTAGATTTTGTCAAAAAAAATGGGGTGGTCCACCCTTATCACTTAGGGGTATAAAAAATAGTTTACTACCTATTCTCGGACCTACCGAATATACACAAAAAAATTCATAAAAAATCGGTCAAGCCGTTTCAGAGGAGTTTTGTTACAAACACTGTGACACGAGAATTTTATATATATACTAGTGGCCCGCTCCCGGCTTCGCCCGGGGTGCTTTTGGACCTTATGGAACTCACAGATAAATAATTGGTGTATTGAATAAGTATCAACAGATGGCGCTATGTTAATAATATTATATAATTTGCAAAAAAATAATAAACAAAATGAGATATAAAATATCCTATCTTTTAAGTTGGACCAAGTAACAGATACTTATGAAGTTTGATTAAAGTCGGTTCAGTAGTTTCAGAGTTTATCGCGAACATACATCGTGACACGAGATTTTTATATACATATAGATATATATCGATAGAATAAAGATTATATTCCACTAAAACTGATGCAGAGTACTGTTAATAAAGTAATTATTGATGTGCCATCAATGTTTATGTAACTTACTACAAGAGCCCTTAGGTACTGTTTCATTATAGCTTTTATCGCTTTCATAACGCTTGTGTAATATATTTCCACATCAATTTCTGGCTGCCCCGGGGCCGGCTTAATCCGTTTAATAAATTAAACTCATGTGTACGACAACGGGGCTCGTATATAAAACTAATTAGTTATTTTTTTACGTTATTTTATAAAAAAATGAACCTATGAAACTGAGTACATACATGAAATTCAATAAGCCATTAAAGTTGACTTGAAATGACAACAACTTTTTTTTACGTAAAGGTCGTCAGACAGGCTTAACGATCCACTTGATGTTAAGTGGCTACTGTCGTCTATAATATACAAACAAAGCCACAGGTTCTGCAAATGCACTGCAGAAAATATTATTTATTATTACTAGCTGGTGCCCACGACTTCGTCCGCGTTGAAAAATATTAAGTAGCCTATCCTGTGTCCCGTACGTCCAAATGTTTATCTACCAAGTTTCATGAAAATCAGTTAATTCGTTTCAGAGTTATGGAGGAACATACATACATACATACAGAAAAAAATTCAAAAAATCGTCAATTTATTTCAGTATCATGTATAGAGCCTATAAACACGATATCTCTGAAAACAATGTAACTTACTCCATGACCGACCCTTACAGATTTATTATTAGTATTGTTATTTCGCCATGATCCAGACAAAAGCCATAACTTTGAAAAGTTCATTTCCAAAGCTACCAGCCCTACCAGGAATCAAACCCGAGTCTTCTGTGATAGAGCGTTTAAGGCAATCACCTAAACCGGCCGACCAATGACCTCTTAAAGCCATCAGTGCTTAAAACCATTAATAGTTATAATGGTGTTACTTGTGTTAAAGACGACGGTAGCCACTTGCTATCCAGTGGACCGTCAGCCTGAAAAATAGTCAATAGTTCAGAACCTTTTCCCGTTTCAAACTCCCGCTTTTCGGAAAATAATATGGGAGAATATGGGAAAATTTAACTCTGAATGAAATCTTTTAATGGCGCATGTGGAGACACTTGATATTTAAAGCTTAAAAAATGAATTCAAATTTAATAATAGTTATATGTACCCTGTCGTGAGCAAATTTAAACCATTGGACAAACACTATATGTAGTTTTTATTAATAGTTGAACACAATGAAACTTAATGTTCCCTGAAATAATAACCTATAGGTAATTGATTACGTAAACAACCATGTAATTGTAGATATATCATGACGCAGCAATTCCGTACCTATATTGAGACGTGATGAAAATACCCAAACAAATGTCGATATTGGAAATAACGATGTTATTGATATTATATTTGGTATGTGGACAGTTTACATTATTTCGGTAAACGGTTAATCAAAATGTTTGATAAAAAGTACCTAACCAAATACATAGTTACAAACAAATAAATATTTTTACAACTTTGAAGCTTTTTAGGAGTATTTTTATTAGAATTTAATTTATTAATATAAATTGATAGTATTTTTTTTTATTAAAACACAGTCACAAAGCACTTAATTTAACAATACGAGTAATATAGGAATAAATGCACATATGTATGCTTAAACCCTATTGTCAAAACGGACTTCTTTTTTTATGATAAAAATAGCTACGAAAACAATTACCTATAAGTAGGTATTAATTTTTAAGTAAAATTTAATTACAATAAATTTTTACTTAATATTATGCTCTTAATACAAAGGGATACGTTAAAAATAAACAAACAAATTAGTTAACATCTAAGCTTACGTATGAAACATGTTAAAAGGTTCAAAATGTGTTAAAGAGCCACTTCAAAGCGATATTTTGAGCAACTTCTTTGATAAAAACCGTGATAACTCGACTAAACTGAAAAAGATATCCATATATTATCTTATCACATAAACTATCCTTAGATACTCCTCATTCCATCAATTCAAACAGGAAATATCGAAAATTGGAAGGCACGATTGTGGCCTGGAGCCTTGTTTAGCAATTCATAAAATATTTTCGCATTTTAGTAAACCATATTCGGTATACTGCCAAGACAAAAACTGACTGACTGATATTATAGTTGACTAGCTGAGCCCGACCACGCTTCGCTGTTTTCTTTGACGTTCAACGGTCAGCGGCTGCCATGACAGCGGCTGCCATGACAACGGCTACCTGCCACTTTAAATGTAACAACGGTTATCAAGAGCGAGTTAGTTCTCCTGGCTTTCGACAGATGGCGCCGTAATAAAAGCTATTTTTCTTTCTCGCTATCGAGATTATTTTATTGCATAAAATCCTTGAAGCGGATTGCATATTGTGTAAAGATTTCAAGTCAATCTGTCGCCTAGTTTTCGAGTTTTTGAGAGACCAACACAACATTTATAGATTACCCTTTTCGAAACATTTTAATGCGAGTGACATTTTTTTGTAAATAATATACAATTTTATTGTTTTGCTGGGAACGAGCCAAGAAGATGTAGATAAACAAGAACGGTACTCAAGTCGTAGCCTTAAGTCGATACTTTAGTTGTTTAAACGAGCCATAAGGGGCCTCCGAAACCAGCCAAGCTACTTAGACGATTTAGAAACGAAAAATCGGCTTTGTGCCAGTTAACAATGCCAGGTTCTACCATTTCTACTAGACGGTATTTTTGTAAATTTTTTTTTGTGTCATAATTTGGACATCATTAATGATGCAATTATCATATTTACGAGGAAATATTTATCATCGAAATCACGGGAATCTAGAGGAAATTGTGTACTAAAGATTACATGAATGAATAGTTTTAGTTCCCAATGTTATGTCGAAATATTTTTTTGTTAATGACTGATTAATTGATTTCGTTTCATCATAGATGTCATTTTCGCTACACCACGCTACAGGACTAGATGCTTGCCAAGAGTAAACCTATCTAAAAAAATGCCATGGAATAAATATATGCTTTTATACATAAGAAGCAACCATGTATTTCTTAAGTAACAATATTTCATAGACAGTTTATATACATGTATTCTATAGACACCTATAATAATCCAGGAAAGTTTACACCGTATATCATTCTTTTTAAAAAAAAAAAGAAACCAGGAATCCTGAAGTCTAACTACTTCAGAACGCTTTTTTTGTTTTGCCTTAGGAACTCTATAAAAATATTATTTTATCCCATTTGATTTACGACATGAACATGTCTACTTCAGCTTCGTGAATACATTTCCATTTGAATGAGTTCAATTTTTGAGATTACCTTCAGCCGAACAAATGCACAATCAGCATTTTAAAAGGCGTCTGAATTCATCTCCTTCATAACTAGCGGATTCATTGACAGATCTATCGCAGCCAATATGTCCCTTATTACAATATGAAAGCTGGAATATTCTAGACACGCGCGGTGCGGCGCGTGACAGCATTATTTCAAATTCAAAGGGTAAAAAGCAGGGAGTATATTAAAAAGGATGGCCCCTTATAAGAGAGGCTTCACACGAAACGAGTGTTCTTCATTGCGATTGGAGGTACCACAGGGAATGGTCTCGTGGCGTAGTTTTCACGTCCGATTCAGCTGTTGCGGCGTCTCCAAAAGGTTCGCTTTCGTGTGAAAGGAAAGTGGAGACAAGGGGAGTCTGGAACTAACCGGTGCTGAATACGAATGTTAAGTGATATACCGTCGCGGTTTGGATTTCGTTCAGGATTTCAGTACTGTCTGCAAACTTGCTTACTTGTTACGTTTACTTCCTGCATAAATGCAGCTTATTGAGGCTTTGTATCTTTAAATCTGAATTATAAATATTTTTTTAATTGTAGATAGATAGATAGATAGATAGATATACTTTATTGTACACAGAGTAACACAATAAAAAAATAAAAAAAGTACAAAATATGACAATGTACAATGGGCGGTCTTATCGCTAAAAGCGATATCTTCCAGACAACCTTTGTAATATTATAATTGTTAATATTATAATTTGTTATTATACCTTTACCTTTACCTTTGTTAATATTATAATTGTAGTTATAATATTAACACTTGTTTTCTTCACAGCATCTTCGATGAATAAATAGTCATTTAAATTGACAAATTTTAGTTGAAACACTATTAAAGTATTCATCATCATCATCATCATCATCATCTCAACCTTAAAGGACGCCCAACGCCATAATTTTACAATGGGACCGGTCAGAAGCAGCCTGGATCCACCGTCGACCCGCGTCCCTTAATCAGATCATTTGTCCACCTTGTGAGTGGACGTCTGGACGTCTTACGCTGCTCTTTCCAGTCCTTGGCTTCCACTCGAGAATCTTCTGGCCCCAGTATATAGCTGAATAGTTTTGCTCAATAGTTTTATGTGGGTACTTTTCACACTTATTCTTATGTAGTTTAGAAAAATTGAAGACATCGTCACCTGCGACAGCAACTACCTACTATCAAGTATACTTCCTTTTGATTGTTAGCTAAATAAAAATCTAAGTTTCTCTAAAACAATGTTTTTCAAAATGTGGTTCGCGATCCCTCACACATGGAGAGTCGCAAAACCTTACACAGGCTGGTCGCGGGCGAAAGAAAAAAAAATGGACAAGTGTTTCTAGGTCTTGATTTCTAAGTATCTACTTCTAATTTCTACGAAACAAACAAAATTGCAAACGTAGTCTTTTAAATCTCTAACATTTTGTTTGCTTACGGTCCTAGCATAAGCTAGGGGGTTGCTAGAGGGGTCACGTATTCAAAAAGATTAAAAGATACTGCTCTAACATAGGTATTCGAGAGGATAGGAATAATTTCCAATTGTACAAATAAGTATGTGCGTAGAATCACGTAGTAGGCTCGGAATCTAACCGAAAACGTGCTGGGAATTCTCTCATAATTCTGGATAGGGGCTTTGTCTCCCAAGAGGACAGTGGCTTGTGGACTTGGAACAACTGTGGTTTACTGATTGATTTTTTTATTATATCTAAATCTTATTATATGTTACTAATGTCATTTTGATGCTAAATGACACTCAATTAAACTCACAATCAGTTAAAGAGTAAATTAAGAACTGAACTGAAGATAATTAAGAATAATACTCTTAAGAATTAAGAAAGATCTGAAGAGAGTATTAATGATATTGGCTTAAACACTAATGAAACCAATTCATTCAGTCCATTAAAAATAATGACCTTATCTTGCAGTTAAGTACTTAAAAGTAATGCTAATATGAAGATGCTAAACAGAAATGTTGCATCTTTGAAAACCATTTGTCTCTGTCGTTGTAAGTGGGTGTGAAAGAGACAACTGTAATTTTCTATTTAGTGTACTTTACATAATAAATGCGAAGGTTTATATAATATTTGTCTGTTACTCAATCACGCAAAAACCGCTGAATATATTTGGACGAAATTTTGCACACAGATATTATCATATATGATACTTTTTATCCTAGAAGAATGTTAGATTCTTGTGGAATTTTCAAAAAAATATTTTTATTTTACACATTCCACACAACACCATCTAGTTCCACACTAAGCAACTTAATGCTTGTATTATGGATACCAGACAGTTGATATAATGCATAGATTACTTTTTTTTTGTAAATACGTACATATTATAAATGCAAAACATCCATGACAGGTACAAAGGTAAAATGTTAACACATGAACATTTGCCCCTAGCGGGATTCGAACCCGCGATCGTTTGGTTAACAGCTAGGGTTAATAGACACTAGACCAAACGTGTCGTCATACGTTACTTAGTTAGTACATAAATAAAATTCGATATGTGTATATATGTTTCCTGTGGACTCCATTAATCGCTCCACCGATTACCGTGAAATTTTAATTTTTTGTCAGTTTTTAGGGAAAAAACGAACCTTATATTTCGTGCGGACGAACTACAATATTTATAAATGGGAAAGTGAGTTTGTTTATTACGCTTTCACGCCTTAACTACACAACCACAGACGTGAAATTTTGCATACACGTTTACAGGGATAAAGAAAAGGACATAAGGTATCTACTATTCAGAAAAAAAGTACCTACTGTGCCTGAAGGATCGAAAAAAAAATTCGACGTCGCGCCCCCGGTAAAAATTTACGAGTATGAGCCATAAAGATTGAATAAATGTTCCAATGTGTTCAATAAGAAAAAGGGACGCGGTCGAAACCTTGTTTAAAGTAGATATTTATTTCTATGAAATTTAAAGTAGTTTAAGATTTAAGATCCATTAATTATCCATTCATGGATCTTTATAACTCGGTTGAAGAAATGTTTCTGTTTCAAATTCATGGAACAGGAACATAGAAAAAATTCTTGGTTCTTCATGCAAAAGAGCAAAATTGATTTTTTTGTTATGATAATATTTACTTCTTACATTTAGCATCAAAAAAGAGAGGAACAGAGTTATAGGTGACGGTCAAGTGGACAAGCCGACTATCAAATGGACTGTCAGCATGCCTACCGAACTTAATATAAAGTAGAATGTTATAAATGAGTTTGTAGTTATGAATATATAATTTCTTTAAAGAACAACTAATCTTCCTGTATTTTTGCTATGGCATTCCCTAAGCATTTACAAAATTTACAAAAGCAGTTGTTAGGAGAACATCTTGAGAGCATCTAAAAAAAAATTTGACACAAAACAAAAAGAATTATTTTTATTTTATTTTTTCATTTTTTTTCCCCTTTTTCTCAATGCCTTATGCTCTCTGATTACACAATGCCATACATAGTCATTCTGAACTATCTAATAAAACGAGTAGTAGGGGAGAGTGGGGGAACGGCGAACGCGGGGAAATCCCTAACGCAGTTATTACAGTAGGTTAGGAAGAGGTGACATAATGTTGTTAGCCATCATCTTAAAGATCACGTTACTTTTAGTGCTGCATGACAAACGGAACGCAATAGATGCGCACGTCGTCCAAGATATACGTATATTTACATTTTTCTGTTGATTTTCTTATACTTTTTTGGCTTATTTACTATCAGTGCTGTCGGGTTTTAATTTAATATGTTGGCCACTTAACTTGAACAGCTAAATAACTACATATCAAAGGTTATATTAAGTTCCTTAGTAGCGAAGTACTTACATAAATCTAACCTCAATATTTTTTCAATACTTTTAAATTTGAGTGTTCGGATTTAGCCGTCGCGTGTCTGGTAATGCCGAACACTAAGGGTTTTGTTTTTCTTAGAAGATTTTTTTTTGTTTCCAATAATGTAATAATGTTGAACTAAATTTAAGAAAGTAATTAAATGGACCGAATGATTAAGCATTAAAAAAAATTCTACCTCAAAAACCTGCACTGTTAATTCAGTTTTCCCTTAGCCGTTCCCCACTTTCCCCTACACACAAAGATAGCTGACAATAGGTAGACGAAATGGCCACCGGAAGTTGGTGCCGATACCGGATGTTGTCGGATATATGACGTCCCAACGCTAAATAACAACCACCAGGAAATAAGCTCTTTTTTTTAAAATATTTTCCTCTTAAAAATTAAATTTACATGAAGAGAATGCATTTTTATATGTAACAGAATTGGTTTACTGTTGTGTGACTTTTTTAAATTAAAAATTCAATATTGCTTTTATATCATACAATACCTACAACATAATTAAGCAACGTGGGTGAATATTTCATTACTTTTTCATTAATTTTATCAATTATTATTTAGTAGTGGCAGGGCAGATTGAGTTTCGCAGTAATTTTTTTTTATTAAAGATGGATTTGCTCTTGGCCAACAACCAGCTGTGAGCTTGCTCACCCAGAAGAAGTTTCACTCGAACTTTGAAAAGATTTGGGTTATATGAGCTCGGAAATACAGACGCTGGCAGGGGTTTACAAACCTTGGCAGTGTGCATTATAAAGGATTTTTTAAAGCGCTTGGTGCGTCTGGCGGCAGTATCCACCCCTTTAAAGAAGACCACCGTGAAATAACAGCTTTTCCTATGATTTGCAATGCACTTGCAGCACTTGTGCTAGTGTTATAGGCGACGGTAGCCACCTACTATCAAGTGGACCGTCAGCCTGTCTGTCGACATTAACACACAAAAAAGCATAACTTAAAATATTACAAACTGTATAAACTATCATTGCCTTTAAACATCCTATATAATATATATTTTTGTAAATAATTTCTGTAAATCTTTACCTAGTATAAAACAAAGACGATTTCCGCCGTTTGTCCCTCTGTATGTACGCTAGTAGATATTTTAAACTACTCAATAGATTTTAATGCGGTTTTCATTAATAGAAAGAGCGTTTCATTAACGAAGAATGTTTGATTTGGAGAAAAATCCGTGCGAAGCCAGGGGCGGCCCGCTAGTTAAATATAAAATATTATTTCAAACAAAATTAGATTTTATATGAACTAATTTCGTTTATGTGTTTGAACCTTCAGGCTTAATTTTATCAGCAAATTAACCTATTTAATATAGATATGATGTTATCACATATCTATTTTAATGACCGCATTTTATCATTTTATGCTCCCAGTTGTTTGAATAAGCGAATATCGAAGTATTTTACGAAGAAAATAACGATTAAATTCACGTTATTGTAATTTCTTTAAATTTTTTAAGAAAATTTTTTAAGAAGTTTTTAGTACACAACAAATGATTGCTATGATTGTCATTCTAATCCAATGTTGTAAGTAGCTTAGCTCCCACTTAATGACGTAGTAACTTAGCTACTTCTTCAATCACGAGGCTCAAGTGATTCTGACAATATATGCGCCAAGTTACAGTCCTAGATTTAACATTAAGTGGACAGTCGTCATCAAAACCTAGTTATCATTGATAGTCAAACTGTAACAATTACTTGATTGATTTCTGTCCCCTGTTTAGTATAAAAAGGAGGTTGTTCTTGTATTCTTATAGGTTTCTTATACATTATATTTTATAGTACCACCGTGAAATTCCAGCACGTATGCTGTTGTGTTTCGATAAGTGCTTATTATTATGCTACTTCTGTCATCACATCAAAGTTGAAAATAGATTTGCATTATTTGTTTTTCTAATAACAATGTCTTTATTAAGAAAATAATAAAATAAGTATAAATTTCACAAATATTTTAAAAGGATGTGGTGCGATGTGTTTGCCCATGTCAATTGACATTAAACGACAGGTGAATCCGCAGGGCACTGCTAGTTATAAAAAAAAAGATTTCATATTAGTTTCTTTTAATTGTTGGGAGTGAATCTACATATTTCATAACACTTAATACGATGCACGAAATAAGAAACAGTTATTTGGAAGGACATATTATATTATATGAAAATAAATTTTAAAGAACTTGCTCAAATAGCAGCAGTGACATCAATATTCAAATATTCCCGGATCAGATATCGTTTCCAATATCCTGAAACCACCAACGACGGAATAACGGTAGTGAGCAGCTCAAAAAAACTCCAAATTTTAGTTAGTGCAGTTTGTGCAAAGTTTGTGTAGTAAAAAAATTAACAAAATTAATTAGTCTGTGCGTATTTCTTATGAATTTCAATTTTTTTTTCCATAGATTCTTTCAATTTTACTGTCCACTGGTTCTTATGTGGTGGTGTTTTACCTGAATATGTGTACGATACGAATCGTATATTCTTTGGGCGTATTATATATTAGGTATATTATTATATTGGATGTGTTCCAAGCTGTCTGTGTTTCCAAGCTCATAGCCGTAACCTAAATATTTTCAAAGTTGGAGTGAATAGACTTTGACGACACGTTTGGTCTAGTGGCTAGTAACCCTAGCTGTTAACCAAAAGGTCGCGGGTTCGAATCCCGCTAGGGGCAAATGTTTATGTGTTAACATTTTACCTTTGTACCTGAGTCATGGATGTTTTGCATTTATAATATGTATGTATTTACAAAAAAAAAAGTAATCTATGTAGTATATCAACTGTCTGGTATCCATAACACAAGTATTAGTTGCTTACTGTGGAACTAGATGGTGCTGTGTAGAATGTGTGAAGATATTTATTTGTTTATTATTATTTATTATAGGCATCTTCTACATGAGCTCGCTCCATCATAGGCCTCATCTTAGCTATACGGCTAGATGCTGGCCAAGAGCAAACTAATCTCCAATTTTAAAAAAATACAGTTTTGAAATTCAAATAAAATAAATCTGATTTTATTTTTAACCTCATGATTGCTATAATAGTATTATAAGTAATCACGTACTGCTTTGTTATATTACTGTGGCTAAACATGATGTCTGGATAAGCGCAAATGAAACTCCATTCAGTAACCGATACGGAGCGAATCAGAAGACGTACTTATTGTTGTATCTGGTGAGGTCACGGGAGTTTTCGTCTATTTTCGGCAAATATCGAATGTTTTTGTGTCTGATTATATTTTTCGCATTTCGTTGGAAGCCATTGGGGTGCTATTCTGTTTGTTTTTATGTTAAGTATCTTTGGTTTGAATATTTTTTTGTTATTTTGCGATTCTTTTGGCAGATAGATATTGGTATTATAAACAACAGTAATATTATTTTTGAAGTAAATAAAATATTCCTATCTTTTGGGCAAGGGAAATAAGCACTCTTTGACACTTCATAGGAAACGCACCTGCCGTCAATCGTATCAGAATAAGTTGGAAACAGAGAACAGAGGCGTTTCTGAAATCTATTTACAAAAAAACTTTCTCGTTTATCGTTCTTTGCATTAGTGAAAACCGTATCGAAATCCGTTGGGTTTTTATTTCCCAAATTATATTATTTATAAATTAAAATGCAAATTTTACAATACACATCATTGATAATATATTTTTTGTTACAGATAAACGGCTCTTGGGGACTACCAGCCTTCATGTGCGACATCTACATAGCTATGGATGTCACTTCGTCCACATCTAGCATCTTCAACTTAGTCGCAATCTCGGTCGATAGGTAAGGTTGCTACATTTCCTACTACTACTAGTATTATCCTCGGTTCATATAGGTGGCTACCGTCGCCTCTAACACGAGCAACGCCACAGATGCTGCAAGACCCTATGAGGACCATGGGAGGAATAAAATTAAAAAGGGACAGGGCAATAGGCTCGTTTACCTTTACTCACTCACTGAAACACAATAGCAGACGTGCTGTTATTTCTTGGTGGTCTGAACAGATCTTCATAAATTGTTCTTAACTATAATTTATAAAGATCTGTTCAAGCGTTTGAAGAGCATCAGCCCATTTTCTAGTTGACGTTGGGTAAAATTTGGTATACTCTTACTTCATTTCCATGACATGGTAACCTTGACCTGGTGCTGCAGTAGACTGCGGAATAACCAACTCCTCAGCATCTTACAGCAGATATAATGAGTTCGGGCTCAAACAAAATCAAAATCAAAATATTTATTTACCAATTTGGTTTCTACAAGAAAATCTTATTATATGATAGTCATTATAAGTTTAAATAACCTTGGCTTATTTAAACTTTTTTTTTGAAAAAAAAGCCAAGACGATGACGATCTCAGAATATTAAGAATACTACATAATATTCTTTTTGTCATCTCTAAAATAATAAATAGAATAAAATAGAAATTCGCAGGTTAGTTTATATTTTCAATCATATATAATGTCTATATACATTATAATGTCACATATATAGAGTCTAATGACATCAATTAATGTATATACAAAAGTTGATTTTCAGAATAATATTGCTAGACAGCCTAAATATATTCAATTTCAAAATTGAGACTCATCCTTAACTAATTTGCAATTGAAATTGCCCAAGTTCAGACAAGTACGATAACAAAGTGTAAAGTTGTATGTCGGAAACTCACTAAGATATTAAACTATTAATTAGTCATTAACTTTCCGGCAATACCTCGCTTAATTTTTGTAATTATTCTCAGTTTGATAAGTTACACACGCCGATATAAAAATTTGATGTACTTTAATTTTTAAATCGAAGAAAACAGTTAATACAATATTAATACATGCTTCATGTATGAAATATCTTTTCATAGAAATCTTTCTTACACTATAAGAGCATATTAATATTAATTTTCAGCTTTCAAAAAAGCAGAACCAGCAAAAGAGTTTCGGAGTCGCTTTTTAGAAAAAAAGTTTTACCTATCACAATTATTGCGATAATTTATGATAACAATTTGTGAATAAAAGAGATGAGCCTTTAACAAGCATTTCGACTCATTTTGTGTGAATATCTTGAAAATGTGAAAGATGTTGAATTTTATTTAACTATTTAATTTCATTCTAAAGGTACATAGCAGTAACGCAGCCGATAAAATACGCAAAACACAAAAACAACCGTCGAGTTTGGTTCACTATAGTCCTCGTGTGGTTGATCTCGGCTGCTATAGGAGCTCCAATAGTCCTGGGTCTGAACGACACGCCGGATAGGAACTTCGACGAGTGCCTCTTCAACAGTCAGAACTACGTCATCTACTCTTCATTAGGATCCTTCTACATTCCCTGCATCATGATGATGTTCTTGTACTATAATATTTTTAAGGTGAGATTTTTTTATATTTATTTTAACACTTCTAATAAAAAAGGACAAAGATTTATGAGTTTTTGGTATGTCTGTATGATAAACTCAAAAACCACTCAAATTATTCTAAAAATTATTTAATATATAGAAATCTATGTTAGCAGCGTGTAATTTTAATAACCTTAAATTACTATTTTATTAAAACTAGCTACTGCACGCGACTTCGCCCGCGAACTTTATAAAATATAGCCTATGGTTACTCGCTGATGACGTAGCTTTATATAGGTGAAAGAATTTTTTAAAATCAGTAGTTCAGTATCAGTAGTTTTTGAGTTTATTCCTTACATACAAATTTTCTCTTCTTATAATATTAATATAGATGAAATAAAGATAGATCCCTACAGAAATTACAATAATGTAACCCAGGGAAATTTATTATTAAGCGTTCACTGCGAAAACTTATTCATCGAATCACAAACGTCTCCGTAACTATCAGAGTCGAACTTTTATATATACTTATATTTGCTATTTAAAGATTAATAAGTACATGATATTTACACGGTTGTATTGAACTTACAAGAACTTAACGAGTAATACTCAAACAGAAACCTTTGACGTAAAAATAGACAGTCACGTAACACCCAAACAGAAAGTTTGAAGAAGATCGGATAAGTAGATTATCCGGATATTGAACCTTTAGACCTTTGTTTGGATACAAACATCACATAAATAATATTCAGCGAAAAATTTATTCCAAAGGATACGAAATGTCCCATTCAGTTTTGGCATTATTATTGAACCTTACTAACTTTGCCCGCGACTTCATCGGAACTTCTTTTTTAAATGTTAAAAACATATATTCAATCTTTATTGCTCATATATTTTAGTCAGGCGTTGATTTTTTTTTTACTTTTAAATTATCCCTTGGAAACAGTACTTTTTCTGGATGAAATGTACTCTATGTATTTTTCTGTATACCTGAAAACGTGTATGTAAAATTTCATATTGATCGGTTGAGTACTTAAGGCGTTAAAGCGTAGCAAACAAACAAATTCACTTATGCATTTATAATATTAGTTACTAGCTGTTGCATGCGACTTTGTCCCCGTAATTTTATAAAATATAATCTATGTTACTCCCTGATAATATAGCTTTCTATAGGTGAAAAAAAATTTTAATTGGCCCAAAATTTTTTAAGTTTATTCATTAGAAACATACAAAATCTGCTCTCTTTATAAAATTAGTATAGATATAAGCTACATTTTTTGATTTTCTTAATTATTAATTGTGAAAAGTTATGTAAATAGAAAAAAAATATGACACAGAAAAAAAAATTGTGAAACAATAGTTATATCTACATAATATGGCTAAAATATATAGTTACACATAATATAGTAGAGTTCCATACCTACCATAGAAAATTCCTTTCTTCACATTGTTTGGAAATAATCAGGCTTTAAGAAATCGAGCGAAAAAACAGCGAGCAGCCAAGAAACCTCCCATTTCCGGTGATCCCAATACTGGAGCGACTACTGCTGTGGTCATAGAGAATGTAGCACAAACCAGAAGACTAGCAGAGACTGTTCTTCATGAAGACAGACCCACAAATACCGGATCTGGTAGTAATGAAGACGATCATGAGGACAGGTAATATTATGCTAAAAAATATATTCTAGCTCTGCTTCGCGTCTGCGAGTTAAAACATAAATATTTGCCCCTAGCGGGATTCGAACCCGCGACAGTTTGGTTAACAGCTAGGGTTACTAGCCACTAGACCAAACGTGTCGTCAGATTAGATGTCGTTTAGTGGAAAATCTAAGTATTTCACAATAATACTTCGCCACTTAAATTAATGTGGTTTGTACGTTTTTTTACCAATGTATTTATATGACTTTAATATAGGTATATATACTTTAATTATTCTTACGATTTTATTATAACATAATAACCGTCCACATAATAACTATTGGAACTTGAACTCATTCATGCGGATCTTCATTTGCATATTGAATACATACGAATATAAATTTCATCTCTCCAGGGCCAATGTCAAGGCTAATACAGATATTTCTTCTAACGGACTATATAGCGGTATTTTCTCTGCAACTTTTTATATTATTTATTGGCTACGTCTAGCCAGCCAGTCTTTGCCCTCTAAATAGGGTCTCAGAATCTAAGTGAACCTCGGTCAGAGCATAATCCTCTGTTTTATTACCTAACATTTACTGTATGTATTAAATCTATAGATCAATAGATAAGTAAAGAAAATAATAAAATAAAAACACTTTCACGATGAACAAATTACGTATGACTATTTTTTATGATAAAGTGTTGCAGTCAGCCTGACGGCTCATAGTAGACGGTTAGCGTTCCCTATAAATATGTGCAGAATGCAAGTTCAATACAGGCTATTGGAGGATAAATGATGAAATAGATGAGAAACTAGAGGAATGAGTTATATAGCATTTATCACTGACAAACCGAATCATAACAGCATATATTTTATATGCTGTTATTATTGTGATCACTTAAAGTTTAAATGTTATATGAATTTTATTCTTTTTCCTGCTTTCACAGAGCTTCCTTTCCTGCTGAGCATTTTTTTCTTCTTAGAATTAATGTAAATTTCTATAGTTATGTAAATTTCTATATTTTATTATATATTTATTAATATATTTTATATTTCAAACAGTTTCGACAAACGATCAGCAGACTTGGAAGTAGACGCTGATGAATGTCACGTGATACCGAATGACAAGTCCACAGAGTTCATGCTGGCAACTGTCACTGAAGAAACAACAATGTTAGTATTCAAAATACTTTTTTTAAATCTCCTTTCGTTGTTTTTATTGGAACGAATAATATTTTGAGCTCACCAAGCACTTAGTAGTGTAAAATAGCAAGGCTTCAAGTATTGCCTCGAGCGAGCTGTTTGTTTTTAATTTAATCTTAGATTTTCTGGAGATATAGCAATTTATTTTGTTTGGGATATTAGAAATTTCGCTATGTGAAGTTTTATTTTTCAATTTTTTAGCTATAATTTATGAAGATCTGTACAAGCGTTTGAAGGTAATCAACTAATTTCCTAGTTGACGACGTACTAACAGTACTTGGGTGGTATTGCCATGACACATTAACCTTGACCTGTAGTCTGCAAAATACCCAACTCCTCAGCCACATACAGCAGATATAACGTGTGTCATATGAGTGTATAATGTAGATTGTGTTTAACAAATATTGTGTCTTTCAGAACTCCTAAGAAAAACCTTAAAACTAGTACAGCACCTGATCCCAACGGCAACAATGACTCGGGATATGCACCGTCAAATCTTGAAGACACGATCAGAGAGCATGTCTCCCCACCGGGATCACCTGGTGGACGGGATGCTACAGTATTACAAAATATGACTTGCGATGGCTCCAAGTGGAAGAAAAATGGGAAATCAGCTAGAATTGAAACGGACTCTAGGTGAGATTTTCTTAGTTTATAGTATTGTTTTTGCACCTTCCTTACATATTATAAAACAAAAAACATATTATAAAGGTTATCATTAATGAAAAGAGCATTAAAGAGCGTCACCTGTGAGAAGCCGAAAGCGGGTCGCTATTAGAGCATAAAAGTATATAATTAAGTTATCAAAGGTACTATCTATAGCCATGAAATTGTGTCATCTGTTAGAATTTATGTAAGGATTCTGAAGCCATCTGAAGAATTTTAAAGATGGATGACATTTCAGATTGATTGCTAGAAAGTATTCTGCTTTTCTGACATTCTGAATAAAACTTAATATTGTTTTTACGTCCTCCAATTTTGCACAGAGTTGAAATTTCCAAAAATCCTTTCTTAACGGACGTTTACGTTATGAAATAAACCTATGTTCCAAATTTCAGCGTTCTAGAATTAGTAATTTTGGCTGTATGTTGATAGTCAATCAAGACAAAATGATATTATAAGTAGCTAGCTGACCGGGAATCGTTGTTTTGCCAAAAAAAATTATTGTGGTGCACCACCTTTAACATTTAGGGGTTTGAAAAATGATGTTGGCCCATTCTCAGACCTACCTGATAAGCACACAAAATTTCATCAAAATCGGTACAGCCATTTCGGAGGAGTTTGGCAACAAACACCACGACACGAGAATTTTATATATTAGAATTTATAAGTAAGTATAGAAGATGAATATAACATCATTTTCTCCTGAATGACTATTAACGTTAACAAAACAATATAGGTACTTACTCAAGGAAATTAAATGTGTAAGGTTATCAAGAAAGCCATATGAATTTCATTAGTTAGTTAGCAAATTGTTAAATGTATAATATCATGCTCTAATTCCCAACACCAGTAAACTCGACGTCGTTAGTAGGAACGTTTGGAGCCGTCTCGAACTTAGATTATTGGATCGATCTTCAGTGAGGGTTGCAATTATTGAAAGCGGATTTACTTCGAGAGATAACTTTCAAGAAATATAAATTAATTGTGAGATATTTCAGTTATCATTTTGAATAGTATTCTTTTGTCTGCCATTTACACTAATTAAACCGCTTAATATTTTAATATTCAATTTAGTTTCACTTTGGTTGAAAATTTATTACATGCAATAAAGTTAGGTTTTTAATCATTATGTAAAATGTATTTAACAATGAAAAATCATAGTTTTATTATAGTACATTTGAAGGTA
Organism: Synanthedon andrenaeformis; assembly: GCA_936446665.2. NCBI lineage: Eukaryota > Metazoa > Arthropoda > Insecta > Lepidoptera > Sesiidae > Synanthedon > Synanthedon andrenaeformis. The sequence goes on from OW387788.2 coordinate 12,050,110, forward strand.
GGCGGCTATCGACACATATATATAAAAGGCTATGGGGTTACTCACCTAAATTAAATGGCACAAGTGCTATTTATTAGCACAGTATTTTCTGCGAGGTATTTGGCATTTATTCATTGATTGATTAAGAAGTATTCATTTTAATTTAATCTAGATTTAATTTTTTATTCATATTATGATTTCAATAACATTATTGAAAAATGTGTATAATATTAATATAGAGAATTTTATTTATGGTTTTTCATAGAAACGCCTCACTAGCACTTCGTTCCGAAGACGAACACGAGGCAAGCCATTATGACGTCAGAGACGGGTCTACTGCAAAGAAAGAAAGAAAAGCCAGTGCAGCCACAGCTCGCTTTACCATTTACAAAGCCAACAAAGCCAGTAAGAAGAAAAGGGAGAAGTCGTCCGCGAAGAAAGAAAGAAAAGCGACTAAAACATTAGCAATTGTATTAGGTGAGGAAAAAATCTCAAATGACTAAAACTATTGTTTGCTAAAAAATCGGTATGCGGTCATATACGACTGATTACTACCGAAGTAATCAATATACAGGAATTTTAAATCGAATTTCTTTAACTGCACTTCTTAGGTTTAAAAAAAGCTATCTTGATCTTGCGGTCTTACAGATAAGTAGGTGGCTAGTGGCTACCGTCGCCTATAACACAAGCAACACTACAGGTGCTGCAATTTCCCTGCAAAAAATAGAAAAGTTACAAAGGATTTGGGATAAGGTTAACATGGAATAAGAGGAGGTATCCTCAATAAGGTATCCTCTCAAAGGAGGTTAAAATCTCCTTTCAGAGGCGTTTTCTTCTGAGATACAATATGGTTTTCTTCTAGCGAGCTGTAAACAAATTCTTTCAAGTGTTGCTTGTTTCTTTAGCCGACGGTAGCTACTTACCATCAAGCGGACGGTCAGCCTGCCTGCCACACTTAATGTTTTGTTATTCACCTACAATATTAAAACTTCTTCTGTGTTTATTTTGTAGGCGTGTTTCTATTCTGCTGGGGGCCGTTCTTCACATGTAATGTCCTGGACGCGATATGTGCCAAGTTCGGACTTCCATACTCACCAGGCGTGACGGCATTCATCCTGACCACGTGGCTGGGATACATCAACTCCTTCCTCAATCCTGTAATCTACACAATCTTCAACCCGGAATTCAGGAAGGCATTCCGCAAAATCCTCAAGTGCGGCACCTAGCCCATAGATTATTTGGTCGTCTTCACGCAGTAGATCTCTCAAAGTTTTATATGTTTCCATTTGTTTATTTCTTATGTTTTTTAAAAGGTGATAAATAAGTACTCTGGCGCACCCAAAAAAGGATACTCACTAGTAATGATGAACATAAAATAATTAAATTATCCATGATCAAAATTAAATGTAGCCCTATTTAAAAGCAGTGGTAGTCTAGTCAAATATGCATATGCAAAGTCATGTCAAAATCTACTGATGAGAAGGAGATACTACAGTATAGTGTACCTCTTTACACAAGACATGTTTCTCGCTATAATTTATGTCAAATATTTTTTTTTAATGAAGTATACAGTGGTTAGACTGAAGTTCACTTGTCAGAAGTTGGCTATTCCTCAATAGATAGATATATTGACATTTTAAAGTAAAAATCATGAATAAAAATAAAAAAGTATTTTTAAAGTAAAGAAAATAAAATATACATTTCTGCCAATATCTCAAATTCATAGTTTTGTTTATCATTCGTAACTTTTTTTTAAAGAAAAAATCTTATTAAATAAAATAAAAAATAGTTTTTAGAATCCCGTGTATTTTTTGATCACCCTATATATTTTCCTTTTTGCGCTAAGAGTAATTATTGTTTTTAACGAAATCAGCAAAAAATATGTTAAAACAATTTTATTTTTATTTTTTTTAAATTTAAAAATAAATTTCACTTAACTACCATATTAATTAATGATATTACAACGAAGTGTAATTAATTTGATTTCTACTTTGTTTTTTTTTTTAAATCGGTATAATTATAATGAGATCTACTTGACGGCCAAATAATGAAAGACTTTTAAAAGTGTGTGTCATTTTTTATGTGTGATACATAAAACTATGATTTTTAGTAGCTCTATTAAACGTAGCATATCAAAGTAATTACTGTAAATAAATAATTAAAAAGTATTATATTATAACAAGTATTACATTACTAAATGTACTATAATAATAATTAATGTATCTATTGTAATATTAATCTTCAGTCTATTGTCTTATTATCTAGTCATCATTCAGTATTAAAATTGTCAACAAAAACTAAATTGCCAAAGTAATTATTATAGTTGATATTAGTTGATTTTAAGGTTGTGATTTTTATTTAAATTTCTATTATAAACAATATCCAATGTTTTAATAAATAAACGATAAAATGGTATTAACAAAATAATTGAAAATATATGAATTACATCTATAAAAAATAACACCAATAATTTTAAGGCGTCTCTTGTCTCTTTTCGCCAGATAATAATAATTGCAGTGTTTAAAATGTCTATTTATAATTGTTATTTATTGTTAATTCTTGCTCTCTCCGTCCACGTCTTTTTAATTTCAAATCAAAACTTATTAAAAATAAATATTAAATTTACATACGAGTACATAGATGTAATTAATTTGTGATGTGTAACATCTTAGCGCTCGGTTTTGTGGGAGCAATCGTGCAAATGCGACGGAAATGTGTTACAGGAAGCCGGGATGTTTATATAGAACGCGCGCTATTTCATTTGACCAATGATCGCGCGCGAACGTCACCGCAGCGCAGTGTTGCAAAAGTGAAATATTAAAAATCGGTAAGGTTGCCAACAAAAAATTGGGAGAATTTTATTCGAAATAAAACAAGAATATTTATGTTTTACAACAATAATTTGTGAGGAATTTGAACAGGAAATTGAATTATAGAAATATTGGTCCATAGTGAGACCATAACAACGATTTATTAACCAAGATGAGATTTCAGATGTTACACATCATATTATGCGACTTTTTTAATACTTTTTTTTTAATTTTCTCTAACAAGCTGTAATTGGTTCATTTTTTTTACATTACAGTGTCCAGATTTGTGCCTGTGAATATTAATTTTCTTGTAAAAAATTGTGCTATAAAAATAACTGTTAATGTTGAATATAATGTTGAGCGTCAACTCAACCCTTGTTACTTCTAAAGATATGTTATATAAATATATGAGTAATAACCAAATAAATAGGTGAATAATGAATATAGTAATTATTTGTTAAATTCATTTGTCTGTCTGTGACTGACATAATATAGTGCACTGCGTGATTTGATAAGATAGCCTGTAAAAAAAGTAATTATATCGCCAAATAATAATAATTTTGATCATATCAAAAGTCAAGTACTTAACTGTAGGTTTAACTGTGTACAATTTAAGAGATTATCATTGTAAGAAAAATCTATTTACGATAATTTATTCCAAAATTAAGGACTGTCTTGACAAGAGCTGTCTGGATATACTTCTTTTTTTTTTTTTTTTTCAAAAATTTTTTATGATTATACATACATTCCTTGGTACGAGTAATTTAAATTTTGAAAATAATTGCCGCACATAAAATATCAAGGTCATCCATTAATAAATCTACTTTAGGAAGAATTAATTAAGTTATTTTGTCTAGGTACTTTCAATTATTGTGTAGATTACCTTATACATACCTAATTTAGTAAATTCTCAAAGATTATGCTCAAAATTATATTTTACTTGTACTTGATAATAACAAATGTCTAATATATATTTTTTATGTGAGGTTTTGTGATCTTTTTTTTAACAAAATTTAATGTTAGATTTTATTTTGTGTTTATTTTAATAGAAAAATTAAATAGCAATTAACAATTAATTTAATTAAAAATATTCATAGATAAAATTATATTATATTAACAATAATATTTAACATATAAATTTAACAAATTAATTCTAAATATCCACTTTCTATCAATAATTCAGACCAGGTGTCGCCGTATTAAATATTTAACTTTAATTTATAATTCCTGAAATGTATTATATAACACAAGTATATATTATCACGATTATTAAAATATAAAATGTCGGGCTTAATAGAAAAAAATAGTTGACGCTATTAGAAAATTAACATTAGTTATAATATACTATACAGGTGGAAAAATAAGTCGGGCCCTGGAGGGAAACTACCTTAAATCTTTAAGTTGGCTTATTTTACATAAAGGAAACATTCCTTTATTTAAAAAAGAAACAAAACTGCATTCAAAGATTTTTTTTAAACTCGCTTGGCTCGCCCGGGACTCGAACCAACTAAAATTAAAAAAAAAACAAAACAAACACTCGCTGTTTTATTACACTAATCGATAGGATTATTATTCAGGATCAAATTTCTCTAAAAATAAAATATTTAAAAAATAAAAAATAAAAATGGTCTTAAAAATAAAAATGATCGTAAAATCTAACATTAACTTTATTTTGTTATCAATTTGTTACACTTAAATTATTTAACTGATAAATTGTTCGAAATGAAGCCACTCGTTCCGGATACACAAATTTAGTCTCCGTTGAAATTCATTTCTTGTAGCCTTCAGCAAAGTGTTGTGGTGTATGCCCCTAATAACATTTTCTACAACCCTTAGCTTTTGCACGGTGTCATAACAGGTTTCATAAATAACATTTTTTACATTACGTTCATTAAAGAACTTGTGTACTAAATAGGTATTCTTCATGGATATCTTGTACGACAGACGATTGTAAGACCAAATGTTTGTTAGAGAAATTTTATCCTGAATAATAATCCTATCGATTAGTATAATAAAATAGCGAGTGTTTGTTTTTTTAATTTTAGTTGGTTCGAGTCCCGGGCGAGCCAAGCGAGTTTTAGAAAATCTTTGAATGCAATTTTGTTTCTTTTTAAAAATTAAGGGAATGTTTCCTTTATGTAAAATAAGCCAACTTAAAGATTTAAGGTAGTTTCCCTCCAGGGCCCGACTTATTTTTCCACCCTGTATATAAAAATTGTTGTTTATTGTCAAAGTGTTTCTCATGTCTAATGGATAGGGTGCATTATATAATGTAGAGAATGAAATAAATTTATTAAGCCAAAATTATTTATACATATATAAAGTATTGTAAAAGGTCTATTAGATAAAAATCGGTGTACATAATGTATCTAATACTTACTATTAGTAATATTATCATTAATGATCTTACGCATGAATATTGTCCAGATGCTCGCTGTGGTTAATTCTTTTATCAATATTGAAGTGTGAAGGCAGTGACTAATTCTTCTATTACTCTTTTAATTTATTTTTAATAAACTCTTTGTCTTTGCTGCTAATTGGACTAGTGAAATACTCTGATTCAAAAAAAAATGTTACAGAATATAGTATAATTTTAAGTAAATAAATAGTGAATGAGTTTTCACAATATCTCTATAATGACCCTTCTAAACAGACCCTTTTTATGGATATATATTTATATGAAATTTATAATTAATTAATTTTTGTTTTTTTTAGTTATTTAGTAAGCTGTATAGTTATCGAAAAAACTATAATTTTTTTTTTAATATTTTGTTATAGATAAAAATATAGTGTTGTAAATTTTTTGTTAATCATAAAATAATAAATACACTTTGTTGCATTTTACAAGGATTTACAAATTTACACGCCTTTAGTTAAATATTTAGTTAGCACAAAATTCATTACATAATTACTTATGAATCTTTTTACTACTTATGAATAAATTATAATAAGCGAGTAGGTACTACACTTATTCAGATCCATTCGTATATCGCTGGACGATGTTGGTTTCTCTTATACAGTTCTGTTTATATAAGCCGCGTATTTTTATATAATATAAATATAAATCATCTAAAGCAGTAATTGCATTTGTTCAGCTCAATTCAGCTTTTGTCCATAGGGAACACCAGATTTGTATGAACATGCGCACGCGGCTTGTAGGAGCGGATTTGTGTAAGGGCGCGTTCCCACTAGGTCGTGACGACAGGTAGTCGTGCAGTTTAAAGTTTCGTGGCTTGTATATTTAAATGGAGGTGTTCACATATAGGATGACACGATTAACATTCGTCTACGACTTTTTTCTCGTTGTGACGACAAATTATCAAGACATATGGGAACAGCTAGAGACGACACTCTTACGACACAGTGGGAACGCGTCCTTAGTGTAAAATTCTTATGTAGTCAGTCCCTAAGTCTCATATTTTATATGGAAACAATATCTTTATCGTCTCGTCTTAAGAGTTAGTTGCTGTCTTTACGCTACAAAGCTCGGTATATTGTGTAGTGTGTTTTGCTATGTTTGTAGTGTTTTAAATTTATAATGCGACATTGTGATGAGTTAAAGTAAAGAATATTCTGTTTTTAAATTGGTTTTTATTTATTACTCTTTCTAAACACAATTGAGTTTTTAAAGTGAATAAGTAAGGTTTTTACGAGGCATTGAAAAAAAGTCAATGCCAATAAATATATGTACCTACTACATTCTAAAGACAATAGAACCGAAAATATTATTATAGCCATAAATTTAGAATTTGCACTTTATGTAGTTGTGACCCATATATTTTATTTAACTCTATAGATAAAAATGAAACGATAAACAAGCTAAGCGTAAAACTCGAGAACGACGACCAATTTTACTATAAAATTACTAGAAAAGTGCTTTATAGAGAGAAAAACTTGGAAAAATGTCTGGAAAAATGTTAGTTCCTGGGTCGCTAGTTCCTAATATGTGTAGTACCTAGTGGTACTTCATTATATAGGAAAACTAGCTGTACTTAATTAGTTAGGTCTTATAGTGGCAGCGCACACTGCGTTTTGCAGTCAAAAATTAGGCAGCCCGTTTGGTGGCAGTAACTACACAGAAGACCACCACAGACCCAAATATTTTCAAAGTTCGAGTGAACAGGCATTTTCTCGGTGAGCTCGCTCCATCATAGGCCTCATTTTTGCTACACGGTTGAATGCTGGCCAAGACCAACCTATCTCTAATTAAAAAATAATTAAAAAAATAATGGAATAGTTGTTTTTGTGTTCCGGAGTGTGTAAGGATTTTTTTTTTGGTTGTTAGTTAATATATCAAAAAAGATATATTTTTATCAATACTAATAATAAATCTGTAAGGGTCGGTCATGAAGTAAGTTACTTTGTTTTCAGAGATATCGTGTTTATAGGCTCTATACATGATACTGAAACTAAATTGACAATTTTTAGAATTTTTTCTGTATGTATGTATGTATGTTCCTCCGTAACTCTGAAACGAATTAACTGATTTTCATGAAACTTGGTAGATAAACATTTGGACGTACGGGACACAGGATAGGCTACTTAATATTTTTCAACGCGGACGAAGTCGTGGGCACCAGCTAGTATTACATAAAAAATCGTAACACTTTTTTCAAAGTCTCTAGACTTAAGTAATTACTAAAAGTTTTATTTCACTTTGTTTAATATTAAATTTGAATATACATGTATGGGAAATATTTTTGTATTCCAAAAACTTAAACTAATTTCAGCTATTAACAATTTAAATTGCTCTCAGAGCTATGAAGAATAATGGGAAATAGCTATTGCCAAATAAAAGATATTTACATCAACTAATAAAGGCAATAATTATGTAAATCAGCACGCTGCATGTAACACTGACGGCCAGTTTAAACGACACCCCGATACTGAACCTAATCCATATAAATTTCTTCCCGACAAGCTAACGAGACAGATCACTGTAAAGTGGAACTTCTTACCAGCGAAAGTAGACCGTGAAGATCCGAACAAATACATTAATGTTTCTTTGAACCGAGGGGTCTAGAGACGCCGGTTGGTGCAGCCAACGTTGCCTGAACTAGTGCGCTTGCAGCATTTATTGTATTCGGTACACGAAGAGAATGGCCACTTGGCAGTAATGAAGTTCTTGATTGGAACAGAATAGGGCGAGCTACATTCTTACATGAAAACAGGCATTTATGGAAACAGGGCGAACTATACTAATATGTACATAGATTGGAAGATCTTATCGAAAGATATGACTTTAAAGATAGCTTTTCAACTTTCCAAAACTTTGAATTTATTGTTGGTTATTTTATAGTAGAAGATCCGAACCTACATCGACCTTCACCGAGCTGATAATAGAATGAAACATATTTTATCATGAATTTAGTATATTAGAAAATATATTAAAAATAGGTTTGCTAAAAAAATCCTGGACAGACTATTTTTAATTATTTTTTGAAAAATATTGCAACATCAAGATAATAAGAAAATTTTGTCCTGACTTAAAGTATAAAACGTATAGAATGTGCAGCCGTTGGGTTGTCTATTATTTACTTGGACGAACTACTGCGTTGTCAGGTATGAACAGAGGGCCTAGTGCGAGTTTTACTCGATCAAACGCGACGAACAAGTAAATGTCAATTTGTAGGGGAATGAAGCAGCGCCACCTGGTTGCTCACATGTAGGTCTGCTTCATTCCCATACAAATTGACATTTACGTGTTCGTCGCGTTTGATCGAGTAAAACTCGCACTAGGCCCTCAGGTATGTCGATACCAGTTACTTTCACTTGATTGGATATTAGAAAAAAATTATATCATCATAAGCGCTGTTTTATTGCGAACACGTTGATATAGGCTTGTCTGCAAAAAATTCGGTCCCATTTTCAAAAAATAATTAAAAATAGTCTATCCAGGATTTTATTAGCGTACCCATTTTTAATATATTTTCTAATATACTAAATTCATGATAAAATATGTTTCATTCTATTATCAGCTCGGTGAAGGTCGACTTAGGTTCGGATCTTAGACTATTAAATTATTCACTACTGGTAGTTTTTTGTGATTTTTTTTGTACTTATATTGTATTTTTTTGTAATATATTTCTACTTAGTAAGTACATAGTAGAACTAGACTAGTAAGTCAGATGGTTTTTCTATACCGAAGAAATCTGTAAGTAAACTCAGTATTACTCAAGATTAGTATTTATTAAGAAAGTCGATTTATTTATGGAGTATTCGTCCGCTATTAATTATTTCATTTAGAGATAGGTACCATCATAATCAATTCGAAGGCGAAGAAATGTGAAATAATTTATAAACTAGACTAAAGGTCTTCAATAACTATTAATTAGAAATATTATTTGTTTTTTTATAAAATAAATAAAATAAAATAGATAATCGTTTACACTTTACATACACACCAGAAATTTGAAAAAGGTATTGCACTGTTTAATTTTTACCTAGAGCTATTTCATTAAAAAACGCAGACACATTATAATAAATTTTCCCAAAATTCATATAATAAATAGACTTAAACAAGCGCTCGCCTAAGCGCTCGATTGGCTGTGACTTGCATATCTATGGGTTCGGCAACTTGAATAATAACTAGCACTTGAAAATACTTATAAGAAAGTTAATCACATTGATGATAACAATAAATGTAAAACGGAAGATCAAGAGCTAATGCCAGCAACCGGTCCATTGTCGACTACATATGGGAGTGCGGTTTATATAATAATTCCACAGATAATACTCGATTCTTTTCACTAAACTGGTGCGAGTCATAAGCGATTTTATTAGCGATTTCATAAAGTACTTAGTGAACATTTAAAAGCAAGATTAGGATTTTTTTTATTTCTTTTCAGTAAAGAATTTAATAATGTTAAAGCGACATACGAAGACTGCTCGACATCTTCTTTTCCTCCCAGTGCTTCCTCAGCCCTAAAAATTAGCTGTCAACTCCTTGCATTTCCGCAAAATAAATAAGCAAATAAATGTAAATACATCAAAATAAATAAGTTTAAATATTAATAATAAGTTTAAAAAAACAGAGACGGCTGGTCAAGGGAGAGATACATAAATTATTGTATTTGAAAAATGAAAATAAAATGAAATGAAATGAAAATGAACTAGTATAAGTTTAAGCTATAAGTTTTTTTTATAATATTTATTGCTTTTATATAACTATATTGTAAAGAATATTAAAATTAAGAATAGAAATAAATACGTGGTAATAATAGTAAATATTTAATTTCAAACAGCCTTATATAACGTATTATTTTAAATGTTGAAATTTAAAAAAAAAACTGTTAAAAATAATGAGGCTGTTTAAATAAATATTGTTATTTCAAACAGCCTTATATAACGTAAAAAAATTCATGTTGAAATTAAAAAAAAACAACTGTCAAAAATGTTAAGAAAGAAAGTATTTTAACGAAATAAAATAAATTTTACTTATTATTCCTGGCTTCTGTCACTTGGGCCACCGCCATTCTATATGATAGCCGAGTTGTCTCGAATCCCAAAGTCAATTCCGAACACATTGTCCCATAAGAAAGGCTCGAGATGGACTCCCGAATGAATTCTACAAATGCACTTTTACTTACATTCTTATTTGATATCCTCGCTTTTGTAGTTATGTGTCGACTTTACTATATTTATTACCAGTATGTTTGGGAAAAGCTTCCCTAATAATAGAAATAATTTTTCAAATGTCTCAAATTTGTATCGACTGTGCGAACCCTCAAAGTTTATCAACACGATAAACTTTAATATGCGATAAAGATTTATTTTACTTTAACTTACTTAATCTCAAAACACTAGATATATTTTACTTAAATATCTTGCGACCTGACCTAGGCTACCTACGATAATATAGTTCGATCTATATTATCGACGTGTCCACACAATTCTTAGATTTTCAATATATATTTATTTATATTCAATGTCTAAAAAAGTATTCTTATATCTCTTCTCTTTATATGTCACTAAAGTTGTTAATCTTCTATGAAAAGCAGGTTTCCTCGATTTCTAATTTCATTAAATCTAAAAAAAGGTTATATCTATTTTATCCTGTTACCTTTCATTGAAAAATCGTTGTCTCTTTTTATTGTAGCAAGCGCAGTCAGAAATAAAACGTAGTTGCATAATAAAGAGGCTGCAAACGAAGCGGCGAAGTGAAAAGCACAATAAAGGCTGAGTTAAATAGCCTCGAGAAAATTTTCAAAGGATGCTAGAACTATTACTGGGACTACGGTAAGTTTTGAACATTATTTCTGCAATGAACATATTTTCATCTGTAATCCTATCCAGTTGGAGAGTTGGATTTAAGAGCTTATAAAGCTACGATTAAAGGTACTGTAATGACACACTACATCACACTACAACGATAAAGAGGGCATACAGCCTGTATTCTCTCTTTATCGTTAAAATATATATGTTTTAGTACCTAGTGATCTTTCTAGATTGAGATTAATATTTCCACGTATTCTGTAAAGCCTCCCTTACGTAGCTGTAACGTCTCAATTCACAAATCGTATTACTCTAACAGATCTATCTGACAATGCTCCTCTTTCTATCCAACAAATTCGTATAAGTCTTTGCTGACTTTGAAGGTAGCGTTTTCCTGTATACCTCATGTTTATGTATTATGTTACATGTTAGAGGAAAAAACATACTATATTTACCTGTTTTGTACGTAGCTCATTATTATGTAAAAACGAGAATAGAAATGTTTTTTTGGCATTGTGCTATTGTTAGCAAATATTCAACAAAGGACAAAATATGTAAGAATTTTTTAAATTTATCTCATAAAAATATATAAAAAAATAAAATAAAGAAACTTTCCCATAATATGCATATTCAAAACCTTACCTATACATTTTTTTTTAATTTTTTTTTCCATTAGTCGCTTGTACAATAACAAGTTATTTCATCTTGGGTTTTCTGCCTATGGTCTTAAATTTCAGTAGAAATCTCAAAATAATTTCACACTTTGATTTGATCCACCTTGTTTTCTATTGTACATTGTAAAGAATTTTAAAAAAAATCAACGCTAGAAATAAAATACTTTCTGGATGAAAGGTATTCCTATTTCCTTTTCTGTATACCTGACGTGTATGCAAAATTTCATGATGATCACTTGAGTAGTTATGGCGTAAAAGCGTAACAAACCATCTCACTTTCGCATTAATAATACAAAGATAGGAATATACAAAATAAAAAAAAAATCTACAAAACATATTTTTTACTACATGTCCTTTTATTACTCATAACACTGTTGAGTGTGTTCAAAGAGATTGCTTTATTAGAGAATGATTGAAGTTAGCATAGCAATTGTCATGGGATGCTTATGTTACATTACATCAATGAACCTGGGATCAAATTCTGAGCCCTTTCAACTGATATCGTTGAGGGAGTTCCGTTAAAATTGGACTAAAATACATACGAGTTTCAAGAGAATACCGTTGTGTAAAGATGATAGCAAGCATTGTGGTATTAACATGATGTTTTATTCAAATTGAAAACTATGTTTACTTTGTAGCACATTGAACGCTAAGAAAACGAGTATTTTTAATGTCAAAGTCGAAAGACAGGCTGACGATCCACTCGATCAGTCTCGTTAAAATACATACGAGTGTTGCTTGTGTTCTTAATCAGTTCCGTTAAAATACATACGAGTTTTAAGAGAATACCGTTGTGTAAAGATGATAGCAAGCGTTGTGGTATTAACATGATGTTTTATTCAAATTGAAAACTATGTTTACTTTGTAGCACATTGAACGCTAAGAAAACGAGTATTTTTAATGTCAAAGTCGAAAGACAGGCTGACGATCCACTCGATCAGTCTCGTTAAAATACATCGAGTGTTGCTTGTGTTCTTAATCAGTTCCGTTAAAATACATACGAGTTTTAAGAGAATACCGTTGTGTAAAGATGATAGCAAGCGTTGTGGTATTAACATGATGTTTTATTCAAATTGAAAACTATGTTTACTTTGTAGCACATTGAACGCTAAGAAAACGAGTATTTTTAATGTCAAAGTCGAAAGACAGGCTAACGATCCACTCGATCAGTCTCTAAAATACAGTCAAACGATGATTATGTCGCCTATAAAATACAGTCAAACGGGGTTACTTTGACTTCCAGGGAAACATAAGATTTTGGGGCTAAAATCTAGACGAAAGCTAGATCGTCGCGGGCAAAAGCTAGTTAATATTCAATATTCCATATTGTAATATATGTAGGTAGTTAGGAATTATCCATTATCATGTAAGGTAATTCTGAAACTGTGTGCCCCATTCTGAAATACATAAAACGTATCACAGCTAGACAATGTTTAATTGTTATCTTTAACCAAGTCAAAGAATTTTCGCATAATAATATTAAAATGTTTTTTTTTATTAGTTAAGTAGTTTTGTTTTTAATTAAAATAAAATAATATATAAAATTTTATAAGTAAATATGCAAGACACTACAGAATCTTTTGCATACATAAACTAAAAGAACTTAAATAAGAGAATTCGCGAGCAACGCAGTAAAAGTGCAGACCTGAAACCAGGCTTGCATAACATTAACTGAAAATATGAGGAAAGTGGTTTAGACTAAAGTTTACATTTAAACCTGTAACATGGATCAATGCGATTGAATAATATGGAGGTATTTGTCTTAATAAGAGTTTTCTTTTTATTATTATTAAGGGGTTAGTGAAATTCAAACCATTTTTGAACAGTTTTCGAATTAACTGTTGGGTAAACAGTCGTAAAAAAATGGAAAAAAATATAGGCAATAAGATGGCTAAAATAATACAGTCACTATAAATGTTGATATACTACAAATGTTACAAATTGTGTAATGGTATATAATATAAATACTATAATGGTATATACTATAGTGATTGTTGATAACTATAAATGATAATTACCTAGATAAACATTTATAACAAAATTGTTGAATAAGTGCTTCGCTTCTTGAAGATATAGAGTTGATAGGTAAATATAAAAAAATCACTATGAGTCAAAAAGAATCAACCCTTATCTTCTTACCTTATTTTGTCTAAACATTTTCTTGTAACATAATTTTTGTATAATTTCAGATTATTCTAAAATTTGCATTCTAAAATTTCTTTTACCCATTGATATTACACATACTCTAGAAACTTATATTAAAAGTTTCCCTAAGGGACTCCAATTTCGACTAAAAATGCTCTCCCAAATTATCTAAACACCACTGAATCGGTAAGTATCTACGATACATCAAATACAAATTTTCTATAGTTCAGTATGTGCTTGGAAGAGCAAGGAAAATACAAGAGCATTAAGAGTAATGTCTCGTATACCAGACAAATCCGGGTAAGTGCATGAGGCGCTTATAAAAGCGGGCTTCCGAGCTTCGGCGTCTGAGCGGCTTTTTGAAACAATATAATGACATAAAACAAGTTATTTTACAATAACTCGCTTCTCATGTTATTAAAGACGTTAGGCGAGATATTTTTCTAGTGAAAGCTTCGTAACATGAGTTTCGTTGAAATCTCGATTCAGCTTCAGATCAATTGTTCAGATTTCTTTATTCCTCTTTACTTATCTTATGCTAGTTAAGTTGTATTTTATCGATGCTATTACTAACCACAGTAGGAATACGTATACACCTTTTTTATTAAGCAAAAAATTACTAATTAAATAATACATGATAGAGTTTAAACCTTTAACTTTAAGTACGCTTTTCAAAACTAAGATGAGCCTGGCATATAGACGCAAAATCGCCTATCTATGTGTCTTTTATAAGATTATATGAGGCAATTATTTTGAACACTGTGTTATAATTTGATGCCTACCTCGTTGGGGGCCTTGTTTAATAAAAAATAAAAAGTAAAAAGATGTACTTCGGAGAGTGTAGTCAGGAGCTGCATAATTAATAATTAATCAGGAGCTCATACCGCCTTCCCCTTTCTTCCATAGACCATCCTCGTCGTTATTTAGCGCACTGCCAAGGTTTTGAACTCCTGCGTCTGTGTCTCCGAGCTCATATAACCCAAATATTTTCAAAGTTCGAGTGAACAGGCATCTTCTGGGTGAGTTCGCTCCATCATAGGCCTTATCTTCGCTACACGACTGGATGCTGGCCAAGAGCAAACCATCTCTAATGAAAAAAAAAGTTCAATATATTAAAAAATGATCAATTCAGTATCTAATAGAATAAAACAGATAAAACCTATGGAAAAACAGTTTTTAATAGTGAATTAATTGAAGAAT
This sequence comes from Synanthedon andrenaeformis, assembly GCA_936446665.2. NCBI lineage: Eukaryota > Metazoa > Arthropoda > Insecta > Lepidoptera > Sesiidae > Synanthedon > Synanthedon andrenaeformis. Next base: position 12,065,132 of record OW387788.2, read on the forward strand.
TACTAAGTTTTCCTCACTTTGATTCAAAGTAAGCACTTTAATCTCGTGGCCTGTTTATTTGCATTTATTTGCTCGCCAAATGAATATTCAGTCGCGTGGACGGCTGAGGTTACTAACGGAGATAGGTTTACATCTGAACTAGTTACAAATGGACATACAGTTGGCACACAGCTCCAGTAGAATAGAAATCTATTCGATTGATGTTATACAACTCACTAATTAATTACTTTTAAGTCTAAAATAAAAAAAATGTGTAATATAGAGTTTAACTATTCACTTTTTGGGACTGACAAATGACAGAAATTTAAATTCAAGCCACAAGAAGCCAAAGGGAACAGCTTGTATAAAGCAGCAGGTAATTTTAAATTTATAATGAAGAACATAAGTTTCTTGGAAAGTATTCAAAATCAAAATCAAAATATTTATTTATCAATTAGGTTTCTCACGAAACTCTTATGATCGTTATTGTAAATTTAAATTTACTAGGGTTTCGGAAAAAAAGCCAAGATGACGATCCTGAGAAGAAACCCCGAAAGAAACTCAGGATACTATTCTTTTTGTCATCTTTAAAATATAAAAATTACAATTAAGTACACTTAATACAAACATAAAGTTCATATACAATACTAAGCAAAACATAGTATGAGCTCCGGATCCAAGCTCTAAATCCAGGCTTCATTGTCACTTAAATAATCAGTGACCTTATAGTAGCCTTTCGAGAGGAGTTTGGCTTTAATGACACCTTTAAATTTATTTATAGATAAGGCTCTTATCATCTCAGGTAGTTTATTATAAAACCGTATACATTGACCCATAAAAGAATTACTTATCTTGTGGAGTCGCGTCTTATGTAAATCTAAATTATTTTTGAACCTAGTATTTATATTGTGTACATTGTAACCCCTCTGGCGTGCTGTGCTATGTATTTCAATTGCGAGCACCCAGACAGCTTACCACCGGCTAGGGTTCAGCCGGAAGAACACGAGACTAGGGCGCCTTTGCTAGAGAGGTAGAGGGAAGCAGCCTAACAAATTAAACAAGATACTTGCCACAACACAGGTTTATTATAATATGTATCAATACAGGTTTACAGCAAAGTATGTTATACAATATGTCTCAAGTAGCGTTATCACTAGTTTATATACAATATTAAAGTGGGGGTGAGATGTACTTAATCTTCCTCCTGATGATGGTCTGCTACTGTGATAGGGAGTACACGTTGAAGACGTGAGTGAAGGTATGGGACGAGCTTGCCCGTCAAGAGACCCCTAAGGTGGCTGAAGAGAGAGTATAAAGAATGCTACTCAGCTTAGTGTATGCTCCACGGGATCGGCCGAGACAGGTCCCAGGCTGCAGCCGTGGAGACGTGGCGCCAACCCAAGCGATGCGCGGAGAACAGGCAGTGACGTGTCGGCGTGGCGTTGATACCGGTAACCGGTGACAGGTGACACCAACTTGGTGGTGTCCACTGGAGCCTTCCGTCGCCTTCCAAGTTATCAGCGCGAGAGGCACAAGCACCTCGGCGATGTTCTGTTCAGCTTTCCGGCGCTCCGATCGTATTATTACGTGTGAAAATGGCGATCGTATTATCAGTGGGTACAAGTCAAAATGGCGGTCAGCTTGACGTGAGATGTTGATTTCCTCTAATAGTATGTTTTCGTCCGCAAGGTCAGAGAGAGAGCCTCCCGCTCGCGTCCGCGCTTATATTGTCTCGGTTCTCCCTCCACTTTCACGCCTCCTACCTCATCGACAAATCGCATATGCCATGACGTTAACTTGATGTCATAGTTTAATTGACAAAAGTAGTCTATGCACTGGCATCAAGTATGAATGCATTGCACAGACCACAATGAGTGGTGTGTGCAAATTTTACATGTTACACACACCCCTCCTTACGAAAAAAATTTCCACGTACGAGGAAATTTTTCAGTCCCCGCATGCAAAAAAAATCCATGACTGTCGGCTGAGGCAGGAACCGTGCAGTGTGGGAGCCGAGCGACCTGAAGGGTCATATTCAATTCTGAAATACAATTCAGTTACAGTTAAATATAAAAGTATATTGAGTATATCCTGATCGAGTCTCATCCATTCGCACACTCATTCACAGAACACACTACATAAAAATTAAGTAAACTATAAAAGAGATGTCTAAGTCTTAAAGCAGTTGGATTAGGCACATAGACAAAAAACATATAAATATGTAACTTTAGTAAAATAATAGATTCAAAGTACAGAGAAGAGTATAAGTAAACTTGTATGAAGAAAGTATTTGAAGTGAGTAAGGAAATCTGATTCGATATAGTGACTGTTTCATATTCAGTCATCATATTTCAAGATATCCTTAATATGAAAGTCCCCTAGCAATTTACCTTCCATGTCAGACAATGTATATACTAGGGGAGAGCGCTTAGCTGTAACTATACATTTTTTAAACTTTGGCGCCAATTTAGAAGTGAAGCTTTTTGAAGCTTTAGATAGATAAAAAGTTCTCTTATAAACTATTTGTCCTACTTTTAATTCAAGGTTCCGCTTTCTAAGATTGTAATAACGTTCATTCTTTTGGTGAGAACGTTTCATGTGTTCGCTCACCTTATTAAAAATGTTCTTTAGTTTTTGCAAATTTTTATTACAATCTTGTGTATCACCTACTTGAAATTGGGAGTTCGGAACTGGCTGGTCACTCGATTTATACAGATCACCGTCTACTATGTATTCCCTACCGTGTACTAAGAAATAGGGGGAGAACTTTGTTGTGTCATTTACGGCTGTATTTAATGCACACTGTATTTCTGCAATATTCTCGTCCCATCTCTTATGATCGTTCTTGACATAGCACGCGATTGAGTTGACAACGTTTCTTATGGCCCTTTCCGCTTGATTCACTTGGGGGTGATACCGCGGGTTATAGTATATGTTCGGGACATTATATTTTTTCAACAGTTGTCGAAATTGATAGCTTATGAATTGAGGACCATTATCTATATATATATATTCACAAACTCCATGAATCAAAAATACCTGTTTCTCTAAAAACCGTGCCACGGTCTGACCTGTTGCATTCCTCAGTGGATGCAACATAATGTATTTGCTGAAATAATCAGAACAAACGAGTAAGTAAGTATTTTGATTCCTAGATTTTGGAAATGGACCTATTAGGTCGAGTGAGATGGCCTGAAAAGGTTTATTAGCCTTTTTAGGACCTCCCATAAGGCCTGGCCTGCCAGTAGTGACGGGTTTGTAAGTTTTACAAATTTCGCACTTATTTACATATTTTACAACATCAGAGTACATATACGGCCAGTAGTAGTGTTCAGATAGGCGCTTGTGTGTTTTAAATATACCTAGGTGACCACTTGTGACTTCATCATGACATTTATGTAACAAATCCGTCCTATTCTTTTTCGGGATTACTAACTTCCAATCTGAGTCCGACGTCAGACCGAACTTATTTTTCGAGTGGCGAAACAATCTATCCCCTTCTATAGTGAAGTTCGGGAATCTACGTGGATTTTGCCTGACACTTGTCAGCATGTGAGAGTACCATGTATCCCCGTCTGGTGTGACACTGATACTGCTCACATGGATTCTGGACAGAGCGTCGGGTACCACATTGTCCTTCCCCTTCCTATGTTCAATTTTAAATGGGAACTGACTAAGTCGCATGCTCCATCGAGCTAGACGTCCAGTAGGATTTTTAAGTTTGTAAAACCATTGTAGTGACGCATGATCTGTCACCACAGTACATTCTTGGCCTTCAACATATGATCTGAACTGCTCTAAGGCATAGAGAACAGCTAGGAGTTCCCTTTCAGTAGTACTATAGTTGACCTCATGTTTATTAAGAGTACGACTACAGTAGGCTATGGGATGTTCAGTATCCTCATATCTTTGAGTAAGTACAGCGCCCAACGCAAAGGCAGAGGCATCTGTGTGAATAGTAAAAGGCATATTAAAGTTAGGACATTTCAAAATAGGGGCAGACACTAATGCTGCCTTTAAACTATTGAAGGCATCATTCGCCTCATCAGTCCAGGAGTATTCCTTAGACTTACAGGTTAATTTGGAAAGAGGTCGGCTAAGTTTAGAGAAGTTGGGTATGAATCGACGGTACCAGCCCGACATGCCGAGGAATCTCTTCACTTCTTTAGGAGAAGTGGGAGTGGGATATTTCACTATAGTGTCTACCTTGCCAGGATCTGTCCTAAGACCATGCCTATCTACAAGATAGCCTAGATATTTCAGCTCCTTTCTACAGAAGACAGATTTTCCCATGTTGACCGTCAAGCAAGCCGATTTTAATTTATGGAAAACCCTTTCCAGAAGTTCCAGGTGTTCGTCAAAATTGTTGGAAATGATGATTAAATCATCCTGGAACGCGAAGACCCTACCTCCAAACTCTGCACCGAATAGTTTGTCCATCAGCCTCTGCATAGAAGCTGATGCACCTACAAGTCCGAAGCACATAACATTGAACTGAAACAGTCCTCTACGGGGAACAGTAAAAGCAGTTTTCTCCGCAGAGGACTCGTCAGCGAGGGGGATTTGCCAGTAAGCGGCACTAAGGTCAATAGACGATAAGTACCTGGCGTCCCGCAGCTGATCCAAGATATTAGAAATATAAGGGAGAGGATAGGCATCGGGCTTAGAAACTGAATTCAGTTTACGACAGTCAACGCACAGACGCAGGTCTCCATTGGCCTTCTGTACCATGACTACAGGGGAATTCCATGGTGACTGCGACGGTGACACAACACCTAAAGCTAACATACGGTCTAATTCCTGCTCCAATGCCTTTTGTTTTACTGGAGACAACGGATAATAACGCTGCTTAATAGGGGGACTGTTTCCAGTGTCTATGCAGTGGCTGGCCATATTCGTTCTACCTAAGCCTACCCTTTCTGTGTCTATTATGTCAAATTTCCTAATTAATGAATTTAATTTATCTTTTTGTTGCAAGCTTAACAAATCAAAATCCTCTAAGCCACCACTGGATGAGCATGAGTTGATGAAGTGCTCACCAAGTGATAGGGTAGAAGTAGGGAAAATTCCCTCATTTAACCTAAATTGGTTCCAAAAATTAACCCCGAAAGTAATGGGCATCTGTACGGTAGGTATAACATAAAATTTGATAACTTGTACTTCCCCTTTAAACAACACAGGTAAGTACATGATGCCTATGCATGCTAACGGTGTACCGTCCGCTGCATACATAGTTTCAATATTGTCCACACAAGCCATTTCAAAGCCGTGGTCAATAAAAATAAGATGTGCATTATGACCCAATATTGAGCACAATGACCCGGAATCAAGCAATCCGTATACGTTTAAGTCTAATACAGCTACGCATATGTGGGGCCTAGTATCGATTTCATTTTTGAACAGGACCCTCCCCTTTTGCTTGCATTTAGAGGAAGAGTCCTGACTAATCAGTTTTTTGGAACCTTTTGACATTGTGGACAGTCAGGAGTTTTTACACCCCTCTTGCCACATTTAAAGCAGACAACCTCCCGTTTACGACAAGACCTTGTGTCATGATCGGTCGAGCCGCATCGTTGACATTTATCTAACCGTCCACTTTTGGGCATGGGCTCCTTGCCTATACTGGCCACAGGCCTTTCCCTCTGTACAGGGAGTGGTTGTAGATCCCGCGTTACCGTGTACGCGTTGATGTCCGGTTCGCGGTACCTCTCTTGCCTATGCTTGACTATCTCGACCTGCCTGCACACCCCTATAACTTCGTTCAAGCTACGGAATTGTTGGCATTCAAGCAGCTCCATGTACTCCGGCCTGATGTTGTGCCGGAGGATGTCCAGTTGCTCTTCAAAATCGAGTTCAGTTGAGAGTCGAGAAATCATGGCTTGCATGGTCGAGACGTAAGAGACTATTGACTCCTTACCACTCATCGTACGGGAACGTATTTCTTTCAAAAGGTGATGGTCGTAATCGGGAGTGTCGAATGTCATTTTGAGACATGTTTTAAATTGATCAAATTTAGTAAAGTTACTCCTATTTGCCCGGAACCACAACAGGGGTGATCCACACAGAATCTCGGGCAAGGAGTTAATAATTTGCTGGTCAGAAATCCCTCGGGATAGTTTTAATTCCTCCAGCCTCTCTAAAAAAGCCCTTACACATGAGGTGCCATCAAATTTCAAATTTAGTGAGTTTATGTCAAAGTGTCTGTCAGTGCATGCCACCGTTTCCCTAAGGACAGGTTGAGGGTTTGAATCCTTGCATTCATCGTCTACATTCTCACTGCGGTCGGATACACTCAATACCTTTATGATCCTAGAGCGTAGCGATGCTAGTCTGATGTCATCCAATTTTATCCTTGAGAGTCGATCCAGCCAATAATTCGCCCGAGCTGTGATTCGCCGGAGCGTAGACGAAGTCGCTCCCGGCGCTTTTAATTCTAAGGACTTGACCACTTCTTCGGCCAAAATTATCTCCATTTCCGCATTCGGTTCTACTTCCTTAGTTGCCGGGTAACTACCACGTCTCGCTGCGCCTAGGACATGTCTCAGCTGGTCCCGCAAAGCTTCCAACGTTGCTGTTTCCTCTGGAAGTAAGCCATACCGTAGGAGTTCGACTTTGATCTCATCTTTGTTAAGGTAATTCAGATAAGCTGACAACACCATTATTACAGACAGACTAAGTTATATTTTTAGTGTTTTATAAACAAAAAAATCAAGTATCTATTTATATAAAAGTTGTAACTAAATTTTATTCAGCAATTACCTTGTCAACACACAATAACTATTCACAAATTTATCCACTAAACTAAGTGTTCCTATAATCTATGATAATCTACTATTTCTATATATAAGTTTTATATCACACGATTAAATTCCAAATGTAGATAAATGTAAATAGTAAACAACTTGGTAAATAATAAATAATGGAGTATAAATAAACGAAATTCTAATAATTTACACTCAATAAATAAGCAATTGATAATTTTCAACTATAATCACTGACAATTAGTAATTGTCAATACATACAAGTGACTTGTCAATTGACAGTTGACAGTCATGGAAAGTGTCACAGTATAGTGGGTATATTGCCCTGTTTATAAAAGTTTGCAGTGAGTATTAAAATTACCCTTTAGAAATGGTGGGTATAGAGAAAATTAATAAACATACTTGCAGTGAATTGACAAAAATATTATTTTGTCAATTCCTGCGGTATCTAGAAATAAACACAACAAAACAAAAAGTACATGTAGTTATATAGAAAAAAAATGTAAACCTGTGCTGAAGTAAGGTAAGCTAAAAAAACAAAAAAACGAATGAAGCTAAAAAATTAATAAAAGTAAAAAAGAGAAAAAAAAAAAAAAGTTGAGCGTAGTGCGTTCGGGAATAGGGAATAAAGGTTAAGGAAATTGGGTTTTGAGCTTAATGGGATCACGGGATTTAAGGAAAAGGAGTGGACACTGGTGTTCCTTGCCAACTCAACAAAGCAAGGAAGTGGTATTTAACCAGGCGGGCTTGTCCTGTGGGTGAAAAAGTAATGCCCTTCCACGGAAATTTATACGATCCGCACTAGTGCTATTTTAAAAAAAAACCGTGTGTGGCCAGTATGCACTGCCTCCACTCTCTAGCAGAATATTTATGTTAGTCTCGTAGTCGGCTCTCAGTCTATGGACAGAAGCAACTCGTGGGTTTCGAGGCCCTAAAGTTGGAGCGCCACTTTGTAACCCCTCTGGCGTGCTGTGCTATGTATTTCAATTGCGAGCACCCAGACAGCTTACCACCGGCTAGGGTTCAGCCGGAAGAACACGAGACTAGGGCGCCTTTGCTAGAGAGGTAGAGGGAAGCAGCCTAACAAATTAAACAAGATACTTGCCACAACACAGGTTTATTATAATATGTATCAATACAGGTTTACAGCAAAGTATGTTATACAATATGTCTCAAGTAGCGTTATCACTAGTTTATATACAATATTAAAGTGGGGGTGAGATGTACTTAATCTTCCTCCTGATGATGGTCTGCTACTGTGATAGGGAGTACACGTTGAAGACGTGAGTGAAGGTATGGGACGAGCTTGCCCGTCAAGAGACCCCTAAGGTGGCTGAAGAGAGAGTATAAAGAATGCTACTCAGCTTAGTGTATGCTCCACGGGATCGGCCGAGACAGGTCCCAGGCTGCAGCCGTGGAGACGTGGCGCCAACCCAAGCGATGCGCGGAGAACAGGCAGTGACGTGTCGGCGTGGCGTTGATACCGGTAACCGGTGACAGGTGACACCAACTTGGTGGTGTCCACTGGAGCCTTCCGTCGCCTTCCAAGTTATCAGCGCGAGAGGCACAAGCACCTCGGCGATGTTCTGTTCAGCTTTCCGGCGCTCCGATCGTATTATTACGTGTGAAAATGGCGATCGTATTATCAGTGGGTACAAGTCAAAATGGCGGTCAGCTTGACGTGAGATGTTGATTTCCTCTAATAGTATGTTTTCGTCCGCAAGGTCAGAGAGAGAGCCTCCCGCTCGCGTCCGCGCTTATATTGTCTCGGTTCTCCCTCCACTTTCACGCCTCCTACCTCATCGACAAATCGCATATGCCATGACGTTAACTTGATGTCATAGTTTAATTGACAAAAGTAGTCTATGCACTGGCATCAAGTATGAATGCATTGCACAGACCACAATGAGTGGTGTGTGCAAATTTTACATGTTACAACATCACATTTTTTATTAAACTGACTAATATTTTTATGCGCGTAAATTAAATTTTCATAAATATACTGACATGTAACAGTTAAAATCTTTATTTCTTTGAACTTTTCTCTGAGAGAACACTGCGGATCTAGTTGATAGATGGCTCTAATGGCCCTTTTTTGTAAAATAAAAATAGTATTTATGTCCGCAGCGCTACCCCAAAGAAGAATCCCATAACACATTATACTGTGGAAGTAACTAAAATAGACAATCCTAGCTGTATCGACATCTGTTAGACGTCGAATCTGTTTAACTGCATAAGCTGCAGAGCTAAGCCTTTTACTTAATTTCTCAATATGAGGACCCCATTGTAATTTCGAATCTACGGTAATACCTAAAAATACTGTTGATTCCACAGGCTCCAATTTTTCACTACCCAAAATCACATTCGTTCCAATATTTTTAACGTTCGGGGTACTGAATTTAACAAGTTTAGTTTTTGTGGCATTTAAAAGGAGATTATTAACACTAAACCAATGCACTACGTTAGAAAGTGCATAATTTATCTCATTAAAGCACCCAAGTTGCCTTTTAATCTTAAATATTAATGAAGTGTCATCAGCAAACAAGACAATACTGTGCTTATTCACAGAATGAGGTAAATCATTAATATAAACTAGGATTGTTGAGGATATTGTTTGAGTAATGCAAGAGTATTGTTTGTTTATTTCTAAATGATCTACTGTAGATACCTGCTTATAATTTTGTCATTATAGTTAAGTATATTAAGTGTATGTTACTGTATTTGACAGATTCATTAAATATTTTTATTAAAATTATTGTGTAGTTTTGTCGTATGAGTAAAGAATTTCAGAGCCAATTACCTTATCCTCATTTTGTCTCCAAACTCTTTATCCTAGGTATTTATATACTATATTGCGTGATTGGTTTTAATTGTAGGTATAAATGCCTGTCTATCGTGTATCACATAAAAATAAATAAAAGGCATATTAAACAAATCATTCCTTTCTACACCTTTTTTTTTTTTTTTTTTTTTTTTTTTTTTTTTTTTTTTTTTTTTTTTTTTTTTTTTTTTTTTTTTTTTTTAGGTTTACAAAACTGGTATACAATTCCATGTACAAGCAAATAAGAAAAAACAAGAACATACAAATACAGCAATTAATTCGGAATGTAACCTACTACATGTGAACACAACATACAAAAATAAAAACGTGCTAGACAGTTACAGTAAGACAAACAATTAAGTAAAAATTATAAAGTTACATATTTATGAATTAATTTCCTTGCTGAGACCGCAGAACCATAGAATAAATCAAATTCGTTTCGAATTCCATTATATGAAGAGCACATACGATAGATTGGACTGTGTTTTCTTTCTAGGTGTCAGTGGATACTTGCCTCTATTAACATTGTGAACTTAAGCGTTACACGAAGAATATGCAAAGCGAGCACTTTGAAGGAGATGGCCACATCTCTCGTCACAAGCCCTGCACAACACATTCACTGTCGGTGGCATTTGCATTTTGGATATTCATAATGGTAAAACTCTTTGAAACAAACTTTCATGACACTGTAAGCGTTAACCCTTTTTGGTGTCGTATTAATTAATAAATATCATTTAATCAATACTAATAATAAATCTGTAAGGGTCGGTCATGGAGTAAGTTACTTTGTTTTCAGAGATATCGTGTTTATAGGCTCTATACATGATACTGAAACTAAATTGACAATTTTTAGAATTGTTTTCTGTATGTATGTATGTATGTATGTTCCTCCGTAACTCTGAAACGAATTAACTGATTTTCATGAAACTTGGTAGATAAACATTTGGACGTGCGGGACACAGGATAGGCTACTTAATATTTTTCAACGCCGACGAAGTCGTGGGCACCAGCTAGTAATACAATAAAATATCATTAAAAAATAATAAATTAAATAAAATTTTGTTTTTAAGAACAATTTTCTCTAAATACATAATATCTAAGTGGCGACACATATACAGGTATAACTTAACAACATAGTTATAGAACTGCCATAAACTGAGAAACTTATCTGGCGATATTATGTCTATGAGAATAACTTCTTTTTTATATTATTAACCTCTGACGCCCGACGTAAAAACAGGTTGACTTGTGTGGCTGTGTATCTGTCTGTGATCCGTTTTTTCTTTATTTGAAAGCTGACGTGATCGGAATGATTATTAGCTATACTTTATGAAGAACTGTTCAGTACAAAAAATCAGCACTAGCCTCAATAAGTAAAATGATCATCATAAGAGTAATTAAGCTATTGTACATAATTTCTGCTTAATTACAATTTTAAATTTTTAAATTTAAATATCAAATCAATATTTTCTTTATATAAAAGGGGGCAAGCAGGCTGACAGTCCAGATGGATAGTACTTGGCTACCGTTGTCCATAACACAAGATCGAATGCAAATTCAAGAAACGCATGAATGAAGTTTGAATAATCCAAATGAAAATGAATAGCTGTAAAGTTCAAGTTATCTAGTAATACATACGTACATATATACAGAGAGGAAATAACTTAAATACGAGAGAGGCAAGCGAACACGAAACGTGCCCGCAGCCCATTAAGGAATTTAGACGTGGTTTCAGAATATAGAGCCCTTCGAACATACATAACTATTATACGTTTCTATTTGTGAAGTGTTGGCGTCTATCTATAGATCATATCAGGGCTGACTATTTAAAGGAATTTCCGGAACGAGAGGGTGCGTAGGCTGGGCTTCAGTGGCCAATTTAGGTCGCAAATTGATGACCTACTGAACAGCACCCTGGCTTTCCCGCTATCTAAAGATGCCAGGAAACTGTACAATATTTCTAGATTTAATGTTTAGTAATAGTTTAGTATAGTAGTGTCTAGTACAGTTTAGTCATGTATATAAGACCTTGCCCAATGAGGCGACATGTCCCTATAGGAAAAAGCCTTAAATAAAGATTTAAAAAAAAGAGCTGACTAAAGCAAAGCCAACAAGACAAAGCAAAGAATGTAAATAAACTTTCAAGGGTTGTCAAAATTGCTGCCTTTATCATGAAACAGATTTAAATATAGCTTTTCAGATTATTAGAAACATTTAGAATGTAACAATTAACAAAATAAAAAATAAAAATTACTTTTTGAAATGATGTACCTAAGTAGGTGTTTTTATAAGTCCATAAAAATCCATAAACAAGAATTTATCCATGTCTACAATTTATGATCTAAACAATTTTTTACTCCCAACAAGCATCAAACATCAAGAACATCAAAATTAGTTCTATAAATAGGTCCCGAAGTTATTAAGGTTTCGGTAATTAAGAGCACTACTTATAAATAGATTAATTACTTTTCACCCAATGTGACACAGGTAAACTCTACAGTCTACACTCACACATAAAACACGTTAAAAGGTTACAACGTAATAACGTATATATATACGCATGTGGGAACACACGCGATTAACTTCTCCCGTTAAATATAGCAAGAACCGTAATAAATCGGCTGTTGACCTACTAACTCGCGACCTGAAGCACCTCCCAAATCTTAAAAGGAAGGCAACCAGCCAGTGAATTAATTAGAACACCTCAAGTTATAACTAAGCCTTTGCCTTCCTCATATTAAACTATATATTGTGAGAACAGTGACTTAAGACACATAGGAGTATCAGGTTATAAAAATATGTTTATAGAAATATATCTATATAAATAAAATCAGAGTGTCTGTCTGTGATTTGCGAAAAACTGCCTCAAACTAAGCTTAGAGAGTCATTCGCATGCTGTTAAAACGTAAATAACTTTTTTTAGAATTTTTGTCTGTCTGTCTGTCTGTCTGTCTGTCTGTTCGAGGTAATCTCAGAAACGGCTGAAGCGATTTCGATGAAACTTTGCAGACATGAAGAGGGGGTCGTCAGGAGTAACATAGGCTACTTTTTGTTTATGTAAATTGCGGTACATAGACCAAAATAACATTTTTTACAATTTTTGTCTGTCTGTCTGTTTGTTCCGGCTAATCTCTGAAATAGATGGACCTATTTTGACGGGACTTTTATTGGCAGGTAGCTGATGTAATAAGGAGTAACTTAGGCTACGTTTATTTTAGAAAAAATACACCCCGGACGAAGCCGGGAGCGGGCCGCTAAATGTATTGCTAAGCGCAAAACTCCAGAACGGGTGGACCGATTTTAATTCTGTCTTCACTCATGGACAGAGGGATAATCAGGGAAGGTTTTTACGTTAAAAAAATGCACCTCGGGCGAAGCCGGGAGCGGACCGCTAGTATAATAATATAAATTAGGTTTTTCTGTGTGTTAAACTCGACAGACAGGCTGACGGTTTAAAATATATGAAAATGAGCCCTTTTTCTTACTCCCTCACCGAAACACAACTGACTGTCTGCAGACGGGTTGCCCAAATGACTGCAAAATGAAATGTGCCCTGCTACTGCTCGCCAGATTGAAAGCCAACTATGAAAAGTTCATTTCCAAAGTTTGCCATGCCGGTCATCGAATCTAAGCCCTCTGAAACAGAGTTTAAAAGCAGGCATCTTAACAATACTCAACCAAGGGGCTCGTCAAGGTTAAAGTAATAGGGAAAAGATTTATTTGTATAATCCAATTTAAAAAATCATAAGTAAATATTATATATCTAACATAAAGTTAATTAAAGCCTTATTATTATTTAAAGAAAATGAGACGCCATTTTTCTTATTAATTTAGAACACAGATAGCCAACATGATAATGTCCATTTCTGCTATATTGTCACGAAGAAAGCAGGAACTATTCTTCCTGACCAATTACCCGATGTAAAACATACATCAAGTTGAGTTCAATCGACTATAAATAGAAAAGATGGAGCATTCTTCTTCGCGAGCAATTGTCGACATAAAATATAGTCTCTTAAGATTAGAAGTAAAATGCTTCCAATAGATAGCGTTTAGCTTGGAACATTATAAAATAATAGACGGGCAAGAAGCTGTTGATAACTGAAACTAAACAATCATATTGTCATCCAGAATGATTCTAGTAGAGGCAGAGCATACTGCGTTCCACATAATGTATAGATTGAAAAGCCCGTCAGTCTGTGGTAACCACTTCTTACAGAAAAAAACACCATGTTTGCTCTTCGTTTCAGTATGGGTGAATACTGGAGGCTTATCCTTATCCTGTCAAAGTTAGCAGCACACTTGCAATCCCTATGGAGTTGCTTGCCACAGGTGACTGTAGATAACTATCACTTGCAATCCCTATGGAGTTGCTTGCCACAGGTGACTGTAGATAACTATCACTTGCAATCCCTATGGAGTTGCTTGCCACAGGTGACTGTAGATAACTATCACTTGCAATCCCTATGGAGTTGCTTGCCACAGGTGACTGTAGATAACTATCACTTGCAATCCCTATGGAGTTGCTTGCCACAGGTGACTGTAGATAACTATCACTTGCAATCCCTATGGAGTTGCTTGCCACAGGTGACTGTAGATAACTATCACTTGCAATCCCTATGGAGTTGCTTGCCACAGGTGACTGTAGATAACTATCACTTGCAATCCCTATGGAGTTGCTTGCCACAGGTGACTGTAGATAACTATCACTTGCAATCCCTATGGAGTTGCTTGCCACAGGTGACTGTAGATAACTATCACTTGCAATCCCTATGGAGTTGCTTGCCACAGGTGACTGTAGATAACTATCACTTGCAATCCCTATGGAGTTGCTTGCCACAGGTGACTGTAGATAACTATCACTTGCAATCCCTATGGAGTTGCTTGCCACAGGTGACTGTAGATAACTATCACTTGCAATCCCTATGGAGTTGCTTGCCACAGGTGACTGTAGATAACTATCACTTGCAATCCCTATGGAGTTGCTTGCCACAGGTGACTGTAGATAACTATCACTTGAAATCCCTATGGAGTTGCTTGCCACAGGTGACTGTAGATAACTATCACTTACAATCCCTATGGAGTTGCTTGCCACAGGTGACTGTAGATAACTATCACTTGCAATCCCTATGGAGTTGCTTGCCACAGGTGACTGTAGATAACTATCACTTGAAATCCCTATGGAGTTGCTTGCCACAGGTGACTGTAGATAACTATCACTTGCAATCCCTATGGAGTTGCTTGCCACAGGTGACTGTAGATAACTATCACTTGCAATCCCTATGGAGTTGCTTGCCACAGGTGACTGTAGATAACTATCACTTGCAATCCCTATGGAGTTGCTTGCCACATGTGACTGTAGATAACTATCATTAAAAGTATTTAGTCAGCCTGCTTGTAAACCTTTATATTAAAAATATCAAAATTTTACTATTCTTAGTTTACATTTGAGCGCGAACGCTGTGAGAGGCTTAACTTGAGCAGCGCTCTATTTTTTGGCACTCAGTTTGAGTCGATCAGATTCAAATAATTAGAATAATTAGATCCAAATAGTTGCAATAAGGTATCTGGTTTCACTCCAAAAGACACCGCCATTTTTATATTCTGTTTTCACCAACCTTCGATGGATTTAAAATGCCTCACGATATAGAGATAGCGGCAATTTTTCTATCCAGTAATTCAGTTTAATGTTAAGAGTTTCTTTGAACTACACAATCCTAGCGGCCGACAACGACCCTCGGTCATAAATATGAAAGTATCTCCAAGAAATATTTCACATAATATCGTTCGCATAAATATTCGACGGACAAATTCCCCGATATCCGCAAAAAGGGCTTACTCGTCCCGCAAATATGTAAAACTTTCCTTTCACATTGTACTTAAAGGCCTCCGGCGCGTAAAATTATATAGGTAAACAATTTTCCAAAAAAAAAAAAAATGTTTGTGACACAAAAAGTCACAAAACAAGAGAGAAATACTTTTTTCACGTTAAGGTCAGACAGACTGACGGTCCACTTGATGTTAGGTGGTTACCGTCGCCTATAACACGAGCAAACGCCACAGGTGCTTCAAAAACGGCTGCCAGCCATAGTAGGGTTAAGGATAAGGGATGGAAAATGGATAGAGAAATGGGCTCTGGCATCCCTTACTCATTCACTGAAACACAAAAGCACACATGCTATTGTGTGGTCTTTTGTAAGAGGGTGGTTACTACCGCCAGACGGGCTACCGAAATGACTGCAAATGCTTTACCTACTACCTAATCCCTATCGACAGCGCACTTGCTTATGTTAATGGCGACGGTAGCCACCTACCATCGTCAGCCTATCTGTCGATATTAACGAATTAAAGAAATGTCTATACATGTCTATGTAATGAAGTTAGCATTCTTTGTTCCATAAGGAATGTTTCATAGTCTTAATATGAAAATCGCTTGAATAATATCTTCTCTAGTTTTATCGACACAATATTACTGGATTGCATTTTACATTTTTATCTAGGTATAAGAAAATGTAAAAGAACAGTTTAGTAGAGAATATAATCAATACTAATAATAAATTTGTAGGGGTCGGTCATGGAGTAAGTTACTTTGTTTTCAGATATCGTGTTTATAGGCTCTAAACATGATACTGAAACTAAATTGACGATTTTTAGAATTTTTTTTCTGTATGTATGTATGTACATACAGAAAAAACTCCATAACTCTGAAACGAATTAACTGATTTTCATGAAACTTGGTAGATAAACATTTGGACGTACGGGGCACAGGATAAGCTACTTAATATTTTTCAACGCGGACGAAGTCGTGGGCACCAGCTAGTATCCAATAAATAAATAACTTATTAAAGTTATAAAATAAGAAAATACGTTTTATTCAGAATAAAATCCTGAAGCCAGTCTGGTTTCGAAGAGATGAGGCCATATAAATGCCGCAGAAAATTAGGTTTTGTCGCATTCGCTTTCTGAATATTTGACGGAGATATTTCGCGACACATATTGCACTGAAACTTGTTAGATACCTTAATTTATTATTTTCAACTATGACTGTTTCATTTCATTTAATAACAGCTGTTGATTCATTTATCGCTGTGACGGCGGTGGCGCCACCACGGCAACAACACGTTTGGTGACGACACGTTTGGTCTAGTGGCTAGTAAACCAAACGGTCACGGGTTCGAATCCCGCTAGGGGCAAAATGTTTATGTGTTAAAATTTTACCTTTGTACCTGAGTCATGGATGTTTTGTATTTATATGTATTAAAAGTAATCTATGTATTATATCAACTGTCTCGTATCCATAATACAAGCATTAGTTGCTTACTTTGGCACTAGATGGTGCTGTGTGGAATGTGTGAAGATATTTATTATTTATATTATTATTAATAGAATCTAACATTTTATCCATAATAAAAAGTGTCCTCCTATATGCTAATCCAGGTAATAAACTATCTGTGTGCTATATAAGTTGAGTAGTTTCTGGGCTCATTTAAAAATTAACTTATATAAAATTGTTGCTAGAATATGAGCCATAACTTAGCAGTAAGCTATTAAAGCTAATTTATGTAAATTCTAAATGTTTCATAGCTTGTTTTAAGTCCTTCAACTTATTTGTCTACATAAACTTTAAAACATTATAATTTTTAAACAAAAGCTTTCTGTCTGCACTTAATTTGTAATCTTCATACAGACCATCATGTAATTATTAGAACACACAGGTAAGTATGTAACCTCAAATATGAACCGACCTAATGAACTATCACATGTACACGACCAATAACTATTTAATCCTTGTTAAGCATACATTACTTGAGACCTAAACAAACAGACTCATGCTGCGGTTACCCCTCAACCATGAACAGTTAAGATTTGCGTCAGGATTTTGTTTGAACAGTCCTAATTACCTTACGCGTTGGACTTATATAATTGATGTTATGACTATTGGAAGAGTTAACGTCGATGACAGCTATTAGATGTAGATATGTGGAATATTGTTGAAGCCAGTCTATTATTAAAGTAAAACTTTTTTTCCATCGCCTCAAATTTTTTCGTCCATCTATCGCATGGCTCGCATCAGCTGACCGCGTAGAAAAAAAGTTTCACTTGCATCGTGGTTTCATAAAACCACAATATTTTTTGAAGTGTGAAAACTTCTTTAGGCGCGTTGGGTATTTTTGAGATGGGATACAATCATTGAACTCGCGACACTGTCATGTAATGACACGTAACCATTGATGTAACTGATATTAATTTAAAATAAAAATTAAAAAGAACAATTTTTGAGATGGGATAAAATCATTGAACTCGCGACACTGTCATGTAATGTAACGTAACCATTGATGTAGCTGATATTAATTTGAAATAAAATTAAAAAAAGAACAATTTTTGAGATGAGCTAAAATCATTGAACTCGCGACCTGTTATAGGTAATGTAATGTAACGTAATGTTTTTGTGAAGCTACGTCTTCACTTCTGACGTGCAGTCCTACGACTGACATGTTTTTTTTTAACTATTTCATTACAAAATTTTATTCTGCATGTCAATTTAAAGTTTTCTATAAGTAATAACGTCAAGTATAATATTTTTTAAGAATCCCTGAGCCACAAAGAATCGTCTCACAAATTCAGTAATTATTTTGTTACTGCTATTCAAGATTTTTTTTTCTTAAAATCAACAGATTGGTGGTCGGTGGCTACCGTCGCCTATAACACAAGCAACGCCACAGGTGCTGGAAGTGCAATGCCAGGATTAAGGATAGAGAAAATGTACTCTAGCATCCCTAACTATATCACCGGGGTGGTTACTGTCGCCAGACGGCCGCCCCAAGCCTGCGAAACTCAGCATACCCCGTCACTACTATTTATTGTACATTATACTGGATCAACAATAATCCTAATTTCTTTTTAAGGCAGTTTAGATGCTAATCTATTTTTAACCACAGAAATACTAAAAGAAATTATTCTACACTATTATTATAAGATTTATACGTTTGCAATGAATAAACTCAAAAACTACTGGACCGATTTTGAAAATTCTTACACCTATAGAAAGCTTCGTTATCAGCGAGTAACATAGGCTATATTTTATAAAGTTAAACGGGCGAAGTCGTGTGCAACAGCTAGTAATAAATAAATTGATGTAAACATTCATTGCATACGTACAAGTTTGATATATAAAAATGTGTAAATTGAACTAATAGTCTTTTGAGCGTGAAAGTATTGTTAGAAGGAACAATAAAAGCTATCTCCAAGAACCGTTCTCCCAACTAACACAATGGGACCGAAGAAATTCACTGCGACAATTTTATACGATAGTTCTAATAGCTAAGATAAACTGTGGATTGCTTCTTCGTCCAATTCTATTATAGCTATAGTGTCAAGTTTTCTATCGTAATCTTTTATTTTTATACACATTCCATTCCTGAGTTACACTGTAGTTATATCTGGACTGTGCTCTGTAAAAAGTATGTAAGATAATTAACATGGGTTAGATTAGGTTAGTTATCATTTAATTATCATTTAATTATCATTTAGTTATTAAAAGCAGGCCCCACGAAAAAAATTCCTACGCTCGCTCCGCCCACGTCCCGCCACCCGAGAGTTACAAGTTGCTCGGCGGCTCTCTAGCATTTTTTTTAATATATCGCAAGATACAGCTTACGTAAGGTTGAATATTGCGTACATTATTTGAAGCATGATTTGGTATGCACTAGCTCGGAACTAAACAACGTAAGTCTCAAAATTGTTTTCGTTAATTATAGGAGTAAAAATAAACTTAAGTTTATTTTATTTTGACAATCACTAGTAAACAATGTTTCCTTGCTACGAGCAGTTTTTTGGCGATATAACTCAAGCCGTTTAGTAGAAAAATGTAATATTCTCCGGAAAAGGCGCCGATTTCGATCAAAAAATGTATCGAATGAAAATCACCTAATTATGTTTCTGACTTGATAATCTACAGATAAAGGTCTCAAAATATATATATATGTAAATTCCACATTGATCAGATATGTGGTTGACTCAGCACATTTATTTAAAGTTCCCTTAGTTTCATAGGGCCTGGCCTTAAGCTAATTTTTGTACAATCATCACTGTAAATTTTCCTTGAAAAGAAATAAATAAATAAATGGGTTACATTGGAATTATAAATCTAAACTAGCGCAGTAAAATCTATTATGACAAAACTGAATGTTAAAGTTACATTACTGAGGTATGCATGAAACTAAATATCTCAAGTCCATTACGAACGGGTCCTATCCCCCTCAGCCGCCCCTGGGAATTCAATTAATTAATTGACTCTAATTCACTGTACATCGGCACAAGTTAGGAAGGTCATCCCTTATTAAGCTACAGTCATAATATTAATATTTAATATTCATTATCATTAACAATTTATTTATCGAAAATTTCTTCTCAAATTCAACATTGAGGAATTCCTTGTCCGAAATTCCTCATTATCTCAATACAAAAGTTTTCGATCAATTTTCCACTGATGCTGCCAGTGCTAACTGTGAGCTTCGTAAGAAAGCTCAACGTCGCTCACTAGCTATGGTGAGGGTTACATTACCAGGGGCCCTAGCCAAGATGCAAACGCAGTGCTTTCTACAGACGTAAACGCTACGCTACGGACAAAGCTTTGTGATTGGTCAAAATTTTATGTGGGCGTTACAACAACCAATCACCGGGCTTTATTTTGTTCGCTCCGTAAAGTTCGCTAGGGAGCGTTTTCTTTAATGTACATCTTGGCTAGGCCCCCAGGGGCCCTAGCCAAGATGCAAACGCAGTGCTTTCTACAGTCGTAAACGCTACGCTACGGACAAAGCTTTGTGATTGATCAAAATTTTATGTGGGCGTTACAACAACCAATCACCGGGCTTTATTTTGTTCGCTCCGTAAAGTTCGCTAGGGAGCGTTTTCTTTAATGTACATCTTGGCTAGGCCCCCGGGGGCCCTAGCCAAGATGCAAACGCAGTGCTTTCTACAGTCGTAAACGCTACGCTACGGACAAAGCTTTGTGATTGATCAAAATTTTATGTGGGCGTTACAACAACCAATCACCGGGCTTTATTTTGTTCGCTCCGTAAAGTTCGCTAGGGAGCGTTTTCTTTAATGTACATCTTGGCTAGGCCCCCGGGGGCCCTAGCCAAGATGCAAACGCAGTGCTTTCTACAGTCGTAAACGCTACGCTACGGACAAAGCTTTGTGATTGATCAAAATTTTATGTGGGCGTTACAACAACCAATCACCGGGCTTTATTTTGTTCGCTCCGTAAAGTTCGCTAGGGAGCGTTTTCTTTAATGTACATCTTGGCTAGGCCCCCTGATCGTTATAGAAATGAAAAGGTCCGTAGACGTACGAAAGTATATAACCGACATAAGCCGGCGGAGCAGTAAGTTGAAGTGTTTGTGTGCAGGGCCGCTGGGGCCGGAAGGTTCTCGAATGGAGACTACGGACTGGCAAGCGCAGCGTAGAACGTCCACCCACACAAAAATAATAACATGATACGAATGTCATCACCCTTAGTTTCTACCTTTTGTTTAGGTAATACCTAATTATTATTTTTAATTGAAAATGTAAATAGTTAAGTTTAGTATGTTTAGTTTAATTTATATTAATTTTTATGTTATTTACTCCATATGGACTAATTTGTCTGATAATAAATAAATTATTATTATATCATTATTATTATTTTGTTGAAAACACAATTTTAATGTTATGTAAGAAAATTAATTAATCCATACTATATATTATTTTATTAATTAACTAGTTATCAAAATTCACTATACTTTAAATCTATAATACAAACTAAAAATAAGATTATCTATACATATAAATAAAATTGGAGTGTCTGTTTGTAATATTGAAATAACCGTTTTTTACTACATGCATATGAATATATTATACGGTACATACACTAAAATAACATTTTTTACAATTTTTGTCTGACTGTCTGTCTGTTTGTTCCGGCTAATATCTGAAATGACTGGACCGATTTTGACGGGACTTTTATTGGCAGGTAGCTGATGTAATAAGGAGTAACTTAGGCAACGTTTATTTTAGAAAAATTCTTTTATTAGAAAAATACACCCCGGGCGAAGCCGGGAGCGGGCCGCTAGTTTAAAATAAAATCTAATCCTAAGTTATATATATTTACACATTATATAATGAAAAGCATCGGTCCCTTATGGCAACACTGATCTGTTGACCGAGGTAATAGCCAGCTTTAGAATCGCCGGTTATGTCGACGAAACGTTTTGATGAGATGTTAAAAAAATTAAGAGCGTTAATCCTACCCATGTTTGAATTAACCAATATAAACAAAAAACAATTATTAAAATAGTCAAATAATTTGTACGATAAAACAATGTGAAATTGCCTTTACACCACTCGGCCTTATAAGCTGAGAGTTATAGTAAAATTTGACGTGACCTTGCGTGAGTATTGACATTCAAATTGTTAATAATTTCGCAATTACTATAACGGTTCTTCAACTAGTTATCAGAGCAGGGACCACACCAAAGTGGGTGTAGTGTGCTGTAAACTATAGTAATAATAAAAGTGAGAGTAAAAAAATCTTACTTGAATATTGTGTTTTTTAATAAATCGTAACTTTATATTATAAATGCAAAAACGTTTGCTTGTAAGTTACTCTTTCATGATTGCTACTCAACCAATCATCATGAAATATTGGTTGCTTACATTACGCATTGACAGGGATATAGAAAAGGAGATACTTATCTCAACTCAAAACCCGCGAAATTTTTCCTGAATCGATGTTTAAAAATATTAATGAACGAGACGTAAGAAATAGCGGGGAATTACCTCGTCATAGACTAATTTCAATGGCAACGTACTTAGGTTTGTTTTAGGCGTTCTCATAGCAGACAGTTTGTCTATGTACCACTTAATATAGTATCTGGCTACCGTCGCCTATTGACACAAGCAACGCCTTATGTGCTACCGTTCATTCCCATGGACCTATTAACAGTACCATGGGTAAAAAATGAAAAATGGTAGCTTTATAGTTGGAAACATAGTCGTTTGACTAATGAACGCCATGGAATTCTATAGAAGACGTGCTCTGCCATCCTTCACTACCTCCTCACATACATATTGTTACGATCAGAGTATGGAACATTCTCGATAGCGTAAGATCTGGACGGCGGAAAATTCCACACACTTAGTCGCGCTCGCCCCCACAATGAATAGGTGACCACGCCCCCTTTTTGATTCGTGTCAAAGCAAATTGTTCCTTATGTTTGCGACATAAGGTTCAGATTACATTAACACCAATAGACTTCGAGAAGCTTTGATAAACTTGTTTACGACTTTTAAAGTTTCTAGTAGTTTCCACAACTTTCTGCGCGAGTATAAATACGGGTGCGATCGCTCGAGAGAACAGTTCTGCGATAACTAGCGATACGATAACAACACTTGGGAGCTTTTACGAAGACATTTGCGACAGTGCATAATTGAGACGTAGAGTGAATTAGCGACGACCTTTGGCAAGTTTTACGGTTTAATTGGAGAAGCTCTGTAATATTGGAAGTCATCTTGGTCTGTGATAATAAATCGTGTTCCTATTCCCCTAAACGGCATTTTAACTTACCCTGCGCGTAACAATATGGTTATTTAACTGTGATCCCTTGTACGAGGGTGGTTACTGCGGCCAGCCGGGCTTCCCTGTCTTTATTTGTGGCCTGCATCTGCTTAATATTCGCCAAAATTTCATTGCTCACAGTATGGAGTGGACGACAACAATGCGGTGACCCAAACCGAGCGCTTCTGATTTCCCACCAGACCTCACACGATTCGACACAATTCAGTATTTACCACTTTCATATTTATATCAACAATTGATCTCTTTATCAAAAAACTATTATCAAATATATTTGTAGAAATAAATCTGTCTTTTTCCAGTTATTATCTTTGTTAGTTTTAGCAAATATTTGATGTAAATTTGCAAAACGCCTCTCACAAATTACCTACTTGTACTAAGGTTCTTAAGGTTCTTAAGAAGGTAGTTCTTAATGAGTATACGCAAATGTTGTATGTACTTTTGGTGGTCTTAAATATGATTTATCCTTCTGTGATTTATATCCAAACATAAATTTAAGGGCAAGAAAGAGGTCGTCAATCATTTTAATAACGACGTTCGCACTCAAATGATGTGACTCCTGATGTCTTCATTTCGCGAAATGCCTTTTATTAATGTTACATTGTTAATAGTATTTTGCTGTTAGAATAAAAAAAATAGCTAGTCAGTTTGAATTACTAGGGCACAGAGACTAAGCAGAGACAACATTTAAAACTACTTTTTGCCCACGGCTTCGTCCGCGCCCCCTTTTCTTAGTGAATGTGTTAAAACATATTATTCAATCTTTGAATTTCGTTGAATTATTTATTTTTACTTTGAGATGATCCCTCGGGAACAGTACTTTAAGGTACCTTATGTCCTTTTCTGTATCCTTGACGTGTATGTAAAGTTTCATGATTGTCAATTCAGTAGTTAAGGCGTAAAAAATTAACAAACAAACTCACTTCGCCCTTTATAATATACTAGCTGGTGCCCACGACTTCGTCCGCGTTGAAAAATATTAAGTAGCCTAACCTGTGTCCCGTATGTCCAAATGTTTATCTACCAAGTTTCATGAAAATCAGTTAATTCGATTCAGAGTTATGGAGGAACATACATACATACATTCAGAAAAAAAATCTAAAAATCGTCAATTTAGTTTCAGTATCATGTATAGAGCCTATAAACCCGATATATCTGAAAACAAAGTAACTTACTCCATGACCGACCCTTACAAATTTATTATTAGTATTGATTTGTTGGAAAGGATAGTATAATAATAGTATAATAACTTAAATTCGTGATTCACTTATTAGTGATCATTAGTGATCGTATTATGTGCTGTTATTTCAGAAAAGTCTTCTGTGAGGGATTCTAACTGCCGCCAGTCAGGCTGTCATCAGAAATGCAGTGTCTCCTACCCCTTCTGAAAATCTATATTTTAGTTGGAGAGAAAGAAAATTTAAAATACTTACTTGTTCTAACTTACTCAAAAAAGAAAGCTGTGTTCACAATGACCACTTCAATAACTTGAAAGTATATAAATCCCGGGAAAAGAAATCGAATACAAAAAGCTCTGAGTAGATTTAACAAGAAATACTAAAGTTGAAAGCTTGTGTTAAAGAAGAATCTGAAAGTCTAATGTCGAAATGCGCGATCTATTTGAGTTGCAGTTCAAAAAGTGAAACTTGATGACGAATGAAACCACTACCATTTGCTATCCAATCGAATGTTACTATAAGAATAGAATAGAATAGAATAGAACAGAATAATATTTTTTTTGTAGCAAAGGACATTTAAAAACATACATAGATAACATATAGAAAGACAAACACAAATATCCTCCGCAACAAACCACAATTTTATTATTAAAGTAATAGTTTTCTGAAAAACTAATAATATAAAAATTGGAAACCATAATAATTTATTAAAGATAAGATATCTAAAACTATATAATATACTTATTTATTATATAAAACGTGTTCGGTAAGTATAGGATAACCTTGGAACCAGAGTATAGGTCTAGTCATGACCTACCTACCTATAAAATTTTACCTACTTTTAAAAGTCGACACTCTTTTGCATGCTATTTCTACACAACAAGGAATATTGCCATTCTATTTTCTGTTATATATAATTATTTTCAATATATATTATTACTGAATGACTAAAAATTTTTCAATAACTTAAAAAGGAACAAAATCTAAGGTAAGTATAATGTTCTAAATTATTTTAATATTCTGATTTTGGACTTCAGTCAGTTAAGAAAAATGAACCAAGCTAAAATGGCTTGTCATCTAAAAAAAACTGCCTATTTAATACACTGTGTAATATCAAAGATAGGCGGGTAGTAGGAGAAAATTCCCAGTAGGTAGTGAAGAACATTGAATCAAAGTCGGGACGCTGAGTTTCGTTATTTGAGTTGTGCCACCTGATGTAAACAGACGCGGAATTTGAACACGAAAAGCCTTTGAAAATTAGATTTATCGCAAAACTTTCCGCCGTTCGAAATTACCTAATCTTAAAAGTACTTTTAAGTGCTACAGATAGATATTAAATACTCGGCGTGGATTCAACGTATTGTCTTCGTATTAGACAATTTAAATGTTACTGTACATCTCTGCTCTTATACTGTATTCTATATCCTAAGTCCTAACTAATATAATAAATGCGAGTGAGTTTGTTTGTTACTCTTACTTTTTCTGAATAAAGGGTAACCTTTTCTGAATCCTTGACTATGTGTGTGCAAAATTTCGTTGTGATCGGTTGAGTAGTTAAGGCGTGAAAAGTTAACAGACAGACATATAGACATAATTATTTTCACATTTATAACATTAGTATAGTGTTAAGATTTTAAATTGTTAAAATAATTAAATAGGTAAGTAAATAAAAATAAATACTTACACATGACAAATATTCTGTGAATGATTTAGTAGTTGCAGGACACACTGCGTTTCGCAGTCATTTGGCAGCCTGTCTGGCGACAGTAACTACCCCCTTACAGAAGACCCTTACAGGTGAGTGAGTAAGGGATGCCAGAGCCCATTTCCCTATCCTTAATCCCTTATCCTAAATCTTACCCTAGTTGGCAGCGCACTTTCAGCACCTGTGGCGTTGCTTGTGTTATGGCGACGGTAGCCATCTACCATTAAGTGGCGGTCCACTTGATGGTCTGCCTATCTTAGCATAAAAAAAAGATGCCAGAAACATTTCCCCATCTTGTCATTCCTTGATTTATTGCAAGTGATTGTATGCAATTGTAGACACTTACCATAAAACCTTTATTAAGTATATCTAGACATTTTATTTCACGCCATGACAGTAATAATTATTACAAATTATATCCTTTAAAATAATTGTTACAATGAGATAACATAAACCAAATAATCGAAAGAAAATATTAACTGTGTAGTCACACAGTAACTAACTTAATAAGCGAATCATGTCATGTCATGTCAATAAGGTGGTCGGCTCGGGACTAATAAATAATACGAGCATAATGGTAATGTTAAAGGATCTTGTTGAACAGGAAACAATTAAGGGGGATATTATGTTGGGCTTAAGTCCAACATAACATCGTCCTTGCGACATGCGGACGCAACGACTCTTAATAAGATTCCTTTGCTTTTTACAGCTCTCGATACGAATACGACACGTGCAAACGAAAATTATTAAAATTATGTTCTGAAACAATTTTATAAATTACTAGCTGACCCGGCAAACGTTGTTTTGCCATCCAAAAAAAGTATCACTTAGAGGTATGGAAAATAGATGTTGGCCGATTCTCAGACCTACCCGATAAGCACACAAAATTTCATCAATATGGGTCCAGCCGTTTCGGAGGAGTTTGGCAACAAACACCGCGACACGAAAATTTTATATATTAGATTTATTATTAAAAAAAAGGGGGTGTTGCTGTGTAGTGAAAACGACCGTGTCTTTTACGTGAATACGAGTAAAATTTTTTTGAACGTTTTATGTGTATATATACAACGAATACACATATATTATATATACTTAGAAATTCTTTCGTGTAATTAAATTTTCGATGTGGATGATAGATATGTAGCATCAACTTAATTAATTTAATAAATTATAATAATTAAGGGTTCTCTTAAGAGTAAAAATTGTTAGGTTGAATTTTTCTTATCTACTTATGTACATATAATAAAATTGTAAGCGACCCGTGTTTACAATAAATATTTTTTCAAAAAACAATTTGTTTTTTATTTTAATTATGTTTGTGCATTGAGAAAGTAATTTGTATGAAACTTGTCACACATATAATTTACTACCAGTATTAACATATAGGATACATTTTATCCTGAAAAAATGTTAGGTTCCTGTGCGATTAAAAAAAAAACAACTACAGTGCGTACGAAATTGCGGGCACAGGTAGTTTAAAATAATGTTGATAAAAGTTTACATAATTTGTTTAGCGACTTTTTTAATGTAAATATAAAAATAATCGTCAATTGTAAAGAAGCTTGAGAGCGATATGAAGCTAGCGCAGACCAATTAGAAGCGACAACTGTTTGGAAATTACCGAAGCAGCTTTCGGCAACGAGCATGGCAAATTATTGTTAAAGATACATAAAATATAATGAAAATCGTCACTGGCAACATTAGAATATATAATATTTTTAATATAAAATATTCCGAAGTCCATCCTCTTGTAAAAAAATTGTTTCTTACGCTTCTATGCTTTCAGAATCTGCAGAGCACTTGCATTTCTTTTCATTCATTTACCATCACATAGACCATTAGCGTTAGCCTCTATTTGTCATAAAAAATAATAATTAATAAGTGTTTACGACAGACTTTGAGCGCATATTCCAAGTTATGCTAACAAGATTTAGTTATTTTTAATATTTAATCAATAAAAGAAATGGCTTTATGCTTCGAAAAATAACCAATTGAGAACTACTCGCTAATAAATTTTCAGAGGTAAACAAAACTCGAGAAGAAAAGCTCCCTGAGTCGCAATAAATTTGTTTTGTAAAAATGTTGGTAGCCGTTGTTAATAATGCAGGGAATTCCTAAACCTTCGAAAGGGTTGTTTGCATAAATCATTGACCATTGGTTTGTACTGTGCGCAAATCAATTAACAACAAATAATATTGTTAACTAGCTGGTTCCCGCGACTTCGTCCGCATGATATTATATAGCCTAAAGCCTTCCTCGATAAATGGACTATGTAACACATAAAAAAAAATTCAGTTCAAACCAGTAGTTCCTGAGATTAACGCTGTTAACCAAAGAAACAAACAAACTCTTCAGCCTTATAATATTACTATAAGATAAATAAAATAAGATATCAGGTAATGATGATATAAAACACACACTAAGAAGCAAACCTGGTACCGCTGCCAAACATGTGTCTGTAGGTAAAAGGTGAAAATATTTTCAGGAAGAGGTAAACTATATAAAAAAATAGATATGCATGTTTTTTAGCAGTCGAACGACTTTCCAACTTTCCAATCAAATTTCCAGATCCAGATCTAGACCAAATTTCCAGATCTAGACCAAATCCAAGTTGAAATTGAAAAGTTCATTTTCAAAGTTGGCCCTGCCGGGAATCGAACCCGGGTATCCTGAGACAAAAATTATAGTGGTGGCTTTATCAGTCGAATAAAGTTTGTTGGTAAAGTAATTTGTTGATTGAGTATAGGCAGCGAACTTGAATGCAGATATATATTATTATGTGTATAGGTATAGACGAGTCGTATACGAAACTACTAGCAAAATCTCCATTTGTGTTTGACTGAGGCTTTCACCAAAAAATTGTTCTACTAGCCTACAATGACAAGGTGTGAAGGGTACGCAGTGAGCTAATGAGACTTTTTAACCCTCCTTGTCAAGATGTCTCAGTCAGGCTGAAGATCTTCTTCGCATAAGTTTAACAATTAGGTTTCTAAAATAATTTGTATAACTATTATGATACCAGTAAAATTATGTTAATATTTTCTTTGAATGTTGACTGTACAAAAGCCAATTCGTACAATCAAAACTGGCACGGTAACAAGTGCACTCCGCACTGACTCTACCGGGGATAAACCCTTCCTTTCACATACATCTTGCGGGACGACATCTGGTGGGCTGACGACGACAAACGGCCCACATAAATTAGCCAGACTTACGCACGACACTTCACTCGTGCGCCTGTTACACCTCACGACACGACCACGACACGGTTACGATTTTAATGCACACAAATTATGATAGAGATTACTGTATTCTGATGTCATAGACTGGACAACATGTTTTGCGGTAGTAACCATTCGTAATAATAGACTAATAGACGCTCTATTCTTCTAAAAATATTAATAAACTTTTTTAGACTAAGATTCTCGAGGTTTTTGTTAATTGCGTGTACTGAAGTGAATTAAAAATGAATATAATTATATTATTGACGTTCTGGTGTAGTTAATATAGTTAAATACTAGCTTTTTAATGTAAAGGTCGCCTATAATACAACGTCACAGGTGCTGCAAGTGCGTTTAGTTAGATTGAAGATAACTAATTATGAAGAGATAGGGAAATGGGATCTGGTAACCCTTACTCACTCTTTTTTTAAATATAATATAAAGGTGGCAGACAGGCTGGCGGCTCACTTGATGGTAGGTGGTTACCGTCGCCTAAGGACACAAGCAACAGCAAGGGGAGTGCTAGTGCGCTGCCTCTCTGAAACACACCAGCACAGATACTGTGATTTCACGTTGGTCCTCAATAAAAGGGCGGTTGCTGCCGCCAAACGGGCTGCCCAAATGACAGTGAACAGCAATGTGGCCTGCACTACTTTCCAGATGTAAACCAGAGCCAATTTTAACAAGTTAATTTCAAAAGTTGGCCCTGCCGGGAAAAAACCAGTGGTCTAATCTTAGGTAATCTAAAGCGAGGGTAACTTGGAATTTTCTTCTTAGTTTCTTAGCTGTTAAAATGTTATAAGGTTAAATGACTATTTAATGAAAAAAAATATTTAAAAAAAATAAAATAGTGTCTAAGAGTAAAGTGACTGCCACGCACAACATAGGTGGCGTTTTGTTTTGATTTGAGATAGAAAATTACATTTGGGAGAGCCAAAGTAATTTTCATTTTATCAGTTCACTCTAAAGTTCATATTTCATTGCGCAATGTTTACATATTCTTAGCCTTACGTAATGTAAAATCTCTTTGGAACAACTTTAAGAGACAAAATAATAAATGTTTTTCGTGGTGTAGACATGATTTAATGCACTATAAGTATAAAACAAAACAAGATACTGAGATTCTATTAATAGCTACCGACCATAGGATTGACGATAAGGAATAAGAATAAGTGCCCTCACTTGTAGCACCGATGGCGTTTCTTGTGTTATTGGCGACGGTAGCCACCTAAGATCAAGTGGACCGTCAGCCTGTCTGTTTATATTAACATAAAAAAATGACCTCTGGTATTAAACAATGCTGCAATGAACAATGCTGAAATGCTGCAAAAATATAAACAATATTTTTACTGCAGAAGATGAATTTGAGCTATTTATAAATTACGGCCTTCTTTGAAAATTAAATTTTTATAAATAATATACGAATATATCAAACTTTAATAATAATCTCAAGTCATATTTAAACCCTACAATTACACAAATTTAAAAGAGTAATAAAATAGAAATGATGTACATGATTATATGACTGACTAGCTGGTGCCCGCGACTTCGTCCGCGTTGAAAAAGAAAATATATGAGTAATTACTGTACCCGTGCGCCGTACACCGCCATCTGTTAGATTTTTGTGGAACTACAGATAATAAACACAAATTTGTCTGCGTTGAAAAAGAAAAAAGTAGCCTATCCTGTGTCCCGTACGTCCAAATGATTATCTACCAAGTTTCATGAAAATCAGTTAATTCGTTTCAGAGTTATGGAGGAACATACATACATACATACATACATACATACATACATACATACATACATACAGAAAAAATTCTAAAAATCGTCAATTTAGTTTCAGTGTCATGTATAGAGCCTATAAACACGATATCTCTGAAAACAAAGTTACTTACTCCATGACCGACCCTTACAGATTTATTATTAGTATTGATGGGGTGGGGTGTTACTTGAGACTGAGGGCTAAGTATTTGTTTAATGTATAAATATCGCAAATAAATGCTGAACAGAGATTGCTGAAATGGCAACTATGAGGTTTCTTACCAGATTCATCCTTTTAGAATCTACATTCCGAAAGATTATTTTAAGATCGAAATTTCGTTCCATGCAATATAAAATATTTTGTTTATGACATTTCTTTATAGGATAAAAGACGTTAATGAGACGTGACCTTGACGTGACACCATCGCCTATAAAGAAAAGTAGTACAAAGATTAAAAAAACTCTATACCAAACTAAAATTATCATTTTTGTATTTGTTTCTTAAATCAATGACAAGCTAAGCCACGTCATGTCACTTGACAATGTTATTGCAATTATAATATTTTTAGTACTATTTATAGGTTTAGTAAATTGTTCTGATAAGGGACATAACAGGCGGTATTTAATACGGGATCCTGCAACATTCAAGTTGAGTGCTAAAGATGGTAACGCAGACAGAGCTAATACAAGAATTAATAAACGTCAAAATTATGAAGTTATTGACGCAATAGGAATGGATGATCAAGTGGCAGAATTTGACCTTGCCAGCT
Source organism: Synanthedon andrenaeformis (assembly GCA_936446665.2). Lineage (NCBI taxonomy): Eukaryota > Metazoa > Arthropoda > Insecta > Lepidoptera > Sesiidae > Synanthedon > Synanthedon andrenaeformis. The sequence goes on from OW387788.2 coordinate 12,096,946, forward strand.
TCATACAAAACTCACAAGATAATGAAGAAAATGTCTACAAATATGCAGAAAAAAATCGGTAATACCTACTTATCGATTATTTCATATTTATAAAAAGTATTAAAAAAAATTAGTTCACAATTTTTAATTTTTTGAGGCAACTTCTGTAGATCTTCTATTTGATAAGTTTTTCCAGAAATAAAAAGTCGGTCTGTTTGCAAAGACGCGTGTAAATTCGTCTAACGGTTTTTGAACTTCTTTAGGCATGTTGGGCACTTTTTGTGTGTGGAGCCAAATTTGAAAATTATTTAAAAAGATCATTTTCAAAGTTGGCCAAGCCGGGAATCGAATCCGGGACCCCTGAAACAGAGCATGGCTTTGTTAGATAAACTATTCCTGTAAAAGCGAAACCAAAGGAATCAGGTAACTAATCGTACTTTTTTATTTTTTGCAGAAACTATAATGATTACGACTCCATGATTGATGCAGACCTGTTTGATGATGATAATTTGGGTATGGACACAGAAGATAAGACAGATTCCTCAGACTTGAATAAAAAAGTTCACTCATACAATCAAAAATATTTTGATTATAATACGAAATCCACTGAAGATGAAAAGCTATACAAGGTATCACGCGCAGTTGCGAATGAAACTAACACTTCGAACAAATTCAAAAGCATTGTCAAAAATAAAATAAAGAAGTGGTATGTAGCTGTTTTACACTTTTTAATATTTCAGTTTTATTTGTATATATATGTATTTTTAAATTTTTGGCTTACAACTCCATAAATGAGAATAGCGGTTTTAAGTTACCCTCAATTTTGTATTACCAAAGTATAGCAATTATCATTTAGGTAAAACTCTTTTACCTGTCTCCTTACCTAATTATTGTTAAAAATAAAACCGGCACAGAATTTCTTTATGAAAAGTCAAATACGAGTATTTTAATTTAAATAAATAGTAGCGACAGTTAAGCGAGACAAAATTTTGATTTAAAACCATATAGCCTCCATTTATGAGAGTTTTTAATTCCACAAGAGTCTTCCTCATAAAAATTATGCTTATCAATACATATTACTGTACATTAGTTATATCATATACATGTTTAATACATATATAGGTAACTGAAGTTGACTGAGGATAATGTTAAGATGATTTTGAACGTAAAGCATTTATTTTAAATTTACAGTTCGATGAAAGAAATGAAATTTCCGTTTTTTTTCCATAACAACATACGGAAATCCAAGCCGTCTTCTAATAAGACAAACTTTCTCCACAAGAAAAATAAACCGTTGAAAACGTCAGCGACGCCAGTTGTCAAGTCAGAACTAAATGCAATCAAGCCTAGACGCGCCAATGAGGATCCAGACAGCTATTACAGAATAGGTAAAAGATCATTCCGGGATTTTTTATGTCCGCTGTGCATAAAAAAGCTGAGTAAAATGAACAATGGCTCAAAGACTAGTGAAACAACTAAGAAACATAGAATACACAACGCCCGACAGTTTTATCAACATGTTGACGATAATGCTCGGAAAGCTGTTGTGAGTTCAAATGAAGACATACTTAATCAACAAATTAATCAAGACAAGTTTTTTACTGATCTCAAAGAATTCTCTTCAGAAAGGAAAAGCAAAAGAGGTGATAATAAACTAAAGGCTAAACAAGAAAAAGAGATAGATGAAATTCAGAAAAAAGTGGAGGATGTAGATATTTCCCTTCCAAAGCCTAAGGATCAAGACGAAACTCTTGATGGAATCAATTAGTTTTTACGTATGACATTGATATTTAAAACAGTTTTTAATAGGTGCACTTACATGTTTTAGTAAAATTATTTATTTTAGATTCATAAAGCTGAATTTCATATTTTAAAAACGTATGACATTTATTTTCTAACTATATATTTTATAAACAAGTCCTGAGAACCTTCATTATAGTATTACAGTGAAGTTACTTACCTACGAATTATAATTTATTTACCTAGATCGTAGACTGATATCGGTAACCTAAATTTGAGAAAACTAAACCTTCGCTAAAGTCCATGACATCAATCTTAAATTTACCTTTATCTGAAGCAGATAAAGTAAGAAAATATAGGCTACATTTTCCACTTGTCCTCACCGCAACCTTGTGTGGAGCAAGTTTATAAGTTTTTTTTTTTTTTTCAATTATAATTTTTCACAATATGTATTTCAAAAATACTCCACACTTCTCAGAAACAATCTAAGTGTCCCGAGACACGAAGGACTTAGAGTAACACGTGTCTTTTAATGTTGAAAAGATTAAAAATAAAATATTTTTATTAGAGAATCAATACGTCAATGTTGAACTTTAGTAGTGTTATGTGCTCTTTGAATTCTACCAAAAGACACTTGTACTAAGTGCATTTATATTGTTTAAAGCCGGTATCTCTCCACTTGAACCACAAGACGTGTACAAGCCGAACAAATTGACAGTAATCTTCGTACATCTCGCTTCGTGAAAATTTCTCTCGATATATCAACACATCAAATAAAACCTCTAACGCACTCCATGTTTTTATCTTATTTTCGGTTCACTAAAATAAATATCGTCCTTACATTATTTTCTCGTAGGCATAACATTTAAATAGATGTATTAGTTTCTTCTAAACTGTACAATAAAATGGTAAATGACTAATTAATTACTTAGACTGACCATCCACTTGATGTTAGATGGCTGCTGTCGTCTACTTGCATTAAAAAAAATCGCTGGGATTGGCACTGCAAGCTCACTGCCAATCTTAGTAAGATAAAAGATAACGAAAAAGAAGTAGATAAGAGTCATCTGTTAGGGGGTGATTTCTGACAGCAGACGGGCTGCCTAAGTATATGTGACATTACATATACTATATCGTCGTTGTCAAATCAAAATCTGCTATGTACACTTTTTTGAGAATCAAACATTTTAACCTTGATGAATAGTTCACTGCCATCATATAAAAAAATACTCCTAAGTAATGGCTAATTACTTATGAGGACTTTGTCGAACTACGACCTCTTAATAAAACATGCTATGTACAACAGCTACAATCTGTTATGTGCAAAATTTACTTTATTATCAAAATAATAAATAAACTATTGAATTTTCATGTTTAAAAGAAAAATAAGTGTAAATATTAAATATAATAGTTAAAAAAATTAAAACTAAAGTTTTAAATAAAATACTTTTTTTTAATAAATTTTTGTTATATTTCAAGGAAACTTTTTGACAATATCTCAAAAGAAAAGTATACTTTTTGCACATAGACAACGATTTGACAATGATAGTATCCTTCAGAGGATAACCGCTCCATCTATGCGCTCAATGCAAATGATCACCAGACTTGTATGTTGTCTACGAATAAATAATACAAATCAAGTGTCGCTATATATTATTTTCTTATTTTATTTGACTACCGAAGGACTCAGGAGAACAAAGTTATAAGTCGTGCAACTGTGTAACTGACAGCGAACAAACTAACGCTAAACTGAAACTAAACAAACTAATCTAAAGAAGGAAAATGTGTTCGTGTATTTAGGTTTTTTTATGTTAAGATTGTCACACGGGCTGACTGTACACTGCGTAAGTTCTTGAAAAATAAGTGAAAATTCTGTTTCACATGGGGATTCTTTTTAAAGTTAAAAGTATTCACTTTTTGAAAATTGCTACTTATTAATAAAATTTGAAATCTTCGATCTTCGTAGCAGTTGATAAACATATCTTGTCTAATGTCCAAGGTCCATCTGAAAGTAATGATATTATTAAAGTTATAAGTCTATTTAAAAGAGATTAGATAAAAAGAAAAATAGATTTAAAAATCACAAAGGCAAATGACCATTGGCCAATTTAAAACGAATTGCTTGCTTTAATGCTTTGAACAATCTCGTTTTAAAGTTTTCCTTTTAAACTTCATTTCACACGCTAAACTTCACCAAACTTTTCTAACAGCATCCGCTTTTAAAAAGGTTTTGGTGGAGTACTATCGGCAAGGATTCTTTAATGTAGACAATTGTGTCCGCATGAAAAATTATGATAGTTGACTTGCCTATTTGAAACCACTGCGAAGAAGGTAAACCGTTTTCATTACGAGCAGAAACTATCGCTTCTCTAAGAGCGAATGTCACAACAATTGCTAGTGCCATGGGTGGTTCTCCAATACCTGTAACAGATGTAAATTATCATATAGTAACAAGGTTTGGTTTTCTTGATATTGATTTTATAAGCATAAATCGTTAATTCAGCCGAAAAACGTCCACGACTGGATACAAGCCTGGATATAGCAGCCTGCATCCAGTGAGAATCCAGCGATATCAATTTAATACTACGAAACTAAAAGATTCCGTACCCTTGGCACCTAGTATTGCGGTAGGGCCGAAAGATTTTTCACTGAACTTAACTCTGAAGTCCTGTGGTATGTCTCTGGCCATTGGCACTTTGTAATGCCACGTTCGGTCCGTCAACAGACTTCCTGTATTCTCATCGTACACAATATTTTCACTTGTCCAATAGCCAATGCCCATAATAAAAGCGCCTTCAATCTAAGACAAAAAAAAATACGATTATTCACGAATACTTAAATCATTTTTCTATTCGAAAATATTAACAGTTCTTAAAATACCTGACCAATGTCGATATTAGGACTGACACTTCTACCGACATCTTGCAATATATCTACTCTTAAAATTTCAAATTCTCCTGTTAGCACATCCATTTCTATCTCTGCTAAACTAACACCATATAAGTGATATAGTTGCACGTCAGTGATTGTCACGAAACCATGAGCTTGCAGATCAATTCCTAATAAATATGCCCTTTTTATTAATTTTTCCCACGTTGGGTTTCCCATTTCATTCCTCAGTGGTGCTAATCTTTCAAGTAATTGTAGGCAACATCTCTGCACTCCAATACTGACATTGGTCGATGTAACGCTCTCAGCAGACATTTGACCATTTGGTGCTATAATAGTGCTGTTAGCTTTTATTTGTATTTTCTCCATAGGCACCTTAAGCATATAAGCTGCTATTTGTGTAGCTTTGGTATTTAACCCTTGACCCATATCAATACCACCATGTGTTAAAACAATGCTTCCATCATCATGGTAAACTGCAAGGTTTACATCATGATATTGTTCACCTTGTGGAAACCATCTCATAAATGAAAATCTTAGACCACGTTTTTTCCATCTATTTTTTACATTGAATTTGTCAACTTCGGTTCGCCTCTTTTCATACTGAGCATCCCTCATCAAGGTTTGTGCCATATCTTTTATGATTTCATGATCACTAGACACGTTAGCAAAGCGTACTTGTAATGGATCTTGAGATAGTTCATAAGATATGCGCTCCATAATTAATTCAGCATTCGCGACTGCTTCCAATGTTCCTGAAAGTGTTACATAATAATACCTATTTCAAAAGTCTTGGTACTAGACTTTAAGACATTAGAATTGTAAATTTATAATAACCTGGACATCTGCACCACGTATTACTTGGAGTGTCTGTGATAACATTATAACTTTTATAATTCCATCTTTTCTGATTGTAGCAGTTGTAATATGCATGCGTCGCTACCATTACCAATGGTTCATTAATTATGTAACCGTTATCTTCAAACAAACTATAATTGACGTATTGTGTTTCACCCAACTTGTTTACTGCAAACTTTAAGCAACCACAATCTGTTCATTTGTCCTACTGCTGACTGTACTAGGTAGGTATAATAGTAATTGTTACCTAGTGCAGTCAATAGTTCGTGGATATAATATAGTAGTATAATGTATATGAAGTTATATTGGATGTAGTGAGTACCAGTAATAATGCTTAAATATTGGAAATTATACAAAAATATCAACAATGTCTCTTAAGCCAAAATAGTCTTTTAATTCTTTGGAATACCAGAATTACTGAAATAATCAAAATCAACAATTATATTTGAGATTACATAAGTATTCACACTGTCATCAGACAAACCTCATGTTTTCTTTAGTAGTTTTATATAATTAAGAGATTACCATTCGCTTTTGTCATCTCTTCCATACCTTACTCATATCAGGGCCCTGATTCTGTATGACAATTATGATTTCACGCTTTTGTCTTACCTTGCCAAAACACATCAATGTCTTATCATGGCATTTATATGTATTTAAGAGAATAACTTTTTAGCAGATGTCGTAACAATTTAAGGGATTATCGTGGTTTTGAAGTAAGGAATCTCTAAATGGCGTTAGAGAATTAGGGCCGGACCATTAGTGTTGCTTATGTTACCTGACGACATTTTTTGGCAACAATTTTTTCTTATATAAATTGACTTTATTAAAACAAAACAGCTTGAATTAGTATGTGTAACCGTATAGATATTTACACATCTTGACGTATAACGTTGTAGACAATAATCGCATAACGTTTACCTCATACTCGACGTGACATGCCAATCTTTTCCCAACAGCTCTCATAACGGTTCTCAGAGGTGTAACGAAACGACATGGTCGGTTAAGCTTTTGTGTGACTAAACCGCACGCCACTGCCATTTGAACCGATCGAGTAGCTTTAATACCGAATGCTCCACCAAGACGTCGCACATACACGTCAATTCTGCACATCAATAAGTTGAAATTATTAGATAAAAACAAATTCTATCTTTAACATCTATTTCAGGTAATCTTCTGTTACATCAAACATCAATACTAATAATAAATCTGTAAGTGTAGGTATTGTATGTATGTATGTATGTATGTATGTATGTATGTATGTATGTATGTTCCTCCATAACTCTGAAACGAATTAACTGATTTTCATGAAACTTGGTAGATAAACATTTGGACGTACGGGACGCAGGATAGGCTACATAATATTTTTCAACGCGGACGAAGTCGTGGGCACCAGCTAGTTGCTAAATAATCCTGCATTCTCTTAGAATCCTTTCGATTATAATTAGGTATGATCATTGGTCAATAGCGTCTCGTTATGATATGTTATATTATATCAAGCATGTGTATTGCAAACACAAATGTAGACAAGATTTCAAAATTGCTATTTAAAATTTGTCGAAGAGGTTGCAAATATTGTTATTTTTAAAAAAAAAAAATTAAAAGAGTGGCAGGTGAGGTGACGGTACATTCGTTGTAAAGTGGCCAACGTCGTCAGGACACGCGCGGCGAGAGAACTTAAAGATGCTCTACCGACCCCGAAATAATTTATTTACATCACATTTGAGGTAAAGCATATTTTAGCGAGACGAAAACACCTCAGAAGGGAATTTTTCAGATAGTTCACTAGTCCGCAGTACAAAGTTTCCGCATACGAAACGATGATTTCAGACCAAGGAATTCTACATAATGTTTTTTGATACTAAAATTATTTTTGTTTATATTTAGAATGCTATGCTATTAAAATGTTATTATTTAAGTAGCTGGTGTCCGCAACTTCGTACGCGCTGTAGTTCGTTTTTTGAAAATCCCCACAGGAACCTAACATTTGAAATCTAACCGATTGAAATCTGCATTGGAATCGGTTAAGCCATTTCTGAAATTAGCGTGCACAAACACACATATAAACAGACAAGCAGACAAAAATTCTAAAAACTGTATTTTCAACTTCGGATAACATAAGTACTACAACGTATACTGATTTTTTTATTTATGTTTAATATAAACACATGGCTCTTTTACTATTTTATTATATGTATAGATTAGGTTTTCCACCTATTTTCCAAATTCATAGACTGAATTCATTGTAACAATGCAAAATGTTTGCCAAACATTAAAATTGTTGCAGGTACAAACTTTAATAACGGTTTTTATTCAAAATATTAATTATTAAAATAAGCGTATCTTATATTGTAATACCTGATCTATGGCATTTCACAAATGCCACTTTCTATCAGCTTTCTGTAGCTCTTAATACTTACTTATTTTCAGGCAGTTTCAATGCACGTGATATCATAATTTGCACACAGTTTATCCATTGGGATGTTGCATGAACCTCCATTCCTTCTTCTGTTGGGTTGGCAATACATACAATAGTTTCCATAGAAAAATGATGTTGTCCATAAATCGCAAAACTACCTCGCATCACTTTATGAGTCTGTTTCCCTATATCTGTTGCATCAATGGATGTATATAGAGATACTCTATTGGGAATATTTATAACAGATTTGATATCTAAAACTGCCTTTCTAACATTACTATAAGTGACTTTGACCAGATTAGCCGCTGTTTCAGCTAAATATTGTGTTTGTGCAACTATAACACCGATAGGTTGACTATGAAATTTAACTTCTCCCGTACAGAACACTTCTTCGTCAGCAGTATTTAATGGGGGCAGGTCTCCAGGCGTAAATGAATTGTCTCCAGGTATATCTTTAGCTGAATAGAAGGCAATCACTCCAGGTTTATTCTGTAAGATGAAAAGACATTAGTAACAGAGTTGATGTGTTGTGAATACGCAATGAATACAACATTATATACTAACTAAAGCAACACTTGCGTCTATGCTTACGACATTTCCATTAGGCACAGTACTTAGCACAAATGCAGCAAACACCTGTCTTGGAAGTTTAGGAATATCGTCAGTAAATACAGCTTCACCAGAACACTGAATCTGTGAATACGAATTAAGGCGATAAAGCACCAACCTAAGGAAAAATTATTTTAATTCTTTTTATTTATGAAATACATTTTTTATTTGTAGATGAATAATTTTATAAATACATAATTTTAATGTATTTAAAAAATATTTGTAGTTTACAAATTTAATTAAATATTCATCATTAAAACAGAACTATCTAATAGAGACTAGGTTTATAACACGAGTATATAGGTACGGTCTTTAAAGATAATTAATATAGTTTTGAAACATAAATTTTATATTTATATTGTATTTTCTATTAAAATATATACTTAAAAAAGAAAAACATAAAACACTTACTATTGCTTCAACTTTCTGCACCGGCTTATTCAAAGGCCATATATTAGGATTAGTTTCAAACACTTGTTGAGCCACTGACACTGGCCGAGATTCGTGCAGTTTGGTAATTGCAGAATGGTAACGTTTGTCAAGTATCTTCAGCGGACACAGCGATAATAAGCCCTAAAATTTATATTTGTCATTTTATTTACCAGCTTTCGCTCGAGACTTCTTTTAGATTTTTTTTTTAATATTTACGCGAAGAACATTACAAACAGCAAAAGTACATACTTTATAAAAAAGCCCCAATGCTAATCTCTTTCTATACTTTGCTGAAAGTTCTGCCAAATTCTCGGTCACCACAAGCTCTCTCTCCAATACCGATAGAGCACCTTGTAATGTCATATTTAGAAATAAAACCTTCTTTGTGAGAAAGGTTTCAGTCAACACTGCTCGTGAAAATCCTGGAGATAGGCCACCATAAACGATTCTGCATTGTGTTACAAAATTGTTTGCATTAAGTTTATAAAGAAATCCAGCGTTCACTATGGCTTTAGAATTTTGCGAACGCGGCATTATCTGAAAATGACAATTTTATGTTAGAATTTAAAGCAAGGTTTTAAGTAAAATTTTATCTAAAAGTTGTTCACATAGTCATTCCTCTGTTATCGTATTAACCATACACTTTTTTTGTCATCCTGAAACCTGCAAGATCAAAAGCGACCTTACAATCAGTGATTTTAGTGGCGCTTTTGATAACGCATAAATGTGCAGTCTAGATATTAGGACAAAAGTTATTAAGATAAAGGAATTTCATCCACCACCATCCACTCACGCACCATAACAGATAAGTATGTTCCTGTACTTATAGTTTTTAATTTATAAATTAAGGACCACTGGATTTTTTGGTTTACCACTTAATAATTATGAAGGTTAATTTATCATATAACAATGTACAAATGAGAGTTAAATTCTCCGTAGATAGTAAAGGTTCTCCGTAAGAAACCTACCCACTTAAAATAGTAAAGGTTCTTTGTAAGAAAAAATATTGCGAGATTTGTTATAGCAGCATTGCTTTTACCACTAACGTTAATTCTCTGAATCGATTCGATTGAAATAAGAATCAAAAAGTTATGACTATCACACATACCTTATAAGTTTCAATTTTGTATGAGTCGTTTAATGGTGGCAACATAATATTCAAAATTATTGCACCTCGCATATTAGTTTTCAAAAATTCCTTCATTGTTAACCTTTCAATTTTATTAGGATACCTGACTGAAAATTAAATTACATTTTGATGATAAATTAAAACGGCGAGCAGACTGACTTTCCACTTGCTATGCGGCTTCTGTTTCCTATAAACACACTCAAAAGGGTGATTCCAAGGGGGATGCAAACGCAAGATGAATGAGCTTTGGTTGCTTTTACATTTCAACACATTGCTGTAGGGAACGTACCCATACCATAACTCTTATTTAATCTGAGCCCATACTACGTGTAAAAGAAAAAATGGGTCACGTAGTATGGGTATGATCCCTTATTTTACAGTGATATCTGTAAATGGATCAGGTTGTCTGTCCACCTTGTATGTATTGAAGTCAAAAGTCAGTTTGTGTGTCAGTTTCGTATTGATTTATTAATTTCACTGCTAATATTTTTTCCACTTACCCACAGTCAATTGAGCACCAATGACCTCCAACAGAAGAAAGATATCTGATGGGAATTCATTATGCTCGTGCTTTATCATTAAATTTCCTCCAATAGATCCAAGCTAAAACAATGTTAAATCCGAATTAACATCGGTTTGTAACTAGATGGCGCTAATATGAAAACGTACACGCGAACGTTTGTTTCATTGTGTCTTTTTGTATATTTGAAATGTTTGTTTAATAAATAGATTGCTTTGAAATAGATTGCTTTGAGAGAGATCACTTTCTAGCGATTTACCTATTGTATTCCCTGCGTTTTATTTGCATTTAAACCTGGGACGATTGGTGATTTTTGGGTGCAAGTTTGTACAAACAATAAAATAATATTTTAATTATGTTATTTTGAAACATGGTTTATTTACATATTATTATGTTACTACAATTTAATGTTATAATTTTAGTGTGTAATCCTATTATAAATGCGAAAATTTGTGAAGATGAATATGTTATATGGTTTTTGATGGATTGTAAATGGACTGTTAATATTGTTTATGTATCAGAATAATACATGCAATAATTTGAAGTATAAGCGGATCTAATTTCAGGTTTAAAAGGTAGTGACATGAAATGGTCGGTTATTTTTATAAAAATGATTTTTTAAATATATTAAACAACTTTTACTTACATTCCTTACACTGGTGTGAGCGACCAACTCCAAATGGTCATAAAACTTTGTTAGATATTTAAAATTTTCATATGTTTTAAAACTTCCAAATATTTGTAAAAGATCAGACAATGTTGTTCCTGCTCCAATTACCAAATTCTGGTCGACAGTTAATCCCTTTAGTTCTTTTACATTGCTAATGTCAATTAAAATACGTGGATATGCGATTATTGGGTAAACTCCTAAAATATTAAATTGTTCATAGGAAAAATGTCTTAATAGTCTCAACATTAGTACAAACTGTTTGTGAAAAAAATTGGCATTTTGAAAACTCCTGACGATATCACTGACGATCCTAGATCTGGCTGTTATATCTGGTAGTTAATTAATATCTTTGCTATATCATCCTTTTACGAGATAATACAGTCAGCATGCTCGAAAGCCGCCTGGGACTTAAACTAGATTTATGACGAGCTAGAGCTAGACTCAAGCTAGATTTAGTTACATATATTCTACAAATTAGCTCGATTTCATACAGACAGACGCAGAAAGAGAATTCAAATTATACTGGTACTATGTAAAGATTAGTTGTATACTTGCCCCTTAAGTAAGACAATAAAAAACCAACCTTTCGCTGTGTTACCACAAACTAGCATGTAAGAATCGTGACCCTCTCTCTTTAGTATTTCAAATACATCAGACACATTATTAACCCCAAACCATTTTCTCCCATCTTTTAAATGAATTGGAGCCAAGAAATTATCTGTGACGTCATGGCTGTTTACAAAACACCAATCGGATTCTTCGCACTTGTCTTTAGCACATTTTCCCCCAGTGCTCTTACAAACAATTAAATCTTCTATATCAGGAATAGTATCACTCTTGGGCGCATCTGTAGCAAACCTCTTCATTGCATCAAGAATTGGTCTGTATCCTGTGCACCGACAAATATTACTGTCCAAAGATTTTTCAATGTCGAGCATCGTTAGGTTCTTTCTACTATGCAGAAGGCTGAAATCGAATATGTTATGAAGTAATTATGTTTCTTGGCGCTGAAATAAAAACAAAGGGCTTTGGCCAGTTTGTATCGGTTTTGGCGGCGACCTTATCAAATCTCCGTAGTGACGATATTTCTTTTCAAGTAACACATTCTACACATAAAGAAAAATCCAGAAAGATAATAAAAAAGAAAAGCTATTCGTCAATTTGTTGTACTTGTAGATGTTCAGAGGTGGTATGGTGATACTCAAAATAAAGTGCACTGATATTTCGCGCAAACTGTTTAATTTTAAATATTAATTACAAAGGATGACGACACGTAAAAGAGAGAAAGCGTGGTGAGAACGATACGTGCGTCGCGCGCTGATAGACTAAAGGCACTGAACAAAGAGTATATAATCACTACGTTTTAAGAGACGGGACTCCCATACAATGAAAATGAAATCCACTGTTCTATGACAAAGATGGACTGCTCCAATACCAACCTAACCAAAATTAACAAGTACGATTCTGCCAACATAACGAACATAAAAATAAGGATGTGCTATTGTTACGATAAATAAGGTCGATAGTATAATTGACTCTATAGTCTATGGTTTTATGAAAATCCCAAAAAAGGCCTTACATAATTTTAAATATTATTTATTGACAAATAAAAAAACAAATAATTACAATCATCGCTTTATTACTATCATACAGTTTACGGTTATCGTCGACTGACGGAGTAGCAGAGAAGCAGTGAACGAAAAAAACAATGGTTAGCTGGGTGCCATTTTGGTATATGATTTGTTCCGCCTGGTATCAGTAGTACGGTTGTACACCTCACCCGGACTGTTGAGCCCCCTTTTGTATCAGTAGTTCGGCGCTGGTGAAAAACTTTTGTTTTCTAAAGTACTGATGTATGTACACACATGACGATTGTTTTACATTTCGAAGTAAGATAAGAGGAATAAATATGTATATTAATAATAACTTTAAAAATATAAAAAAGATATATCAAATTGTAAATCAAATGCTAGGAAGAGTTACACTGTCAATCGATATGGCCATACTTAGAGCATTTGATGCACAAGGAATCTCTACAAAATACATTGATAACAAGTGGCTAATTAAATAAAGAGGTTGAATAATGGACACTTATTGAAGTTCCTTGATATTATTATAAGAGCCTTATGTGTACATACAGTACCTTAGAAAACAAAGCACCAGCGCCGAACTACTGATACAAGAGGAGGCTCAACAGTTCGAGTGACGTGAACAACCGGATTACTGATACCAGGAGATTAGTTCGTCGTTCAATTGACAACGCAGGGCTGTCATGGTGGTAGACGCGGTCCTTAATGTTTTTTTATGGTACATCATCCTAACACGAACAAATCATATAGAAATTTTGGCACCCAGCTCCCTAGCCACAAGAGTAACTTCACATAAAATCTTTGAGGACAGCAGGATCTATTTATTTTTTAAGTTAATTACGGCAGTATCCAAGGTCGACGTTGAAGGTTCTGTAACACACATAAAAATTGGATTATGTCATGTATAACGTAATAATAATTTCATAAAGTAATTCAATGGATTGGAACGATACATGGAACAGCACTTCATTTGTTGTTTGTACAGGATTTTTAGCAATATGGAGAGGGAGTTCACTGAAAACTTCATCGTTCAATGGATTGGCAGAGATTCCGATACATGGAACAGCATTTCATTTGTTGTATGTACAGCTGTTTTTTTTTTCTTTTCAGTCTTGCCTGCACCTAGAAAGTAAATGAATATTGAATGTTATTTTTAGTTAAATATATAAATAAAAAAATAAAGGCAAAATAAAACTAAAACAAACCAAATGGTACATTGGGGTGTATGCATGAGTTCATCTCTTACAGCATTTTTAGCAATATGGAGAGGGAGTTCACTGAAAACTTCATCGTTCAATGGATTGGCAGAGATTCCGATACATGGAACAGCATTTCATTTGTTGTTTTTTTCGTTTCAAAGTCTTGCCTGCACCTAGAAAGTAAATGAATAATAAATGTTATTTTTTTAGTTAAATATACATATAAATAAAAAAGAAAGGCAAAATAAAACTAAAACAAACCAATTGGTACATTGGGGTGTATGCATGTGTTCATTTCTTATCATTCAGTGCAATAAAATCAAAAAGAAATTTTTGCCGATTGTCGATAAAAAATGGCACTGCACTATTGTTTACATTTTACATGCAACACGTATGCAACACAATTTTATTCGAAAATTTGAACTAAACTCCCAATAAACTATATTATACATGGTTTTAGAACAGCAGCAAGATATAATATGTACTAACCTATCTTCATCCAGCGGGAATTGGGCCAAAAATATTCGTTTTTTATTATCAATGCGACTCGTTCTTAGGCCACATATTTCGCAGCTTACTTTCGGCATCTAGAACACTAAACACGATACACCAAATATAACACTACGAAGAAAGAGTATTTAAACACTAAAATTTTGGCAAGTTTTATAAAAATCAATACTCTGCTTGCCGAAAAATCCGAAAATAAACAACAAACAAACAAAGCAGTTGAAATGAAAGACGCCATATTGCAACACATCAATATGGCCGCCGATGGTTTATTGCATAGAGTAACTTATACATACAGGTTTATTGTGGTTTTGATGTATAATACGGCCAAATTAGAGAATCGGTGATGTCTAATAACTTAATGGGTTTCGCAATCGCCTTGACTTAGTCGGGTTATTCCGGCATTACCCAATCCACCTGTTTCATACATCATTTTCTTTCCTTTGAGTTGCGCCAGCCTGGCACTGAACTATATAAAAAACAGCAAACAGTTTTATTGAATCCCTGCGACGCACGTATCTACCCTCAGTTTGTTAATAAAACATAGTTAAATTTATACAATTACTTAAAGAACTACCTTCACATTTATATTAATATTATATATTTATCAAGTAGGTAGCTAATTAAAGGCAAAGGGTAAAATTACAAAACCAATATGAGCACGTCGCTAACACGCCCCACCCCAGTGCTGGCTCAGCACTCATCAACCAAAGGAATTCTAGCGACGCGCGCCGCTGGCCGTCTCAAAATGCCGGACTTAGTTTTAACCTCCACCAGTCTGATCCGCCCATCCTTACCTGGGAATACTCGCTGCACTACTGCTTTCAGCCAGACGTTGCATGGTGCTCCTGGGTCTACAAGTAACACTAGATCTCCTACCTGAAGTGGTGTCTGCTCTTGGTTCCACTTTCTTCTAGGAAGTAGTTCCGGCAGGTATTCCTTTACCCACCTCTGCCAGTACATATCAGCTAGCCTTTGACTCTTTCGCCATTGCTTCCGAAGGAACAAGTCGGAATCGTCAAAGACCCCTAAAGCGGGTGAGTTAGGAGACGAATGGAGGAGAAAATGGTTTGGGGTTAAAGCTTCCTCACTTCCCGGCTCAACTGAAACGTGTGTTAAGGGGCGGCTATTTTACAATGTTCTCCACCTCCGCCATGAGGGTGCTAAGAACTTCTTCTTTAGGTGCGCGCTCTTTTAAAATAACGCTAAGACTCTTCTTAATGCTTCGGATTAAACGCTCCCAAGCCCCACCCCAATGGGAACTTGCAGGGGGGATGAATTTCCATCCCGATTCATTATTAAAAGCGACGAATATTTTGTTGTTGCATGTCCAACGCCAACAAACAAGGAACATAATAATTATAACCACTGCACACATCGCTTTCAATGATGAATCACAAAAAATATGCATCTGTAAATCATTATAGGTAGTCGTAGCCGATAGCGCGTGAGTAGACGTAGGCGCGTAGCATGCGGGGCGCGCGGGGCCAGCGGGGGCGGGTACCTCCGCTACGCTCGTAGCACCGCTGGCTACCGCTTGATTGTCTGTCGCACTCACACCTATGGGGCTTAGATAACATCTGGGTATACGTAAATGACGTATTTGTTTTAATAGAATAAGCCATTGAATCCATTTCTCGAAAATATTGTTTGGAATATTTTCGTCCCAACCAATAGATAATTGCCAAAGAGATTGTAACATAATTTTTCCTTGTATAGTAAATGGTGACAAGAAGCCGAACACGTCGAATATCGACATAATTACTTGAAGCATTATCCTTTTCGTAGGTACTTGTTTACCATGAACTATATCGTTAGGTATGCGTTTGAGTGACAAATCAAATCCAAACTCGTCTACGCCCGGGAACCAAATAAGACCAAGTGTTCGCTCACCTTCGTATTGTCGATCTAATTTGAACCTTAACGCCGCTGTACCTAAGGCTTCTTTTGGCATGCTGTCCAAGACCGTCTCACTGTTACTTATCCAGTTGCAGATTTCGAAGCCGCCCTGTTTGTGAATAAAAGTTACATCTTTTACCATTTTAACAGCTGTGGCTTCGTCCGGAAAACTATCCAAATAGTCGTCCATGTAGTGTTGCTCGCAGATAGCGGTAACCGCGGTCGGCATTGAAGACATAAAACGTTGTGCGTTCCTATTTTTTATATATTGGGCCACGAATGGGGCACAATTCGCACCGAAGACCAATGACGTCATAGCATAAGTTTTGACTGGTTGTTTACAGTCAGTCCTCCATAAGAACCTAAGTGCATCTTGATCTTCGGGTCTTATTTTGACTCTAAGAAACATGTCACGTATGTCCCCGGCCACAGCATATCTGTTCTCCCTAAATCGTACCATAATGCCGAACAGAGACGCGAGTAGGTCGGGGCCTTGAAGTAAGTAATGGTTTAAGGACGCGCCATTACTTATTGATGAACAATCGAAAACAAGACGCAGTTTTCTTTTGTTCGGATTATCCACTCCAAAATGTGGTAAATAGTAGGTGCGCCGAGATGTAGATAACGGGTTGTTGACTTCCCTTGCAAAATTATTTTGAAACAAATGATTAACCCTATCCGTGTACCTTCTAGCATACTCACCGTCCGCTGCCATCTTCTTCTCGACTCCCCTTAACCTTTTTAAGGCGTTTAGGTAACTGTCAGGCATCGCGCTGTTCTCGTCTCGCCACGGCAGACCCACTTGCCACTTACCGTCAATAAAAGTCGCCGTGCGGTCCAACTGTGCTAAGGCACGAACATCATCCTTGTTTGGGCGAGGCTTGCTACATACGCCTAAAGAGTCAATTAAAAAGGAACGTCTTACTTCTTCGTGAAGATCGCGGAGCCCGTCGTCGTGAGCATAGGGCGCGCCGGCGGTGCCGCCCGTCGCCAGTAGCAAACTGGTGTGGGCCGCCTGCTGAACGCGACCATCGCGGGGCGCGTGGACAATACCATGCACGCACCAACCTAGGGGGGATCGCGTAGCGGACGGCTCATTGGGTTTACCTATACTTAATTCTAGTGGCACAAGTAAATTATAATTATCCTGCCCAATTAAAATTTCAGGTGTACATGAAAACATATTTGAAATTAATTTATCCTTTAACTTTTGCAAATGGGCATATTTATTACAATCAATTGACCTTAGGTCTTGTTCAGGAAGTTTTAAATTATCTACGCTACGTACAATCATATTAAAAATATTATTATCGTTATAGCCTGACACATTAATAGACATAACTACAGAAGTACACACTATATCGCTATTACTCCACGCGCCGCTTACGCGTATCGTTTCTGAGCGTCCGCGCAGACCGGCACGCTCAGCTAGCGATTTACTGATTAAGCTAACACTTGATCCGTCATCCAAAAGTGCTGTTGACGTAATAATACCGTTAGGTCCGTGTATATTTATCGGCACTGCCTTTAGTAACACTTTATGTTCACTTACGTTTATATGCGTCACTGTTTCCGCAGAAGGGCTGAACTCGACGACGTTCCGCACGTCCGGACATTCCGGATCCGGAGTAGCGTGTTTGTTTACATTACGCTGTTGTGGATAATGCAGTAACCGATGGTGAGCCTCGCCGCACCCGTCCTTATCACAGACCGGCGCGGGGCACGTTTCACGGTCGTGGCGCGACACTAAACACTTAAAGCAAATACCGTTGCGCTTCACATGCCGCCACCGATCTTTCCGTAACGCTTTTTTAAACGATTTGCACTCCGATAGCATATGCTTTGCCCCGTGGCAAAATAAACACTTATTTTCACTGCGCGCCGATTGCACTAAAACTGTCTGATGGCGGTTAGCGTTATTATTATCACTTTTGCTTCTCGGATGATACTGATAACAGACGTTGCGCTGATCCGTAGCGTGAATATTCGCCGTTGTTGTGATTTTAATTGCTTCACTGTTCAAAAAATTGCCGAGTATTTCCAAGCGTGATTGTTTGCCTTCAGTTATTATAGGGAAACTGTAATCTGACCATTTTGATATAATGACTGCTGGTAATTTAGATAAAATTATATTGACCGTATTTACGTCGTATAGGTATTCGTTGCGGCTAACTGCATGTACGGCTGCGATGAAGTTCTGTACCTTTACAGAGAATGACACGATGTCTTTGCTGTACTCGTTCGACATAGGTGGAAGTCTTCGTAATCCTTGAGTGAGCCGGTTCAGAATAGTTTCAGCATTACCATATACCAGTTCTAATGTCTTCATCACTGTATCGGGGGATGTGGCGCTTATCATTAGAGCTGAAACTGCTTCTCTTGCCGGTCCGTGAAGACACTTCCTTAGTCGCCATAGGTTTTCCTTCGGGCTGAATCCGCACACCTCGGTGGACTCTTCGTAGGCCTGCTTAAATTGGAGCCATTCCAACGGGTCGCCAGAGAAATTTGGCAGGTCTCTGGGAGTACTCAGTCGGCTAAGCAGGTTTCTATCTGTCCGTTGATTAGCGGAGCTTGCGGCTAGATTTTGAAGAGCGCTCGCGAGCATTTGAACCGTTCCAGAAGTGCCGGGGTCGACGGCCGCCGGCGAGCACGGCTGGCCCTGCTGATTACCATGATCGGGGGCTAGCTGTGCGGCGGGTTCTTGTTCGTGATGGCTTCGATCTAACCACTTTTCCACTTCACTGTGGTTGGTGTGAGCGTCTTCATGTGGACTGTATACCTCGTCCTCCAAGTCGGCCAAATCAGCCTCAAGTTTTTTGTCGACGAGGTCCATTTGTATGCGCGCTTTCTCCTGAGCTGCCTGTAGTTCCAGCTGTTTTCTCCGAGCCAGCGTAGACGATGATGACTTGGCCCCCGTTAGCGAAGCGGGCTTACGTTGCTGGCGGTGTTCCGTTATTACGCTGCTAGCCGGTGTTTGACTCGCGGGGATAATGGTCTGCGTCTTTTCCTCAGTTGGCTGAGAAGGTGCTGGTAGCTTTCTGTCTTCATTATCGCGCTCCCTGCGCGTAGTGCTGCGAGTATTCACCATACTCCTCGGAGTGTGGAACATGAGATCCGGTCGAAGTGACCAACGTTGTAGATGTTCAGAGGTGGTATGGTGATACTCAAAATAAAGTGCACTGATATTTCGCGCAAACTGTTTAATTTTAAATATTAATTACAAAGGATGACGACACGTAAAAGAGAGAAAGCGTGGTGAGAACGATACGTGCGTCGCGCGCTGATAGACTAAAGGCACTGAACTATATAAAAAACAGCAAACAGTTTTATTGAATCCCTGCGACGCACGTATCTACCCTCAGTTTGTTATGCTACGGCCACACTATCGCGATAAAGCGAAGATTTGCGTTGTCGCGACACGTCTGGCCAAAGAATTCGTCCTATCGCGAATCATCTTCGCGAATATGAATGCCCTTCGCGCCGCTGTCGGTAAATTGCCGCACATCAAAGGGTTTTGTCGCGACAAAGTTCGTGTGGTTGGCTACACTTCGCGCGCTCTACTTGACTGCGAGACGCCGAGCGGTTTGGACGTGTTAATCTTGTTATCAAATATGGAGTGGAGTAATGAGAAGATACTAGAATTTATACAGAATTATGAATCTGAGCCGGTTTTGTGGAACCCGCAGGACCCAAACCACAAAAAAAAAACATTATAACAATAAAACATTATCGCGACGTTCTAGATTATTTGCAATGTAGTGAAGTGTGGACACGTAGTTCGCTGTAGAGCGAACACGAAGTTTTTACGCGACAACGCAACACGAATCTTCGCTCGATAGTGTGGCCGTAGCATTAATAAAACATAGTTAAATTTATACAATTACTTAAAGAACTACCTTCACATTTATATTAATATTATATATTTATCAAGTAGGTAGCTAATTAAAGGCAAAGGGTAAAATTACAAAACCAATATGAGCACGTCGCTAACAGTACTCAATATTCAGAAAAAAATTGGTTACGTTATTATAATATAAATTCGAAAGTAAGTTTGTTTGTTACACTTTCACGACTTTTTTAAAATTTTGTATACATGTTGTCAGTGATATAATCCAGAAAAAAAAGTACTGTTAGCACACGAAGTCGCGGGCAAAAGCTAGTCCACTATAAAAACGCCAATGCAATAAATACGTGACACGGAAGATCCAGTTGGAAGAGACACATATGTGAGCCTTCAAGATATCATGATAACATTTTAAAAAACTATCACTTGCCATAACGGTGATGAAAACACCCTAAGCAAACCTCTCCGAAAAGATCAGGTTATCTTTGAAGACATCAAAGTCTTACCAACTCACACTAGATTAGAACGGTATACTTAACATATTTTGATGGTACTTTACCTATACATGGACATGATCCACCCTGGAGTACAATATCCGCACTGAGTACCGTTGTGTTCAGCGAGGGTCGTTTGCAAAGGATGGTAACCTTTCATTTTGTTCCCCACTGCCTCTATTGTGGTGATCTCCCAGTTGCTGCATGACGTCACTGACACTAAGCACTAGGATAAAAAATATTAAAATTTAGAATTTCTGCATCGAGTTTCGGCAAATGGGTGAGCAATGCAGCATCTCATATTTAATCTTTCATTCTTTTACCCTATTGTCTATTTATTACCCTGCCTGCGACCTATTTTCTTAAATATATAAATGTTTGAAGAAAATTGAGTATTTGGAAAAAAATTAATCTGAGAAATAATATTTAATCTTCTATATATACAAATGTTATGTTGGTTATTGCATGCTTCAAAAACTTGAAAACTAGCCGACGGATTGACTTGAATTATTACACAACAATTTTCTTACGTGGACCGTTCGTATGGCAATTGGACAAGGAATTTTACTATGGAATGTGTCTATGGCAAGCGTTTTCCATAACGAGGCCGGGTTCAGCTAGTTTAATATATATTTCTTAATAACTTACATAATAATAAATAAATGAATTAATGTGTTTTACTATAAAACTCTTTAAGGTCAAACAGCAACCTTCGTCTCCCGTGTTACTTTATCGTCTGATAGGTAGATATTTTTTACGTGATCGACACCCTTATTGAAATCCTTTTATTATTGCATTCCTATGTATTCCTATTTGTAACACCTAATCATATTATTTAAAGTTACTCACAGAGTTTACAGCAGCTGCAGGTATTCCAGGTCTTCTAGCAGCGACTATACATGCACCACATCCCCCCTCCTTGCACATGTACTTGGTGCCGCGAAGTTCTAGAGTCTCGCGGATGTAGTCCAGCAGGGTCACATCAGAACTAATCTCGCAACCAACTGCAAATACCAATAATAATGGATGAAATATCTGTCGTCAAATTTCTCCAAACACCAGTAACCCAACAAAAACGTTGTCGAAATGAATGCTCTAAAGTTATCTCGTGAAGCTGTTAAAAGGTTTAGGTCTTGCTTGTTTAAAATGTTTTAATTTGTGATACCAAACAGAATTATATTCGCTTACCTGAACATGAGATTTCGTTAACTTTGAAGTTAATCCTCTCCATCTTGTGTTTACCATCTGTACATTGTGACTAATGAAAGTTATAACGGTAGAATCTTAAAACAAGCATATCATATTTACTAAACGCAGGTTCCGTAGAAATATATAATGCTTTATTTTACCAATTAATTAATTCTATAGTTCTATATTAACAGTAAAACTATTGTTTAAAGATTAACTTGACACACTATGATACTATGAAACTTTGCCTTATTTTCTAGGTGCCTAGGTACTTGGGAATGTATTCAAAGATAAATTTTCTTCCTTATCCTTATTCTACTATGGTCGGCATCACACGAGCAGCACCTGAGGTGTTGCTTTAGATATAAACAACGGTAGTCACTTACCATCAAGTCGACCGTTCCAGCCTGTCTGTTGATCTTAACAACCTTAACAGTTCTCTATGAGACAGGGCAAATATACTATGATATAGCAGACCACCAGGGGCTGGTAAAGTTATTTATTTCCAGTGGAACCCAAAATACTTATATTGAAATATTATCATGGCTACCTAACTCAATACGTGTCTTTTTACGCAAACAATCGGTCTACTTATCGGCACATAGCTAATAAACTAAGTAATTGATGATTCTCGGAAATAGATGCTGTCGGATTGTATTGTGAATGCCGCACCTTTATTCAAAAAACGAAATAACTCAAAATTTGCATTTTCCGAGATTTTACCATAAAATGAAAACACTGCTTATTGTATTAGTTAGTGTATTTTTCAAAAAAATTCTTGCACTATTATAATGTGTTTCTAATTCTTATTAATTTATGCATTTTTGGACAAACATCAGAATTTTTCTTTATTTACTAATGATTGTTTGGAAATAAAGATGGCTACCATTTATTGCTATAATTACATATAAGGTCTAAATGTTGTTATTGGTGACATAGGTCTCCCCCAACATCGTCAGTTGAACTTCGTCCGAGGTGTTTCAAGATACATTCTCTAACAGAAATATACTTGTATGAATAAATAAAAATCATTTTTTTTTGTCAATGACGACAGACAGGCTCACGGTCCATTTGACACGTCGCCTAAAACACAAGCAACGTCACAGGTTCCGACTTTAATAAGTTAAAGGAAGGCTATAGCAGCCCTTACACACTCATCGAAACACATAATATGGCTCCTTCCACTTGGATCCACAGCTTCGCTCCACATGTGGATCCGCGGATATCTTTATCTCCATTTAAATCTACCATTGAAGGGATTAATAACAGTAAATAAATTATCCTACAATGAAAATATTTATTTTATAAAAGTGGTAAGCAATTGACAAATTAATATTAAAAATTTAAATAATAATAATAATAATCAATCTTCAAATATTTGTAACAATATAAGCAATATAAGAAAAATATAAAAAAAATTTAGTAAAACTTGAAATCTTCAATATTATTCTGCGCCGCTAGACATATCTGTTCCACTGTCCAGGGTCCATCTGTAAGTGGATAAAAAAGCATTTTTATTAATATTAAATATATATGAAATCTTAATTTATTTGAATTTTCCATTGAATCTCATTCATCTTACCTATTTCAAACCATTGATTTCTTGGTATACCTGCGTCCATCCTTGCTGAAGTTAGGGCTTCTCTGATTGCAAAAGTTATCACAACTGACATGGCCATAGATGGTTCGCCAGTGCCTAAAAACCGTAGTCCTATTAATACCTAATATTATATACCATTCTTTAATTAGCTAATGCAAACATTATTTTATATAATACTAGTGGCCCGCTCCCGGCTTCGCACGGGTGCAATTTTTTACTCAATCCAGCTGATAAAATTACCTTACATCGCCATCTGTTAGAATCTTTTGGAACTCACAGATAAATAATTGCTGGATTGAATGGGTATCAACAGATGGCGCTATGTTAATAATATTATATAATTTGCAAAAAAATAATAAACAAAATGAGATATAAGCTATCCTATCTTTTAAGTTGGACCAAATTACATATAGTTACGAAATTTTATCAAAATCGGTTCAGTAGTTTGGGAGTTCATCGCGGACAAACAACGTGACACGTAATTTTTACTTATTAATCCTTATATATATATATATATAAAAGGATATATCTATATTTTTGTTATTTTTATATTGTAATCAGTCATTTCAATAAAGGATAAAATTTATTAAAAAAAAGTTAAATGATTTACAATAATTTTATATTCTACATCTAATTTAATGGATTTTTATGCTTTTAATATGTTTTGAAGTGTTATGTTCAATATCGTGGTTCAGTTTCAAAGTTTAAAATGCCTAAAACATTTTTGTGAATAATAAAAACCTTTAGCTCCAAGTGCAGCTACCGGTCCAAAAGAATTCTTCTTGAAGTACACCCGAAAATCTTGTGGAATATCTCGCGCCTGTGGTACTTTGTAATTCCATGACCTATCAGTCAACAACCTGCCTGTATTTGCTTCGTACACAAGTTTTTCACTAGTCCAGTAACCGATTCCCATGACGAACGCACCTTCCACCTAGACAATATTATTATGAACATAGATTATAATAAAGAAGCAATGTTTTCATGCAAACATTGCATGAAATTTGAAATGAACATGCTTTGTTCATTTGAAACGACAACCACACAACCACGCGTAGATCGACTATTAAATTAAAATGAAAATTGAAATGAGTTTAAAATATGAAACAGATTAAAACAAAGCATAAAAGCGAAATCTGCATAGAATACGCTTAGTCATAAATGCGAAAGAACAATACTTTTTATATTTCAGAGCAGCTTCAACTTCTATTTTGTATAGTATCCCCAATACCCCCAAAACCTTTTCCGCCCGAATTTAAAACATAATAGAAACAATTGTCTTGTTTCTATAGGTTCCTATAGATCTGAAAAGGATTTTATATGTTCATATCTTTTTCTAATACCTCATCTTCTTAATCTAAAGTTGGCAGCGCGTTTGCAGCCCTGTGGTAATAGGTGACGAAGGTGAATCACTTACTTGACCTATGTCAATTCCAGGACTGACACTTCTACCAACATCTTGTAATAAATCGATTCGCAGTATTTCAGATTCTCCTGTCAAAACATCTACTTCTACTTCAGCAAGTGTTACTCCGTACAAATAGTACTCTTGAGCATCAGATAGAGTTACAAATCCATGCGCTTGTAAGTCAACACCTAAAAGATATGACTTTCTAATTAATTCCTCCCAGGTTGGATTTCTCATTTCATTTCTCACAGGCGCTAATCTTTCTAACAATTGCTGACAGCACCGCTGCACGCCTATACTAATATTCATAGATGTCATACTTCCAGCTGTCATTTGATTGCCATTAGGAGCAATTATTGTATCATTAGCTTTTATCTGAATTTTCTCCATAGGCACTTTAAGCATATACGCTGCCACTTGAACAGCTTTCGTATTAATTCCTTGACCCATTTCTATTCCGCCGTGAGTTATAACGATTGAGCCATCGTCATGGTAAACCGATAAATTGACATCGTGAATTTGTTCCCCTTGGGGAGTCCATTTCATTACAGAAAACCTTAAACCCCTCTTTTTCCATATATTGTTAGCATTGAATGTAAGAACTGCAACTTTTCTATCTTCGTATTGAGCATTTACTTTTACAGTTTCCACCATACTTCTAATCACTTCATGTGCACTTGATAGATTTGCAAGGCGGACTTCAAGTGGATCTAAGTTAAGGTCATACGCTATACGTTCTATTATTGTCTCTGCCATAGCAACGCTTTCCAGAGTACCTGCAAAGATACATAAAATAATCCCAGTTCTAAATCTTTTTTAATAGTAATATTTAATATTAAAAATACATCACATACCAGGACACCGACACCAACTGTTGCTTGCGGTATCAGTTAAAACGATATAACATTTGTAATTCCACACCGATTCGTTGTAACAGTTGGTAAATGCTTTTAAAGTAAAACTGGTTAGGGGTTCATTATACATATAACCATTATCTTCAAATACGTTTTCGTTTACGTACTGAATAGTACCAGATTTATTTACAGCAACCTAAAAAACGAAATATCTTGAAATTATGTGTGCAAATTTTCTTCACTTCCGCAAGATTAATGTTATTGATATAGATTTTATTTAAGGTATCCACACTGAAGTGTGTTACCGAGTAACTAGTACTAGTCTACTTCGACACTGTATAATTATGTCGGTACAGATATCGGCCTATAAGTACGGCTAAGTAAGTACATTTAAGTACAGCCTTCTAATGTGAGGAGGCAAGTTCATCACGCTAGGTATATTAACAACTGCGCAAATTTTCGAAGATAGTTAACCTTCTAGGATTTGCAAAATTGCAAATTGCAGTTTCTTAACAATGTGGGTTATTTTAAACATTTAGAGCAAAAAAAAAATTAAATGTGGAATTTAATTCCACAATTAAATAATCTTATATGGACGACCAACTGGCTGTCATTGTAATATTCAATGCATGGTAAGCTCTAACTACACGTCTGTTTTTATATTAACCTTGATTTTATTTATTCTACTACAAGTAGAAATAACTTTACTTTTCTAGTTTAGTACTCTAGTAGTTAACATGAAATTCTAGTTTTATAATCACACATAATATTACCTGATATTTAGCACTGCAAGGTAATCTCTTGCCAATCGCTCTCATAGTTGTAGGAAGAGATGTGATGAAACGACAAGGACGATTCAATAAATATGTAACCAAACTACAGGCTACTCCAACTTGTGTAAATCTTGTAATTTTAATTCCAAATGCACCACCAAGACGACGTGCGTAAACATCAATCCTATAATGTAATTAACAAAACGGGACAGAAATTACAATTATGGCCTTCCATTTTACATACAGCATAAATAAGTTTTTTAAAGCAGAAAGATGATGACAGTTCAGTTCCCAAGATCGGTATGATCTTATGTTATGAATTCATTACACTTATGAATAATTGTAATAAACTTACAATATGTATGAATATTAATTTGTAATTGTAAGTTTGAAAAATAATAATAGTGTACTATGTAATATACTCTTACTTGTTCTGCGGTAATTTTAATGCTCTTGATATCATCACTTGAACCCCGTTAATCCACTGTGAAGATGAATATACTTTTAAACCTTCTTCAGTCGGTATAGATACGCAAACCAACGTCTCCATAGAAAAATGATATTGACTGTATATTGTATGTTGTCCTTGTATTACTTTGAATATATCATTGCCTCTCTCTTTTGCATCAACAGATGAATAAAGATTTACTCTGCTGGGTATTTCCATTGCTATTTTTAGGTCTGTAACGGCAACTTTAACATTTTCATATTTCACTTCTACCAGTTTTGTTGCAATCTCAGCTATACGCGCTGTTTCGGCAACTATAATTCCAATAGGTTGATCATAATATTTTACGGAACCAGTGCAAAGAACTTCTTCATTGGCTGTATTAAGTGGAGGTGAATCTCCGGGAGTAAACGAATTTTCACCTGGTATATCCTTCACAGTATAAAAAGCCACTACGCCTGGTAAATTCTACAAATAGTATAGGTATAAGGTTAGATAGCTAAAAGACATATATTAAATAAAATTAAAATTAAATAAACAGTCTTACTAGCGCATGTGCGGCATTTATGCTAATAATATTTCCTGTAGGTACAGTACTGAGTACGAAGGCTGCGAATACTTCACGAGGAAGTGATGGAAAATCATCAGTGTAAAAAGCTTCTCCGGAACATTGAATCTGTAACAGTGTAAAATTAACAACAATATGTGCTATTTTATCCACATTTTAATATAAATTATGATATTGTGCATATTTTCTTGTCTCTACGTGGGATCTCTGCTAGCTCACACGAGATTGGGAAGGTTTTGAAATATTGATTTTTCAAGAATTCCTTGAAATGTTGCTAATTTTCTCGGCTGTACTCCCTTACAAAATACTCACCATTGGAGTAGGTAGTATTTATTTGAGATTTTAATTTATACTTGAATTTGAAAACATTCAACGATTCATATTATGCGCCTAACAATGATTCTAATTCCTGATTCGAAATACGTACCAGCGCTTCCACTTTTTGAACAGGTTTATTCAAAGGCCATATTTTGGGATTAGTGTCATATAATTGACGACCTAATGAAAGTTGACGTGATTCATGCAGTTTGACGGCGCCGGAACGGTAACGTGGTTTTAGTATTCCTACAGGACAGAGTGAAAGCAAGCTCTGAAAAAATATGGAAAATTTCAATAATTTTAGAAGTAGCCTATTTTCAGAATAGAACTACACTGCAATAACATTAATTTGAGATCAGAAGCTTAATTTGATCAAATGCGATGATTAATTGATCAATGCGTGAAAAGTATTACAATATTTAAAAAAAAAATGAACAAAAAATTATTTATATTTATTGCATATAATTTCATCTTCTGACAAACCTTATAAAACAAGCTCAAAGCTAATTGTTTCCTATACTCTGCTGATGGTTCCGGTGGATTTTCAGCAACCAACAGCTCTCTATCTAGAAGTTTTATAGCTGTTTGTAACGTTTCGTTTGTAAATAGTTTCTGCCCAATAAGATTTTTTTCAGTTAAAGCTGCTCTGTTTGTATTAGATGATAACCCTCCGTAAACAATTCTTGATTGTACAACTCTGTTGTCTGTTCGTAATCTGTATAAAAAGCCAGCGTTTACTATAGCTACGGCATTTTCTGATCTAGGCATTACCTGTAATGCAATAATAAATTTTAAAAAATAATACTTACTTCACTTCAGGAATCTAAATGAAGTTAGATTAATTGACATATAGGATACTTTTTATCATGAAAAAATTTTAGAATCCCGAGGGATCGGATAAAAATATAAAATGGCGGCACTATATATGTTATTTTCTTATTCAACGAGGATGAAGTCGCGGGCACCAGCTAGTATTTTGACAGCAAAATTTATTTTTCTTATTTAAAATTGTATTAAGAAGATACCTTAAAGGTTTCAATTTGGTATTCATTTGTCAACGGAGGCAGCAAAACGTTTAAAATGATCAATCTTTTTACATTCACATTTAAAAATTGTTGCATTGGCACCTTTCTCGTAATTAATGGTGACTCCACTGAAATTAATAATGTTGATTAATCTGTGTCGCCTTAAATGAGGCTTTAATGATTGTTTCAAACTTCCATTCAGACTTTTGTACTTACTAATTGTTATTTGAGCCCCAACAGTTTCGAATAGAAGATACAAATCTGATGGAAACTCTTTGTGCTGACGTTTTATCATCAAATTTCCTCCAATCGTCGCTAACTGTATAACAAAATAATCATTTCAAAAATTATGTTAGTATATATTTTTGTAAATCGTCTCCACATGAATTATTATTATTGTGTTATTGGAATATAATTAAGTCCCACTTGTGAGCATTGGCTGGAGCATATGAGGAGGCAGAAACAGAATGCTCTGCCAGAAGCAGAATGCTCTGCCACAAGCAGAATGCCCAGCCAGAAGCAGAATGCTCAGCCAAAGCAGAATTCTCTGCCAGAAGCAGAATACTCAGCCAGAAGCAGAATACTCAGCCAGAAGCAGAATGCTCAGCCTAAACCAGAATGCTCTGCCTGAACCATAATGCTCTGCCACAAGCAGAATGCCCAGCCAGAAGCAGAATGCTCTGTTAGTAAAAATACACATGTCTTTGAAGAAGAAGACACATGGAGGTATCCGCAACAACCTTTATTATTGGCAGTGCACAATAAGTTCCGTAGTCATTTGAGCAGCCCGTCTGGCGGCAGTAACCAATCACTTACAGAAGAACAACGTAAATAGAGGATGATAGAGTCCATTTCCGTATCCCTTATCCTTAAATCTACTTTGGTTGGCAGCACACATGCCGCACATGTGGCGTTGCTTGTGTTAGGTGATGGACCTATATAAAATGGACCATTTTATATAAATATATAATGTAAATTTATTTATTTATTATCTAACATGTATTTACACACAATATGCAACTCAGTTAACAGCATTATAAAAAAGAAAACCGTTAGAGCGAGGCATCGGCACTCTTTGTGCCTGTGCAACTCGCTAAATTCTATGCAGGTATGTACTTTCAGAGGATAGTTATTTAGTTTAGTTTTAATAAATAAGTAAATTATATATAAATCTATATCTAATATATAAAATTCTCGTGTCGCGATGTTTGTTGCCAAACTCCTCCGAAACAGCTGGACCGATTTTTATGAAATTTTGTGTGCTTATCGGGTAGGTCTGAGAATCGACCAACATCTATTTTCCATACTCCTAAGTGATATTTTTTTGTATGGCAAAACAACGTTTGCCGGGTCAGCTAGTAAACTTTATAATTATAAATAAATAAACTTATGCTTACATTTCTAACTGCAATGTGTGCAACTAATCTTAGATGTTCTATAAATTTATTGAGGTAACTGAATCCAGGCGAATTTTTAATTCGTTCAAATATTTCGAGGAGATCTGACAATGTAGTTCCTGCTCCAATAATTAAATTCTGATTGATAACAAATTCTTTGAGTTTCGATATTCCGCTAATATCAATCAGGACGTTGGGATACTGTAAAATTGGATATACACCTAAAAGAGAAATACTTAAGATTATTTTTTGTATAATACATTTACCGTTGTTACATTTATATAAATATCTCAACCTTTTGCAGTATTTCCAGCAACGAGCATATACGAATCATCCTCTTCTCTATTGAAAATATCATATATGTCTCCTAAATCTCTTGCTTTGAACCACTTTTTTCCATCTTTCAATACAATTTCTCGTGAATATTTGTCTTTTATTTCACCATCGTTTGTTACAAAGCACCAGTCGTTGTCTTTGTAGCACATTTCTTCAGTTTTGTTACAAATAGTCAAGTCTTCAATATCTGGTATCGGGTTTGCCTTGGGCGCATCTTTCGCAAATGTCTTAAAAGCATCAAGAATTGGTCTATATCCAGTGCAACGGCAAATATTGCTGCCTAAAGACTTCTCTATTTCGAGCATCGTCATGTTCTTTAAGTTTGGTAGTTGGCTAAAACATATTATTTTCTTCATTAGTCTTATGGAGAATATCTACTGTCGCCAACAAAAACTAGACATCGGCATTTTACAGCTTTTAGAATATACCATTATATTTTAACATCTTTTAGAATTACTCTCTTATTACCTTTAACCTTTAGACAAAAGGAGGTTTAAAAGAGAAAGAATTTATGATTTATTGCATTTTTAAATTAAACTACAGATTAAACCGAGGTGTGCATCAAGGTTTAAAACTATGTACAGATTAACACAATGCATAATTAACGAAATTTCCCAACAAAATAATAATAAAGCATTTATTAGCTCCACACAATCACGAAACCACAGAATATACAGACAATATTAACCTAATTTTTACATACATAAGCAATGGTTGCACCTTTGTGAGAGCCTGGTGCCGGTGGTAGGTATTGAAAAATATATGTTTTACAGGTCAAGGGGCAAGGTATGGTCCTAGCGTTATTTTAATTGCAAATTTGTAATTTGTTGTAATGAGTTGGGAAAAATATTTTAATAACTGTTATCTACCTGTACATGGACATGATCCACCCAGGAGTACAGTATCCGCATTGTGTGCCGTTGTGTTCAGCGAGGGTCGTCTGCAGCGGATGGTAGCCGTCCAGTTTGTTGCCAACCTTCTCTATGGTCGTGATCTCCCAATTTTCGCATGACATCACTGACACTAGACACTGGAAATTAGATTATAATTGGGAATCTTATTCGAGTGTAAAATGCATTCTAGCAGTTTAGTATCAGATAAAAGAGCCGCTTTTTATATTATTATTATTATTTTTATAAATTTGTATTTTGTTGTAATCAAATTCATAATAAACTACTTGGGATTTATAACTTTGAAATTTCCTGTGATATCAAAAACAAAACTACTAGAGCATTTACATTTCGTTCTTTCTCGAAGTTTCAGTATTCCTAGACAGTGGTAATTGGCCACAAAATTTGGCTAAATTATAATGACTAAAACTCACAGAATTCATGGCAGCAGCAGGTGTTCCAGGTGTACGAACGGTGACCATACACGCTCCGCACCCTCCCTCCCTACACATGTACTTGGTACCATGAAGTTCCAAGGTCTTGCGGATATAATCCAACAAGGTCAAATCTGATCTCACTTCGCATCCAACTTAAAACAAATTTTGATAATTATTATGAGAGTACTGAGGTCTGTATCTTTTTTGTAATTTGGTACCTATCTAGGTTTTTCACATTAAAAATTTAGAATTCTATATTTAAAAAAAATGTTTCCAAAAATAAATATATACTAATATTGTAAAAACCACTGGACCGATTTTAAAAATTATTTCACATATAAGCCACGTTATATTCGAGTAACATATTTTATATTTTATATAGTTACGCAGGCGAAGTCGCGTGCAACAGCTAGTTATTTATAATCTAAGAATTGTCCACTTTAAGTTCTCAAAAAAAAAAATATTACCTGAGCACTCAACTCCATTCACTTTAAACTTTATTCGATTCATAGTTTCCATAATTTACTTATGTCACTGGTTAAATGGGATAATAAAAAAGTTAATTATTTTAAAACAAATGCTTCATGAAACTTGAACATCTACCTCACCATGATTTGCTTATCTACTCACTAAATGCGTTAAAAACTATGTCACTTGTGCAGCTAATATTTGAAATACTTTACCACAGCAAAGTGTAAGCAAAAATGAATAACTTAACTCGTTGGTAGCAATAATTAATGAGGTTATTGTGTTGATGAAATCAATTAAATTACAAACAATAATTTTGTTAATCATGACAATAATATATTATGAACGTAGCAAAAATTATTAATATTCACCTGACTCGTCGGTTTATTAATTTCATATGTACCTACGAAATTATATATACGATTTTTTCTAAATAATATAAAAAAGACATTTGTGTGGTCAAGTTAACTTTGCCTCTTCTTAGGTTTGCGGCGGGGGACGTTTCTGTTTGTCTTTCTATACTTATGTATGTTTTAAATGTTCTTTGCTATTCTATTCTATTCTATAATAGTTAAAATTATTTATTTTTAGCATTGAATTACGTTATTATTTTACAACTATTTTACGAGGTTGTGTCGAAGCTGCTAAAACTTTGTAGGAGAGTTGTTGGAGTTCTTGTGACGAGAATATCTTGGTTTCCACTTTCACTTTTCCTGGCTTCATAAGAAATATGTGCTGGTGGTGATAGAGCCATTAGAAGAACTACTAAAGCCACATATTCAACAACAGCATATTACACAACTTAACTCTGCTTTATTAATTTTAGAGTTGTAATTTTATGTTTATAATATTCTTAGTAATAAAAACTCTGTGTTAACTTAAACAGCCTGTAGCTCCTAAAGTATTGATCGTAGAGTAAAAATGAATATATCCAAATTTGTAGAAAATTTTATGTAGAAACTTTTGTTAGAAGTAATTATAATGCCATTCGTACAGATTTTCGCGATATGAGCAAAATCCTGAAACCAAGTTCCATTATTTTCCAAGTCAATATTACCCCTCGCTTTCTGATAGCATTAAATGCGTGTAGTGATTTTAATATTCAATAATTTACGGAAATCAAACAATGAAATAATACCTAAACAAGTAAGAAAAATAAAAATTATGTAGGTACAATTTTTTTAAATAAGAAAAATATTTTTTAATTAAAACAATTTAATATGTTAAATTAAAACAGCATTATATTTATTATTAGGATACATTCAAATGTCGAAGTAAATTAATTAATAAATAATATCAATAGATTAGTAAAATACTAAATTTTCATATTTTGTTTTTGACGCCAAGCATATTTTTTCTGATGTCCAAGGTCCATCTGTAATTTAATAGGATTATTTAGCTATTTTTGTGTCCAAATTGTCTTATAATAATGGTGCCGAATTTGACAAGATTGCAAAGTTTTATAATTTTAAAATATAGAAAAGAAATTCATCAAATTCAATATGATACACTGAATTAAAAAAAGTTTTACCAATTTGAAACCATTGTGTTGTTGGTATACCAGTATCGAGCCTGGACGAAGAAACAGCTTCTCGTATAGCAAACGCTACGCCCACTGACAAGGCCATCGGAGGCTCTCCAATACCTGCGACAACACGTCCCTCGTTTGATTATTTTTTATTAACAACCGTACACTTAAGTGTTCTATTTTAATTATTAATATCGATAGGAAAAAACTTCTTTACATTTAGCTCCGAGCGCAGGTATAGTACTAAAAGATCTCTCTTTGAAGTATACTCTAAAATCAAGTGGAATGTCTCTGGCTAGAGGAACTTTGTAGTTCCATGTCCTGTCGGTGAGCAACTCTCCTGTGTTGGGCTCATAAACTAGATTTTCACATGTCCAATATCCTAGACCCATTATGAACGCTCCTTCCACCTAAAAATGCAAAAAATTAATTATATATTATATTATTATTAATAATAACAAAATCGTCATCATAATTTTTATGTCCCACCTGACCAATATCAATGACAGGGCTTATACTTCTTCCGACATCTTGTAATATATCAACTCTCAATAATTCAATTTCACCAGTTAACACATCAACTTCCACTTCAGTAAGTGATATGCCGTATATATTATAATTTTGAACATCCGAACTGTTGACTAAACCATGTGCCTGTAAATCAATGCCCAATAGATAAGCCCTTTTTATCAGTTGCTCCCAACTTGAATTCACCATTTCTTGTCTAACTGGCGCTAGCCTATTCAGTAGTTGTTGGCAACATTTTTGCACGCCAATGAGTACGAACATCGATGTTAAGCTGCCCCCTGTTATGCTACTATTTGGAGTTATTATAGTACTGTTCGCTTTCACTTGGATTTTCTCCATTGGTACATCTAAAATGTATGCAACGACTTGTACAGCTTTTGTGTTCAACCCTTGTCCCATATCAACTCCGCCGTGGGTCAAAGCAATGGTACCATCGTCGTGATATACCGATATATTGATGTCATGATAATGTGATCCTTGAGGAATCCACCTTAACAGAGCGAATCTTAAGCCACGTTTCTTCCATCTATTTGCTGCGTTGTACTGGTTCACTGAGACTTTTCTTTCGTTGTATTGAGCATTCGTTTTCATTGTGTCGACCATGCTTCTTAAGACTTTATGATCATTCGACAGATTCGATAAACGAACTTCAAGTGGATCGACAGATACTTCGTACGATATTCGTTCCAAAATTGACTCGGCCATTACAATATGTTCAAAAGTTCCTGTAAAAGTGTTAAGGAGTTAATTACCAAAAAGAAATCTTTTTTCTCAGAATTTTGATAAAAAACTAACCTGGAGAACGACACCAAGTATTACTAGGAGTATTAGTAAATGCATCAAAAGATTTATAATTCCATTTAGGTTTTTCATAACAATTGTAAAACAGATCGATTCCAAACATGTTTAAAGGTTCATTGTACATGTAACCCTGATCTTCATACACATTTTCGTTTACGTATTGTATCACTCCAAACTTATTCACTGCAACCTGTAAATTTGTTTAATGATTATTTTATTTCTAAATAAAGCATTATGAAAAAAAAGTTTAACTCGACATCATACTTCAAACTCGGCATTACACGGAAGTCTTTTTCCTACTGCCTTCATAGCAGTAGTAAGAGGCATAATGAAGCGACATGGTTTGTTCAATTTATTCGTCACTAAACCACAAGCGACCGCTACTTGAGTTGCTCGTGATATTTTAATTCCAAACGATCCCCCCAATCGGCGAACATACACATCGATCCTGTAAAGAAAGTAACATCGTTAAGATACTAGAAAAATCCCGACAAGATAACTCTTATTACTTATTTTGCTAAATATTTACTTACTTATTTTGTTGTAATTTCAGTGCACGCGATATCATCAATTGAACACCATGTATCCATTGGAAAGCAACATAAACTTCCATTCCTTCTTCTGTGGGTATACTGACACAAACTAAAGTCTCCATAGCAAAATGATATTGTCCATATATAGTATGACTTCCTTTTATAATCTTATGTACATCATCCCCTTTTTCCGTCGCATCAACCTGAGCTTGCGCCTTAATTCTGCTGGGATCTTTAATAGCCGACTTAATATCTACGACTGGATGTTTTACATTGCTATATTCGATTCGCACAAGCTTCGATGCTTTTTCAGCTAAGTACTGAGTTACAGCCACAATAACACCAATAGGCTGGTTGTAATATTTAACAACACCCGTGCAGAGGAACTCTTCATCAGCTGTGTTTAATGGAGGCATATCACCAGGGGTAAACGCGTTAATACCAGGTATATCTTTAGCTGAATAAAAAGCCAGTACATTGGGCTGTCTCTGAAATTGAAAAATAAAAGTTGATGTCGTTTTAAATATAATAGAAAAATGTTGTTTAAAATCTTACCAAAGCTTCACTTGCGTCAATTTTGTTTATATTCCCTGTGGGTACGGTACTCAGTACAAATGAAGCGAACACTTCTTGTGGTAAACTTGGCAGATCTTCGGTGTAAAATGCTTCCCCAGAACATTGAATCTATGAAAAAATCATTTTCATTAGAACTAGTTTTTAATTTTCAGAAAATTATACAAACATATCAGTGTGTAATTTGACTTTACTCACAAGAGCTTCGACTTTTTGTACTGGTTTATTCAAAGGCCATATTTTAGGGTTGGTATCATATAATTGTTGACCAGATGAAAGCGAACGTGACTCATGAATCATGGACGCGCCAGATCGGTAACATGGTTTGATTATTTTCAGCGGACATAGAGAGAGTAAGCCCTGGAAAGTTTTGGATCCTAATACATATAAACATGAAAGTCTGTGAGAATGGATGTATGGATGTTTGTTAATCTACAACAATGAACATTTACAGTAATACGTAGTTTAGATATCAGATTAATGAAGGCTGTAATTTATAAGTATATTCACAGAACATTAACATGGTGTGAATAAATCCTTCAATCTATGTTGGTTTCAGATAGTCAAACATGATATTCACCTTATAAAATAATCCTATAGCAAGACGACGTCTATATTCTGCTGATGGCTCCGGAGGATTCTCAGTAACTACTAATTCATTATTCATTATCTTAATAGCGGCTTGTAAAATTTCATTCTTAAATAAACTCTTATTTAATAAGAAATTCTCAGTCTTTACTGCCCTTACGAAGCTAGAGGAAAGACCACCAAAAACAATTCTACATTCTTTGACAATTTTATTGATGTCTAATTTGTATAAAAATCCCGCATTCACTATAGCTTTACTGTTTTCTGAGCGAGGCATCACCTGAAAGGAATCCGATGTTATTATTATGAAATTCTTATTTAAGTTTGAAAACAATTTAAGAACACTTTTTCAAGAACTCTAGACAATCAAAACCATTAAGAGGTTCTTGATTTTTAGAAATGCTAACATATTTAATAATGTTTTGTTTATATATCAGCTATGTTCTTATCAATTACTTACTACTTTATAAATATTATATATATATGTATATTGTATGTATATTACTTATATTACTTACTTTATACGTTTTAATCTTATATTCTTTATTATTCAACGGTGGTAACATTACGTTCGCTATAATATTGCCTTTCATGGATGTTTTTAGAAACACCTGCATATTCACTGTATGTTTCTTTCCAGATGGTTGCACTGAAAATTCAAAATCTATTTATTACTGCTAACGGGCATATATTTCATTATTTAATTAATTGAGTATTAACAGGGCACCTCTGTAGTTTTAAACTAGCTAAACTGCAATAACCACCATATTACAGAAGAGCACCATAAAATATGAGTGCAATTGCAACCCCTATGGCTTTGTTTGTGTTTATAAGTGATACTTACAAAAAAAGATGACTCTAAAGGCAATATAAATTATTTTGAAAGCTTTTCAATCTGTTCAAAACTTACTTATCGTTACTTGAGCACCCACTGTCTCAAACATGAGAAATATATCTGACGGGAAATCATTGTGTTGATGTTTAATCATCAAATTTCCTCCAATCGTTCCAATCTACAATTATATTTATTATATCATTAATACATAATGCAAATTAAAGAAATTATTTCTTATCTTTCATTACTATTAAAATTATAATACTTACATTTCTAACGGCAATATGAGCAACTAATTTCAAATGTTTGTAAAATTCCTTGAGATATTCGAAATTATCGACAGTCATGAATCGCTTAAATATTGTTAAGAGATCAGACAAAATATTTCCTGCTCCTACTATTAGATTTTGATCCAAATAAAATCCCTTAAGCTCCTTAATGCTACTCAAATCTATTAAAACTTTTGGATATTCATTTATTGGATATGCACCTGAAAGTAATTTCAAGACAGTTTTAAAATCAGATTTTAAGCTGCTTACGGCACGCCATATTTCAACGGTACCTTTTGCAGTATTTCCTGCTACCAACATATAAGAATTTACGCCTTCTCTTTTAAGTACATCAAATACGTCGGTTATAGCCTTCACTCTAAACCATTTTCTACCATCACTCAAATTCGTCCCGATGATTGTATTTTGTTGAACCTCGTCTTTGGATAGCATACACCAATCAAATTCGTCGCAATTGGCTTTTGAACATACTTGTCCAGATTCTTTACAAATGTGCAAATCTTCTATGTCAATTGTAGTACTTGGTGTGGGACCATCTTTGGCGAAAGTTTTAAAGGCTTCAAGAATAGGTCTATATCCTGTACAGCGACATACATTACCTCCAAGAGATTGTTCAATTTCAAGCATTGTTATATCTGGATTGGTTTTTAAGAGGCTGAAATTTACATACAAACGTCACAATAGACTTAATATGACAACACAACAACAACACTCAACACAACAAAGTTTGAACTAAGCATTGGCTTGAATAACGCTGAAATGAAGCAATATCTCTCATTGTTTAGTACCATATAACAGTTTTTTTTAAAGGGTGAGATTAGAGAAGAGGATCTATTAGATTTAAAAATAAATCAATGGTATCAAATTAGTCGTTCTTTATAAGAAGTCTTCAAATCTTGAAATTGTATTTACTATAAAATGTTATCTTCAGTGTTCATATACTTAAACTTAATCACATACTCGTCCACAGTTTGTTGTTTCAAAATACGTTACATTTTAAGATTTTTCAAAATTACTATTGAAATTGTATTTTTTTTTTGTAAAAATATAGAAAGAGTTTATTTATTTGAACGCACTAGTCTCGTTTTATTATTTCTGCATTTGATGTAGCTATTTAAATTCATGCGCTTTTTAATTCAGCTATTTAAAAGTCAAAGAGAATCTTATGTATATCATCTTCCAATATCTTTATGTATATAATATAAATTAAGCTTCCGCATGTATGTGTCCACAAAACTTGAAAACTATAAGATAGATTGACTTGAAATTTTTACACAACATTGAAATTTAACAGAAGAGTTTTACAGAACAGTTCAATTTTAAGAAAGTTCCAACGGAAACGAAGAAAAGAAACACTAGGCACAGCGGAGTGTGAACGAGTTCAGCTAGTTACTTGTCTATGTTATTGTTATTTAAGCACAATAATAAAATTAGGTTAGTTCAGGTTACCTGTACATGGACATGATCCACCCAGGAGTACAGTATCCGCATTGTGTGCCGTTGTGTTCAGCGAGGGTCGTCTGGAGCGGATGGTAGCCGTCCAGTTTGTTGCCAACCTTCTCTATGGTCGTGATCTCCCAATTGTCGCATGATGTCACTGACACTAGACACTGAGGATGAAATCGCAATGAGTTGTGATCAACTTAATATGCTCCATTAGTCTCATTACTCACCGAGTTTACAGCAGTAGCAGATGTTCCAGGTCTTCTAGCGGTGACGACACACGCTCCGCATCCGCCCTCCCTGCACATGTACTTGGTGCCGCGAAGTTCGAGGGTCTTGCGGATGTAGTCCAGCAGGGTGACATCAGAACTCGTCTCGCAACCAACTGAAAATAATTATTGTTAGTCATTATTTTACTAGTGTTTGCCCGCTACTTCATTGGGGCCCTTTTTTCTTAGGTGTTAAAACTTTTATTTAATCTTTATTGCTTATAATATATTACATTATTGTAAGATGTTGACTTTTTATTGTTAAAATCTGTTTTAACTTTATTTCAAAAGAAATGTACCTTTTTTAATATTAACGGAAATACATAAAAAAAAGAACCAAATATTTTTCTTACCTGAACATGGAATTTCATTTACTTTAAAATTAATACGATCCATTTTGTCAATTTATTATTTGAATAAACACACGTTCTCATTTGAATTTGCAGCAAATTCACTGAAGTTGCGACAAGTGAAGCCTAATACTCGTATATTGTTGCTTAATGCAGAAAAGGGTTCCGCTGTAATAAATTATTTTAAGTTGACAAGTAAAAATTTTAACACAACATTTATTGTTAGATTTCTTGTAAATTTCTTGGAGTAAATTTTAACTATTTCTTATAATAAACTGAGAAGCGCTACTGGAACCAGTAACCGTTGCTGTCCAGTAGGTACTGCAGTGAAATAACAGCACGTGTGCTGTTATTTCACTGTGCTGCTGCTGCTGTCCGAATGCTAGTGTCAATTTTCCTATACTCACTTTATTCTTTATCCTTTATCTTTTCAGCTCACTAGCAACTTGTTCACAGTATGTGACTGTGGCTAACATCAAGTGTACCGTCATTCTGTCTGTAGATACATAAGAACAAGTAAACGATTATTATATCTTATGTATAATATCTAATTTTAAATATAAGTAAGTTATGGGAATGAAACGAAAAGCGAAAAGCCTATTGCAAACCTGCAGACTAGATTGGTTTCATAACAAAACAAGGTTGAAAATTTATTTAAAATACTGAACCCAAAAATGGTTGGATTGTATTTGCTATGTCAACAATTAAACAATAATGCTGTAGCAATTGTGATTCTCAGAATTATTACTGGCAGTATTAAATATTACTTGAATCACGTAAAAACTAAAGTAAAACATTAACAAATCATATGTGCCTACATAACAATATCATAATATTAAAATTACACGTTAGAGTAATTTCATTTTTAACATGTATTTTATTATATTATAGTGAAACAATATTTATTTATTACATTATTTTGTAAAAAAAGTTGTATGTTTATATTTTATGTAGGTATTTTATGTACAGTTTTTGTTCAAAATAAAATAAAACAAAAATTGCTCAAAAACAATGAACATACCAACATATTTTTTTATAAATAAAAAAGTTTATGTAGCGAAGTACCGAAATATGCGAGCTTTTTTCATACACATGCAAATGCAGAAATTCAATTAATTTACAATTGAATTCGAAAAGCGCCTGCAAATCGCCGGCAATGTAATCTCCCGGCTGCGTTTGTTTGCATTCTTTTTTTCCGTAGGCGCTATCACCCGCATGTTGGCTGGCCGACTTTGTTATTCCCTTTTAACCAGCACAGTTCTGACGTCACTGTATGCTTTTAACTGTTAAATGGAGGTTTCTGATGTAGCAATCCAATTTATAGTTAAGTCAATGCTCTGTGAAGCTAGGGCCGGGGCACAGATGTAGTGTCATAACGTCCCCGAGACCTCGCCCCTCGTCCGGCATGCATACCCCGCAACGTCCCCTATCACTGCCAAGTATCCATGAGGATTTCCCGACTAAAAAAAAGGGCCAGTTTACAAGAGTCGGACTGAACTTGTCTTGTTTGAATAAGCCACACATCTGCCAAGAGTGGGTCATTTTTTATAGACATCTAGCTGAACCCTGCCACTTCGTTGTTGCTCGTTTTTTTTTATTATTATTCGGTAGGAACTTCTGAATAAAAATTATATATATATATAAGCACTCTTCTGTTAAAATGCAATGATCTTAAGAGGGATATACCTTAATATATTAAATAAAAAATACTGTCCTCTTGACGTGGAATTTATTGCAATGTATAACTACCTTTTATTATTAGAGATGGGTTTGCTCTTGGCCAGCATTCTCTTAGCGAAGATATGGCCTATGATGGAGCGAGATCACCCAGAAGATTTTGAATACAAAAGATTCACTCCAACTTTGAAAAGATTTGAGTTATATCAGCTTGGAAACAAATAATGATCCAATATATATAGTAGGTTGTTAACGTTGATGATGCGAATGCGCTGCCATATAGGATAAAATATGTATACAGATGGGAAAAATAGCATTAATCAATTTGTGAATCTAAATTTCATGTAATAAGTTTTCAAGTATTTATTTTACAGTACTCAATGATGCGTGGCCTGCTATATTTCAGCAACACAGATGCACACTCACCTCTAACGACCCTCTTCACAACGCCTCGGAGCTGAGAAAAAACATTAGGGCGGGCGGCGCCAGTCCGACAAGAAAAACTTTTTCGAACTTGTGACGTATCAAAAGGTGACTTTCCAAAGTGGAGTCAGAGGCGTCAATCTTCGCCCATTCTGCTTTTAACCCGCACTTGCGAGATTTACCTCTCTGAATACACTTTTTTTTTCTTTCGGCTCCCGTTTATTTTGCATGGCGTCAATAATTCATTTATGCTAATGCGCGTTCGCCACACGCTTTCTCGTGAATGCGCGATTGTTTTCACTTATATTTTTTCAACAAATTTATATACTTACATATTGTATGTAACTTATACCTACATTTTCCTACTATAAATTACTAGCGTTTATTGAATTTTCGAGTGGGACAATCTTCAACCTTAGAATGTTTTTGATTGTATGTGGAAATTATTATTTTTCTTTTCGCGAGGAAATTTGTTTGTGAAAAATCTAACAAAATAGGTTTTTATTGTAAAGTTAGATATACAGACTGACTGTCCACTTAATGGTAGGTGGTTATCTTTGCTATTTATAGCTAACCGTCTCGCCGAGGTTTTACACCTGTTAAATTTAGATTCATAGATAAATTTAGATAGCAGCCTCTCTTTGTGATTAGTCACTGCTCAGAAATAAACATGCTAACTAAGGCAAGTGGATTTTCTTAGAATAGAACAAATATAAGTAGATCCTAAAGAATAATATTTAAAAACCATATTCGAGTTAATACAATGCAGTCAATGCGATTCTGGATAAATGTTGCTATCGACAAGTCAACTATTTTTAGTGTAGTGTAGTGTAACCCTTCCTAATCCTTATTCTCTAATGGTTTCTATAACTCGTACAATTAGTACACTATTACTTTGGTTATCCTTAATATACAAAATAAAATAAGAAATTTTTCATATGTACAGACAGAGCACATAGCAAAACGCAGTGTGTACTTACAGACAACCATCGCCAAAGAACAGCAAGTTGCTTATATAAACTCTATGGACCCCACTTCCCCAAGTCTGTATCACCTAAGCTAAGGGGTTGCTTGTTTATGGGCGAAAAAATATAATATATATTTATGTAATCTAGAAAAAAAATTGTAAAAAAAATTGTTTCCAAAATATATTGAACAAAAAATTGGCCTATAATGTTTGCGTCACAAAAACCCCACAAAGTGAAGCTGATGTAGTCCACTTGAGTATGCCTGTAGAGGTGCCAACATCGCGTGGCGAAGCCTCGGTATCGTTCCACCGACTTTTTACACACCCTGTGTATGAGCCTTTTATTTAACTCTCGCACTTCGCTGTTTTACATATTCAGCGTATACTTATTTTAATTTCAATGAGATTACGTGTTCTCGTTCTGGAACGGACTCGTGCTCGCGTCCCTATTTCTTTCTATGACTTAAATTGACTATGAAAGATAGGATACGAAACATTAGGAACGGGAGCAGAATTTTAATAGCTATGGGGTTAATTTAATAAATAGCGAAATACAAATGGAAACTGTCCACACCGCCGCACACTGTACTACCGTGTATGAGACGCTCGGCTAAAATTATTTACGTATTGAATGTGTCGTATTATTATTTGTAGTGACATAAAATGACACTTTCGACTTTATTTATACACAAAATAATTTTATACCAAAAAAATAAATACAAAATTTTAAG
The DNA here is from genome assembly GCA_936446665.2 of Synanthedon andrenaeformis. Lineage (NCBI taxonomy): Eukaryota > Metazoa > Arthropoda > Insecta > Lepidoptera > Sesiidae > Synanthedon > Synanthedon andrenaeformis. The sequence goes on from OW387788.2 coordinate 12,140,969, forward strand.
TAAAAAGTCGCAAACAATGTCCTTAAAAAGCCACAGAAAATTTATATTAAGAAGCAAAGCCAGACAATCCTGAAAAAAGTTGAGCAAGAACTTTTAAAAAAATATTCGATTCCTAAGTTCGTAGTAATAGCTAAAATTGTTTTATTAGTTATTTGACTGTACAGTGATTAATTGTTCCAATCATATTTAATGACATGTTCCTCTTCTGTCTTTAAACATCGCAAAATGACAAAGAAATTATTTGCAGTATATAAAAATAGAAAGTATGAGCTACAATACTCCTTAATGTACTTGGGCATAGAAATGTATAGAACCTGGTTAAATGTCTAGATGAAAATTATCTTAAATACAAAATTCCTTATTGCTTAAAGAAAAAAATTAAGTATAATATTAAACTACTCACACTTAGCTACAGTTTCCATTTTAAACGACTAAAATCAGTATTACAAAACAGTACTTAATTTAAATTTTAAACTTCACGAATAATGCCCTGCGTAGAAATGATTCAGCAGTAAGCCAATTAGTGAGACTGAATATCTTAAGGAAAACAAATGAAACCTGATCATTAATGTTACAAATAATATGCAGTCATTAATTATCTTTCTTTTCATGGCCAGTAATTTTTTTTTATTTTTTTTTTTTCGATTATTATCGCTCCTCTCATAGATGCTAGAACAGTTAAGATGTGGCTTTATAGAAATTCGCCATCTACCTTATAGACATGTCCTAGAACACAATGAATATTATTTATTTATTTTCAAAGCTGAATTATTTCATGTTACTTGTAAATAAATTATTTGAATTTGAATTTGACGATGAAGTGGGCAGCAGTTTTTGTTTATTATGAAGACACAATTTCTCAATATTTTTATAAAGGGTCCAATTCTGTCCTTGACCGACGGAACATTCTCGTTTGGTTAATGAAAAAAAAGCGATATGTACAAGGTACCTGTGTATCTCATTTGCACATTTTTAAGGCATCCTTTTAGGGGAATATCTCCACATATTCAATTAGTGGGTCACGTCACTTTCAAATCGTGTTTCTATGTAAATTTTAAATAAAAACACTCGTGCAAAATATTGTTTTGTTTCGCGTTTTGTAACATTTTTAGAAGATTACTCATTTTCCTCACTACCGAATCAAAGCACAGCAAAAAATATATGTTATTAAATTATGTTATAAAACTATTGCAACCACTGTGGAATAAAAGAAAAGAAAAACATTACATATAGCTGCGCACGGTACAAGGATTTCTTGAGATATTTCTGCGTAGCTAAATGCCGGCTTCTTCAATAAAGCTGTAAATAAAATCCTGGTTGGTTTGTCGCGCATTTGCATCTCTCTATTATTGCTTGTGTACTTAAGCTACGGTAGCCACTTTACCATTAATTATTAGACAGAGTGTAAAAGTAACTTTACCATCCCGTAAGTCGATGTATTCAACCTATCATCATGAAATTTTGCATAGGTACTACACTTTGCCAGGGATATACATTTTGCATAAGTGGAAAATTCTGGAAAAAAGTACGCATTGGGTATTTTTTCCAGAAAAATAAAATAGGTAGGTACTGTTCCTGAAGAATCATATAATAACATGATAAGCGTTATTATAATACGATATAATAATAACGCTTATCAAAACTATAACAGCAATTAATATTGAATAAATTATCACTTATATATTTTGTCTGTCAATATACGATATATATTTTTATTTTTCAACGCGTACGCGTCGCGGGCACAGTTAGTAAATAAATAAATATAAAAAATGCTAAAGAATGACAAAGTTTTACGGAAGAGTCGAGGCAGTGTTTCTCATCGGAATATTTTCATTCGATGTAGGCTCTTTTGAATATTATTTATATATATAGATGTGGTGTTGTGTTGTTGTTAGTACTGAGGAAACTGAACGCAACTTCGCCACAAAGGAAGTAAGTTTCAAAGTGAAACTGGAAACCCCTCAATGTGTTTCACGACCCATTTAAATTACGCATGAACGAATCATATTTCAAAAGCCACAAGTTAATGGTGCCTCAGGGATTTACAACTCCTACATTATTTATTCTTTCTAAGATAAACGCGTCTGAATACACTCGAATATCGTCTTTTATATTCAAAAAGATGCCCCTAACTCGATTCAAATGATAAATGATTGGATGGAGTAAAATGAACACAATAAGTCAGCTTATAAAAGTATCTGTATTCACAAAAACTCTCAGCTAGAAATTCATCTTTAAAAAATAATTCAATCCTATTAATATTGATATTGATGTAATTTCTTCTTTAATATTCATTTTTTTTTTTATTTAAACAAAAATAATTTAGCATTATAAGAAATGTACGGCTGAGGTTTTTGACAGCTAAAGAGGATCTATATGACGAATAGAATGAAATGATATAGGATAACTGTTGTCATTCTTGTAATTTCATACATGTTTTACTTAAAACAATAAAGAACTTAACAGAAACCCTGATAAATATTGAAAAATCGAACTAATAGATACCACAAATTTCTTTTTTGTTCTCTTGTAAAGTCAGCAACATAGCACATCCGACTAAATGCTTTTGACGTTGAAAATTGCAATATGCAAAATTGATACAATAAAAAAAAAACGTTGTATAAATGTAGCTTTATTTACATAAAATAACAGCTAAAAAATTCGTTCTAAAAAAAATAATAAATCAAAATATACAATTCGTATTACACGCTGTGGCAGTGCTGTAATTTTCTGAGTATTAAAAAATATTGTTTTAAATTTAATGGGTCGATTTGAATTTCGAACGCGATATCTAGTGCCCATTCGGAGAGCTCTAGTGATGTCCGTAATATCCGATGCCCTGTCCAAGACCTCCGTATCCGCCGTATCCGCCGTATCCGCCATGTCCCAGGCCACTTCCGTAACCAAGGCCATAGCCGTGTCCACCGTACGAGACTTGGTTAGCGTAGCTTACAGCTGGACCTCCATAGTAGCCATGACCGCCATAACCTGATAAATTAAGAAAAAAAAACATTAGGTAACTCAATTCGAAGGTTTTTGATCGTAATATTTCATGGCGAGCAACAAGCTTGGAATCTTTCAAGTGAGTATTATGCATTTTACATTATTTGCTCGTTTAATGTCGAGAGACAGGTGGACGTCCACTAGATGGTAGGTGGCCACCGTAGCCTATAACACAAGCAACGCCACAGCACTAGTGCTACAAGTGTGCTTCGGACCTTATTATGACCATGACCATAATGGGAATGTCATTTCTTAAAATTCATAGTTCTTTAGTCATCAAGTCCGTTTTGGATTTTATAAACTCATTTCATCTACTATACTAATATTATAAAGCTGAAGAGTTTGTTTGGTTGAACGCGTTAATCTCAGGAATTGAAAAATTATTTTTGTGTTGGATAGTCCATTTATCGAGAAAGACTTTAGGCTATATTATAACATCACGCGGACGAAGTCGCGGGCACCAGTTAGTTTTTGATAAAATTGTTTCTATAATAAAATATTACTTTTATATTATCACACTGATGACGCCATCTAGTAACTGTTTTCCGAACGTTGTAATAAGTAGTCGATAAGTCCATCAAAGTGTTGATTAGTTATAGTATAAGCAAGTTGTAACAGATGTCGCTAGTAACGTTGCAAATGTAGTTTTATTATTTTGTAATTAATGGATGGATAAGAAAATCTTACTTCTGGTCATATTTTAACAGAACTCAATTAAGAGCTAAGATACCTAACTTGGAGCTAGGCAGCTGAGCTAGAGTACCATTTTATCACACCTTAATATTTAATATTTGTTTGTGTTTATTGTAGGTAAGTACTCTGTGTAATCTTTTGTCTTTTTCATGTATTATGTTGGTGTGGGAATTAAATGTTTCTTTCTGTAACCACTAGTATCTACCTACAGGCCTAATGATATAAATTCGTAGGTGCTGAAATGGGATTACTCTACATATTAGTTACAAAATATATTATAAGACCCAAAAATAACAATTTTACTTAGAGCTTCACGTAGTATATACATACGTAGATACAATAGACACCTACGTGTTGACATTTACAATGAATGAACATTTTACAATGAATTTATAACAATTATAAATGAAATGTTATCTGTTAGGAGGTTTCACACGTTTCTAGTTCCCACACTTACCGAGACCAGAGTATCCAAGGCCGCCTCCATGTCCACCAAGACCGGAGTATCCGCCGTATCCGCCTAGGCCGTGCGCTGTTGTATAGGCCACTTTACTCACGGCAACAGGGGCACCTTAAAAAGAAAAATATTTTTTAGTAATAGCAACACCTTAAGAGGCTCACTGGACAAGATTTAGAATGTCATTCTTCCTGACGCAGAGCGTAGCATCATAGGTTTTCTCATTTTGCAGCGATTATACCGCAGTTCTGGCTTTGCCTCACTTAACTTAGTTACAAAAAGTCAACATTATTTTGGCTTAGATACTCAAAAATTTGAAACAACTGTATTTGTCGATCCCGCGATAATTTTTCAAAATAAGTTCATCCTAAATAAAAGTGAGTTTGTTACACTTTCACGCATTAACTATTAAACCGATGATGAAATTTTAAATACAGAAAACAACTTAGGGTTCCTTTCACTGTTCCCAAGTAAAAAGTACTGTTCCCAAGGGACGCAAACGAAGTCGTGGACAAAAACTAGTTCCTAATATTATTAAAACACACTGTTTATAAAATGTTCAGTTATCTTTTTTCTAATGAAAAACAAACCCCAATTCGAGTCGACCGCAGTAAATGTGTAACCGATAAATTAAAATTTAATTAAACTCTTTCCGGAAGGGTTATGGTTGCTCAGCACGTGATAATCGACTTTTTATCGACGCCACGCATATCGAATTAATAAACGAATCGAAAGGTCGCCGCAGCAAAAAAGTTCAATGGTAAATGGACATTATTATGGTGAGTAAAAAATGTATGAAAAAATTTAAATGCTATGAAAAAATGTTGGTCGTTTCATTGATTGTAAAAATTGCTTTATACATGACTGCACGTTTTTTGCAGCAAACAATTCTAATAATAAAAAAAAAAACTATTTATAACTATTGAATTCAATACAGAAATTTTTGAAATACTAGGATCTGCCCGCGACTTCGTACTCGCTGTAGTTCGCTTTTTGAAAATCCCACAAAACGTATTCTATATAGGATAAAAAAAATCCAAATCTAATAGCGGTTTTTGCGTGATTGAGTAACAAACATTCAAACATACAAACTTTAGCATATTTACAATATCATTAGTATTTAGGATGTATAAGATATAAAAAAAATACATATTATATTAAACATCGAAGTAGGGGCAGGGCATACTGCATTTCTCAGTCCACCTGGCAATTGAGCCTGGCGACAGTGACCACCCCTTTTTATTATCCCCTCCTAATGCCTCTGCAGTAACCTAGCATCAAGTGAACCTTCACCCATAAAAAAAATCGAAACATTACAGCAACATTAAATTAATTTCAATTTCCGTTTGTACATAATAATAAACAATTACCTGATTGACGTAACAGAAACGGGTACATTTTATTTTACGCGATACACGTAACAATAATAATTATGTACTCTGTGAGTAAAGAAAATATGTGTGTCGAGGGCGCAGGAGTTCCCACGTAGTGTCATTAAACCTCCTGACATTGTCACCGATCATTTTGATTACGAAGCATAGAGTAATCATTATTCTCTGACGGTTAATAGTTAATTTAATATAGCAAACCCGTTGACCTGTTCATCGTTAACATTCATTACAAATAACTGATGATTTTTCTTGCAAACTTATAGGACAATAGTGCTTCTTATGTAACTTAAGCATAAGTAATGTCTAGGATGTATTATGCTCAAAAAGACGATCCATTAGGGCAAATACTCATTCAAATTTCTCATCTTCTTTTCGGTTTACTATCATAATGGCTATCTGAACCTTGGAAGGCATTCGTTTCAAATAATGTTCTGATACTTAGACCATACTATTCTTGGAAATTTTTAAACCAGAAAGTATCCTTGCTTCTACCCTGTACTTTTCCCTGCATGATCAGCTACAGCAGATTATTCCAGTTTTTTTTTTTTTTTCAATATTTCAGCATTACAAAATTTCGAAATTCAAATTTTTAAAATTTCAAATATTTAAGTCTAAAGAGTATTTACAATAATTCATTATTTATATTTATTTATAAAGAAAAATGTAAAATATTTATTTGTGAATAGTAAAGATTTTATTATCTATATTTATAATACATTTACGATTTGCTCAGTGGAACTGAATAGTACCAAACTTAATACTGTTTGGAGTTCTTTGAAGCTGTTGCATACTGATTGGCTTTTTACCGAATCCTCGATAACCTATTTAATAACGAACTAGTAGAAATGTTTTAAACCATTCGAAACCTCGGTGTGTACTAAATAAGTTTCAAATAAAGTTACGGAAGTGTTCTGAAATAACAGTTTACTAGAAAACTAAAAACGATTTTTTACTGAAAACTCAATTTTTTTATATGTTCCTACCACGATTTTACGGTAGATATCCAACCAGGCTCCAGGAAGTTTATCAACATATTATTATTATAAAATGTCCGTTTCTGTCTGTTTTTTTTTATATTATAAAGGGTGGCAGACAGGCTGATGGTCCACTTGATGATTAACCTCGTCTAAGGACACAAACTATCAGGGATCCAGGTGAGTTGAAAACCCTGCAGGACTTTGTTTACAACACGCTCGAAGGAGCCAAATTGTGGCTAGGTTTTCATCTAACCTCCTTTTAAATAACCTAAGATAAGATTTACTAATGGTAAGATCTACTAAGGTACACGAGAGAGTTTTGTGTGTAAAAGTTACATCCGTTTGAAGCCGGGAGCGAATCGTCAGTCAACAATAAATTAATGTAACATTTCTCTACTTAAAACTGTGTTTTTGAGAAATCTTATACTGAAAACTTTAACAGATTGAATATACCTATTTCGAATAAATTGAAGGATTCTGATGGTTCTTAATCCACAGTTGATTCAATTGTTGAAAGAAAAGAAAATATTAAAAGCCGCCAGAAGTTTCGTCACGTCTTAGTCTTAGAGGTCTGAGTAAATTTAAAATTGCTTTCTGCCTGTGAAGCTGCAGTCAAGTTTTATTGAGACATTTGCTCGAATGTACAAGATCAGTTTAGTTTCTCAGTTCGGTTGTTCGATTGCCAATTCAATCACTTTAGCTTTATGTATGAGGTTTGTTCGGCTAATTGTTAGATACTAGCAGACATGAGTATGTCGACTGACAAAAGTATAACTCAATGTTAAAATCAACCGGAGTTTCTGTAATTTTATGTACTTATGGAGATATTTTCAAATGTGTACCTACTTCTTTTAATATGTTACGGAAGTTGTTTGCGTCGACTTAAAACACAATGAACTTTGTTGCAAATGTTTTGTTTTCTATATTAATAGTAAGTTATATTGTGTTGTTATTTATAAGCATTTATTTATATTGTAGTGTATTAAAATTGTGTTTAAAGAATGTTACATTTATGTATTTTATTTCTAACTTGTCATGTGCATACATAAATAAACCTATACTTTTTTATATATATTTGTATAAAACTTCACTTTCAAGCAAACCAGGTGTGTAAGAACTCTGCTGACCTCTATTAGGAAAGAGTTTAAGATATATAGTAAGAAAAGTGTCATTATTTTAAGTACCCTTTACTCGTGCATCGAAACGCTTACTTTACGAAATCGTAGTGACGGAATCGATTACCCAGAATCCTCAAATCTTAACGTTTGAAAGCCAAGAATCTTTTAAAATTTTACCGTAACCGCCATATCCTCCGTGGCCCAGTCCACCGTATCCTAGCCCACCGCCGTAACCGAGTCCACCGTATCCCAGGCCACCACTGTAGCCCAGGCCATCGTATCCCAACCCACCGCCGTATCCGAGGCCTGCGAGTCCTCGTTTCTCAGTCTTCTTTGCTTCTTCCGCACTTACGGCGGCAATGGCGAGGGCAGCTACAATCTGAAAACAAAAATATTATTACACAAATGTTTTAATAAGATATTTGTTGTTAATTATTTGTTCTATACTTCGAGTATTATGTAGTTGAAATATAAAAGATATAGGTAACGACTGAAATTTTACTTTTTCCAAGCATTAAGTACTCGTAGATGTTTATTTTTAGATTGAAATATTCTATTCTAACTATTGGTGAAAGATGAGTAATTTACGTACAAACAAACAAATTTTACCTCTTTATATTATTATTATAGAAGTATAGATAACAAAAGTTATAAATTTTGTAAGTTTGCAAGTTGTAACGATATATTTTAACTCGAATACTAAATGATGTCTTCAATGTAGAAAATAATAATAATAACAGTTAATTTAGAATTAACTAAACTAACTGGATATGACATAACTTGTGCAATTTTAAAAAGAGTTATTGCAATTATTTTATAACGCCCAAGTATTTCGTGATATTGAAGTAATTCAAGGGCAGGAAATTTCATCATTTTGTAACGACGTTTTTATTGGTACATAATAACATGCAATTGACGTCGTACAAACAAGCAAACAGTCATTATGAGTTATTATGACTAGCAGGACTTGAACAGAAAGTTTTGAAATTAACGACTATTTGCAAAGAAACGTATTGAAGAAGTACCTCAAAATATATTGAATTCTAATGGTATTAAACGTTTGTTAAGATTAAAGAAGTATCATGTGAAAAACATTGGTAAAAAATAAAAAAATAAAAAATAAAAAATTTTTTTTTTGTTATTTATTGATATTTGATTGACTCACAAATAAAAAATATCTATACTAATATTATAAAGAGAGAATATTTGTATTTTTGTATGTTTGTAATGAAAACACTCACACTACTGGATCGATTTCGAAAATTCTTTCAACAAAAGTTAGAATAGAATTTCAGGATGGACAATTAAATATTCCAAAAGAGCACCAGCTCTTAGTAAAAGTATAAATAATGTCAGGTGTCAATGTAGGTATGTATGTCATGCGTTACATTATTTTATATATTTTTTCAGGCGTTAAGCATATATCTTTTATTTTTCAACGCTGACGAAGTTGCGAGCCCATGCTAGTTATAAAATAATAACTCACTATCCACTTTTGTCTGTTTGTCTGCTAACTTCTTGTAAACCACCCAACGGATTTTGTTATGGTTTTAACTAATGAAGTGTTTTTTTTATAATTTACAGAAGAAGACATTGACTGGTTGACATTGGCTGCTATTGACTGGTTCAAATGCAAAATAATGAGACTGCTGTAGTGGACTTACTACTACTCTCGTGAGGCCTTCCAAAATAACTAATTATGCCAATTTCGTAAGGAAGGTAGCTTCATGCGACCACTCCTTTGGAAGTACGTTTTTTCAACTTTTAAGGTGCTTACAAGTTTTTTCTTTGACCTTATATGGGTTTAATCTCCTCACTAAATACGTGTAGTTAAGACAGTATTATTTAAACGATGATAAAAATGCTATACTTCAAAACTCTGTGAATAGTATTGGCAGGGCACACCTACCCTCTGGCGGTAGTGACAATTCTCTTACAAAAGACCAGCATGAAATAACGGCATGTAGTGTGCTCTTGTATTTCGGTGTGAGTAAGTGATGTCAGAGCCCATCCCTATCCCTTCCCAATCCTTTATCCTTAAACCTATTATGGTCAATAGCACACTTGCAGCACATGTGAAGTTGCTTGTGTTATAGGAGACGGTAGCCTCTACTATCGAGTGACTAACCTAACCATGAAATCTGTCCAATTTAACATAAAAAATACTATAGAACTTTTTATTTTCTAATTAGCCTAGAAGCTTCGAGCAATAAAATGGGTGTCTTATTGGTAATAAGAGGCTCTGGAGAACATAATATCTAGAATATGAAAATCAATCGCTATGCGTTAGTCTTGCAAAAACTCAAAAATGAAAAGAGAGATAAACAAGGAAGGTTTGGGTACGAGTATATAAACATTACACAACACAACAAGTGTGTCACTAGTACACTAGTATACAATAAGTGTAACACTAACTTCATAACTTTGTACAAGTTAAAGTATTATAGGCAAAAACCACAGAGCAATGCATTTCTGAGTGGTAGAGAAGTTGCAAGAGAGATCAGTAAACTGCTGTTCGATAATCTGCACCCTCATTAACATGGCTTGCAATGAACAAGTTATAAAGGAATAATGCTTCGTGCAATTTATAAGCACAGTGCAATGAACAGGGGACTTGCAATTGTACGCTATTGGATCTTAATCGGTGGAGCTAATGTCTAGTTGTACATTGTATTACCAACGGTTTCCGAGGTCGCGATTCATTGAAACGAATCCACGTAACATAGCTAGTGTATATACATGTAGCACCTGCATAGCTAGAATATTAATACACTAGCTATGTTACGTGGACTCGCTTACTTAAAAGTGATCAGCTTGTAAAAAGAATTTGCATGAAAAACCCTTTCATAGTAAACTTTAAACTTCTTTTTTGCATGTAAAGGCAGGCTGATGGTTCACTTGATGGTAGGTGGTTACCGTCGTTTACTAACACTAATGGGAGAAGATAAGGAAAGGGCTGTAGATGAAATTTTGAAAATTTTGTTTGTTTTGCAAGTTTTCCAAAGTTGCATGCCCGACAAGGTCCATAACACTGGTCTTTATAAATTTTGTAAAATATTTATAATTTAAATAATAATATCCATTTTGATACAATCATAATATAGGAACATGTAGTAATCATTTTAAAAATTAGAAGGGGTTCTATAGAAGTTATGAAAGTGACTATATTTTTAAGTTAGAATTATATTGTCAACTACCTATTAGAAATGATTATTGATTTGCAAGACAAAACAAAATCTGGACCAAAATATTTTGGATGCAGATGTTTAGAAAAACTTAAAGGATTATATGCAAGTGCTAATAAAATTGCTAATATTTTTAAGTTAAAACCAAAATGTGCAATATTGTCCAATTTGGAAATTATAAAAATATTAAATAAAAATTTTAAAAAAGAGGTAATTTTAAAATTTAAAGCGATTTCCATTCAAAACGTCTACTTCACTAAACCAAACTTGTCTGACTTATTTTATTTGTGAGCCCGCATTGAATCCTGGTCACGTATGAAATCGATGTATCCTTACCAAGAATTTCATGTTGTCTTAGACACTTCACTGAGCACTGACTGACTGATGATCGACTCACGCGCAGAATGCTTTTATACTGTTTCCAAGCGAGTGTGGTCAGCTGGCATTAGTAAGAATTTTTTCTTCGTCCAAGGATATTTTATAGTGCTTTGTTTTGTTGGGGATGTTATACATTATCACTGAAATTATTCTCTCAAAGAGTCAACAATTATTTGAGTTTGCTACAAGGGTCAAAGGAAAAAGTAAGTTTGTGTAAATTTATGAAAATTTGACATTTCTAATTAATATTTTCACTAAAGCAGCAATTTATACACGATGTAATCAAAAGACAAGAACGTATATGTAAGTTGGTACGAAACTTGGTAATTTAATTAGTATATTATGCATCTTTACTAGGTGAAAATACTAAATTAAAAACAGCGATTTTGCAGTCCATAGGCAACTTATGATCATACATCGACTATGGACCAATACAACTGCAGGGGTGTAGCAGCACCGCCCTTCGTAAGGTCCCCCGAGATGGCCGGCGTACCTCCACTTTCGGGTACGCCCAGGTTCTAACAGGGAGCACAGGCCTCCCCGCGCTGGATAGCCGTGGCGGGGCGCCGAAGTCGTGTAACAACGTCCCCACGACCCCGCCCATCAACGGCCGCGATCGAAAGAAAGTCGTTGGGTTTTAGCCGGTAGGAATCCGGCATAACCCCGCAGTGTCCCCTACACTGCCGGGTATCCAAGAGGATTTCCCAACGTTAAAAAAAAAAAAAAAAAAGGGGTGTAGCAGCACCGCCGTTAGTCATTCAAATACAAAGGTACTGGCATCCCTCACATTAGCTGGGACTTAAATAGGTGTTTATTTAGTGTTTTACGACGACCATTAAAACAGAGAAAAGACGTGTGCTTAAAAAAAAAGTAAATAATAATACGTAAAGTTCATCCAACGAGACAAATAACTAAGCCATTGACTTTTGATTACATGAAATCATCAATTAAGTCGTTTCACCAAACAATAAACCTGGAAATTGTTTTTAAAGTTGTTTAGGCATTAGAAAATGTCTGCATCGTTTTCCGTCCATTGACATTCAATTAATCGCTTCAAAGTTCACCGATGAAGGTATTTCCCGAAAAAATGCTTTTCACGAACGTTTAAGACACAGTTAGGTATAAATATTCCCTGGAAAAAATACTTAGAAATTCATATTCATATCCATAGAGAATCTTCATACTATAAAATAGTCCAATATTACCATAATATAGTCAAACTACTAATCATTAAACAGTCAAGATTAAGTTAAAAGATGAAAACTACAAAGCGTCCTCATTGTAAGGTTTCAATAAAATTATTTCATACTGCACACTTCGATTAAACTAAGTTTCATTCATGAATTCGGCAACCCAACTGGCGGCAGTAACCATCCCCTTGCAGAACATCATCATCAGCCTGTGTCTCTCCACTGCTAGATGTAGGCATCTCTTAAGGCTCGCCATCACGCATGGTCTTCTGTTTTTCGCATCCAGCTGCTTTCTGCGAAGTCCTTTAGGGTTGCACCACAGACACGCCAGAGTTAAATAAAGCACGTATGCTGTCGTATTTCTATGAGTTAGTAAGGTATGCCAGAGCCCATTTCTCATTCCCTCTTAATTAACTATTTTTAAATCCTATGAACTACCTATAGCATCTGTAGCGTTGCTTGTGTCAATAGGCACCTACGACAGCCACCTAATATTAAATGAACTATCAGCCTGCCTGATATGAGCCTTCCTGCTCTTCGCGATAAAATTACCTTTTTTTAGATATATATAGACCACCCCTTAAGGGAAAACGACCGGACGAGCCCGGTGGATGAGTGATTAGGGTGTTTTTTGTCTTAACGCTCTGTCTCAGGGGTCCCGGTTTCGATTCCAGGCTAACTTTGTAAGTGAACTTTTTAAAGTTAATTTTATTACTTCGCAGTCATTTGGGCAGCCCGTCTGGCTGCAGTAACCACACCCTTACAGAAGACCACCGTGAAGTGAGTAAGAAATGCAAAAGACAATTTCTCTATCCCTTCCGAATTCCTTATTTTTAATTCTACTGCGCTTGGCAGAACATTGCTGCAAGTGTCGCATTGTTAGTAGTATAGGCGACGGTTGCCACCTACCATCAAGTGGACCGTCAGCCTGTCTGTCGAACTTAACATAAAAAAGGACCCTGGTGATTCCACAATTGGTATTAGAGATAATTTAATACCATATTTAATTTCTTGTGGCTTAGAACAGAAACCAAAATAATTGGTAAAGATTGTTCCACATTCCATATAAAGCGTAGAGAAGCTTCACAATTGTTGAATCACAGGCTGTATTAATTGCGTTGTGGAGATCCCATTACAAGATACTGCGTGCTTGAGTTTTACGCAATTTCGTATTATACCTTCTTATATCATGCTTTTCGCATCATCCTTGCCTTGCCTCGCTGTGAACCAATATTTTTCTGTGTCTTTGCTTCACATTTCTTATAACATGGAATTAATTTAATTATGCCTTTTGAATTTAAGACTGACGTCTTTAATTTCAATATTAATGCATTTCTAAATACTTGGCTTTGTAAAAAAGAAAGAAAATACTCACTTTTGCCTGCTATATCGCGAACATTCTATGTTCACGATAATATAATTTCTAATATTCACGATTCTATGGGGTGGTTAATCAGATAATTGAGAGTCACACTCCTTTGAGCTACACGGGTGACAGTAATTATCCGGTATGGTACACTAGACCGTTAATAAAAGCGCTTAAAGAAAAAGCCAAATTTCACAAAAAATTCAAGAAGTATGCCAATCCTATGGACCAAGTGACTTTCACAATTCTAAGGGATAGGTGTAATGTACTGATAAAACAGTATTACACCAAATTTAAAAATCATGCGAGGGACCACCTAAGACTAAATCCTAAATACTTCTGGAAGTTTTCTAAGAGTCGCAGGTCTAACAGTTCTTCATTACCCTATGAAATGCACTTCTGCAACAGAGCTGCTAGAGGAGGGCAGGAAATATGTAATCTTTTTTCGGCACACTTCCAATCCGTGTACGACTCAAATTGCAGTAATCTAAGGCAAAACTGTAACAATAGGATTGAAGCTTATAATAACAGTCTTCCACTGAGTGAATGTTCTGTCTCGGAAGAAGAGGTGCGTCGATACTTGCTTTCACTCGATTGCGGAAAGGGAGCGGGTCCTGATTTGATACCACCATTGTTTCTCAAAAACTGTGCAGATGCTCTTTGCGGTCCGCTCGTCCAAATTTATAGCAAGTCATTACAGCTTGGTACTTTTCCCACGCTTTGGAAATTAGCACATTTAACGCCTATTCATAAGTCTGATTGTCTTCACAATGTGTCGAACTATCGGCCAATTTCAATTTTATCTGCCGCAGGTAAGATACTTGAATCAATAGTGCAAAAAAGAATTTATGCTCATATAAAGCATCTAATAAATCACAATCAGCATGGTTTCCTACCTCGTAGATCTACCGCAACCAATCTGGTCGCTTATGTGTCGGATTTGATTGGGGTGGTCGACAGGGGTGGTGAGGTGCATTCAATCTATACCGATTTTAAAAAAGCTTTTGACCTAGTTAATCATGACATCCTCTTACAAAAAATAGAGCAGATGGGTATTCACGGATCGCTCCTGCGGTGGTGCGAATCGTATTTGCGAAACAGGTCACAATTGGTTTCTGTTCATGGATTCAAATCTAAGCGATGTGAGGTCCCATGTGGAGTACCCCAGGGATCCCATTTGGGACCATTATTTTTCCTCGTGTTTATTAATGATCTATCATTTACCTTACAATGTAATTTCAAACTGTATGCCGATGATCTAAAGATATACAGAGGTATTGTTACACGTGAGGATTGTCAATCTCTGCAGGAAGACTTGAACAGGGTACATCATTGGTGTGTTAAAAACTGTATGTTTCTTAATGCAAATAAGTGTTATTTTATTAAATTCACTAGACGTCAAAAAACAGCTGATGTCGCCCACTCCATTGACAGTACGACTTTATCCGAAGTCTCGTATATGCGTGACCTTGGGGTTGTTTTGGATAGTAGCTTGAGCTTCCGCAATCATATTGACACTATTATTAAAAAGTCCTCAAGGATCTCAGGTTTTGTATTGCGGCAGTTGAAAATCTTCAAGGATCCGACAATATCTATAATTATCTATAACAGTTTAGTACGTAGTATACTGGAATATTGTTCGGTTGTGTGGAATCCAGGCTATCAAATTCACTCAGATCGCATCGAACGCATCCAAAAGCGTTTCCTTTATCATCTTACTTATCAGGGCAATAAGTGCAATCAATTGCTGTCGTATGAATCACGTCTCTCTCACTTTAATTTAGCCTCTTTGTGTAAACGTAGAAGGGTTCTGGACCTTATGTTTCTCTACAAGCTTGTCAATGGTCTTGTCGATGCTCCTGATATTCTTGAACATCTTTGTTTTTCTGTACCTCGACTGGGTAGCCGATTGCACAACCGTAAAACATTTGCTCTACCTGAATGTCGCACTAATCTCGGTCAACACAGTCCAATCTATCGTATGTGCTCTTCATATAATGGAATTCGAAACGAATTTGATTTATTCTATGGTTCTGCGGTCTCAGCAAGGAAATTAATTCATAAATATGTAACTTCATAATTTTTACTTTAATGTTTGTCTTACTGTAACTGTCTAGCATGTTTTTATTTTTGTATGTTGTGTTCACATGAAGTAGGTTACATTCCGAATTAATTGCTGTATTTGTATGTTCTTGTTTTTTCTTATTTGCTTGTACATGGAATTGTATACCAGTTTTGTGAACCAAAAAAAAAAAGAAAGAAACCAAGAAAACGGTTTTTTTTTTCAAGATTATTTGTTTGTATTAAGCTTTATACAAATAATTTTTTTTTTGCAATATGAGTACAATTTAGATCCTAATTAAATAAACTTCCTAATTCTATCATTACTAAGCATTTGTAACAATTACTAGTATACATTTTTTAGTCTAAGACTAGTAATAAAAACATGATAGTTTGCTCACTATACGTCTATCTATACTTAAATTTGTATTTTTGTTTGTTTGTGATGAACAAACTCAAAAACCTACTGGAGCGATTTTGAAAACTCTTCCACCTATAGAAAGCTACATTATCAGCGAGTAACATAATATATTTTATAAACTAATGTTGGCAAAGTCGCGTGCAACAGCTAGTATTTTGATAAAGTGCATGTTTTACATAATTCTCAAATAGTATAAAAATTTTCGTTAATGGTTGTTCTGACAAGTGTCGCCTTCAACTGAGTCATTTCATTGACAAATTCGTATTATTTTCTTGTGTTGTTTTTTATGGGCAAGTTAAGTTTAAATATTACTCAAACGTAGTGGCGTAAGGTTGTTCCCACAAAAAACTGTGTTTGATCGCGTACGTCCTTTGCGAGGTCGACCCAATTATCTTATAATATTACTTCTTTATTCTTTTCACACTTCACTTCTTTGCGCGTGTCACTAAAATTACCTGACGTTATATATCTACTTTTTACACTAGATAAGTAAAAGTTTTCACAAACACAAGATTTTTTTTACCTGCGATTACGTCCGCGCTCCTTTTTCTTGAATGTTAAAATATTTATTCATTCTTTAATGTTCATATATTTATGTCAAAAATTGAATTTTTTATATTTATTTTTAACTGACTTATTTATATTTTTTTTGAAAAAAAAAATAAGCAAAAAAAAGTATCCTATGTCCTTTCCTATATACCTGACAACGTGTAAGTATGCAAAATTGCATGATGTTCGGCTGAGTAGCTAAGGCAAAATACAGGAAAGGATGTAGTTACATTTTATCCAGAAAATAAAAACTGCTCCCGAGGGATCATTTAAAAATTCAACACCTGAAAAAAAAAATAACCTAATAATGACAATAATCTAAGAAAAGGGGGCGCAGACGAAGTCGAGGTTAAAAACTATGTAGTAAATATTATGTATAGTTATTCTCAATTTCAAACATTTTGTGTGTTATTTATAAGATTCAAAGACAACGTGAAAAGTTTAAAGGGAAGGCCTTAATCCTAAAAATGGTGAAAGGTATTTTGGACTTATTCGCATTGCGGTTTAAAGCGGCATTTATCGTGTGATCACAGGCCGCATCAGGGGTGGGCTTACCGTACATCGATACTATCATGGATTCTGAGCACAGATACCTGCTCCCTACCACTGGTTTATTGACAAAGTGAGTCAAATGCGAATTTCTAATATCTATTAGACTTCGTTTTAAGCTTGATGAGCAAAAATTAATTGCTCATATGTTTCTGTCCAGGGTTGAATTTTATATTTTTAGATGATTCCTCAGGAACAGTACTTTTTTTCTGGTTAAAAGGTATAGAGTACCTTATGTCTTTTTATCACTGACAATGTGTATGCAAAATTTCACGATGATCGGTTTACTAGTTAAGGAGAGAAAGCGTAACAAACAAAGAAATATGATATATTTTAAAAGAAAAAGTGTTAGAAAAATTGAGTTACACCCCGCTAACACGGAGTTGGGTATAACGTTTTAATACCTTTGTACAACTTCAGACCTTTGTGCGACTTTTACTCGATCAAATGCGTCGAACGCCTAAACGCTCGCTGCTTCGTTCCCATACAAATTGACGTTTACGCGTTCGACGCGTTTGATCGAGTAAAACTCGCACTAGGCCCTCAGTTGGTTACATTGGTAGGGTTAGTCTGGTGAGTTTTAGAAACATTTTCCCATTTACTCGCGATCCTTTGTATTCGATCTTCGCTTGCACG
This sequence comes from Synanthedon andrenaeformis, assembly GCA_936446665.2. Taxonomy (NCBI): domain Eukaryota; kingdom Metazoa; phylum Arthropoda; class Insecta; order Lepidoptera; family Sesiidae; genus Synanthedon; species Synanthedon andrenaeformis. The sequence goes on from OW387788.2 coordinate 12,158,943, forward strand.
ATAAACATACGATCGCTTTCTGGCTTCTTTCGCGATTCACACAATTTCCTACAGCCGACCGTATATTTGCTTATCTCTTTTCGATTTGCTGCAATGTTTTCGGGAGACAGCCTCATAACTTGCCACTTTTTATGGCTGAGGGGGGCAGGAAATGAAAATATATTAAATCGGATTATGGGAACACAAATTATGCTTAGAAAGGGAATGCCTGAAAGCCAGGAAAGTTAATTTATGGCACACCTCGCTATTGTTTTAAAAAATATATCTACGTTCACCAATAAAGTTTTAAATACATTTATATTATAAAATATTAAATGCAGAAATGCAGAATAAAATTCAAATGTGAGCAAATATTTGCTTAAAGAAAATCAGCAATAAATTTCAGCATTGCGTGAATTTCCTTATCCTCATATTCCCTCAGATTCTTTAATATATCAAGGTCGACACCACATTTTAAATACAAACCCCTGGTGTAGCTTGTATGTATAAGTGACATATAACAAACCCATCAAGTAGACCGTTAGCCTGTCTGTCGTACAAACTTAAAAAAAAGTGGTATGTGTCTGCGTCGTGGACGGTGTTTTACGTCAATGCGTGCACGTTACGAGTAACCTTTTTCTTTTGAGCATATTATATGTATATATTCAACGAATTCAAATAGATCATATATATCAAAAAAATCTTTGACTCTTTAGCTATCGAGTGATGTAATTAAATTTTGAATGTAGATGATAGATATTTAGCTACAGCATCAAACTTTATCCACCTGTTTTGTTAACTCCACTTTTCTCAACCTCCCACTATGGGTGAGGCATATGTCCAGCAGTAGACGTCCTGCGGCTGAAATGACGATGCAAGCAATTAAATGACTTTTTCATGTCAAAATATGAAATATGGAAATCAGGTGTAGAATAAATTGTAATTAGTTGATAAATTCACGGAAACATTTAACTAAAACATTAAAACAATGCTAACAGACTTTACATTGAACTCATTAGAGAGAAAATAACCGTTCACTTGAACAGTGAAGTGAAGTACATTTTTCAAACTAATTAAAGTTAATGTAGTGTGAAGAACCTTGAGACTAATAAGTAAAAGTGAATACCTACCTCAAAATCCTTGTTGAGGCTTCATGTCGCATTTTTATATTATAACTAGCATTTTCCCACGACTTATTTCGTTGTCTTATCAATTACAGCATAAGTGGTACTCTTATATATAAACTGTATGTAGAGCTTCATGAATAATCTTGAATAATAATAATTTATAATTTAATAGTTTTGCATGAAATGTGTGTGTCCATGAAATCATCAAAAACTTTCGCCTTTAATGGTATAATATTAACTTGAATTATCGTCCGTCTGCAATACTGATTCTATGACGAAATAATTTCCAAGAAACCTCCAGAATCTATAATAGAGAAAACTATAATTTATTTATACATTTCATCATTAATCCCAAGGTTTTGTATTAATACTCTTAAAAGAACTTTTAAATTTACTATTGATTAACTTATATATCGCTAAAAAGTATAAAGTTTGTATGTGTGGATGTTTGTTCCTCAAAATTGCAAAAACGAATAAAGGTGAAAGTATGTAACTCTGTCTGTTACCTTTTCAGGTCTTAACCACTCGACCGATCATCGTGAAATTTTGCTTAGACGTTGCTTAAAATTATTCCCGAGGGATTATTTGAAAATATAAAAAAACTAGCTGTTGCACCTGACTTCGCCCACACATCTTTATAGTAATATAGACTATGTTACTCGCTGATAATGTAGCTTTCTATAGGTGAAAGAATTTTCAAAATCGGTCCAGTAGTTTTTGAGTTTATTCATCACAAACATACAATAATACAAATCTTCTTTCTTTATAATATTGATGTAGTGTATGGCGGCGCCACCGTCATCACAGTGTTTCTCAAGTGTTATTTTTTTTTATTTTTCACTGCGGACGAAGTGAACACCTCAAGCAAGTGCAAGTCTTGTCTTAGAAAATGAAGTTTTATCATAATACTTGTCAGATTTTATTTGATTTTGTTTGTCGTTATTAACTTTTGTAATTTATCAAATCAGTTTATTTTCCTGTCTGTTGCAAGTTTCACTACTTGTCGGTTATGGTACTAACGGATACAACCTACAATTGTTATGTGAATCATCGCATGTTGCAAGTGAACTGGCAGCGGGTAGCGGAGAGAGGCAGGGAGGGGCAGGTGGGTTGCTGAAACACCCATCACTTGCACCATGACCACTAATTATCACTTTGTTTTTAGATCTCCTTTTATCACTGTATCCAAACTTGTTATGCAGGTTGAGGTTATTGCCTACAATCAGACCCATCGAAATAATTGCATTGCTCAATTACCATTATTGACTCGTACGACTATTTTGATTGTGGCTTATCATAACTGTAAATAAAAGGATTTATTAACTACGCAAGAATTTATTAATAAACTCCTGATCTATACGCAATATTAAAGATCAGGAGTTTCACGTACCTATAAACTAGTGAAGCCCTCATGAGGGCGATGCGAAATATCGATAATTATTATATAAGTATTACAATCACTTACTTACTTACTCACTATACTTATAATATAATAATAATAATATTCTTTATTTGTACAAAAACAAATTTTAACATAGATATAATAGTTCTCTAACTCCCAAACTAGGTTGGACACCTGTATCTCAGGAGTCAGTGCATACAACCGTGGTGCTTACACTTGGCATATATGTATATAATATACTATATATATAGTAGTAGCATAGCACGCTGCATGTCGCAATCATATGGGGGGCCTGTCTGGCGGCAGTAACCACCGCTTTACAAAAGACTACCGTGAAATAACAGCCTGTGAGCTGTTGTGTTTGGGTGAGTGAGTAAGGTATGCCAGAACCCATTTCGCCTATCTCTTCCTAATTCCTAATATCCTTAATCCTAATATAGTTGGCAGTACACTTGCAGCATATGTGGTGTTGCTAGTGTCATAGGCGACGGTAGCCACCTACCATCAATTGGACAGTGAGTCTGTCTGCCGAGCTTAACATAAAAAAACTTACACTAAAATTCAATAATAACTTAAATCTTGTGGTCTCGATTCAAGAACTTCCCAGTAGCCGTGGGCTTTCTGTAGGTAGATACTATATGCCACTGCTACTTCAACTTATCATAAAGTACAACTTTTTTATGTAGGTAACGTCAGACAGGCTGACAGTCCTATTGACAGTACCCAGAGCTAAGGCAAGCACCTTAACCACTTGACCAAAGGGCTTGTCTATGCTTGCTGTCAAAGTGCTATAAAGTATATATAAATTATTTATGTGACACCATGGTTGCTAACAACTGTTCAGAATAGAATCGACAAGTGTTTTATCATAATATTTGTGTCATCGGACTAGTCCGCACCAAAGTCTGTGTAGTTCTTTGTGAACGTTTTTCACGCTCATTGGACACTTCATAATAATGAAACTACCAAAACTCACATCTTACCCGATTTACTTCATTTATATATACATATATAAAAACTACGCTGTAGTACTATAAAGTAGAATCCTGATAACTCACTGTGATACCGAGTACCATTCTTACATGTTATAAAAAAAGTCTGTCTGTATGTATGTTCGCAATGATCTCAAAACTACTGAACGAATTTTCATGCGGTTTTCACTACAGGAAAGAGCGTTAAACGAGGAATATTTTTGTATTTATAATAAATAAAAAAAAAGGCCTTTGTTCCTTTCATTCTATTGTACAATTTTAACTTATTTCTAATATGTTAGTTTTCGCGGGTTAGTTTATAATGATTTACTATTTAATTTATTTGTAATTAGTTCTGCTCCTCTGCAAGGACCTCGGGTTGAGTAAAGGCCTCCTCCAAAGATTTACTTTGGTCATGTGTCTCTACTTTTTGCTATCTGGCTCCAGTTTTAGCCGACTGTTTTTGTAATTTGGTCTTCCCATAGTGTTAGTGGTCTGCCTCTATTTCTTTTTCCTTATGGAAGGACCACAAAGTTGCTTTTACGGTCCATCGCATCGCTGATCTGTGAGCCTCGCTACGTGGCCACCCCATTTCCACTTTAGTTTTTGTGTTTAGTCAAGGCTTATATGCATTTTGTTAAAGATCTTATTGTTGTGTGTCTAATTTTTTAGATTTTTTTTTACTTTGAGCATGCTTCGCTCCATTCCCCGCTGGTAGGTTGTGTTTTTGCTTGGCTTTAGCTGTAATGTTCCAGGTTTGGTATCCGTATGTCAAACCTAGAATTTTACAGTTCTGTTTTTATATATTGCAGCAAAAAAAATGCACCCTTGCAAAGCCGGGAGCAAGTCGCTAGTAGTATGTAATTATATTATCGCTAAATTCCAACCTTTTTACCGATCAGCGATGAAAGTAGGCATATTAATATTCATGAATAATTCCGGGTATTTATTCATGGAGAAGATTTTAATGATGTCTTAATTCAGAGTAAGTTAATCTACGGTGCATAGTTAATAATGATAAATGATGTGATAGATTATATTGCATGGCTTATGTACGTTATTGAAGACATTTTCTTTCCCAATTTGGAAAACAAGCCAGGAGAAATAACTAACTACTTATCCTACAATTATTTTGTTTCCGCATATGAGTCCACAAGGAAAAATCTGACATAAAAAGTATTAGGTACTTATAGAAATAGTGATAATTATCATACATGAAGCTACATCATACATGAAAGAAATATTCAATATATTGAATTTAAAGTTTTTGCAAAATAATTCGCTCGGTAATTTGCAAAATTGTTTTGATACAAAATTGAAAAGTTTAAACTGCTCAATTCGAACCAGAAAGCGTAAACGAATAAATTATATTATATTCATATTTTATTGTAATTTTTTGCAGTTAAAACCTATTGATATTAATAAATTTTATAGTTTTTTTTTTTATTAGAAATCCCAACTTTTTATCCTGCCATACGTAAGTTTGGACCATTTTAAATGCCTATATCCAACATTGGAGGGACACAGGCCTTTTATGATGATGACAATTGTAATATTTTAAGTGCCATCAAGTTTATAAGAAAATCCTTATTTTTATTTAATTTATTTAAATTTGACACAAGTTCGTAGTGTTGACAGTCAAACCATACACGAAAAGTTTCTCACAGCAAGCGCAGCGATACATTTGTTTTGAAACAACAACATGTCATTCACAGCACTTTGCGTGACTAAATTTTAGCCATGACTTTGTACAATTTGTTTAAGTAAACCACAATATTTATATACTCTGTTGAAGTTTTTCTGTTGTGATAATTTTCATCTCTATTAGTGATCATGAAATGGCTGCGCGTGCAAGATGGGTTGTGAGCTAGTTGTGTAGTGAAATAATAGATAAAAATCTAACATGATAACTCGCCGGTCCAGGAGAGATAAATTCCGGCGAGTAGTCCAATAACTCGATCGAGTCAACCATTGTCACTTACTTAAGTTTTACCTAAAATTGTATAGAATGGTTTTACCTTGTAGGAAAACCACGAAATCTTATCAGGTCAACAGAGAGCCACATTTCTGTACAACACGTGGTCAAGGCGACAAACATAGAAGAAAAAAAACTTTAATTTTGAAGACCTGTGGTATCGATGGAGATAACTGTATGCCCTGCCGTATCAAAATTTTAGTTCTACCCCTCGTCGATGGCCAGACCAGAGCCAACTTGACTTCAATTTCTTTTTCAAAATTGACTGTCCCTAGAACCGTGGAGCAGAACGTTAAGGCAAGCACCCTTCAGTGGGATCATCCAATGGGCTCGCCAATTTTAAAATGAATTACATATCAATACTAATAATAAATCTGTAAGTGTAGGTATTGTATGTATGTATGTATGTATGTATGTATGTTCCTCCATAACTCTGAAACAAATTAACTGATTTTCATGAAACTTGGTAGATAAACATTTGGACGTACGGGACACAGGATAGGCTACTTAATATTTTTCAACGCGGACGAAGTCGTGGGCACCAGCTAGTAATAAATAATATTCTGTGTGATGCCTGTATTCTACAAAATTTAGTAATAACATACTACTATAATTGATTAAAAATAACTTTAAAAAAATTTGTGTAAAGTTACAAGTCCAACTGTGTTGCATAAATGGAGTAATAAAAACGCAAGTGAACGCCGCCGAACCAATGAACTTGACCGTGCCAACACTGCCAACACTTCGCCACTTGTCATTGTGACTCATCGCCCATTTACAACCCGTACACGTAAAGACGGTGCGAGCCCTCATTTTATACTAGCTTTTTCTTCGACTTCGTCCGCATTGAATATAACGCAATAATTTTCATGAGTTACCCTATGTGTTTTTCTGTATCCCCAACATCTGTTTAGTCGTTAAGGTGCGAAAAGGTAACAGACAGACAGACAGACAGACAGACAGAGTTACTTTCACATTTACAATATTTAAGTATACTTAAAGAAGGCTGAGTAAGAAATATCACTCTTAGTATGATTAACGTACTGATAAAATAATTTTTGTGACTGACATGACAATAACGACAAGTAGGTAGGTAATTAACAGATTTAAAAAATATATACGATAATAGTTATAAAATTATCACCTATTTACCCATATATCCTAGTCCCTGGAATAAATGGTATATTTATAAATGTTCACTGGTAGGAATTAGGTGGAATTACGAAGACTTATTAAGTACTAGCTGGTGCCCACGACTTCGTCCGCGTTGAAAAATATTAAGTAGCCTATCCTGTGTCCTGTACGTCCAAATGTTTATCTACCAAGTTTCATGAAAATCAGTTAATTCGTTTCAGAGTTATGGAGGAATATAGGTACATACATACAATACCTACACTTACAGATTTATTATTAGTATTGGTAACAGTTAAAATAATAACAATAAAAATATTTTTCGTATAATTTTGAAAGAAGTATTAAAAAACTATTAACTACTTAAAAAAGGCATTTTTACATTTTTAATTTCAAATAACATAACAGTTTATATATTAGTTCAGCTAAGATTCAATTAACAATAAGTAGTCCTATTTAGATCAAAATGCTAGTTTAAATTTCAATTATATATAAATATTTTTTGTTAATTTTTTGTATCTAAAATAAGATTAAATAGCATGAAACTAAGAAGCTTGAAAGCATAGGACATATTTTTGAGATTAGCGAGTAATATCAGCTTTTATTTGAAATGAATTAACGTTGGGGTACAGGGAAAACCATTTAAATCGGAATAAAAACAAAGCCTCCGGCTAAGGCCGTAATAGTGGTAACACATCGGGAATGGATCCCTGTTTGATTGAAACCAATTACAGGTAGATCCGTGTAATTCCGAGATAAAGAACAAATGAAAATATCCGAAATGGACTCGTTCCAAAAAAATATCACATACGTACAGACCTACGTTTTGAAGATTATTTATCTATACCTACTAATTCTAAAGAGATTTTTTTTTTGTTTTTTGTTTTTTTAAGTTTTCTTTAAGTAAGTATTGTGCTAAAAACATAATCTACTAAAAAGAAAAAAAAATGACAAGTAATATTTCCGTTTATTATCCACATTGTTGTATCATCTATCGACCAATAGAAAAACGAGAATGACAGTTCTGTTGGCGCAACAAGATTTAATACGAGAATTTCTGAAATTAGAAATCAACCTGGTGCTAATACGTCTAAAATTTCCAGTCTAAAATAGAGCTGAAACATGATGATAACCCATCTTTCGACAATCATCTCTTTTTCAGAAAATACGACCATGAAAAACATTTTTAATATCTAAATTAAAGGAAACACACAAAAGTATTTAAGTGATAACTTTCGAATAACTTTGCAAGCAGCACTAACAAAGTCCTTTGTTTGAATTTAGTACAAATGTCAGCCAGTATTGCATTTGCCAGCCAGTGTGACCTATAATTACATCACTATTGAAACTAACAAATTGATACTCCTTCAAAGAGCCGAGAGTCAGATCGCGTGCTCGCTTTTTCAACTAGGGTAAACGTACTACCTAAGTACTCTTTATTATACTGTGGTACTACTTTGCAAAATTATGATTTTCAACAAGGCCAAGTAACTTGTCAGTTTTTACAATTTTCAAATTATATTTGGCAGACTAATAATGTTTTTTGAGGTGCTTACGTTATTCATTAACACAATTTTTTATGTTTAAATGCAACAGATAGGATGACGTTCCATTTGACGGAAAAAGTACTCATTGTTGTAAAGTGCGCTACCGACTCGTGTTTGTTAAAAGGTTACGTAAAAATGCGGAAAAACTTTCTGGTATCTCAAAAGCACATACAGGAACACAAATGCACACTTTCTATTAATTATAACATAGTCTTCTATGAAAGGTTTAGTTGTAGACCGTCAGACTCAAGTCTGACGTAATTTAACAATAATTTAACATTGCAGAACGTCATCACTAACCTATTTTTTCCAGTGCTGGATGAAGATCTCTCTCCTTTTAGTGATATGGGAGACATTTCTGTCTTATTCACTGTCAGCTGTTTCTGTCTTATTATTATTTCTGTATTATTAAGTTGTCCGTCTTATCTGGGACGTCCTGTACTGGGACTATCGGGTATAGATACGAGTAAGTGACCGCCTGTATCGCCTTATTATATATTTCCTTTTAAATTATAGTTAAAAATATAAATAAAATTAATAATACATGTTACATAAAAAAAATCACTAGATACATTAAAGAAATACCCAGGCGAAATATTGAAAAAAATTAAAATTATAATTTATGTAATAAACAAGAGATAAATGATTTAATTGAACAATTTATAACCTTTAAGTTAATCAAATTAAAATTAACTTTATCGTGTTATCTGAATAATTTATTTATAACCTTTATGTTGTTACAAAACAAATACCTAATGATTCTTCGTAGATAAACCTATTTATATATTGTTTTTTTTTCTAGATGCTACTAAGCGGATTAAAATTTAGACTACATTTCCTATCTTAATTAGTTTATTGCGTGTTTTAAAAATAAAACAGTAGGAGAAAATATAAAAGTATAATTATAGAGTTAACGCCACTATAACGGTTTCAAGTTACATATATTTTTTTAATATTGACAAATAAAGTAAACTAACTAGAATATTTTAAAATGCAATTGAATATGTTTTATGCAAAATATGCAAGAATTGAATAGCAAAATATGCAACAAAGTCAAGTTATATTTTGTTTAAGTAATATTTAGCCAATTTGTATTATTTTGTTTGATAACATATATTGCGTTACTGATCTGATCAATAACCAATTTCCATCGCTAAATCATATGGAATTAGGTCATATTCTGGGGCACCCTGAACATTCCCATGGATACTTTCTAAATGGTCATTATCCGATTTGACTCAAACGAGTCTATCAACCAATTCGATGTTATTCATTTATCACTATCACAATATTTACACTTTCCATATACATGTAATTGTATTAATTTATTTTTATTTTATTTTATTTGTATTAGGGAAACATACAATATCTCGCTACACATTATACATATACATACAAGAAGAACATAAATCAGCAAAGTTTCCACTAAATTACTAAAACATATAAATTACAAGTCATTACGAGCTAGGAGAAAACACAAAAAAAGCAAGAAACAGTTAACAAATACCATATAACATACAAAATAAACAAATAAACTGGCCATAACAAAAAGGACACGACACAACTATATTTTCGAGAGCTTGTTTAAGGTTTCGTTTATAGGCTCCTATAGGACAACTAATCTAGATGTATATTCCCTTCTCCCTAAAATTAAAAATTTTGGCATTACATTTTAACTAAAAATAATCGTAATAATAATAATAGAGCAGACACACATAATAATTTTACAAAGAAGTTTTCTTTCTAAGCATTATAATTCTAAAACGAAATTTAAAATAAGAAAATGCGCTCAATAGAAAATTTATTGTTATTATTATTATTTATACGGTGTTTATTGTGTTGTATTGTATACATAATCCTGTATTCATTAAACTGCTAGGACACAGATCACTTCATTGTTGATTAGTGGCTAATTATTACACCAAGCTTGCCCAAACTTAGTTGTAAGAGAAACAACTACGAAATTAGATTTAAATTCATTATAAGTTAATAAAAACGTCAGATACTAAGTAAAAGTTCGACACTTGTGATTGTCAATAATAGGTATGTTTACCTTAAGTCCTTCACTTTACCAGTTGTTCTAACTGTATAGGAACATTTCGTGTGAACCAGGAAACTTCAATAGTGTATTATATCACGAATTCATTCGCTTATTTCATTTTTTTTTTTTGCTTGTTACACTTTACATTACCTATTATTTATTTATTATCGATAATTCCGGTTCATTCCTTAAGTATTGTTCCGGGTTCATTGTTTAAGGTGGTACACATAGTGCTAGGTGACCGCAACACACACAAAACTAGAGAATATTCTTATCACTTCTCTTAAAAGAACTAGGTGGAAATATGGAAATAGATATCTGTAGCAAAAATTTTGAATTTTAATATGGTATTTCGTTGCTCGAATGGTTAATTAATGAAATGGTCAAGATAATATCCTTTGTGATTTACTGCTTTTGGCCTTTAGTCAGTAATTACAAGAATTCAACCCGCGAAAATTCTACACATTAATTTCATTTATATTATATCTCAGAAATGTCATGTTTTGTATGTATTGCTACGACCAATAACTAAGGAGTAATCATAGAAATGACTTAGTACGGAATAGGTAATCAGCTCCCGTTGGCAAGTGAGCTCTTATCGTTCAAATCCCAATTTTAAGCGGGATATAAACATCTTAGTTTATATGTAGTATTTAAAAGTTAATTATTAAAATAATTTAATCTATAATACCTATAAACATATTACTTATCATGTGATATTTAAGCAACTAAAGTTAAAGGGCTTTTTGGAATTATAATTTTACACTCGATTGTGTCTTTGCTATAAGTTTGATATAAGGCGCATAAATTTATTTCTGAGATTAACTTAGTGGCGCTCGATCTTATGAAATAGTTAAAGTGTTTAGTAAAATATGTAATAGCAAAATATAAAATGGAAAAAGTATTACTGCTAAAATAATACCCTGTTTGAGAATGTTCCCGGTGTTTTTCGCATTGCGAAGTGTCTTAAAACATATCAAGGCATCGCTGGTCAGTATGGGTAGAAATTACACCCGGTGAGTTTTTGAGTTTGTTTTTGGGTTTGTTCATTCATCATCTTTATCGTTATCTCACCCGCAGGACGTCTACTACTGGACATAGGCCTCCCCCATAACTCTCCAATAGGACAGGTCAGAAGCAGCCTTGTGGGTGGACGTCCTACGCTGCGCTTGCTGGTACGTGGCCTCCACTCGAGAACCTTCCGGCCCCAGCGGCCTAAGGCTCTCCGTACTATATGTTCATTACAAACAAAAATAAAAATCTTTTCTCTTTACTTAATGTTAGTATAGATAGCAACAAAAAACACATCTGTAGGCGAAGAGAGACAGACTCACAAAGGAGTCGACATTATTAATTAAACATCCGATGTATGTCATATTCAATTTCCTTGTGCCTTAACTTCACAGTCAACTAATTTTCAAAATTACATATAATTTACCAAGTAAATTGTATTTCATAAAATATAGTAAAAGTTGGTATTACTTAAACTTTAATGAAGCTTAACCGAAAGTTGCTTTTATATTTGAATTATCGCTAACTCAGGTTTTATTACTGATCAAATAATTAAAGAAATTATTCTTTGATTTTAAAAATTAATAAAGTATACTCTTATGCGGAAAAAAACTTTAGTTTATTTGTTAGGTCATGGACCAGTAACCTTCTAGTGTTATAGTTTGCTTAAATTATCTATGGTATCAAATTAAGGTATTAAAAGATAAAAAAAAAAACAGGTTTTTGCACCCATTGAATTACAATTATCTTTTATCTTTGTAGGTCACATAACACACCAAAACTTAAAACAAACAAATTTCGAAATCGGTTTTTTGTTTCATTTTTAAAGGTTTGGTTCAGTTTGGCAATAACTGGCTGTAAGTATCAAAATAAACCTTTAAGACATTGTATCCCATGACTTTGCGTATAATTCAAATTTTTAATTTTAAAAGGGCAATGTAAGGGTCATAAATCCTTACACACAGACGATCCGGCTCGAAGGACCAAAATATGTACGAGGTTGTAAATCGCTTACATAGTCAATTGAGTGACTCAAGAGTATCAAGTTTAACTTGACACTCGTCTAAGAACCAACTAATCTATGATAATAGTATAATAATATAAGCTATAGTCAATTTGACTGTTCCTTATACATGTATACATGTTTTTTTGCTCTCTTATAATAACTGCTTTTATAATAACAATTTATCTAGTATTAATTTAATTATTATCACGTAGCAACGTGCGTTTATTTAAATATAATTTCCTTATTAAAATAAGAGAATCACGCCTACGTGTCTTTATATAGCTTCCTTGTGGATAGTTCCATCTGCTTAGTAAGCTAATTTCCTTAACACACTTTTCATCCTGGCTTTTCTTTGTTAATATAATGTACGAAAGATCGTACAGGCAAGGGTGCTTTCAACCAAAATGTAAAAACACATTAAAGTTTTGTCATAACACAGTTCAAAACTCATTGCCGTATGAACACAACTACCCGTATAAAGATTCAAATTAATGACCCGTTAGTTTTAGCCAACCTAATATGTATCAAACGGGTATTATTTTTTTTAGTTTTGCTATTTTTGCTATAGAGCTTTCTCAATTTGTTTTCCTATTCAGTGTTGAAGCAAAGTCAACCTTATTTCGAATTACAATTACATGCACTTTTGATAATTACAACAATACTGGGCGTGAGTTGAACTGAAGTAAGATATTTGATTGCATATACGGTACAGCGAGGCAATGAAAACATACGGCATTACATTTTTTAATAATACGCATTAAGGACAAATGAGAATGACTTGTTTTGTTTTAGACCATACTTTACTATTGATATTATTTATAATTCTTCTATATGTGTTTATGACACTAAAGTGGTCTTAAATAGCTGAACCGATTTTGATGATTTTTTGTATGTTTAAGTAAGCCGGTAAGTGGCGCTGTGATCGAGTTGTAAAACGTTTGTTGAGCATACTTGTCGCTCGGTAATTATTCGAGTTTCCAAATATATTTTTAAAATACTGTTTCCTCAATGAGATAAGGGTTTCCTCTAGATATTTTCCTCCACCGCAAAAAACCTACATCTGCCTTAAGGTCAGCCAATCGTGTTATTGTATCGGGCTAACGCTGCTAGTCTGTACCTACATAATAAGCATTATTTCCAATTCTAATATGAATTTGGAAATTTTTAACTGAGCAGAAAAAAGATCGGAGAAAACTTTACAATAAATGCTCGAAGAATAACCGCTCCGATTCGAAGTGTGAAATAGTTCCGTACGTATACACAATTTAAAGATTCCTGTTTTTTTTTAACGGTTTCATTAGTCCATCGCACAAGACCGCAGTGAGCAGACATGGAGCGAATAAATTTTTGTGTTAATGGTGAACCATATTCAGGTAATTCAAAAATAAATTTAAAATATAATATTAATAGCTTACCAAGCATTTAAAACTATATGTTTATGTAATTTTCCTCATTATCAGCTACTATTATTCTCCTCATTGAGGTGCCTTCGCTACGAAAGATTACTTTATGAATGTTATGAAGTGTTTTAAGATTAATTTACTAATTAATTAAATAGTAAATATTTTCTCTTCTTAATTCTTTTTAAAGGTTCAAATAAAAATTAAGAGCTAAGGAAAACACGTTACTTACTTATCGATAGTTAAAATTTATTTTATCATAGTATTGACCATATGATTCTATACATTTTGCCCATCACTCAAACAATTTATTTATACCATTCCAAAAGAACAGTTTCTCCTTTGAGCTAAACAATTCATCGAGTCATTTTTAACTTTTTCGAAATCGGCAGTGCTGAGGCCCTAGCCAAGAACCAAACCAATGCAAACGTTTCGTTGCGGTCTTACGAAACGAAAGAAATAAAGCCCGGTGATTGGTTGTCGTAACGCCTACTACATAAAATTTTGACCAATCACCGGGCTTTATTTCTTTCGTTTCGTAAGAACGCAACGAAACGTTTGCATTGGTTTGGTTGAAACGTTGAAAAGGTGGTAGTCGGATAGAGCCAGGTCTGGAGAGTACGGCGGTTGCGATAAAACTTCTCATCCAAATGATTTCAACACTTCTTTAACCGATTTAGCTGTATGAGACGTCGCGTTGCTGCTGCAAAATCACCTTATCATGTCTTTGAGTATATTGTGGACGTTTTTCGATCAATGCACATTTCAAATTGATCATTTGTTGTCGGTAGCTATCAGTATTAACTGTTTCTTCAGGTTTCAACAATTCATGAAAAATAAGAAAAGTAAACGTCCCGCGAGTGCACGTTTTCAGGCACTAAACTCTATATTTTCAAAAAAGTTATGAATCTATAAAGCTGTTATTTTGGCGGAACGTAACTTTGATGTTAATATCAGTAGAATAAAATGGCATATTTCATACTTTTATGGCTAGTGACGTCTGTTACAAAAACCGGAAAGGAATTACCGACATACCAGAGGGCCTAGTGCAAGTTTTACTCGATCAAACGCGACGAACACGTAAATGTCAATTTGTATGGGAATGAAGCAGACCTACACGTGAGCCACCAGGTGGCGCTGCTTCATTCCCATACAAATTGACATTTACGTGTTCGTCGCGTTTGATCGAGTAAAACTCGCACTAGGCCCTCTGACATCTTTATTTATATGGTCACTCGGAAACTGTACTTTTTTTCTAGATGAAAGGTACTCCATGTCCTTTCCTGTATCACTGACAACGTGCACATGATGATCAGTTGAGTAGTTAAGGCGTGAAAAGATAACAGACAGAATTACTTTCACATCTATACATATAAATAAAATTGGAGTGTCTGTTTGTAATATTGAAATAACCGTTTTTTACTACATGCATATGAATATATATACGGTACATACACCAAAATAACATTTTTTACAATTTTTGTCTGTCTGTCTGTTTGTTCCGGCTAATTTCTGAAATGGCTGGACCGATTTTGACGGGACTTTTATTGGCAGGTAGCTGATGTAATAAGGAGTAACTTAGGCTACGTTTATTTTAGAAAAATTCTTTTATTAGAAAAAAAATACACCCCGGGCGAAGCCGGGAGCGGGCCGCTAGTTTATAATATAAGTATGGATTCGGCGTCTTGTAATTTAATAAGTAGGTATGTCAGATTCTCAGAAAAATGTCTCGGCTTGATTTCGACCCCGTTACCCCGTTCGAAATGTTAAATATTTTCCTTAAGGTTATTGCGAACAGTATGTACAGCACGAATACATCGCTTCTTTATTATTTATTTATTGAATAAAAATAATTTAAATGTTCCAATAATCACTTACTTAGACTTATATTTTCAACAAGTTAATAAGTAAGACAAAATAAATAGTCTTCATTGGAAAGCTATTATAAAACATTGTTTATTCTGTGCAATTAAGTAAAACAGGTAAATATGAGAAAACATTAAACTATCGGGTAGGTATATACCAAAATAAGACAAAATTGATTAGGGGGGCCTAATAAAAAAAAAGTAAAGTAAGTGAGTAAGTTTCACCGTAAGTAAGTGTAAAGTTTTCTGAACTCAAGTTGGGACGCGCTATTATATCATGTTCTCTTAATGAACAAAACTTAATGAAAATATAAACATCTGTTCATTAAGTTTTCATAACCTTAACCTTGCCATACAACGAGGTAATGCAGCCAGCATGCTTTGGACCCTAACTAGGGGACCGAAGCTTTATAATTACTAGCTGGTGCCTGCCATTTCGCCTGACATTGTTATCGCTGTGACAATGGTGGCGCCGCCATGCGACAGTGGCGCCCCATTCATTTCACTTCTGGATGAAAGGTACCCTCCTTTCTTGTGACAACGTGTATGCAAAATTTCATGATGATTGGTTGAGTAGTTAAGGGAGGTTAAGGCGTGAAAAGGTAACAGACAGAGTTACTTGGATGATATGGATAGTATGGACTACATAATGTGGATAATATGGACTAGTATGGATAATATGTAAATATATAATAACTTAGAATTAAATGAAATATTTTTGATATTAATGAATTTTTTAATCAACTGTTTAATATACTTATTCTATAGTTGGTTGCGAGACGAGTTCTGATGTTACCCTGCTGGACTACATCCGCAAGACCCTCGAACTTCGCGGCACCAAGTACATGTGCAGGGAGGGCGGATGCGGAGCATGTGTCGTCACTGCTAGAAGACCTGGAACATCTGCCCCTGCTGCAGTCAATTCGGTGGGTAACACAGCTTGCTGGTTGACGAGATATCATGTTTTCAAATCATAATAAATCAAATAAATTCCATAACATCTTTGTGTTTACGGAGTTTTTATTTTAATCTTACTATCGTGTACCTAATACTCACTGCACAAATTAATATGTTGTTCTATTATGATAAAATTCAACAAAGCGCTTTACTATGGATTTTGTAAGAAATCTCAACATCGTGGCTATGGAGTTGTCAGCGAGATCGAATCAAAAATAATATTAAAACTCTTTATTTTACCATGTCTGATAATTTTTTTTTTGTTAGTTACATTCAACAAGTTAATGTTAGTACAAATATTGCAAGTTGAATAACCCATTAGTCAGTAACTGAACGATTAATATTTGTAGTAATATTTTATTTGTACAATGTAATATTTGCACACCTGTACCACAGTATTACAATATAATGTTAAACTGAGCCTGTACCCAGGTAGAAAACTTGTACTATAAAACTATATATCTACTGTAACCAAGTATTCTAACAAATAAATGTATTATTATTATTAATCACATATTCAATTTATTACTTAATGTTATTTTTTTTTACTATATATATTAAAAAACAATAAATATTATACAAAACTAGAGGGCAGCAAGTAGACGGCGGTTAAGGCTGCAGAGTGAGGAACCTCCCGAGTCAAGAAGTGTCGCCTTCTGTATCTGTCCCTTGACCCAGCCATCTAGTGAGAGCCTCTCGAGGCTTATTATTCCTTAATGTTTCTCGAAGAGAGTCTATAAAAATATAGAAGCGGATGAATTCAAAAGAAATTAATAGTTTATACATTTAAATTACGAGTCACCGATTTTGATCAAACCTCGCAACTATCTGTTATTTGGTTCAACTTAAAAGATAGAATATGTTTTATAAAGTTACGCTGACGAAGTCGCGTACGTCAGGTAGTAATACAAATGTAAATAATGTATTATAGTATCTGTATAGAGATATTATTTAGTTAAGCCAATGTTATTTGCAGTGTTTGGTGTCAGTGACCTCATGTGACAACTGGGACATCACGACAGTAGAGAAGGTTGGCAACAAACTGGACGGCTACCATCCGCTGCAGACGACCCTCGCTGAACACAACGGCACACAATGCGGATACTGTACTCCTGGGTGGATCATGTCCATGTACAGGTATTGTACGAAAGATCGTACACTGCATGAAACCTTAAAAAATGCTGATAACGCCAATTAGGTAAAACTTTGCACGCAGATATTAAAACACGTTCTACAGATAGTACACTAGAGTTCTAATTAATTAGCACAATTAGGTGCCTTTATCGCGCTTCGTTTGTTTTATTGCAAAAAATGTTTCAAAATGTTATTAACATTGAAATTTCAGTGTCTTTACAATTTTCAACTCTGTTCTCTTAGATATTATAATTAGTGTTATGAAAACATAGGTGTTCGGACGATATAAGGGATGTACCTAACGATACCAACCTTGAGATCTTTGAAGCGATCATTATTGCACAAAATTATTTATTTAAATAAATGTTTTACTTGTTGATATAGGTAGGTATCTGTATTATGTTCAAACAAAACAAAACAAGGAAAATTCTGGTCTTTTCCTAAATTTATTTCTTGTTGTCAATGTTTTCTTAAGAACAAGTGTTCGTTATTTTTAGTTAAAACATGGAATTGAATAATGTAGGAGCAAACGAAGGTCTTTTTTTAACATTTAACTCAATTAACCTTGATGTAACTTACATACAGGCTTGTTTACTGTTCAATAATTTTTTTTTTACTTAAACTTCATATTATTTCAGCCTCTTACAAAGCAGGAAAGACTTAACCATGCTTGAGTTAGAAAAATCGTTGGCCAGTAACATCTGCAGATGTACCGGTTATAGACCTATATTAGACGCATTCAAAAAGTTCACCACAGACTCGCCGACACCTAATAATTTACCCGATATAGAAGACTTACATATTTGCAAGAAGACTAAGAAAATTTGTATTGGAGATGATTACGATGAATCTGATTGGTATATTGTCTCTGATGAAGATGTTAATGAAAATGCAACCAAAGAGACGCATTTAAAGGATGGCAAGGAATGGTTCAGAGTTAAGAGAATATTTGATTTATTGCAAATATTGAGAAAATCCAAAAATGATAATTATATGTTAGTCGCAGGAAACACTGCTAAAGGTACGTTGTTGAGAACAGACGCGCTTGCGTTTTGGTAGCTTTAAATCTAACCAGATTCCTGTTGCCTCGTTAGGATACATTGTGTATTACATTCCTGTTAAATCCACAAATATAATTTGTGCTTCATGGTCCATACCCTGGCAAAGATCAAATATTGAAACAAAAACGAAAAAAAAAAAACTCTAATGATTTTGAGGAACCCTATGGTTGAATATTTAATGTGTTAGCCTTCTGAATCAAACTCTGGCTTCGATTAAGTGACAGTTGTATGTAGCATTTATTTATTAAATATTATGTTGGTTATCCTTAATATTACCTAAGGATTAAATCTCGTTAATTGTATTCAAATTTTGCAAATACATCTTTAGTTTTAAAAGTATATTAATTCTAATATAATGATGTTACTTGCAGGTGTTTATCCGACGTCAGACTATCCTCATATTCTAATTGACATAAGTGGAGTATCCGATTTGAAGGGTTACAAAGTTGATCAAAATTTGGTCATCGGCGCTGGAACTACTATTACAGAACTATTAGAAATATTCAAACACATGTCTAATGTTGAATATTTTTCTTATCTCAAAAAATTCTATAATCATATCGAACTGGTCGCTCACATTCCTGTTCGAAATGTAAGTCCTGAATTTTATGTTATATATAGTTTCAGCTGATGAGTAATGATACCTACTACAATCTTAATATCTCTCACTGATATGTAGTGCAGTATTAGTTCTGATGTGCAAAATCTAGATACTATCATTCCTAAAACTAAGCTACCTGAACAGAAGCTAGTGTATATGTTAATGTTTCTTAAATTAAATTCTAGTTGGGAACTATAGGCGGCAATTTAATGATAAAATATGATCACAACGAATTTCCTTCGGATCTTTTTCTTCTTTTTGAAACCGTGGGTGCTCAGTTAACAATTCGTAAGTATAAAATATATCATACTAACTAATTAAATAATATACTTTGCAAGTAATATTTTAAGTATCATTCATGGCCTATATTCACATTTCAGTAAATTTACTTGGTCGAAAACAAAATTTGACAATGCAAGACTTTCTTAAAGTGAACATGAATGGAAAAGTTATTTTAAGTGTGTTGATACCACCATTGAGCAATGAGTACAAAATTGAAACTTTTAAAGTAAGTATTAAAATTATACTTAATTTTAACATAATTAAAAACACTTAATAATTGTCTTTAAAGTTCAATGAAATTAACATACTTAAAGATAAGATCGCATTTTTACAAAAGCCTTTCACTTTACAGATAATGCAGCGGGCTCAGAATGCTCATGCCGTAGTAAATGCGGGATTCTTATACAAACTAAACAGCAATAATGAAGTTTTACAATGTAGAATTGTCTATGGTGCTTTATCGCCAACATTCGTTCGAGCAACAGCAACCGAAGCATATTTATTAAGGAAAAAATTGTTTACAAATGAGACTTTGCAAGCAGCTATTAAGATTTTGGAGGGAGAGTTAAATGTTATTGAGAATCCTCCCGAGCCTTCTGCGAAGTACAGAAAAATGTTGGCCATAGGATTATTTTATAAAGTAAGTTAGTGTACTGTATGCAATTCAAGTTAAAGTGAAGTTTAGTCAAATATTTGACAATTAATTAAAGTAAATATTAAGCTAGTAACAAAGTTGTTAGAACACTTGTCATTTTTTACTACTTGTTTATTTTTTCAAGCATAACAATTAAAACACATGGGTATGGGGCTAAAAATCTTAGCCTGGAGTTTTAAAGATCTTTTTGTTTTTATATGAGGTAATAAGTAAAACATTACCTATATAAATTTACTTTGTAATGTATACTAAATGAATTTTTAAGCGATAATTTGTATATTTCAGGGTTTATTGTCGCTTTGTCCTCCATCCATTATCCACGCAAGATACAGATCCGGTGTTGAAAGAATTCGTGAGTCCCGCCCCGTTTCCGATGCTCGACAAATCTTCGACACAAATCCGTCATTGTGGCCGCTTAACCAACCAGTGCAGAAAGTCGAAGCTTTGGTAAGATGCAAGATTATGTGTTTTAAAGTGTACTTTCTAACGTTTCTAAAGTCTTTCCCCTTTATATCTGCAATTCTTCACACATATTATGAAGGAAGTAGTTATTGTTCTTTTGAGGCTTTCAATTAAGAAACTTTAGTGTTGACATGTTCTGATACATACACATGTTCCAAAATGTACTTCAAAAGTAAATGTATTCACATTCTGTGTTTTTCAGTTTTTGCTTTACCTTATATAATAAAAGATTAGGTATAATATATAAAACAAAAAATATTTTTTCTGGCAGCTTGAATTTCAGACTTGACGTGGTGTCACTACCACGACTGATAGTACATAAACAGTATCTCTGACACACGACCGAGTTCTGCAAATGGATGGTTGATTTTATTATTATTATTATTTTGTAACAGATCCAATCTTCGGGAGAGGCTCCTTATTCAGAAGATATCCCTTCGTTACCGCGAGAAGTTTTCGCGGCATTTGTTCTGAGTACTGTTCCCACAGGAACTATTGTACACATCGATGCTAGCACAGCCTTGGTAAAAGCAAATATTATAAATTCAATTTTCCTATCCTTAATTAATCCCTTATCCTTATCCAAATAGAGTGCGTGGTTGGCAGCTCACTTGCACATAATAGGCGACGGAAACCTCTTATAATCGAATAGAACATCTACCTGTCTGAAGACCAAACATAAAAAGTATTTTAAAATTCCTGACTTAGTTTATAATGTACAATGTCAAATTTCTATATTTCAGAACCTGAAAGGTGTTTTAGAATTTTATGCAGCCAATGATATACCAGGTGTCAATACTTTTACTCCCGGAGATGTCCCTCCTATGAACACAAACAATGAGGAAGTTCTGTGCAGTGGAGAAGTTAAATATTATAACCAACCAATAGGCATAGTGGTAGCGGAAACTCAATATTTAGCCGAAAAAGCAGCTAAAATGGTACACGTGAAATACAGCAACATAAAGAAACCCGTACTTGACATCAAACAGGCATTGCAAGTTAGCAGCAGAGTTACAACAGTATCTACAATTGATGCTACTGACAGGGGACAGGATATAGAGAGAGTAATAAGTGGAGATAACACTATATACGCACAATACCATTTTGCTTTAGAAAACTTGGTCTGCCTAACGAAGCCTACAGAAGAAGGTCTGGAAGTACATTCTGCCACACAGTGGATGAATGGAGTTCAGATTGTGATATCGAAAGCGCTAAAATTGCCGGAAAATAAGTAAGCTTCCCAATAATCACATTAGATATAAGTAATATTAAGTGCTGAGGAGATTTGTTACATGACCATTAAAAATGAACAGCTTGTGAAGCTGTCGTCGTGATGCGTAGGCACTGAAAGAAGAAGAAGAAGTTAAATATTGAAATATTGTAAACAAGTAGAATTCGTTTTTCAGAGTGGATATCCATGTACGCCGACTAGGAGGTGCTTACGGTGTCAAAATCACAAGATCATCGCAAGTGGCCGTCGCTTGTAGCTTAGTGGCTTACAAGTTGAATCGACCTTGTCGCTTCATAATGCCTCTAACCACAGCAATGAAAGCAGTAGGGAAAAGGTTGCCTTGCAACAATAACTTTGAAGTAAGACAATTGCACATTATGGAACAAAATTGCTCATTTTCGTGATATTTAAAAAGTTGACGTATTCGACCGTGCTAAATTCTATACCGAGTATGCCTGTAATGCCGAATCGAGTCATCTTCCAACCAGAAATCTTTCAGTCGTCAACATTTTACAAAATCAATCGTCTAGCGAAGTTCTTTTCAATTTCGCATTTTAAATAATCTACTGTTACACAAATCTGGTTAGAGTAATTGCAAAAATAAGTTGTCTTTTTTTTCTTAGCCTTAATTTTGATTTAATATCGTTTTATAATTCATTTGCAACATATTAGATAATTAGTCCTATCAATTATCTTGCAAATAAAATGATCTTCTCAAATGACAGTGTTATTGTCGTGGTAGTAAAAATTGTCATCTAATTATCAGGTGGCAGTGGACAGAAATGGCGTGATACAGTACGCCAATCACACTCTCTATGAAGATAATGGCTTCATGGTCAACGAACCTCTCTCAATGTTCACCATTGACGCATTCTACAACTGCTACAACAACGCCAGGTGGAACTATAAGTGTTATGATGTCGTCACAGACACGTCTAAGAATACTTGGTGTCGATCTCCAGGTACGAGTCTAGTCGAGGTTAGGCTTACTGCCGATAATTTTCATTTTATATTTTTGTTTTCTGTTGAAACAAATATTTATCATCTAATTCTCACTAATATTGTAAACATGTGACATATATTCAAGATTAAGAATTGAAAATTGCAACTTCAATGTCCCTTTTATTAAACTACATGTCGCTTATCATGTATGTTATGTATTTATAGTTGGTAAATTAATAAGTTCCAATAAGTAATTAATAAATCTACGCGGACAGTCACAAACAAAATTTAACTATAAAATGTAGTACAAAATGGGTAGATAAATTCATTTATTAAAATAATTATTGATTACTTATTATTTAATATATTGTACATATATACATAGAAATAAAATTGGAGTGTCTGTTTGTTATATTGAAATAACCGTTTTTTACTACATGCATATGAATATATATATACGGTACATACACCAAAATAACATTTTTTACAATTTTTGTCTGTCTGTCTGTCTGTCTGTTTGTTTCGGCTAATCTCTGAAATGGCTGCACCGATTTTGACGGGACTTTTATTGGCAGGTAGCTGATGTAATAAGGAGTAACTTAGGCTACGTTTATTTTAGAAAAAATCTTTTATTAGAAAAAATACACCCCGGGCGAAGCCGGGAGCGGGCCGCTAGTATCATATAAAATCATTGTTCAGCGCACCAAATTATACGATACATACCACTTACTAATCCACGGAGTCACCAGTAATATACTTAGTTTAAAGCGTTAAAGCAAACACCTTAACTCCTTGTCTAAATAATTTAATTTTAGGCACCCTTGAAGCCATTGCGATGGCTGAATCAATTATGGAGCGCATATCATACGAACTATCACTGGATCCACTCGAAGTGAGGCTCGCTAATTTGTCAAATACGCACGAAGATATTAGAGGTATGACAGACACGTTGAAAGGCAATGCACAATACACCGAAAGGAGAGCCGCGGTGGACAAATTCAATTTGGAAAATAGATGGAAAAAACGTGGATTGAGATGGTCATTGATGAGATGGTCTCCTCAGGGAGCTCAGTATTTCGACGTTAATCTGTCAGTGTATCACTACGACGGCACTATATCCATCACACATGGTGGCATTGAAATGGGACAAGGGATCAATACCAAAGCAGTTCAAATTTGTGCTTATCTTCTGAAGATACCTATGGATAAAATCCAAATTAAAGCGAACAATACCCATGTAGCCCCAAATGGGTTTATATCCGGCGGTAGCATTACATCACAAAATATAGGCGTTGGCGTCCAGAGATGCTGTCAACAGCTTCTGGAACGATTGGAGCCCGTCAGGAGTCAACTAACGAATCCAACTTGGGAGCAATTGATAAAGAAAGCCTTCGAAATGGATATTGATCTACAAGTGCACGGATTTGTTAATTCGTCTGATTTACAAAATTTTCATATTTATGGTGCAACTTTAGCAGAAGTTGAAGTAGATATATTGACGGGTGAAACAGAATTGATAAGGGTCGACTTATTGCAAGATGTCGGTAGGAGCGTTAGTCCCGAAATTGATATCGGTCAGGTGAGCAAACGTATTTCATAAATCATACTCGTTGTTTTAGAAGACATTGACATTGTCCTGCAAATTATTTTAGGTGGAAGGCGCTTTCATAATGGGTCTAGGCTATTGGACTTGTGAACAACTAGTTTACAATGAAAACACGGGCGAACTATTGACGGATAGAACGTGGAACTACAAAGTGCCTCAGGCCAGAGATATACCTAGAGATTTCCGCATTTACTTCAGGAAAAACTCTTACAGCACCGATGCTATGTTTGGAGCTAAGGGTAACAACTCTAATTAGCTCTTAGTTAAGATGAATATATAGAATTTGAAATTAATTTCTAAAATTAACTTCTTTTAGGTGTAGGTGAACCACCGATGTGTATGTCAATAGTTGTGACCTTTGCAATTAGAGAGGCCATCGCTTCTGCAAGACTTGAAGCCGGAATATCCACTAATCAGTGGTTTCAAATCGGTACGTTTAGTTATAATTTTTGGATAGTCCTAAAAAAGGAAATTATGTACCAGATATACAAAACACTTAAGCTAATGTTTATGACATGTAATGTTATATTTTGGTGCGTGAGTGTCACAGTCGAATTTCCTATGCGGGGTTAGGGGAGCCTAATAAGAATAGGATAAAAGATTAAAAATAAGTACTAATACCATCAAATAAAATGTCTGTCAATCTCTTTATTGAATTTTATCATAAAAAGGTACAATCTGCATTTCATTTTATCATATTTGACTTATATTAGGTATTCCATTAGACATAATTTGTCTTCAGTTTTCAGTTAAAATTTTAACATTTAAATTATATCAGGATTAATTTCAGGAGTTAATTTGAGAATAATTCCACAGAAATGTCTCCTGACAGTATGTCAAAATATTTAAAAAGAGGACTTACATACCTCCAATTTTAATGTAAGTAAAAAATTTGTTTCAGACGGACCTTGGACTCTAGAAAATGTGCAATTAGCTTCTGCAACTAAAACAACAGATTTTAAATATTATTGAGTTTAAAATTTGGAAATACAAGTTACATTTTACTGTGTGTGTAAAGTAATTAAGTCCTAATGATTTACTGCTTATAATTTTCTCCTTATAATTAAACAATAGTCAAAAGGACAATGGTCCTTCACGGTCCTTTGTTTATATTAAGCACATAATAGAACTGGAAATTTCACATGTTATTTATTTATGTAATATAATGTATGCTAATAACAGTTATTATAAAGATGTGAATATAAAAATTAACTTAGAAAATTAGTGAGATTTTGCATTATTTATATAAACCCAAAGCCTGCCATGAAAATGTCTACTACAATATCTTTAAAATTGTTTTAAGAATAATTATAAATTTATTCATAATATTTTGTAATAAAATTTTAAGAATACAGTGTCACCGGCCATTAATGTTGGTTTATATATTTAAGATTTTGAATTACCTTGAGACCGCTTGGTCCGATTGATCGGACGACGTGGACTATTTTTCCGGTTGCTCCGATTGATCGGAAAACGCAATATGGAAAAATTATCGTCTTGATTTTAAGTAATATTTGTTAATTCAAATCATACATTCGAAACTTTGTTCAACTCTATAGAACACTTTTATTATTTACTTATTGTTGCTGAATATTTTTAACGTTTTTATCCTGCACTGGTAAATTTTTGTTCATTTACTTTCAACCCCGAAGTAGAGAGAAATAAAAAGAACAAAAGGCACGGATAAAATATACATATATACACATACCTACAGACCCACAACATGCTGTCTGTGTTTGTACGTAAGTTGGTTTCTTGTTGTATTGTCCGAGGGATCGTTATTTCCCCTAATAAGGCATTCGGTCTGCGGACCGCATATTGGAATGCCCAGCTTACCGCAGCATAGTCTAGGAGCTCCACTATAAAAAAATTGCCTATTTTTTATTTCGTTTCAACTAATTTTAGCAAACTTACGTTTGTCTTTTTCAAAAAAAATAGTCATTTGGTGAAAATGTCGGTAAGTAATACGCTATGAAGGTTTGGAACTCCCTGTCGGCGTCTGTGTTTCTTAGCTTATATAACCCAAATCTTTCCAAAGTCCGAGTGGATTTTCTGGATGTTCTCATCTTCGGGATGAGCTCGTTCTACCATAGGCCTCATCTTCGCTACACAGCTATATGCTGACCAAGAGTAAACACTTCTAAATAAATATATATATATATATATATATATATATATATATATATATATATTTAGAAGATGGGAATTCAAAAATGAAAATTTGCAACTTGTTTCGATGCATATATTAAAATATGCATGTGACTGTTTGTTCACTAATTAAATTGTTTTGCAAAAAAGAAACCTAGAAATGGTTGGCAGGACACACTGCGTTTCGCAGTCATTTTGGCAACTTGCCTTGTACCAGTAACCACCCCCTACAAAAAACACAATAAGAAATGCCAATTCCCATTTCCCTACCCCTCCCCAATTTTTTATCCTTAATCTTACGTTAGTCGGCAGCACATTTGCAACAACTGTAGCTGTTCTTGTGTTATAGGCGACGGTAGCCATCTACGACCAAGTGGACCGTCAGCCTGTCTGGCGACCTTAACATAAAATGAAGACTAAATTTCTTCAATATTACAGTAGTGTTCGACATCGTGATACTATTTTAAAAGTCAAACGTTACATAATAACTACAAAAAATTCAAAATACTTACAAAAAGAAAATATAGCGTAGCAAATATCTTAAATTAAATTATGATTAAGTGCATAAAATAAACAAATTAAATGCAAGTATAGTGAAAAATACAATTTTAACTCGAATGCAAAATTGTCTATGTTCGTCTTTGTCTATGTTGGTCGAAAATAATATGTCTAAGTCTGGTATGGCTCGCTAGATGGCGCCAGTCGTTTGTTATGTCCATCTAAAGCGGACAGTGCAACTAGATGTCGCTTTGCATCGTGTGAACTCAGTATGATTGTGTATATTGTATTTGACAAATATGTATAGGAAGTAAATAAATAAATCACCAGATCTAAAATTACCGAATTTTATTTGCGACAGTCCCACCGGTGTTTTTTATATCATACACTGTCAAATTGAGACTAACATTTCGAAATATAACTCAGCTCTGTGACTATAAGCTCACACAAGCACACGAAGTAAAGGGTTGATAAACTGCGGTCCTTTATTTACTATATTTTAAGGGGAAAGGTCGTGTCTCATAAGATACCACCTCTTGTATTATTTATGGGCAATTCTCTTTTACCTTTTAAATAACATTCTAATGGAGAGTTGTTGTATTGTGCTGCTTAGTTTTAGCTGTTAATTGTGGATGTTATTTAAACCTTCCCATTTTTCAAATCCATATCAGAGCCAAAGTAATTCGCCATTCAATTGTGTAAATTTTGATGCTATTTTGTTTTATTATTTAAACCTGTTACCTAAACGAATCACGAGCCCGTTGGATGAGTGGTAAGGCTGCTTGCTTAACGTTTCAGGGGGCCCGGGTTCGATTCCGGCGGTGCCAACTTTGTATTGAGTTCAGCGCACTTTCAGCCCTTCCATCAAGTGGACCGTCAGCATTTTTGTCGACCTTAACTTTTAAAAAAATTTTTGAAAAACTGTGCCATAAACATTCTTTTTTTAATATTGATCACTACGCGAACACCAGTATAAGATAATTATTTTATATAAAAAAAATATGAATCGTTAAATTTGTTGCTAAAGCTAAACGCAAGGTTCTAAAACGGCTGAACCAATTCCGCATTTTTTTTTTTTTCATTTTTTTTTCAAATATTTGTTGAAGTCCGTTGCATTCAACAATTATTTGAAAGGAGGGACAGGTCGCTAGTATAAAATAAAGTAATGACTTTATCACCAACTTCGTCAGATATGTCACCAACCAAATAAAATTGAGGTTTGACCAATTTCATTGACACCCCGACCACTCTATCAGGATTTAAAGTTTCCAACGATTTTGTTGCAGAAATAGTTTCCGAACTACGGTTTAATGTCGCCGGCAGCGTACAATGTGGGAAACACTTTCATATAGTTTTGGGCCACGAAATTTCATGAGCTGACGTACATTTATTTATTTATTTATTAATATATAAATGTAAATAAATGTAAATAATAATAAATCTAATGAACTTGTTCGCGTTGAAAAATGAAAAATATAACACCCGAGCAAATATCTGACATCTTTATATTGTAAATGATCCCCCAGGATCATTAACCGGTAATAAACTGTCTGTGTTTTCATCCATTCAATATTGCGTGAAAGAGTAACAAATATTCGCACACAAACTTTCGCATTTATAATATTTATTAGTGTGACTTTATTTTACTTTATATGAAAAACTAAATGAAATCTTAAATAACACACGTTTTCACGTATAAATTCACGTATAAACTGCTACTCATAAATAAATATGGAAATTGAACGTGCAGGGGTTATTGAAGCGTTTTGCTTGGGGACTGTGAACGTTTTATCAATAAAAATATTGACAAATTTAAGAAAAATAGTTGCTTCCACAATATACAGTCAAGAAATAAAAATAAACTCGTTGTTCCTAGTTAAGACTTCATAAAATAAAGAATAATTTTAAAGGTCAAATGTATATAATCTATGGTACTACAATAAGTCATCTACTATAAACAACGCATACATAAAATAATTTATTTTTATTTTCACCGAAACACAATAAAAGCACACGATTTTTTATTATGACATAATATCTTTTGAAACTTTTTTTTTTATATTAATTATTGCGAAAGAGTATGAAGTTATTTGATGTTTGTAAATCGATCTTTAAACAGCTGAATGTTTTTGGATGAAACGTGGCTGATATATGGATTTTATCGTGATTAAAATATAGGTTCACTTTCATTTCTGTAATTGGTTCCTATGGGTACAAAGGGAAATTTAAGAATCTTGTATAACGTTTATTATTTGTTTATTATCGCTAATTTCCTGGCCCCCAATATTGTCGGTTCGTTAGGAGGAAATTCAGCAGAGGCAGAGGGCCGTAATGTCGTATTGCACATGTAACGTATGTAATGGATGATTTTAAATACAGCGGTATTGTTTGTAGCAATCGAATTTAATAGATCTATAATTTATATAATATACACCATATATTTGTTATCTATCAATCATTATCATACTATCCATCATTAAGTATCCCATTAAAATATGTAACCTGAAAATTATACAATGAAAATTGATATTTTTTTTAACTTTTAAAAAATGAAAATTGTGATAGAGTTCATTTACCCATTTCCTCCTAACCCCCTATACTTAATCCTAGTATGGTCAGCAGAGCCTTTTAAGCACCTATGCTTGCGTTACAGACGACCATCTACCACCCATTGGATCATCAGACTGCCAGTCGACTTTAACATAAAAAATAAAAAATATTTTTATTATTTATTAGCTTAGTATATGGCTAGATCTTAAGACCACCGTCAAATAACAGCATGTGTGCTGTTTTGTTTCGTCATGCCAGTCTATTTCCCTATGCCTTCCAAATTCCCTATTACCTATTCTTTTTGTATTTTTTTGTATATTTTTGAAACAATTATATATGAACACATTCTGAAAATTAATAAAGATATATACAGTCCGCTGATTTTAGTGAAGTACTTAGTGTTTATGAACAATATTAAATGAAATAACCGCATTATTTAAAGAGTATGTTTATACTGTATTGACAATTAAGCAGACGAATATAATATTTCATTAAGCAGACGAATAATATATTTAACTTTGGAAGGTGGTGTCAGTTCGTCATTAACTTCTGTTGTTGACTGTACGAAGGTAATTCCGCTGTCACCCACGATTTCATTTGTGCTCATATTTCAAGAGAGACAACTGTATCTTAAGATTTTTAATTAAACACAATTTATTCATTAACAACACTGAATTTCATACCATTCATGGCATAGATGGCTAAAAACTTTATTCAACGAACTTTTGAAAAAACTCCAAGATGTTTCCATATGGGGGGCTCTTCATTATATGCTTAAACGAAGGTAACTTTATCATGTTAATGTTGACAGAGAGACAAATCGCATCTGGAATTTGCACTTTAACATTTATTTAATCTCTATATTCAACTGTACAGAAACACCTATTGTGAGTGAGTTGTCTAACGAAATAATAGGTAAAAAAATTAACACGATAACTCGCGGGCTCACGCGAGTTGATTGCCTGCGAGTTGTCTATTAACTCGATAGCGGCGCTAATTCGCTGATCTCGGAGCAAGATATTGCCTAGCTCTGGACAGTTATGTTAACAAGAAAGAACTATTTCAAGAAAAGGTACCCTACGGATACCAGTTCTTGAAGCCAGGATTAAAACGAAACTATACTTAAGCATTTTTAATTATTTTATTCTTTTGTCTCCTCGACGATAGAACCTGATTAAAAGAGTGAGGGGATGAGTAAGTTATTACTATTCCTAGGAAATATATGTATCAATACGTACATTCAGTTCCTTTTTTTACATAAAGGCAAATTGACGGTTACTTAATAGTAGGTGGATACAGTCACTTATGGACACAAACAACTTTAAAGGTTTTGCAAGTTCGATGCCGATCTCAGTAGGATAATATTAGAAGAATGTAGAATACAGATATGAGCTTGATATCCCTAAATTTACTAACCGACTTCTGCGAGTCCCTAATTTTTCATAAAAGCCTTCAGTAATTTTACACGTTGAACAAAATAAAATTTTCCGCCAGAACGTGCAGCTTGTGCCATACATCAATATTAGCAAGAGTGCATCCTCAGAGCTCAGAAATTGCAATATGCGCCAACTTACAAAGGCTTTGCGGTTCAATTCGTGAAATTAACTTCAAATTCATTAAAGGCCTGGGAAGAAATAATCTCCACTAGAAAATTAAAACTGAAACATGGTCTCAACTCTCAATTATACCTTCTCAAAAGTTTAATTATTTTGACTTCGTTTATATTATCTTTAAAAAAATCAATATATTATTTACATTTTTGTTAAATAACGTACCTATTATTTATGTTAATATATTGTTATTAAAATAATTAAATATAATACTTAACAAAAACTAGCCTCAATAAGGCTTGTCTCAATAACATAACTAAAAGATCTCCTTAAGGCCGTTACAGAGTTAGAATCAGAAATTTATGATTCCCGGCGGATCATAATGCCATGATGTGTTTAGTTTGCAGATAAGATATTAACGTCATATTATTTGTAGTTTTATAATCTAGATAATAGTCGAAAAATTTTAAAATATTGGGATACTTTTCTCATTAGAACAGATTTTAAGCAACCCTTTTTTTAAAATTAGCGGTTGACGCAGAAGCGAGATATTAGTAAAATTATATGCGACAAATTATAAAAATATTGATTTTCCAAAAATTCATATCATTTATTAGATAATAGTCGAAAAAAACATACGATTTCTGTAAATTTTCATTCTTGAAAAGTATAATCAAAAGTGTCACTTTTAGTAATTTTTCGTGATATTAAACGTGTTATTTTAGGATCAAATTTGAGATATTTCTGTTTTTTTCTTGGACCTAGTATGTGAAGTCATTAATGTTCTAAAAGATTGTGTTATAGTTTTTTTAATAACTTGTATATTTATCTGCGTAGGCCGTCGACCGCTAGTTTAAAAAAAGGGCTGTTTAAAAATGTTCTAATGAAAATTCACTCTAAAATATTTTTCAGCTATTTACTAGATTATACAACTACAAATAATATGACGTTAACATCTTATCTACAAACTAAAACATCTGAAACTACTGCAATCATAAATTTTGACTCCAGCGTGATTTTAATTGATGAACGCTCTTAAAGTTCCTGTCATTTTTCATCCTTATTTTTGAAGTACGTACATAGTAACACGAAAGTATATATCTTACGAAGTTATAAAGCAATGATATTGTCCAATACTCAGTCTTTCGTTTAGTTTTTATAGTTTTCTTGTTCTTCTTTTAATGTCGAACTTTACATGTGTGAATTTCTGAACTCATCATGCTTCCTTTTATTGATAAACATGGCCAAAGTTAAAAGTTAATGTCATTTTTATTCCTGAGACTATGGGAGAAAATCTAAATTTCCAAATTTCCAAAAATAATTTATTAAATGTTTACAAATTGACATAATATCTTCTAATAGTATATTAGTGTTTTTTTTTAGAATTAAATGTTTTTTTCTCTTTATAAATATAAATTTTTTAACAAACTTTTTCGTAAAATACAAAAAAAAATATTTTTCAATATCGTTAAATTTTTCCTTCATCAGAATATGTTACTGTTTTCTAAGTAAATATCAATAAAACTAAGCTGTTTTATTGTATCCTTTATACACACTACAAAAAAGAAGAAAAAAAAACACATTTCTAGTAATTTTCTCAATTATTTGGTTCGCGAGTCGAGCAAAAAACTAACGTTGCCTAGCTCTTGCAAAATTATGAAATGTCCCGCTCAAATTAAATGGTGCACAAACTTGCTTAATAATTATTTAAGTAAATTATCACAATTTTCATATTTTTTCCTGCAAAAGTTTCGCACAGCTTAATTAATGAAAATGTAAACTGCAAAAACTTTGTAGTCGTGTTAGCTCGCGCTGTTGCCGCGGTGCAAAAAATACGCTCTTCTTTAAACGCGTTTCAAAATTAAACTCATTGCCGCATATAAAATTTATTATTATCGTAAACTTTGTTTTTGAACGTTGAAATTTTTTTTATAATTCCGTTTTGTTTTTGAATAAACTCAAAAATTACTAGACCGATTTTAAAAATTATTTCACCTATAGAAAGCTACATTATCAGCGAGTAACAAAGTTAAATTTTATAAAAAAAAAATACACAGGTGAAGTCGTATACAACAGCTAGTCTTTTTATATAAATAAATTTATTTTGTACGTGTAAACTTCTAAACGGCTAGACCGAATTTTATGAAAATTTGTGTATGCGTGTTTAACTTGGATAACTTAGATTCATATAATCCAACTATTTAGCCGCACTGTAACGGATTACAAATTTAGATTATAAATTGTTAAATTATGCTGAATTAATTGTTGTCACTGTCAATACTTTTGTACTTTAATCTATCAGTTGTCCAGATATTGTCCAAAAATACTTTCTTAAAAATGCTTCTTTAAAAGACAGGATAGTTTATATCTCATTTTGTTTATTATTTTTTGCAAATTATATAATATTGTTATCATAGCGCCATCTGTTGATACCTATTCAATCCAGCTATTATTTATCTGTGAGTTCCAAAAGATTCTAACAGATGGCGATGTAAGGTAATTTTATCAGCTGGATTGAGTAAAAAATTGCACCCGTGCGAAGCCGGGAGCGGGCCACTAGTTTCATACTAAGTTCGTATTAAAAGTAATCCTACTAAAGTCGGCAGTAGCCACATACCACCAAGTAGACCGTTAACCCGTCAAAAAAAAGCCAGTATTGGTGGATCATTAGTGTCGGGCCCTTTGGACCCACTAGTTTTGACCCGCTTAATTAAAGTGCCCGTTTGACCCACTGTGTGTCAAAACAATATTTTACAAAGATTATTTATTGATTTTTGTTGCCTTTCTGCCTCTTCACTATTAAACAAAGGAAAACTATAAAATGTACAGTCAGACTAAGTTTTTTTTAAATTTACAAACATAATAGAAGACAATCGTCTCTGAAACTGATTACGATGGGTTTACGAGATTAGTGGATGTAGTTGCTCTATTACCATTGGACTGTACCATTAATAGTACTAGTGATATTACTTGGTATCGCCAGTACCTTTAAAATATCGAAAAGCTTAAAAAAAATGTCTTTAATCTAGTTAAAATATCCTTACTTTACTTGCTGAATAACAAATGATATTGACACACATAGTAGGTAATGTTTAAGGAAGTTGTAGAATCGATAGGCTTCAACGGAGAGATCCATTGCACAAAACGGTTCTAAATCGGTCTCTGTAATCATCAAGTGGCATTTCTAGAGTCCACGTAAGCCTGCATTTCGCAATGGTGCATTCATTGTGTGTGCACATATATCGCATACTGGTACACCCGGCACGCCCCTTGAAACAGCACGTGTGCTCGGTACGGTCAGCATAAACAATTTCATTCTTTTTAATGGCATACAATTGAGCAATACAATAGGCAAAACAAAACGCGCACATAAACACAACTCGTGCTTTTAATACACTTTTTTTTTGTAAGAGGATAGAATTACCTCTAGAATTACCTCTAGAATTACCTCTAGAATTACCTCTAGAAGTACCTCTAGAATTACCTCTAGAATTACCTCTAGAATTACCTCTAGAATTACCTCTAGAATTACCTCTAGAATTATCTCTAGAATTACCTCTAGAATTACCTCTAGTACCTCTATTACCTCTAGAATAACTTCTAATACCTGTAACCTTTTTTTAATGAAAATATATGATTCATGGTCAGCCTTCCTCCCCCAAGGCTTGACACGGTTTTCTGTTCTTTGTATCCAGCCGATTCCCGCGAAGCCTTTTAGATCGTTCCTATCCACTAAAACTCTGAGTAAAGCTCGCTGAGCAAAAAAAAAACCAAAAGGTTTTTATTTAGGCTTTTAGATAGATCATCTTGATTGATGTGTTCTTTTTTAAATAACTAAGTTTAAACTCTACGAATAAATTTAAATTGAACAGCTTTTTTTAAACACATCAACAAGTTGTTGGCAAACATTTAAAACTGTTTGGATGTTCATTAAAAGTTAAGAGTTTTCATTTTATCTTATTTTCGTACTCGTATTACATTAAGTGAAGTTTTCCCTGTTGACAAACTCCACTCAATTTGTCTGTCAGTCTCTGTCGATTCCTCCTTAACTTTGGATCACTTTGGTTATCCTCGATTTTTGATTTACATATCCGATGTGAATTGTTACCTACTAACATTACTAATATACTATTTATTAAATAATATTTACCTTATTAAGTTGGATTGATATTCAGTAAAACCTTTAATATACGCAACCTTTAAGACCTTTAAAATAGTTGAAGGCATTTTTAAAGGATACTACTGCCGCCTATAAACACAATAAAAATTATAAAATAATAACTTGATCCTAACTTATGTTTTGACTACTGAACGCATTATCATTTATATGGAATACAGAAAAGGACATAGTAAACCAAAAAAAATGTACTGTTCCCGAGGGATTACTTAATAATAATAAAAAAAATTATGCTTGACTAAAATATATGAGCAATAAAGATAGAATAAATGTTTTATAACTTAGAAAAATTGGCGCGGACGAAGTAGTGGACAAAACCTAGTTTATTATAAATGAAATTTTAAGAATCTATTATGTCGATATATATATATATATATATATACCTAAAAATGTTGTTGGTTTGTGTGTGCTCCAAAAACTCGAGAATGGGTAGACCAATTTTGATTCGGTTTTCACATGTGAAAAGAGGAATAAACTGGGAAGGTTTGTGTATATAACAATTGCACCACGGGCGAAGCCGGCAGCGAGTCGCTAGTATGTTATAAAATATTGTTGTGTAAGTAAATAAACATGTTCTTGAAGCGAATGTTTGAATTGTATTTATGTCTGGATGATGAATGGGCGAAGCCGATTGACAGACGAGCTATGCGATGTATGACCACCTTTTGATTAACGACTGACGGCATGTGTTGTAGATTTACAGTTCAAATATTCATTTCAAATTGCACTGAATAGAATCTTGGCTGTAATCGCTTTAGAAGGATATCCCCAAAAAAATGCTAAGGTCTCGGACGCAATAAAAAATGGTGGAGTTCAATTGACTTTTCTGTTAAGAAAATTTATAAAAAAAAAATTAAAACTGGTCTTGAAACTGGATTTAAATCGTTAGAAAAATTTAGCAGAAGTATTTAATTATTAAAACAATTACGATTGTTTCATATCACATTTTTAATTCACTATAATTTTTTTAAACTTAAAAAACCTTATTCAATATGGAGGTAAGTAATAAGAAATAATATATATGCTATTGGAAGTGAATATTTATTGTGAGATAAGAATTTTTTGAAATTCTATTTTGTAATGATTAGTTCGCACACTGGTCGAAGTTCGAAATGAGAAAATAAATTATTGCCAAAAATATTTTCATTTATAACATTAAATATCGTCAATAGCTTCTAATAAAAATAAAAAAATAAAATCGATGAGAAGAAATATTGAACTGTTTTGACTTTGTCTATTTATATTATAATATACTTAACTAGTTTTCAGTAAATTATATATAGAAACCTTCCTCATTTAATGCTGTATCTATTAGTGGAAACCGCATTTAAATCCTTTGCGAAGTTTAAAAGATATAAGCGTACATACAGAGGGAGAGACGGCACGAATCGACTTTGTTTTGTACTATGTAAAGATGTAAGTAGATGGTAAGACATTTCCTAAAAAATCCAAAGTGTCCAAATCTTTGATCTTACATTAAATCGTACTCGTCTCCGGCTGTAAACCATTCCAAAATATGCCAACTTGAAAAGCAACATAGTCCTTATCCTGCAGATCAACATTTAGCAAGCTTCCAAAAGCGTTGGTCGCAAAAACAAGTTACGAATGAAATTAACTTACATATGTGAAAACAGAGAACGCTTGTTTGAGAATACTTACAGCTAGGTCATCTACTCGATCGACACTAATGGATCTACGAATCTTAAAATGGAGATATAGGTACACAAACCGGTACCTAAAGTTTAGTATAAACTTATTTATTTCATTCCAATATCTTCCTTGTTTCATTTTTCCACTAAAAGCTTGATTACTTAATAAAAATTTATTGAAATGATCAATTTTAATCACTTATTTCTGGATTAAAAATTAAAACTATTAAAAAAAATTGATATCTGCATTCCTGGAAATTCTCTAAAAATCTGTATGCTCGGGTTTTGAAAATTCTACATCAAAATTCCTGGTCCCAAAATTATTATAATTTCAATTCTTTCTATTGCAATTATTTCTACG
Source organism: Synanthedon andrenaeformis (assembly GCA_936446665.2). Lineage (NCBI taxonomy): Eukaryota > Metazoa > Arthropoda > Insecta > Lepidoptera > Sesiidae > Synanthedon > Synanthedon andrenaeformis. The sequence continues at coordinate 12,196,262 of OW387788.2, forward strand.
ATTTGAGAATTTTTTTTTCCACCTATTTAAAAGTTTATATGCTAACTGTATAAGTATATTAGTTTGTTATTAGAGCAAAGGTGGCGCGCAGTTAGAGATCAGCCATCGGGCGACACCGCCATTTTCTAAATGTCTCTGTCGATAACTAAATCGGGTGTGACTATTGAGATAACGCAAATTTCTATCCTCTACCTACACATTCATTCAACTTTAAACTTTAAACATGCCAATGCAATTGTAATGCTAGTAATAACTTGCTTCGATTGCACTATCCAGAATTAATCTTTTACATTTCTTACATCCATACTAGTCCATAGTAAAATCTATCTGTCTGTTAATTACACAACTGCGCCAACTACACAATATTATTTTAAAAAAGAACAATGTTGTTCTTTGGCGTCTTCGAATTATGAAAATTTAAATTTTAATATAATCGTTCGTAAGGAAATTCAAATTGTATTTTATTACATACTAGCTGGTCCTTTTATGTGAAAAAAAATCGTGTGACGCACACTTTTTTTTCAATGCCGACGAAGTCGCGGCACCAGCTAGTATGTGATAAAATACAATTTGATAAATAAAATATAAAATACTAATAAATACTGATATAATTAAAAAAGTTATTTTCGTCACTCTTACGTTACGTTACGATACGTTGTAGCACGGAAGAGGTGATTGTCGAAGTTTTCGCGAGCACCTGCTATCGGCAGTTAAACCGCACTTCGGCGGTTTAGAGCGGTACCTTACAAAGGTCAAGTTTGTATTACGCGGTTAAGATTGTGAACAATATCGTAGATAACTTTACTATTCCCAATAAGCACTCTACAAGTTGTATATTTATAATTAAGTTCTTATAATTAATAACTAATTTTGTATACAAAATAAATAAATTTACTACATACTTAATCTTACTATTATTATTATAAAGGAAAAAAAATAGTGTGTTTGTTACCAATTTACGTATGCATTTTATTTTATTTATAAAATTAGTTCTTGAACTAACTAATGAAGTCGCAGGCATCGTGCATCTGCTAGTAAGTTATAAAGATCTGAAGAACAATTATAAGATTTATAAAAAAAGACGTTCACTTTCAAATAATATGTACTTAAACATTATCTATTAAAATTTGTAACTTATGTAACCATATTCAGCAAATAAATTATTTTGAATTTTGAATTTTTGAATAATTTCTTAGATTATCATCGTGACATGATTTTTATATGTATATTACTAGCAGACCCGGCAAAAGTTGTTTTGCAATACAAAAAAATATCACTTAGGGGTATGGAAAATAGATGTTGGCCGATTCTCAGACCTGCCCGATGAGCACACAAAATTTCATCAAAATTGGTCCAGCCGTTTCGGAGGAGTTTGGCAACAAACACGAGAATTTTATATATTAGATAATATATTTTTTAAATAGTTGTCTTCGATTATAGTTTTCAAGAAACATAAATAAATAAACAATGCCTTTTTGTTTTTTTATTTTTTGTATGAAAAAATAAAAACGACGGTTTTTACCTAAATAAAACAATAAATATTTTGGAATTTTGTTACTTTATTTCTTCGGTCAGAGGATGAGATTTTATTTTATTTGTTTATATTTAATTTAACTATTTCTCGTTGCTAGTTTGTCTGAGCTTTAAAATCGGAAAATGCTAAATTTGCAACTTATTTTACCGCTTTCATTATAGTATAAAACTATAAATTAAATTGCAATTACCCCGCTTAGTGTTGTGGGAGAGATGTTCCCGTTCCCGCTTTAAAATTATCTATGATGTAATTAGATAGTGTCACTTTGTAAAGTAATTTGATTGATCACCCATCAAAATTAGTCAGGACGCAATCGACTAAATTACACTGATAATTATTGAAATGAGCTCTGTAATGGCGTTGTCCTAATTGACCACAGTGTGTCACTTTCCAAAAATTCTATATATTATTTCTATTACGGGAAAATTTAATAAGAAAATAAAATATTTCTTAAGGTTTACGAAATGAGTTATAAGGTGGCTTTCAGAATGTGGCCTAACAGCTAGGCCACATTTGCAGCTAAGTTACTGATTCGTATAATGTAAGATTCGATAAAACTCATGTAAAAAAATGCAGACAATCGTAATAATGCTAATTTCCGTCACTCGTGTGTCACAGTAGTGGCTTTTTGTTTCATTTAGAACTTTTACAATTATGACAGTTTAATCTTGATCCGTTTTGATTACATTTTTGACATTTTTATTTAATTTAATTTTTCATATATATGTAGAGGTTTGATTATGCTGCATAAGTGGTTTAATTTACAAGATTAAAATTATTAACTCACTGCAAATAATGGAATTAAAAACTTGCAAATTTTAGGTATATTCATAGAATATGTGCTTATGTTTATACTTGTATAATATTAGCTCAATATTAAGTGCTGTGTGAAAAATGATTTTTTCTTATTCTAAATAAAATTACGTACTCAGCAAGAAATTTAAAAAGTAAACATTCTTATTATTCAAAAGTAACATCCAAATGTTTGGTTTCCGGTGACGAAAATCGCCGCAAAACAAATTGTACCTTTAATATCTATCAGTGTTCGGTTAGCAATGGTCGTTATAATTTTATGAACGATAAAGCCTCGGGCACTTTACGAGCCAACTTGGATCGGGCCCACATGTGTGGACCATTATTACATACCATCTATTATTTAACTCTGCACTGCTCTTAACATTAAATATTGCTATTCAATACGCCCCAAGGAACTTCGGGAGAATTTCCATATATTATGACTTATTTGAATTATTTGCGTTTTGTTACACCTCACAGTATGTAACTATTGACTTGGTCAAGGCTAGACGTCATTGGTAAAAAAAAATGACATTGGCATACCAGAATTAGAGGATTAGATGATAGAATAAGAGTAAACTCTATAATATTTTTATAGAGTAAGTAAAGGACATTTTCCTTTATTTATTTTTTTCAATAATTATAATTAACAAATTAAGTAGGTTATTAATGACTTGTCTAAGTTAAATCAAATCTTTTTAAAGTTCGATTAAGTAGATATATTCTGGGTGAGTTCGCTCCATCATCAGTCTTGCTGCATTGGCCAAGAGCAAATCATTTATTAATAAAAAAATACTAACTGTTTTTTCTTTTAAGCTAATACTCATGCTCTGTAGTGTAAAGGTATGTAAAGGTTTCATATAAATATTAAGGCACTATTACAAACTCATTTCTATGCGTCACTTTTGAACCTATTTCAAACAAGTTACGAACTCGTAGTTCCTGGAGCATAAAATATAAGTGAAACCGGGTATAAAGTTATAAATGGTTTCCTTTTTAAACAACATATGAAATTATGTAAGCTTAGTACACCTCGTATGTAATATTCAACTAAATCATTTCAAGTTTTAGTGTTTTTTATAGAAAACTAGCTGGTGCCCACGACTTCGTCTGCGTTGAAAAATATTAAGTAGCCTATCCTGTGTCCCGTACGTCCAAATGTTTATCTACCAAGTTTCATGAAAATCAGTTAATTCGTTTCAGAGTTATAGAGGAACATACATAACATATATACAGAAAAAAATTCTAAAAATGGTCAATTTAGTTTCAGTATCAAGTATAGAGCCTATAAACACGATATCTCTGAAAACAAAGTAACTTACTCCACGACCGACCCTTACAGATTTATTATTAGTATTGATGATCGATTATGTCATTTTTTCATCAAGAAGTTATAAATGCCTAGTCGTATGTTTGTCTTTATGAAACTTACTCGTATGTATGTAACAATAAACGACATTGAGAGTATGGCCCACAAAATTCCTTATCTCTTAGTCCATTTAATTGTGCCTCGAATCATTTTGTTTGAATTAATGGCTATCCATGATAAAACGGCTGTATTGACGGTGATCGAGATTAAAACAACAATTGGCTAACATTACAATAGAACCAATTAATTACGATTATCACCCGATTGATAGATTGACACCCGAGCTGAGTTTCATCTTAGGTTGAGTGCACAATATCCAATAGTTTTATTTCTCCACTTATAAATCAAAGAGTACACTTACAAAGCAAGCTTATAAAACCTATAAACACTTGACAAACAATGCAAGATAGATAGTCTATGAGCTCAGTCTCAACACATGAAAACTGAGAGTATTAAACATAGTTTCATAGTATGTATGAACTATGTTGAACATGAATCATTCTGGTATTCATTAGGTAGTTAAAGGGTGACTATTTGTATTTCTATTACTATTATTTGTATTTTAAAAAGTAAAAACCTTGCTTTGGTGTTTTAGGGAATGCATGGACATCATCATGACGACTTCAGCAATACTTAACCTTAACTTACTAACTAACTGTAAGGTCCTAACTAGGAGCTGAATAAATTGATCCCATCCAGATCTGCTTCTAGAAAGCACTGTTAAGTAAGTTAAGTAGTTAAGGTGTGAAAGAGTAACAAACAAACTCACGTTCACATTTATACATGGTTTAGAAAATGAGGTGAATAATTTACATTCTTGTCCCAGACTTTATAACACAAGTGTTCAAATGTTCGATTGACTGATAGAGATTTGGTCGAAGTCCCATTTAAGATTAGTTTATTGTTAACAAGCTTCTTGAGAGGCTTATTGGTTAATTTTACACAACAGTGGATAAGTCAATAAAAATCGAAACATAGATTATTTTAATAAATAAGATACTAGTAAAAGTTAATTATTACAATGAGACAGATATTTAACAGTGTTCTGGAATATTGTCAATACTGAGAGACTAACTGAGAACACTAATGGAAGACTTTAAAAAAAAATTATAATTTGTTTTTAATATAAGTATATATTTTTACAAAATGTTGCCGTCTAAAATATTTTTGAAAGTTTTATAAATGTGATTTTAAAACTTATAGCAAACTAGCTGTGTCCCACGAATTCACCCTCCTATAACCTTTCACCAGATAATAAATACAAAAAAAAAATTAATCCGAGTGGTAGTTCCGACCACAACCCAGAGTTTAACGTTTTCAACCAAACAAATAAACTCTTCTGCTCTTTATATTAGTATTGACAATATATCTTCTTATATATAAAATTCTCATGTCACAGTGTTTGTAACAAAACTTCTCCGAAACAGCTTGACCGATTTTTATGAATTTTTTTGACTATTTTCGGTAGCTCTAAGAATAAGTTGTAAACAAATATTTTTTACCTCAATTTTTTTTTTCCAAAACAACGTTTGCGGGGTCAGCTAGTTTGTGATATAAAAATGCAATTTGAAGTTGTATCAATGATAATGGAAGTTGTATAATTTATTAGAATGTCTGTTAGCCAATCATGCGTAAACCTTATTGAATGATAGACCTATTCAAAGTTCGAGTGAATAGGAACCTTCTGGGTGAACTCGCTCTATCATAGGCCTCATCTTCGTTACACACCTGGATGTTGGCCAAGAGCAAACCCATCTCTACTAAATCTACTAAAAAAAAACTATGTCCTGAATTGGCATCATAAGCGAAGCTGCGGGAAAAACCTAGTAGATACATTAAGAGGAAGTGTAGGCGTGTTGTGCAGACAACATCACTTGTGCTCTACTTACGCTAAGTCATGTAAGCATTATAAAATCTTATTCGTATTACAAATGAAGGTGGGTGAAAGTAGATTCTATTTTTGCGAATAGGCACACTTACGCAAATTTCACACTGGCGTTTATATTTATTCCTTTTACATATATATTTTTAAATATTTTTGGAGTTTACTCCTTAAGAATCGATTTCATATATAAGCCCGGGTATGAAAATTTATGGGAGTAAAATCTAAATTGTCACATGTCACATGTCACGCGTTACGCGTTAGTTTTAAGAGCAGGCCCCACGAAAAAAATTCCTACGCTCTCTCCGCCCACGTCCCGCCACCCGAGAGTTACAAGTTGCTCGGCGGCTCTCTAGGATTTTTTTTAATATATCGCAAGATACAGCTTACGTAAGGTTGAATATTGCGTACATTATTTGAAGCATGATTTGGTATGCACTAGCTCGGAACTAAACAACGTAAGTCTCAAAATTGTTTTCGTTAATTATAGGAGTAAAAATAAACCTAAGTTTATTTTATTTTGACAATCACTGGTAAACAATGTTTCCTTGCTACGAGCAGTTTTTTGGCGATATAACTCAAGCCGTTTAGTAGAAAAATGTAATATTCTCCGGAAAAGGCGCCGATTTCGATCAAAAAATGTATCGAATGAAAATCACCTAATTATGTTTCTGACTTGATAATCTACAGATAAAGGTCTCAAAATATATATATGTAAATTCCACATTGATCAGATATGTGGTTGACTCAGCACATTTATTTAAAGTTCCCTTAGTTTCATAGGGCCTGGCCTTAATGTTAGCGCCATCTACACAATATCTCTGAAACTAGAATATGTTACGTATTAATACAAACTAGATGCGAAAACTAGATGGCACCGGTAATCATGTATCATAATTCCAACAGAGATGGCGCTGATATTAATTCGTTAAGATAAATGTTTTTATAATTTTTATTATGTATTTTATAATCGTTCGTTTACACTCCAGTCGTGCGTCGGAGCTGACACACAAACTATTTTTTATGCCAAGTTCAGCAGACAGGCTGACGATCCACTTAATGGTAGGTGGTTACCGTAGCCATGCAACGCCACAGGTGCTGCAAGTGCGCTGTCGACAATACTGGGGTTAAGGTTAAGGATAAGTAAGTGAAATGGCAGTCATATGTCTAACAAAATCACTGATACTGAACAATATTAACCATTGACATAACTATTCATCGAGAAAACTGTTCTTAGTTCTTAGCTTCTTAGTGACTTTATTATTTTCTAAAATAATTTTCTAAAAATTTTTTTAATGGATTTAATTACTTTTGACACATGCGATATCTTGTCCTTTTTTTGTTTGTTTTATGTTACGATTTCACGCCTCAACTAATCATCAGGTCATCGTGAATGTAGTAGTGTTTTCGAGGGATCATCAAAAATAAAAATAAACAGTTCAACGCCTGACAAAAAATATATGAGCCATATAATTTGAATAAATGTCTTAAAGGGGCGCGGACGAAGTCGCGGACATAACCTAGTATAATTAACAGAAAAATAAAAGGCAGAAGCCACTAAAGATTTAATAAATGTTTTATCATTTAAGAAAATGTGGCGCGGACAAAGTCGCTGGCAAAGGTTAGTATATATAAGCAAAATGCAGCAGAGTGAAAGAACAAGAAGAACACTAATGCGAAAGAACAACACAGAGAATCATTATGAAGAGACTTAGATAGTTATTCCGGTTTCAAATATAAAGTGACATAACCGAATGCCTTGCTTACCGGTTTGACTTCACGAATGCAATTTTGTTACACATAAATATAATTACTGGGGACATTAATCGTGGGAATTGGCGGTTGTTATGGATTTTTAGATTAATTGCCTCGCTTTAATTGCAGCCATGTTACATTTTGAGGTTTGTAAATCTTGAATCTGATGTGTTAATCGCGGGTTATCAAACTTTATCGGTGGATTAAACTGTGTAATGTCAACGGTTTGTTTACATAGTGTCACTTTTCACTTAGGTAATGAAATATATATTTTAACTAGCTGGTGCCCGCGACTTCGTTTGGGTTGAAAAACGAGAAAACCTTCCATATACACCTTTGGTCAATGCGACATCGCTGCAGAGCCTCGATCATGAATTTGTTCATTTGTTACTTTTTTACTTGAAATAAGTAGTTCTTTCGGCTGTGATGTCCAAAATTCGTTTTGATTTTAAAAAAAATGTTACCTACTGAATCTCATATAGAAAAAAAATGGCCATCATAAATGCTATCAGAAAACTATGCTGTTCTGAGGCTATTGGTCATTTAATGATGTTTTCCTGTATGACAGAGTATCTAAATAATAAATTATACACTTTTTTTTTTTCAACAAAAATTATAATTAACACAAGTTTGCATAAAATTGATTCCGCATAGATAGATACTAATAGATGTTTTGTCTTAAAAACACATTTAAGACACACAAAACTTACATTTTATATTTTTATGATTAACTAGCTGGTGACAACGACTTCGTCCGCGTTGAAAAATATAAAGTAGCCTATCCTGTGTCCCGTACGTCCAAATGTTTATCTACCAAGTTTCATGAAAATCAGTTAATTCGTTTCAGAGTTATGGAGGAACATACACATATACATACAGAAAAAAATTCTAAAAATCGTCAATTTAGTTTCAGTATCATGTATAGAACCTAAAAACACGATATCTCTGAAAACAAAGTAACTTACGCCATGACCGACCCTTACAGATTTATTATTATTATTGATAATTTGAAAATTTATAAATAGTTCATGAGAAAAATTCTAAACGTACCTAAGTTGGAATTAACCTCAAGTTCCGACTTGTTGCAATCAAAGGCGGGGTGTTGAAATTGAAGCAGGTACCGTGTCAAACCACTTTTAATGGGTAAAGGCTTCATCGGTGGTAAGAGATCAGATTAAAATGCGTTGCGGTAACATGTCTAACATGTTCGCTGTGACCGATAACATCTTTTCACAAGTCGGAGTGCATTCAAAATATACGTTAGCTCACACATTTCATGGCTATCTGTACACTTCTAATAATAATAAAAAAAGTAAACGAAACGAACCTTACAGTAGTCGCAAATGATGTGCAACATCAGACAACTCACCTTGATAATAAGTCGTTGTTAAGGCCTCTCTATGTTTTTATGATTTTAATATTTTATTCCTGAGAAATTATTTTTTGTTAAAACATAAAATATTATTGGTTTTTTTTTTTTTTCAAACTAACTGTTGCACATAACTTCGCCCACGTATCTTTTATTGTTAGGCATAGTTTTGTAGCTTTCTATAGGTGAAAGAATTTTCAAAATCAATCCAGTAGTTTTTGAGTTTATTCATTACAAACATGCATACAAATCTTCTCTCTTTATAATATTAGTAGATATATGTATACATATTATACTAGTATAGATAAAATTCTCCCAAATTTTCGCTGGCAACTTTACCGATTTTTAATATTTCACTTTTGCCGGATTTCTGAAACACGTTTCCGTTGCATTTGTTACGCATCAAAAACTAATATACCGCATTCTAATAAATAATTATTTGTAACTAACGCTAAATATTTTCTATATAATACGAATGTGTATTTTGGAACAAGATCATGTGACTAAGATAGATAATTAAGTATACCTACTATATTTTATAACGTAAGCTTTCGCTAAGAAAGGAAGGATAAAACATCAAATGGAGACACATAGTACGTGACAGAATTGTCCTACTTGCAAGTTGCAGAAAACTGCATATGAGTTCTCATCTCTGGCCTCATAGCATTGCTTGATAATAATTCATCAAATATTCGGAACATTCCCTCACTATTAAAACTGCTTTAATCCCATTAAAAATGTTTCCAAATTGCAACGCACGTGTACATTAAAATGTAATTAACCGTAATAACGGGAACAGAAACAGCATTACTGCGAAATATTAAAATAATTATCATGTCAGAGTAAAGCATTTATTCACCGTGAAGTGCACACGTTAACACAATATGGACGCTGGATTATTTCATAATAAATTATTTTATTTATTTTGACGCATACACTTTGACTGTAAATATTACGAATCCATGTAACATGCAAATGTGGAACTTAAAAAAAAATTAAAACAAAAATTTGTGTAATAAAAAACTTTCAGAAGCATAATTTTCGAATATTGCATTCCTTTTATAAAAAAAAAATTATAAGGGTGATGGTTTCCTACAATTGCTGAATCCTTTATAGAATAAGGGATTTTTTGTCAGACAAATATAAACATTAACTTATTCTTGGAATGAATTAAGTAAAACAACAAGCTCTTAGATAATGTGGATTGTTCTGATAACTTAGTTGTGAAAATCTAATTTCGGATACGTGAGTCATTCCATCGTGACATATTTGCTTGTAGAATTATCTTTTATCGAATATTGTCTTAATTGATCAAAATTATTTAGTAAAACTTATACTATTACAATGTTTAATGCCTTCTCTACGAACCCCCATTAATTGTATTAATTTAACTTTAAAACTGTGAAAGTTGTCGAATACTTTAGCTGCGTCAAAAATGTTAACTTTGAATTTTTGACTTCAACTGCTTGCACGGCATTTCATCACGTTAATATCGCGTTTTAATTGTGATGCTGTGCATATAAATTAATAAAAATATATTGATGTTGACTATACAGCGAATTTAGCAATAGAGTAACAAAAATATGAACCAGATTATCCGCCGCAGTGATGTCTTTACCTGAAATGCTGACCTGTTCTTTATTAAATACTAGAACTATTAGGCCGTTAGGTAATCTAGTTTTATATTTGTCCTGGCTGACTATCAACGCACAGCTAAAACTGTTTGGAACATAGCTTTATTGTAAACTAATCATCTTCTGTGATAGGATTTTTGAAAATTACATCTCCGTGCGAAGTCAGGGGCAGGTCATTAGTCTATATCTATACCTACTTCTAAAAATTAATTCTTTCACCGTATAATTCTAAAAATTGTCTTATACGGTGTATAACAATACATAAATATTATAGTAGAAGCGTAGTGGGCTCTTCCAGCAATATGATTGTCAATGCAAGAGATAGTTACGAAAGCAAGCACTTCCACGGCCAATAGGAAATTTAATTCTGTATGCCAGTCAGCCTGAAGAATAACTATTTACCAACAATACCATCTCTACAATAATCATAGATTACAATGCATTTTTTATCAAAAAATACTCGAATGTAATTTGGGATCTTTGTTAAAAGGACTCAGTGTTTGCAGTTAGCAAACATTTTAAGCGAGTTATGTTTGCATTGACACATATTTTTGTATACACATATTTATCTTTCTTTGGAAGATAGGATCAGAAACCAAGGTTGTAGACAAAGTCAAGAGAATTAGCAAGTTGAAGTGGCAATAGCCGGTCACACCTGTCGCAGAACGGATGAGCGATGGGGTAGAAAAGTTCTCGAATGGAGGCCACGAATTGAAAAGCTCAGCGTGGGATAAGTTACTGGACTACTCGCCCGAATTTATCGCGCTCGAATGGGCGAGTTATCATGTTTGATTTTTACCTATTATTTCACTAGACAACTCGCTCGCTAGTAAGCCCTGCGGCCAGATGGACAGACGACCTAAAAGGCTTTGCAGGAAGAGGCTGGATGTGAAAAACAGAAGACCATACGTGATGAGAGAGGCTTAGATCCAGCAGCAGTGAAGAGATGGAGGCTGATAATAATGATGATATTTATAAGTTGTTTATTGCAGAAAAAATGTATATTATATACTAGATAAAGATTTTTTCAATTTTGTTCCCCAAATTTTGTCACATAATGAATTCCTTGGGTAATTCTCAAGAAAGTTATCTTTTTTGCGTCCTGCATTTCAACCATATATAAATTTCTGATAAATTCAATCTGAGATGAGAGTAAGATGGCAACTTATAATAACACAAGCGAAAGAGCAAGTAGAAAGGTGGTCAATGTATATATACGATTCGCCTGTCGCCGGACCTCATTTATCCCGCACAGCACACGCACCGAACACTGTTATGAAATATACGGTTAGATATTGCGTTTAACCTAAGTGTAGTGTTAATTAGTGTTATCTAAAAAAATGATATCTAAAAATCTCCAAATTTCAATTCAGATTCAGTTCAGTGGTTTAGCAGTGAAAATACTTCAAAGTTATTTTGAAATATTATTCAAAATAAATTACTTACATCACAAATTTTGAAAATCAAAAAAATTCAAAGTGGATTCATCAACTAATTTTCATAATTTTGATTTTCAAATTAATATATAGTTTTTGGCTAAATTGATTATTTACTTACCTATTTAATAAAAGCTACATCTAATTTCTATGTGCTTATAAAATTTATTATTTTACTTATTTTTTGCAATATGCATCAAAAAATTATATTTTAATATAAATAGCTAAAATAAAAATAAATATTTACATCTAGTAATTAGGTGCATTTTAAATTTTCAAAAAAGAAATTAAAATTAAATGTATGCCTTTTGTAAAAAACATGATTTAAGGTTTTTTTTAATGTAACATTTTGAAACATTAATTGATTAATGATAATCGTATCAAAATGATCAACTATGACTTCTAACACATTTCACTGAAAGAATTTCAATGTTATATTAGTTTTATTCCTTATATCCTATAGTGATCTTGAAAAGCATCATTGTTATGTCTATAATAAAGTGATCTTATATAAATATATAACCAATATTTTTAGGTGACATTGGTGCTGCTCCTAGCAGCTAGCCAGGCTGCTGAATTAAGCGTATCTAGGAATAAAGAGAAAAATGAGAATGCTCTTAAAACCGACAAAAGGGATCTTCTCGAAGGGAATTCTGGCGTCGACAAGAGAGCGCCTATATTATCAACAGGTATGTCAAAGCGATATATATATATATATATTGTAAACTAGAAATTTCCCGCGGCTTCGTTCTCTAAATTGTAATTTTAATAGTTAAATATTTATTTTACATTATTATTTTTACATTATCGTCTTTTCATCACTTATTTAAATTTTATTTAATGGTATTTTTATTTTTAATTATTACTACCCGCCCGCTCCCGGCTTCGCCCGGGGTGTATTTTTTCTAATAAAAGAATTTTTCTAAAATAAACGTAGCCTAAGTTACTCCTTATTACATCAGCTACCTGCCAATAAAAGTCCCGTCAAAATCGGTCCAGCCATTTCAGAGATTAGCCGGAACAAACAGACAGACAGACAAAAATTGTAAAAAATGTTATTTTGGTGTATGTACCGTATATACATATATTCATATGCATGTAGTAAAAATCGGTTATTTCAATATTACAAACAGACACTCCAATTTTATTTATATGTATAGACTAGCTGACCCGGCGAACTTCGTACCGTCTCAGAATAAAAACCCGTTCCATATATGTAATTTATCTAATATATAAAATTCTCGTGTTGCGGTGTTTGTTGCCAAACTCCTCCGAAACGGCTGGACCGATTTTGATGAAATTTTGTGTGCATATCGAGTAGGTCTGAGAATCGGCTAACATCTATTTTCCATACCCCTAAGTGATATTTTTTTGTATGGCAAAACAACGTTTGCCGGGTCAGCCAGTTTATTATAAATATCCTATAAAATATTTAGGTTGGAACTCCCTGCCGGCGTCTGTGTTTCCGAGCTCATATAACCCAAATCTTTTTAAAGTTGGAGACATCTTCTGGTTGAGCTCGCTCCATCATAGGCCTCATCTTAGCTGCACGGCTGGATGCTGGCCAAGAGCAAAGCCATCTCTAATAAAAAAATTAAAAAAATATATAAAAAAAGTATTATTTTTCGAAACTTAGCATCACTTTTATGAACATGTGCCATGGGGCTTATCTTAGTATCAAATGACGTATATTGTGGTCGTCGCTCGTACTAAAAGACATAACAACAAGAATACCTAGATAACATATAAAAAGACACATGCAAACGTCTCCTGCCACAAATATTGTTAAAAATTGTAAAACGCCTATTTCTTAAGAAATATGTTTAATGTATTTTTTTTTATTTGGCAGTTTCGCCCGCTGTAGCCTCCGGAATTGAGTATGCTGACTCCAAAGAGACATTGCCTGACAAATCACCAGCGCAAGTAAGTACATAACATATTCGCTATGATTTTAGGGCTCCGGCAATACGATTTTCTTATTTCTTTAAGTATAATTATATAATAATAAAATAGCTTAGTATATATACGATAATTTAAGCAAACATTAGTTAAAATATAAATTAAATAATTGGTTATAAAAGCCCTATTTCGCTCTCATTCGACGAGAACTTTTATTTTTACGATATTACCAAGTAACTTTATAATAGAATTAAAAAAATTATTCTGATGTATAATCACGCTACGAAAATTGACTAATTCGGCTTCATTTTATTCATTTTATGATTCTACTAGAAATTAATCAATACAACACCCCCAAATAAATAAATACATCCTACCAACTTACTGGATGTAAACCACATATTTTACATACCTACATACAACCTGTATAATATACAAGTAATGTAAAAAGTGAATGAATACTACCTACAATAATAGTTTTTTTTTTGTAACTGAATTTTTCAGGTGAGATATTTCATTTTTTTAATTATCGTTTTCAATTATTTTGATTATAGAGTTATCAGAACAAACCAATTATAATAAATACAAAAATATTTGTTTGATCATTGATAATATATCCCGATAATTATTTGTGATTCATTATGGAATTGTTTTCTTATTGTTTGGCGACTACAATTTGGCGACAGATCTACTATTTTAAGGACAAAACTTATTAATTAACAAATTCAAAACCAATTAAATTGACGACAGCAGAACGTTACAGAGTTAGAATCAGAAATTTATGATTCCCGGCGGATCATTATGCCATGATGTGTTTAGTTTGCAGATAAGATATTAACATCATATTATTTGTAGTTTTATAATCTAGATAACTGTCGAAAAATATTTTAAAATATTGGGATACTTTTCTCATTATAACAGTTTTTAAGCAACCCTTTTTTAAAACTAGCGGTCGACGGTCGACGCAGAAGCGAGATATTAGTAAAATTATATGCGACAAATTATAAAAATATTGATTTTCCAAAAATTCATATCATTTATTAGATAATAGTCGAAAAAAATATACGATTTCTGTAGATTTTCATTCAAGAAAAGTATAATCAAAAGTGTCACTTTTAGTAATTTTTCGTGATATTAAACGTGTTATTTTAGGATCAAATTTGAGATATTTCTGTTTTTTCTTGGACCTAGTATGTGAAATCATTAATGTTCCAAAAGATTGTGTTATAATTTTTTTATTATGTATATTTATCTGCGTAGGCCGTCGACCGCTAGTTTAAAAAAAGGGCTGTTTAAAAATGTTCTAATGAAAATTCACTTTAAAATATTTTTCAGCTATTTACTAGATTATACAACTACAACGTTAACATCTTATCTGCAAACTAAAACATCTGAAACTACTGAAATCATAAATTTTGACTCCAGCGTGATTCTAATTGATGAATACTCTTAAATCAGACCCATTAGGTATTATTATAAATTAATTATTAATTGATACTTTTACACATAGCTTTACTTAAATAGACATATTAATTATAAATAGACTAATTTAATACCACTTATTTAATTTAGCATATTTTTATTTAGCTATATAATTTAGCATAACAAATATGTTCTCTTATTTCGACTCATACATGCTTGATTTAAAAGCATTCTTTACTTTCAACTTCCTATTAAAATACATATAAATAAAAAGTACTTTTGGCTAAGTATTACATTCAAAAGATTAAAAAATATTGTCGTCTTGTTAAACCTGGATGAAATATTCATTGTGTGCGTTGAGGATTCAACAGGCATTTGAGATTATAAAAACATAAAACACGACCTAGGAGGTAGGTGAAGTGGTACCCCCATGGACCATACATCAGAGGGACTGACGTTTGACTTGATTCCTCACTTCACTTTAATGCACACTATATTTCTATTGCAGTAGGGTAACTGACACGAAACCCTTTTATTTGACCAACTACCTCAGCATTAAATTGTCGCAAAAATTAATCATCACTATTATATTTTTGAATTACATTTACATGAAATTTATAGTATTTAGTCGATAAGAGATCTTGACAAGACGCTCGATGGTCTCAACCGTTGTTCCCAAAGGGTTGGCCTTAAGATGAATATGGACAAGTCGAAAGTTATGTCTATGTTGTGCCCATCTCACTAATAGTTGAGTATACAATTCTCGAAGTTATTGACTTGGGACAAACCATCTAATTAGATAATTTCGAGAAAGATGTCAATCGTCAAATCCAGCATGGATGGGCAGTGTTCGGAAAGCTCCGAGACATCTTCTCGTCCAAAATTCCTCGGTGTCTCAAAACAAAAGTTTTCGACCAATATGTGTCGCATATGCATATGGCACTGGAACGTGGTCTCTAACTATGGGCCTCGTAAAAAATCTCAATGTTGCACAACGAGCTATGAAGATGGAGAGACAATATATGTTCGGAGTTAAACTGCAAGATCGAATCAAGAATTAGGAGATGCGTAAACGAACCAAGTTACCGACATAACCCGACGGATTAGTTAGTTGAAGTGAAGAGGAAGAACACAAATTATAAGATTTTTTTTATAAAATATGTGAGTTTATATGATTTGTAAAGGTACATTACTGTTTGTGCCACTATACGTGTTTGCGGCTTATAAGAGAACTTTCCCTCAAAGAAATTTAATATAAAAGTTGCTAGAAGTCGACACAGGCTATAATTTTTGTTAGAGAAAATTGTTTGGATGTATTATTCGTTTTTTTTTTTGTCACGGACCGCTCCGTCCCGCCTATGGGATACAATTTAGTTTTTTATATTGAAAACTTTCCCCACTTTCTGACTCTAGTTATTGTCTTTTTAAAGAATACTTACATTTTGGATTTTTCTCAAGAAAATTAACTTTACAAAGAGTGTAGTAAATTTTCTTGCTTACTGTCGGACAATGAATTTTCTTAAGAATCGATTGATTGTCTCTTTGAACATTCTATTTGACCTACAAATAGAGTTTATTGATTAAATAATGAAAAGTTCCCGAAATTGATCATCACGTGAATTTCTTAAAGATCCACCAGCTCGACAATATAATACTATATTTAGTGAAAAGACTAGGGACTACCTAGTACTACTAAACTTTGTTTAGTATAATAAAAAAAATGTGCAATGAATTGTGAAAGTGCTAATTTAGCTGATAAAAATTTTATTAAGTAAAACTTACCTTTTTTTTTTAAGTGCGAAGTGTAAGATACAGTATGACATAACATAGAAGAAACAATCATATAATATTTGAAAAGAAAATAAGACAGATAATTACTTAAAATATTCTACAAGAAAAATCAAAGTTTAGTCAAATTTTAATTAATTATAATAAAAAGTATCTTAATAATTGAAGAAAGTTTCAAAATTTGTTTCGAGTTGGCAATTAATTTAAACGAACATTTTTAAGTAAGTAATACTTTTTATTTTTATTCTAATATATAAAGTGCAGAAGTAGACAAATTATGTAGGTCGCCTGTAACATTTTTTTTTATTATTATTTTTCACATTAATCAGACTGAATTTAGGTTTTATCTTTGAAAATTACATATTTCATCAAATTCAAATTCAAATTCAAATTCTTTAATGAGATAAAAACGGAGAGGTCCACTAACATCTATCTCAAATATAAAATATAAAAACACCAGTTATAAAAATAATATACGATACAAATAAAATATCAATCTGATTTTATGCCTCTGTCCCATTGGTCTATTAGATTTTCAGAATATGTCAGGAATGATTTCATTATAGTTGACCAATTGTCATAGAAGATATCTAAATCCTTGTTGGTGGTAAGGAGTGTGTTAAGATGATGACGGGCGCGGATGAGTGGAGACATGGAGCGCGCCACGGTGCAGCTATCACCTATATAGAATAATTTGGGTAACTGTCCACGCCTATTAGTCGATACACTGCGTCCGTCTGGCACGAATAAAGTGCACAGTAAATCGTGCAAGTGCAAGGCATCGATTGATCCTCTAAGCACCTTGTAGCAAATAGTGAGCTGATTCATCAACCTTCTCACTTCCAGAGAGTTATAGCCAAGCTGTCCCAGTAAGAATTTAGTAGGGTACATATACGGGTAATAACCATAAAGTTTCTTGTATAGCGACCTAAGGAACACTTTTTGAACCTTTTCAAGTATTCGCGTGTAAGTGACGTGGTACGGATGCCATACACATGAGCTTGATTCTAGTTTGCTTCTAACTAACGAGGTATATAAGGTTCTAACAACTAGTGGATTTTCAAAATCCTTGGCGTTTCTCATGACGAAGCCCAGTCGACGATAGGTCTCTTTGGCTAGATCAGATATATGATCATGGAAAGTCAAGGTAGGGTCGAATTTTACTCCTAGGTCCTTAATATAATTTACTCGATTTATACATAAATTATCAAGATGATAGTTATAATTGATTGGATTTCTTTTGCGGTCAAATGTCATTACATTACATTTATTTATATTAAATGTCATTTTGTTTGTTGCGGCCCATTGGCAAATATGATTTATGTCTTGTTGTAAGCTGAGGCAGTCACTGGGAGATTTTATTTCCAGAAAGAGCTTGAGATCATCAGCATACAAAAGACACTTGGCTGTAGTAAGCACTTTAGGTAGATCATGGACCATTATTTGGAATAATAAAGGGCCAGTAATGGAGCCTTGGCTAACACCAGATCGGGTGTGATAGGGTTTCGAAACATGTATCCCATACTTGACATATTGCCGTCGGTCTCTCAAAAAATCTGCCATAAATTTGAGGAGACCGATGGAGAAACCAAGAGCAGATAGTTTCTGTAGTAAAATATCGTAAAAATAGTAAAATAGTAAAAATCAAATTTTTAAAATAAATTATGTTATTGAATTCAACTTAAGACAAACTTAAAACAAAGAATAAGAAAAATAGTACAAAATATAAGGATACAAAATTAGGATAAGAACTTAGGTTCTATTTTCAATTTGTATACTGTATGTCTGTTACCTTTTCACGCCTTAACACACGTCTTAACTACCCAACTAATAGTTGTGAAATTTTGCATACACATTATTCAGAAAAATTACTGTCCCCGAAGGATAATTTAAAAATAAAAATCCATCGCCTGGCAAAACTATTAAAATTAATTTACTTAATAAATTATTGCTCATATATTTTGTCAGGCGTGATATATATATTTATATTTTTCAAGGCTTACGAAGTCGCGGGTAACAACTATGTAGTTAAAAATAAATCCATTTATTTATGAGCCAAGAAATAAGTAGAAAAGTAATTGACTACGTACCAAGGAAATAAAATCTTTACTTGAATCGATTGAGACACCTGAAATGGTTCACTTCAGTGAGGCAATAAACGAGTGCATCTGAGGTTTTGTACTGAATTACCATTTTCACACAGTACAATGAAACAAACGGTATGAAATGTGTCAATTAGATTCAATTTATTTCATAACTAGCTATTGCCCGCTACTTCGTCCGCGTTCAAAATGTTACATAGCCTAAAAGCCTTTCTCGATAAATGGACTATCCAACACAAAAAGATTTTTTCAATTCGAACCA
The DNA here is from genome assembly GCA_936446665.2 of Synanthedon andrenaeformis. NCBI lineage: Eukaryota > Metazoa > Arthropoda > Insecta > Lepidoptera > Sesiidae > Synanthedon > Synanthedon andrenaeformis. The sequence continues at coordinate 12,215,509 of OW387788.2, forward strand.
GTACTTCCTGAGATTAACGCGTTCAACCAAACAAACTCTTCAACTTTATAATATTAGTATAGACTAGCTGGCGCCCGCGACTTCGTCCGCGTTGAAAAAGAATTAAGTAGCCTATCCTGTGTTCTGTACGTCTAAATGTTTATCTACCAAGTTTCATGAAAATCAGTTAATTCGTTTAAGAGTTATGGAGGAACATACATACATACAATACCTACACTTACAGATTTATTATTAGTATTGATTACTTTCAAAAAAATCTTCTTTTAAAGTTACAAATTATTTTTAAAAAAAATTACAGTTTTCATTGCTTACAAAAAATATCACTGTCAATTATTGAAAATTTTATATATTATTTTTATTTAGGTCGTTAAAGTTTAAAGATTAATATATAATATAAAAATGAATCCCTAAATGTGTTGCTAAGCGCAAAACTCGAGAACGGCTGGGCCGATTTTAATTCTGTCTTCACTCATGGATAGAGGGATAATCAGGGAAGTTTTTTACGTAAAAAAATGCACCCCGAGCGATGCCGTGATCGTTTCATTTATATTTACATGCAACTATGTAGCCCCTCCACTAAGTAGGTACAGCTTGTATCGCAGAAGTCAAAAGTTAAACAACCCACTTGTGTAACAAATTAAACAAAAACAAAATAAAATAAGATTCATGGGAAGTCTCTCACAACCAATATGCAACCTCTACTTTTACGAGTATCTTTTTGTTTATACAAATGAATATTTAATTTATTATTGTCAGTATTTGATAAGTTAAAATATTTAATATTAATTTTTGAAATATTAGATGCCTAGGCTCTAATATTTCAAAATAATAATAATAAATCTGTAAGTGTATGTATGTATGTTCCTCCATAACTCTGAAACGAATTAACTGATTTTCATGAAACTTGGTAGATAAACATTTGGACGTACGGGACACAGGATAGCCTACTTTTTTTCTTTTTTAACGCGGACGAAGTCGCGGGCGCCAGCTAGTTTCAAAATAAAAATCTCTCTTAAGACTATTACCTCTCGATTTCCTTCAGTCTTTCATGCCATCTGGTGAACGGTTTCATGCCGTTTGTTTAGATTCATTGCGATTAATGCCCCGTTTCAGTGTCGTCGTCGTCGTCGTCGTCTAGGCCATCGTCCGTGAAACGACTGTTCAGAACAAATTACTTGTCGCAAACGGCCATTAATGGCACTCCAGGCACAACGTTCGATTGCATCATATAAATTAAAGCGGACACAGTTCATCTGAAACCTACATTCCGCTAAAAGTGAAACAACAAACTCATTATTAAAAAATTACAATATCAAAATTAGAAATTAGTATCTAATGAGTAATAAATCTTCTTGATTTCAAATTTCAAATTTTTTAAACTTGATATTTGGTACTTATTTATTTAGATAAACTTTTACAAGTATTTGTAGATCGTCATCCATGCTATCCGTACCAATATTATGAATGTTTGTCTGTCTGTTAACTTTCACGCCTTAACTGCTCAAGCCACCAACGTAATATTTTGCACACACATTGTCAGAGATACAGAAAATGACATAGGGTAACTTTTATTCAAAAAAAAATTACTGTTTCCTAGAGATCATCAAAAAATAAACATCCAACGCCTGTCAAAAGTATAACAGCAATAAAGATGTCAGGCGTTATTATATCGTATTTTTTTATTATATCGTATCGGTTGAATAGTTAAGGCGCGAAAAGGTAACAGACAGTTACTTTAACATTTATATTATTAGTAAGTTATTATAGAAAAGCTTCTAAGTTTCAGTTTATTGTTATGCAATGTGCTTCTAAAAGTTGACGCCGTGCATTCACATGAAGTTGGTGCATTTAGAAGATGAAACAATTTTGATGCACAAGTCCTTACACATATATAGCAAAACATGTTACCATATTGCAATCAGAATAAGTGCATATTGATATCCCAATACCAACCTCGTTTTCGGTTTCTTGAAACTTCGACTTTAGAATGTCGCTAGATGGAAAATAACAACCGAATTAAAATGGCTAGACCGATTTTAATTCGGTTTACAATATGGAAAGGTATGCAAAATTTGATAAATAAAAAAAACTATTACTTTTAAAAAAACAAATGACCTAATATAACATGTTAAATGACTTGTGATGAACACACACACACACATTTAGTGTGTTAATTTACGCAATCTAAATTGCAGGCAACAGAGGGCCTAGTGCGAGTTTTACTCGATCAAACGCGACGAACACGTAAATGTCAATTTGTATGGGAATGAAGCAGCGCCACCTGGTGGCTCACGTGTAGGTCTGCTTCATTCCCATACAAATTGACATTTACGTGTTCGTCGCGTTTGATCGAGTAAAACTCGCACTAGGCCCTCAGGTTGGATGTCAAAATGTTTACGTGTCTAAACCCGATACGAATTAACGTGAACACTTAACTGCTTCCGTTCGCGAGGCGGATTCATTCATCAATTTTAAAACTTTCATCATTCGGAGACAGGTTTGTCGAGTGGGGAGGTGGACAGTTGGGCAGTTGGGGCAGAGATCAACCAGTTATGTGCATGTCGGTCGCAGTTATGCAATAGTTTGATGTAACAGGCGTTTTTTTGCGATCATTTGACCAACACATCTAAAACAGATCATTCGCTCAACAGGTTTACAATTACAAACAGTTTCTAATGCTGACTTGCCTTAGTACATATACAAATGTTTCTCTTCATTTCAATTTTTAAACACAAATTATCTTAATTAATATAATAAAGAAAGTTTTTTTGTTTGTATGTTACGCTTTAACGTCTTAACTACTCGACCGATCATCATGACATTTTGTATACACGTTGTCAGGCGTAAATATAAAATTTCATAAATTACTTACTTATTCTTTAACGAATAGTGAAGAAATAATTTTAAGCTATTTGAAATGACCAGGTACTTAAGCGAAAATAGTTTTATTCCGAACTAGCCGCGAAGCCTCCGGCTTGGCACGGATGCATTTTTTCTAAAAATTTGATCAATGAGGAAGGTTTATGTACACACACAAACCTTCCTCATTGATCTTCAAAATCCTTTGAATAGTTTAGAAGAAGTTAGCAGAGAAACAGAGAGACGCGGATGGCTACAGTTTTATCATTTTTATCGCAAAAATTATCGCAAAATTCGTTGCTTGGTGTAGGAAGAGTTGAAGACAGACGCGGAAAGAAACTAAAGGATAATTACATAAAAACCTTCTGAAATAAATTCCCCAAAGGCTAGTAGGAGCCCAATCAATGTTCGTTTCTTAGCTAAGCAATAAAGCTAGCAAACACACAAACATACTGTCTCAAAACCGTATTAAAGATTAGCAACCTCTGTGAAACTACTTTACTGCAAGCCGTCCAGGTGGTCAGATAAGGCTGTCACCCACTTGCGTAACGACTGAGTTGTAATTAAATGTTTTAATAATGACATGTACACACGAGCGGAGGCAATGTGCCGTTATGGGAGTGCCGTGAAAGTTCGCGCATATGTGTTGCGCACCTGCACCTACATAACCGCAGACTGGCAGAGCACTCGCATCTCTTACAAATCACCACTAATGGTCCAACCGATGAGGCAATTCTTCGTGTGCACCTACCCTAACATTTATTTCTTTGTCTCTGAAAAAAAAAAGAAATTAAATATACACTGCATAAGTTTCCTGTTCGTGCTAATTAATTTTAATGTTTTATTATTGTTATTATTCACATATTTATTTTCTTTCTTAATTCTATTTTTTTACAATAAATATTAAAACAAAATCGGTTCAGTAGTTTTTGCGTTTATTCATTACAAACGTAAAATATAAATCTTCAAATCTCTTTATAATATTACATAGTATAGAAAAATGATTAATTACACAAAGAAAGATATATATGTTAACCATGTAATTACATACTTTTGTAGTCGTGTGATTGAAAGAAAGAATACGCAGTGTCTGCAAGCGCATCGCAAATAATTAAGGACCTAAGCAATTAAGGCTGTGGACACTTTGAATAGAAAGTGGCGTCGAAAACTAAAAAGAAAAATGGCCGCCCGTCCCGCATTTAAGAATTAATCGGCCAGGCATTATGGGATACGAGCGTAATGGCGGAGGCTTCTCTCAAAATTTCTGCGAATTTGTCACTGGACGGCGACCCCAACGCCTTTCGCATTACCATTAATACCACACCCTACTTTTGTTTTTAATCTTATTTTTAAAGTAATATTTAAATCTTCCATTTGATACTTTAATAGCACGAAATATTTAGTATTAGCTTTTGAGACTTTTGAGCTTCATTAAGAAAGACTAAATAGGTATTTCATTATGTTAATTAGATAGCTAATAATTAATAATGAAATTTGTTAATAGTAATTGTCTTATAATAAGGTCTCATCGTGGAAGGAAATTAGTACAATATTAAAGAGGTTAATTGTATATAATAACAATACTAGATATTAAAATATGTACCATATTACAAATATGTATCTCATCTAGTATATAATATTTCTTATATACTTAAACAAATCTATATTCTTTCAATTAAACAATATCAAATTGTCTGTCATCTGAAGATTGCTTACCTATAAAAACTTACAAAATCCGTTCTCCCTGTCGTTTTATAATATTAGATAATATATTGAAAAATATTTAGTAAAAATATTCTTGAAAAATGGTAGGTAATATATGTATGTTACACGTAACATAACTATACATCGAAAACTAGTTCTTAAGATGTTATGAAAGTAGAAATATAACTAGGCATCGTCAAATCGATCAAACACATTTCATGTTTGGAAATATCTTCTGCCTGTTCCTATGCGTTGAATGTATTGGTTTTGCTGTTTAGATACCTACGTTATCAATATACTTCATGTAAGCACTTTAATAATACCTTATGTTTTCACTTATGTCTAACACTTTCACGACACGTTTGGTCTAGTGGTTAGTAACTCTAGCTGTTAACAAAACGATCACGGGTTCGAATCCCGCTAGGGACAAATGTTTATGTGTAACATTTTACCTTTGTACCTGTCATGGATGTTTGTATCTATAATATGTATGTATTTACAAAAAAAAAAAGTAATCTATGTAGTATATTAACTGTCTGGTATCCATAATACAAGCCTATAGTTGCTTAATTTGGAACTAGCTAGATGGTGCTGTGTGGAATGCGTTAAGACATTTATTTATTACTAGCTGGTGCCCGCGACTTCGTCCGCGTTGAAAAAGAAAATATGTGAGTAATTACTGTATCCGTGCGCCGTACACCGCCATCTGTTAGATTTTTTGTGGAACTACAGATATTAAAAATAAATTTGCCCGCTTTGAAAAAGAAAAAAGTAGCCTATCCTGTGTCCTGTACGTCTAAATGTTTATCTACCAAGTTTCATGAAAATCAGTTAATTCGTTTCAGAGTTATGGAGGAACATACATAACATACATACAGAAAAAAATTCTAAAAATCGTCAATTTAGTTTCAGTATCATGTATAGAGCCTATAAACATGATATCTCTGAAAACAAAGTAACTTACTCCATGACCGACCCTTACAGATTTATTATTAGTATTGATTTATTTATTTATGTACAATCGGTTACTAACAAAAAATTTCGAATATCTCCGCATACGAAGTTGCGGGCGCAGATATGGATACTATGAAATAAGTGATTTTTTTTATTTATTGTTGAATAAATTTTGAATTTTGACTGCAATCTTGTGGCGCGGTGAGGCCAGGGGAGGAGAGAGGATGAGAGAGGTGTGAAAGTTAAAAGGGCATATAACGCGAAGAGGACGCATTAGTGGGCGAGTCACGGCGATAAAACTCGCGGTTATATTGCCCACAGTGTACCCTCTTCTGCCTCTGCCCTCCGTGCAGGCCGTCTAGCAGAACAATGTAACTGCAAATTTAAATAATTAGATAAAGAAAAGAAATTAATATTTTGGCAGTAATCAGGTTCATAATGAAATACAAGCACGTTATGTGCGCTACTAAAGAATAGCCCAATTGACGAGATTTAAGCTCTATCCAAAAAAACTTAAACCATGTTTAAACCTAGCTAAAAATACCTAAAAAAAATCTAAATATTTTAAAATTATTTCCTCATATTTCAATACACATATCTATTTTTTTTAATATAGAGACGCCATTAATCTTCCAATAATGCGTAGTTTAAAAAAGTAGTTCATGTTATTAATTAATATATTCATTAAATAATACTTATTTATAATAACTGATTCTAAATAAATAATAAATGCCAATGACAGTTAGCTCATGGATTAGTTTGGTATATGCCAATGAAACAAGGTTTAATAAATCAAAATGGAAAACCTTTCGAAAAGCAGTTAGTGCATTTCGAGTTGAGACCGCAGTAGGAAAGAAATCCCTAGACATTAGTGCCGCCGAATTTGGCCCAAGTTTACAACGGTCTGGGGAGAGGACAATTTGCCCTCTTATTGTGGACTTAAGACGACTCTTGAGGAGATCTTCAGCGACACATTTTAATGCCTCGTTTTGCATATTAATGCTATTTCGTCGATACTCGTCTGCCCAATTATTTCATTCATGCATTTAAATAACATACAGTTTAAGAGCTTAAAAGCTTTCACTTTCTTTTGTCACTTTCTTTACAAAAACAAGACGAAAGTACGCTTTTGCAAAATACGTTAGTGTACACACTCAATTTTAATGTTTATAAAACTTTAAAATTTATTGTCTCGATAAAATAATGAGATTTTGTTATTCTATTAACTACATAAAATATTATAATATTATAAATGCAAATATGAGTTTGTTTGTTTGTTTGTTTGTTTATTATGCTTCACACCTTAACTTCTCAACCGATCATCATGAAATTTTGCATACACGTTGTCAGGGGCTTACAAAAACGGAAAAAATACTGTACCAGAGAAATAATCTAAAAATATTAATGAAAAAAATCAGCAGCTGACAAAAATATATATGCTTAATAAATATTGAATAATTGCAGACATAGTCGCGGGAAAAAGCTAGTAAAGTAACATTAATCGTCTTTTAACTTTTAAAAGAACGTGTGACAGGATTTATTCGTTTTAAAATAGTAAGTAAAGAAAACTAATTTTTAAATTTACTTAAAACCCTATGAACGAAATTATATTCCTTAATCTTAAGTTAAATACGTTCATAGTAAATATATCGTAATATTTTTTATACAAGTCTAAATTAGTTAATTTTGTCGTAATGTTTCATTTATCCTGTAAATGGAACGTATGCCAAAAGTGGAAATAAAACCGTCTAACAGGAAAGAGTTTTGCGGTTACACGTAAAATCAAGTTTGTTACGAATTACGAAACACTGACAGCCAGGTGCTGACTCAATATACAACTGGTTTTTCACGAGTTCGTTACTATAAAAATGTACCTACACAGTACTTGTACTTAGGTCTTAGATTGTTGGTAATTAGGACAGATATTTTAATGATTAAAATCGAAGTGTGTACGTGTATGTACCATTGAATAAGTAATAAGTAACTTACTTGGAAATTTACAATCGCTAAACGACACTGATTTCAAGTTATTCGTTTACTAGTTTACTTGAAAGTAAACATCTATTATTTATTGAGCAATTAGTATAGTGTCAGTAATTAGTAAAGAAAGTTTACTAGAATTTACCTTTCATGTATTGAGTTAAAAAAAAAAATTATTGCTTAATATAAAAAAATTATCTTAAATAACATAAAATATTTAATTTCTCTTTCTAATTCGTTAATTCATTCATTTTTTTTTTGTTTATTAAGTAAATACAATGAAAAGTAGAAATGATTTTATGTCACCTCTTTTATGTCACTCTTACTTTACATTAAGTAAATCTGGGTTGATAATAACCGTAAACGTTATTATGGCAATATAAACCTTACTCTGTTGTGTTTAAAGCTTATGTCCTCGTTATTGTTCAAATGTTTTGAAATCCTTCACATTATAAATCCATCGGCGGTGTGAGGGAAAATCCGTTATTTTTTTGTCTCCGACTTTTCTTAAGTGGAGAGACACTTTTACACAATTGACATACAAATCACGGAGAATAGAAAAAAGGGGACTTGTCCATAGACAAGACTTAAGCTTTTTAAATGTATATAAAAAATATATGAGCAATAGAGACTGAATAAATATTTTGACACATAAAAAAGAGGCGCGGATAAAGTCGCAAGGTAAAGCAAGTATAGTATAAAGTTAAAGTTAACTATGAGAATTGCAGAAAAAGTGCAAAAAAAAGTTTTTAATCTCGTTAAACTGTCATATAATCTTGCATTAAATTTTTCAAGGCTTTTTTGCTAAAAATAATTATATTATTAATTATCATTTTGTATTTTGATGATAATTAATTATCATGAAAAACGTTATATTTAAAATGAAATTTGATTTAAGAAAAAAAATTATAAAATTAATACCTATGACATCGTCAATCTATATATCTAATAATTATGCTAATTTATACAAAATATTGAAATAATTTGATGTATTTAACACCTGAGGGCCTAGTGTGTCTTTTACTCGATCAAACACGTCGAACGCGTAAACATCAATTTGTATGGAAATGAAGCAATAGAGACTTACACGTTAGCCACTAGGTGGCGCTGCTTCATTCCCATACAAATTGACGTTTACGCGTTCGACGCGTTTGATCGAGTAAAACTCGCACTAGGCCCTCTGGTAAGCTAAACGAGGTTGGCCTCTAAAATTCAGTTATTTTTGTGTAGAGCTTACATAAATGTACAAGTTGGTAAGTAATGACTATAAATATCGGCCCAAACAATGCTCCACCACCTCGACAACGTCGGTAAAATATTTCTGACTGGAAAATAAAAATAATTTAACATCTTAAATATCTATTTACAAAAGCAGCGATGTTTAAAAAATAAGAAAAATGTATACTGACATTTTTGTTTTACGGTATGTGTAGGTATTTATTTATTTATTTATAATTTTAACAATTTTAAGGCTAATAATATAATAGACGTAAAATGATAACACTAAAAACCAATCTTAATCTTGTGTTATCATTTGTAATCTTCTTTATTTTTATCTTAATATATAAAAGGCGATGTGTGTGTGTATGTTCCCTATAGACTCCAAAACCGCTGAACCGATTTTGATGAAACTTTCAGACAATCTTCAGATTAGTCCAGCGGGTAATACTGTGAAGTTTGGTAGCGAAGTCGGGAGCGGGTCACGTTATTACTAAAATCTATATATATACTATTAAAAACTACAATTTAAAAAATATTTCTTTAAGTTAAATTTAATATTTTTAATCGTTATATTGTTACATAGATTGTTGATAAGGTGTTGGACAACCGCTTCTCTTCTAGCAGATATTCCCGAATTTCTTGTGAAATTTGCAACAACACATAAATGAAAAATCTTAAAAAATTCTCGACCGAAGGCTTTTCCATTTCATATTTTGATCAACATTACGAGCGTAGCCGGGGCGGGCTAGTAGTGAATAAAGTTTCAGTGAATGAAACATTCACTCCCCCAAGCGAGTTCGTTGGAGAAGCTCTGAGACACATTCTCTTAGACCCGAAAGTAATATGACATTAATCGCCTTATCTACGCTCGAGAAAACTGGAAGTACCTCTTACCGTCACCACCCCCGCCCCTCTGTACCCCGCTATACCGTCTCTGCCTCTGCAGTACTGCTAAATGGACAGTCAAGGTATAACTGTACAGCAGTATTGTAACAGTTAACAGTATACCAAGTTTTAGCCGCGACTTTTAAAATACCTAAATTTATTGTACAGAAAAAATGTATTGGCAAGGCACAGTTTTTTTTTCACAGTCGTAAATTGGTCAGGACGACTGGCGGCTGTAACCACACCCATATGGAAGACAAACGTGAAAAAACAACATTGAAAAAGCCTTAAAAAGATTGAAAGATAGCCCACCCTGATAGGAAATCGGGATGAAGGGATCAAGGTGTTCAACACACTTTTAACCCTTACGTTTATTGGCGACTGTAGCCACTTACCATCAAGAGCTCCTTCACCTTTAGTCTGCACGATAATTTTTAAAGAATTGTTAATATAAAGACTACAAAATTAATATTGTTTAGGTAAAGGTGAAATAATCGAGATTATGTCAATAGCATAGCAAGTCACTTCGTTGTTTACCTACATCATTTTTCACATTGGCAACACTAATGAATATAATAGCGGTCGCACAGTTATTAAGAATGAAAGTTAATATTTTCATTTTAATGTTTACTGAGTGAAGTAAAGAAATAAAATGTAAGTATTTTTATTCCCATAAAAGATTACTATATAAAAGTTATGACTAAAGCTGTCCAAAATTCACTTTAACTTGTGAGTCTAATTTTATTTTATTTATATAGCATATATAATTAAATTTTTACTTTAAACTGATTGACTCACAATAAAACCCTTATCTACGTTAATGAGTATACTTGTATGTGCATTATTGAACATATAGGTACGAGTATGTGTTGGATACTGCAAGCGGTTTATCTTTACTTAACGTCATTAACACACGTCACTGAAGACCGTCTATAGCTGTGAATGCAGTTGATGGTTTTTCAAATCTACCACTTGGCGATAGAGTTCACTTTCGAAGTGAACATCGATGAATATCCCGCGAGAAATTTTTCTGTCGGATATTGGATTAGCGTTGCAGTAGAAATGTCAAATGAAATTATTAATTTTAGCTTTCCAGTAGCTTTCTAAGCAATCTTCTTATCATGTAAGCTAGGCAGTCTGAAGGTAGAAGCCATCTCCTTACAGAACAGCTTATAAGTTCCAAATCTCATTTTCATGAACTATCTTTAAATTTTGTCATGAACTGAAGAGCATTCGGTTTGCTTATTCGCGTAAAGCCGGAACAATTCATCTTAGACTACTAATTTTGTAGAAATCTATTCATTATGTTATACTAAGTTGTATCTACATTCATTGCTAGCTTATTCATAGTTGTATAAAGTTTATGGAACTATGTTATCACGTAGATCCCCAATCAAACGATGTTCAATGTTTAAAGTCAAACGTCGCAAGTTAATAAGTCCACTACACTTGGCCAACTCAACTCTACCTTATCTAACATCATCTCTGGAGATCTGTAGAAGTTCTCGACCTAAAATCAGCCTTAGCGTGATGTTAAAAGGTATCTTTTCCAACAGCAAGTTTACTCGACGCCTTTGCCCCAAATCGCGAAGATATCGGACGTGCTGACGGGTCAGGGCCCTCCATTCCAGACCGCTATAGCGAGTCACCTATACTCACCAGTCTCCATCTATCAACCGAGGGTACGTATATAAGTTGATTCGCTTGATTAGAAACACTAAACTACATCTATATTGTAATTAATAACTTCAAACGAGCAATTTAGCAAATGGCTCTAGAGATTTTGATGAAATTTTGTATTTAAATAAGGTTTTGCTTTTTCAATCTAGGCTTTTTTGTAGGCCTTCTTTATATAAGGTTACAGGTGATTCTAGGGAACAATAGCATCATGTGCAAGTCGCAAAATGTGCAGATCGCAATTATGTATAGTTATATAATATTATGATATGTTACTACTGATATTTTCTTATGTAGCTTAGTCATTCAATATAATTTACTATTTTTTAAATTTATTATTTATTATTATTTTTTTTTAATTCCAAACAACATCTTTTTAAAGATCATGCATGCAAAAAGATCGCTTTTTTGTGTTAGTTCAAAGTTTTTGGACTGACCAGATGGTTCAAATTCCGATTTGGGTTACATGTCAGAATCTTATTGAGAGATTAGAAAATATCACCTGCTCTAACTATAAAGATTATTATCTAGACGAAACCTGCTGGTCTGTGATTAGCATTGATAAATCTGTGTTCTTGCGTAGTGGATTATAACTCATCTGACACGGAGAAGAGACATGTTTCTTGTAATATAATGATATCACACTTTCTTGTGATAGAGGTTAATACCGTTTCAGATACTTATGTGAGTGTAGCTTTTGCAATCATTTGTAAGTAACTCTCTTTTTTACAGTTGTCATCACCCACAACATATGAGGTTTCTGCGCCAGTTCCTATGCAACTAGCATATTCTGAGCATAAAGTCGCCTATCAGCCACAGCAGAATTCTGTACAGTACAACCCACCAACTTACAACCAAAAATTACAGGGTCCCAAACAGATCGCTAACAAATTTCCCATAAATCTGCCCCAGCCTCAACATTTACTAGTTCAACAGCCCCTATACCAACAACAGGCTTTAACTCCTCAACCTATATATCAATCAGTTCCTCAGATCTACCAAGCTCCATTCCAATTCCAACAGCCTGTCCAGTATAGCCAAGCTCCGCAAATATTTGGCCATGAGCAACCCATAGCTTATAATCAACCGCTGTTTCAAGTTGTTCCGAATAGTCAAGCTGGTGTAGTATATGCGAAGCAAGATGTTCCTGAACAAAAGACATTGCAACCAATCAGAGTACTGAAGCAGTCAGAACAACCAGCGGAAAAACAAAGTGATTCTTCGAATCAAGTAAGCACTAATATTTTTGTTAATTAACCAAAATATATCTATAATATCTTGTAGATATGTGAGTCATGACCAGTTGTCAAATAGCAACACGTAGGTGCGATGTCGTCTTTAGATCGTAAGGGACACCATAGTCCATTAATAAATCAAGAGTATTAGCAGGCCTCACATGCTAACTCCCTATTGTTTTATCTTTATAGCTGAAATTACATATCATAAGATATCATGACATAAAAAAATATATTATAAGAGCTATTTAATTGTACTCGTAAATGAATAATTCTATTGAAGTAAGAAACAGTTGTAAACAAGAATTTTTGTACTAAGTATATAAATTTCTAAAACTACGGTGTACAATATTCCGCCTAATTAAATAAACATTGTTACAGAATTACCATGGGCAACAGCATGGAGCAGTCAGTTATGCAACATTCTCTTTGGGACAGCCTGCTCAAGCACCAGCTCAATATCAAGCTCAGCCCCAGTATCAAGCTCAACCCCAGTATCAAGCTCAACCCCAGTATCAAGCTCAACCCCAGTATCAAGCGCAGCCTCAGTATCAAGCTCAGCCTCAGTATCAAGCTCAAACCCAGTATCAAGCTCAGCCGCAATATCAAGCTCAAACTCAGTACCAGACTCAACAGTACCAAGCTGAGCCCCAATATCAAAGTCAACCCCAGTACTCAGCTCGACCTCAATATCAAGCGCAGAGTATTCAGTATCAGCCCCAACAGTTCAATGTTAAGGTTGAATCGCCTTCAATCAATTCTGTAGCTCCTACGAAAGTGAGCTCTTTAAGACAAGTAGCTTACGTCAAACAAGCTGCTGCTCCGGCTGGACATCAATCGCAACAGCTTGTAGCAGTTCAATCGTTGCCACAGCCCTATCCTCAAAATCATTTGCTGCAAAACGCCGGATATGCAGCGCAACCTTTAGCTGTAGCTCCGACCTTCGCTCCAATACAATATTACGGGAAATTTGCACACTCCATCTTTGGCGGTTACCAACAGTGAATTTAAGTTGCACTTTAAAATCAAATTGCCTTCAGCAAGTTTTGCCTTATTGTTAATATTTTAATTATCTTAATAAGTCAAAAAACATAATCTATCTATTTTCTGCAATACTTATTTTTGGAGAATTTTGGAGAATTGTAGCAAGTAACTTTGAACATGATAGATTGATTTTTTATTGTATTTTCAACAAATTTTGGTATGAATTATCTGGTTTGCAATGACATGTTAATATAAAGCGGCGTATATATATTTTTATTAGGTTTAAGATTTCTGTAGATACCGAGGTGCTTTATGAGTATTTAGAAAACTGTGATGCCATACTATACCTTATTTAGTTGTATATTTCATTAGTGATTAAAATTATTTTAAGATTTATGTGTAGTTTTTTTTTACAAGCTAGCGGATTATGTTGCCCTATTCAAATGTTGATTTACCTGCTGTTGTAAGAAAAAAATTTTTTGACCCACCTACTGGGCCACCTACTAGGTCTAGTTTTGAATCTAAAGGGGTCCTCTTGAACACACAAATTTCATTAACATCTGTCCATATTTTTAGGAGAACTTCTGATCCACGACCTAACTGTAATCCTGTGTAGAATTTTGAGTATGAAGATTTTTTTTTTTTCAGGACGGTTTAGTCTTAGTAAGTATGTATTTTAAACTTGGATGGATATCTGCCACATGGTGTATTTTTTAGTTATGACATCATACAAAAAAAAATGTATGTGTAAATGATCTCCAATTTTAAAATATGAAAACAAAAAGTTTCATAATGCTGTCCTGTTCGAGATTTGAACCTGCGTCTTTAACATCGGTAGCCTAGTTATAATATTGTCGGCCCTATAGACTTTGTCATCACCGTGTCGTAATATTGCTATGTAGCACAAGTTTCTTGAAATAGATTACTGCTCTGATATAAGCATAAAATCGAATGGATCAACAAAAGCGCAATTTCGTATGTTACAGCCCTATAAATTGTATAACTACGCACTAAGTCTCTAACGATGTATTACACGCACTCATAAAGCAGTATTCAGTACAGAGTATTGTGTCACAGTATAAACGAAAGGCAGAAATTATTCATTGAAATTGTCATCCTTTTTTATAGATCTCATCATAAATATCTCAGTATCAACACAATATATTTGAATAGATAATCGTGAAAGTAATTTGATGAAAAGTAACTTTATTTAAACATCGTGCAGAAATATTTAAGTAGATAATGTCTGTCAGTGATTTCACAATGTAAAATAATAACGCCTGTGGAAAAATAAATAGTAATTAAACACTTAAAGGGAATTTGAAAATATTATTAGCATGAGTGTAGCTCTAAGTTGTATTGAAAGGTCTTTTAAATCAAGTAGTGTTCGCTTATTGGTCATATGAGACCATAATCATTTCGATTTATTTATTTTTTATTGATTTATTAATATTATCAATACTATGAGTTTTTGTGTTTTGGTTGGTGGTTGTGTTATGCTAGGTTTTTATTGATTTTGATGGTTTGGGATTGTTTATTCTTTTTTTAATAATTATTTGGCTAGACTGAATTGACTGACTTGTAATATTATATATATTTGCACACAAAATATGGTAGTACATGCTGGGATGCTGTATTATTTATAATGTAATATCAGGTTTTACACACATGTAAAGGCAAATGAATAATTTGAATTTGAATTTGAATGAGAATTTGATGAGAAAGAATTGTATGTAGTACTTTTAAACAGATGGACACACATAATAAACGATTATGAAGAGATTGATTCCTGCTGCTGACGTTAATATGGTCGCACAGTGACTAGTCACAGAGTAACAGTATATAAGCAGTTATTACCTACGAAGCTTCACTACTAAAATACTCAATATCTAAATAATTAATTAATGACGAAACTATTAAAAATATTCTTTTACATGATAAGAATTTTAATTTTTAATTTCAGTATGTAGTAGCCATCGATGTAGTAGCTTATTGATTCAAATGAGAAAATAATGTTATCCTAACTTAGTCTGTTTACTTCCTTTACAAAGTAATAATTTTAAATACAAAATAATTAAATATTTAGACAGTTTTTAATCAAACATAGTCCAAGATTTCAGCTGAACAACTTGCTTCAGTAAAACTTTTCAAATACGTACTCGTATGCTTCCTATTATTCTTTATTTAAACAGGTGCATAACATAGATAACTCAGATAAAGTACAGTGTATATACTTATTCTTTATTAAGCAATACTATTTATGCTTATTTAAATATTTTCATAATAACAATTACCTAGGTACTTATTTTATGTTATCTCATCTAAAACTAAGTATTTTAGCATTTGTGCTGTTTTTGTTTTAATGTATCAGTATCACCTCGGGTTTTTTTTTGTTTTATTCGCATTACTTTGTGTCTTGTTATCCTTACATAATTCCTCGATCATTTCACCATCTTTGACATTTTACTCTGATATGTTTGACAAAGGTCATTCAACGCTCTGATCAATCAATGCAATCAAGAGTGTAATACCATGAGGATGTGCCTGTCTGCCATTCATTCTTTTAAAAATAAAAACAACATTACATTGCGTTAAACGCTATCAATCAATACTAATAATAAATCTGTAAGGGTCGGTCATGGAGTAAGTTACTTTGTTTTTAGAGATATCGTGTTTATAGGCTCTATACATGATACTGAAACTAAATTGACGATTTTTAGAATTTTTTAAGTATGTATGTATGTTCCTCCATAACTCTGAAACGAATTAACTGATTTTCATGAAACTTGGTAGATAAACATTTGGACGTGCGGGACACAGGATAGGCTACTTAATATTTTTCAACGCGGACGAAGTCGTGGGCACCAGCTAGTTATCAATAAATGCGTAAATATATTTCATTAAAAATGATGAACGCTTACGCTATTACGCCATAGCAGGCCAAACAAACTGTTTCATTATTCTTACTGTTTATTAGTATTGCGCAATATACAAAAGGTTGGTGTAAGAGGCTTGAACACATTGTCACGGTTCATACGATTGTACACACGATTTCAGTACGAATATGGATCGCGTAACGTTTACTGTCAACGGCCAAAAGTGTAGTGGTAAGTGAAAATTAGTCAAAGCATATAATAATAAAAAATAATCTTGTACTTATTATATATTTTCGAAAATGTTAGTGTGTTGTTAAACAAGTAATATTACTCATAATTTAATATTAGCTTCGTGTTTTCTTGTAAGCATTTGTGAAACCATGGTTTTCTATGGAAGATCAGTTCTGGCCTATTTTAGCAAAATGCTTTTTGTAATTTTTATTTTTGCTGTTATTGTTTATTTATTAAGTGTATGTTTTTTTAAGTAGGAAATAAAAAAGTATTAATTTATTGATTGACATCGAAATAACGATCCAATTGATGACTTCCTTACCCTCAATCCAGAAAATGTCGAGTTAATACCTAGTATTACTTTTTATTAAATTAATTTAACCCATTATAAACTAAATATAATATATTTTTGCTTGAGAAACTACGAAGAATCTGTTAAGCACTTATTTCAATCAATATTTGGGAATATAATGAGTATAATATACGTTATATAAAGTAAAGTAAGTATTTTTAAAAAGGATTCTATCTACACTAATATAAAGAGAAAAGATTTGTTTCATTTGTACTTATTTGTTTGTAATGGATGAACCCACAAACTATTTGGCGGTTTAAAAAAATTCTTTCACGTATAGAAAGTTAGTTGTATTTTATACTAGCTGGTGCCGGCGACTTCGTCCGCGTTGAACCAAAAAAAGTAGCCTATCCTGTGTCCGGTACGTTCAAATGTTTATCTACCAAGTTTCATGAAAATCAGTTAATTCGTTTCAGAGTTATGGAGGAACATAGATACATACAGAAAAAAATTCTAATAATCGTCAATTTAGTTTCAGTATCATGTATAGAGCCTATAAACACGATATCTCTCAAAACAAAGTAACTTACTCCATGACCGACACTTACAGATTTATTATTAGTATTGATTGATTAAAAAAATTAGAGATCCCTACGAAAATTACAATAACGTAACGTTAGTATTAAAAAATTGACTATAACGCACATTATTTGACGTGCGCTGCAAAAACTATTGATGATACATAAAATAATGTACCTACTACATGTTTACTTATTAATACTAACAAAAATGTTAGCGAGGCTATATTTTATGTTTACGCTCAATCTATTAGTTACCACACATTTTAGCTTTTGTTTATAAAATGGTAAATAAAAACACATCTGCTTAAACAATTAACAAAACATTGTCTTCTGAATATATATAATGCTGCCAGCGTCCTTGGTACAATGCCGCAGGTTCCATTCTTATATTGAGTTTTAGTTTTAGGTAAATATGTAAATATAGAACTGGTTCACATTGACCTATATTATATTATTATTTTTAGTAAATGATATTTTCTTTTTTCTTGTTTGTATAAATATAGGTGTTTTTTTTTGTATTATATATTTATAGGTTGTATTTTAATTTTAACTACGAGTAATTTATTTTTGAAAACTCCTTGTTTTTGGAGCTTTTATGTATTGTTTTGTTTAGTATTTGTGTACTCAGTATTCGTTTCTATTTAGCAGTAAACTCTTTAAAAGAAACTTGAAGAAAGCTGTATTCCCTTAACTATAAACCTAACAGAAATAATATTACAGTGGGGAGCGAGGTGACTTCAGATGTGACCTTGCTGGACTACCTGCGCAAAACCCTGGAGTTGAGAGGCACCAAATACATGTGTCTGGAAGGTGGCTGTGGAGCCTGCATCGTTAAAGTTGTTAAGCATCCTGGTGGACCAGCATGTGCTGTAAACACTGTAATATCTACATAACTATATTTCAATATATATTTTTTAAATGTCATTTCTGAAGATTTAAATGTTGATAATAACGGTGATATAAGAGCTAATGTGAGGTTAACCCAGGGCAAGGAACAATTCACCAACGACTTAGCATGTTGGAAATTGGCTTATACCTCCTGAGAGATCTGTATACCCAGCAGTGGAAATTAATATATTTATTACATAAAATAGAGACTCTGATAGATGAACATACTTGTAATATAAAAATATTTTAAAAAGCCTATAACGATATTTCAATTGATTGTATTTAGTATACTAGTAGGAACCCCTCTTTGATTTCTAGGTTCGTAGATCTAAAATGAAATGGATCTTTGATTTCTAGGTCTTAATTTCTAGGTGAAATGAAATCTTTGATTTCTAGGTAATGTGTAATATTTTGCAGTATAGCAAGACAGTTTTGCTAATAGTTTTAATTGTCCAGTCCTGTTGTTATTATCGATGATATTCTTACATTGTAGATATTACTTATACTATGTGCATCTTATATTTTGTTATCATTAATATAACCAGTGCATGGTGTCGGTAATGTCATGCCAAGACTGGGACATCACAACGATAGAGAAGATAGGCAACAGAAAAGATGGATATCACTTAGTACAAAAAACTTTAGCAGAACACAATGGAACTCAGTGCGGTTTCTGTACTCCAGGATTTGTCATGATGATGTATAGGTAATAAATTATTTACTTTTAAAAATAAAAAAGGCTTCATAAATCCTATGATAATAAAATGCAAAAGAAATAAAATTCACAGCGGACCATTATTTCTTAATTCCGACTGATGGTGTGATGTAAAGATTTTTTTTATTTTTTATTTCAGTCTACTACAATCGAAAGGTTCAAACATGACAATGTTGGAAATCGAGAGTTTGGTTAACAACACCTGCAGGTGCACCGGCTATAGGTCTATATTAGATGCGTTCAAAACTTTCGCAAAAGACGCTCCGAAACAACAACTAGTAGATATTGAAGACATACACAATATTTGTCAGAAAACTGGAAAAATGTGCAAAAAAGACAGCTGCGATAGTTTCGATTGGTGCATTGTTAATGATTCAATTAAAGAAATTAACAAAGAAATACAATTAAAAGACAACAAATTCTGGTATAGAGTGGACTTGGTTGGTGACGTATTTGATATACTAAAGCGACACGAAGGAAAAGATTACATGCTTGTAGCAGGAAATACAGCTAAAGGTATTTACTCGTTTTATCGTATTTACAGTAAAATTACGAAATAATGCGGAATACCTGTTTCTATTATCACTTATACGTACTTTAATCGCAACGAATGCTTATCTGCAATTCAATTACGTGTAATTAAAACAAAAAAATACTGCAGGGTGATGATAGTTTGCTCCTATCACCTGGTAAACATACAAAATAATTAGGAGCACTCAAGTGCGATTCCTGTCCTAATATGATAAGATATGGTACGGGACAGTGTAAGGATAGAACAATGGGCATTTCAGTATCACCACGCGTGTGATTCTAGATAACCTTTTTTTAGTTATTTCTAGATAATCTTTTTTTAGCGGTAATTTTCAGTCTAGGATAATTCATCACCGTCAATTCAGTCAATTAGTTTAGTTTCTGTCCACATTTTTTTTTTATTACTTTCAAATATAATCAAACATAACCTACTAACTATATTATGTTACTGTATATTATAATCTGAACTATATATTTGCTAAATGTTCCGTTTCTTACAATTATTGTTTCGATAGCTTAAAAAAAGCAATAAACCATCAAATGTCGAACTTTTCTGGTAGTAATTCTTTTGCCTGGATTTAAAGCTTGCATTCGGAGCTCATACTGTGTTTAGTATTGTATAATGGACTTTGATATTGTTTGTATTAACTGTACCTAATTGTTGTAATTTTATATTTTAAAGATGACAAAAAGAATAGTATCCTGAGTTTCTTTCGAGGTTTCTTCTCAGGATCGTCATCTTGGTTTTTTTATTCGAAACCCTGGTAAATTTAAATTTATAATGACGATCATAAGAGTTTCTTGAGAAACCTAATTGATAAATAAATATTTTGATTCGATTTGATTTTGATTTTGATTTTGCTTCTACAATATTGCGCATGATAAACAAAAGAGTACAACGAAGGGCGATGAAAGGACCGACGTTGAAATAGGTTGGCGATGAATCGTCCCATCCCGGTTTATTTATGTTTCTTGAAGTAAGAATATTCGCTTCTTATGAGTCACGAATTGTAGATATTATTCAATAATGCCACCACATAAGTTAATTAGTTTATGATCACTTAAGTAATATTACTTAAGTTAATGATAACATAAAGGTTTTTCTTTACTTTCAGGAGCCTTCCCGATATTAGAGTACCCCGACAATGTGTTAATAGATATAACTGCCATACAAGAGTTAAAACAACATTCATTAGATCAAAACCTCACTATTGGCTCGGGAGTTACTCTCAATGAATGCACACAAATATTCGAAAAATTCTCAAAGGAAGAATATTTCGGATATCTCTCTACATTTTCTGATCACATTTCGTTAGTCGCCAGTACATCTTTAAGAGACGTAAGATACTTATACTACATGTACCTACAATATTAAATGTAAAAGTTCGAGAATTTTAGAAACCATAGAGTTTTAAGAACTTTTAATATTTTTATGAAAACAATTTACTCATTAATTTTCTTTTAGTCTTAAGCTTCTACAGGTTTTCTAATATGTGCCAATAGAGCAACATGAAAACCACATTTAAAAAAATAAAGTAGTTTTTGTTTCAAAATTAATGAATTTCCTATAGTTTCAGATTTTTCACAAAATCTGTAAAACCTAGTTAATACTCAAGTGTAAAATTATATTAATTCCTTCAGTCCTATAAATTCATATAGAATTACATCTTATCTTTTTTATTTATCACATCAATAGAAACATCTTCTAATATTTGTGTCTAGGTGTCTATAGCTATACGTTTACATTTAGCCGAAGTGAGCAGAGAAATAGGCAGGGCAATGGGCAGGACGAGTGTGTAAACAAAATACTTCTCATGTCATTGCCACTGCCACTTGCGCTGCCCGACGCTCCCCAAAAGAGAGGTTTTTTGTGCGGAAGTCAAAGGACCGGCAGCGCGAGGGGCAGCAGGGGCTGAATGTATTAATCAATGTAGGTATGTTAAATTATTTCAGCTGGCAACTATAGGGGGAAATCTAATGGTAAAGTACAAGCACAATGAGTTTCCATCAGATCCGTTTGTTTTATTCGAATCAATTGGTGCCACACTGACCATACGTAAGTAATTCTAAGGTGATTTTTTAATAAACTGTGGATTTTTCTTTTATAATTTATATATATAGTAATTTAATATTTTGCATTCGATTTCAGTCGATGGCAGTGGATCCAGGCAACATGTGAAACCAAGTGAATTTCTCAAGATTGATATGAAAAATAAACTTTTGTTAAACGTTCAGTTGCCGCCTCTAAGCAATGAATATAAATATACTTCCTTTAAGGTAAACATTTGCTTCATAGTAACAATGTTCGCATACAGCTCATTAATTAGTATTCATTAGTCCTCAGAGCTAGGTTGCTTGCTATTCTTAGGTATTATATTTAGTCTTTAATCCTGTTTTGTGTATAAAAATCTATAACATGCAGTCTTTGCCATGGTCTTAAATCAAAGCAACGCCCACATATAAAAACATTTGAAAAAGGAGTATAATACCTTAGTATATCGTATACATAAAGATATAGGTTATTGTTTAAAAGAGAATAAAAGAAAATTGGTAAATTGCTTAACTAAAGTAAATTATTCCTTATCGAAAAGGAACATCTTCTGGTCTTTAACATATAAAAGATTCCTTGAGCTACTCCTGTTTCTGTACTTCAGCTGTTTCTTAACAAAATTCCGTCCCTCTTTTCAACCGACTTCAAAAAAGGAGGTTGTATGTTAGGTTTTTATTTTCATAATCTTTATTAACATTATGCTAATACTCCACAGATAATGCCACGTTCCAAATTAGCACACGCACGTGTTAATGCCGGATTCCTTTATAAACTGGGTAAAGATAATGACACGGTGACAGCAGCAACAATAGTTTTTGGAGGAATTAGCTCAACATTTATACACGCACAGAAAACTGAGTCTTATCTCGTTGGAAAACGTTTGTTCAGTAACGAAACTCTACAGGCTTCCCTGAAAACTCTGAATGATGAAATTGTCGTGAAAGGTTATCCAGAAGAACAGGCGCAAGCTAAGAAATTATTAGCACGAGCAATTTATTACAAGGTACGTCAAAAATATAAAGATAATATTTATTTGAAATTAAATTAAAAAAAAATACATTTATGCATTATCTACCTTTTCATCCCAATATGCTTTTTTGGCAGTATTTTCACTATAAATAAAGTAAATTATTTAGTATCTGTTTCAGTTTTCCTGTATAAAAGTCAATATTACTTTTGTCTTATTATCATAAGTATGTACCTACATGCAGATATGTATGTTAATGTTTCAGGGTCTCTTAACATTATGTCCTACAGAAAAAGTTGGCACTAGATACCGTTCCGGAATAACAGATTACACAAAATCACGTCCTGCATCGAGTGGCAAACAGGTGTATGACACAAACCCAACAATATGGCCTCTAAGTAAACCTATACCAAAGATCGAAGCCCTTGTACGTATACATATTTTATAATACATACTGCATTGCGATACTCTACTTATTTATTTTATGGGAAAATTCAATTAATTACAGATTCAATGTTCCGGGGAAGCACCTTATTCGGATGACATACCGTCTATGCCCGACGAAGTATTTGCCCATTTCGTACTCACCACAGTTCCCACAGGACATATAGATAATATCGATGCATCTGAAGCTTTGGTAATGTCCTTAAATAAAGATCCATTATTTTACTAATTTTGAACCAAGTCTAAGAGATAACAATAAATTTTAATATTTTGTTATTTCAGAAATTAAAAGGTGTCGTTGCCTTTTTTACTGCAAAAGATATACCAGGAAAAAACTCGTTCATTTCTCCCAATTACTTTTTCAACTTATTTGACGAAGAAGTTCTTTGCGATGGAAAAGTTAAATTTCACAGTCAACCTGTAGGCATTATAGTTGCAGAATCGGATTATTTAGCTGAAAAAGCTTCACGACTTATCAAAATAACTTATAAAAACGTTAAAAAGCCTGTACTCACAATAAAGGAAGCGAAGACGGAACTCGGTCGATTTATACCAATATTAATATTGCCACCAACAGACAGAGGAATAGACGTGAAAAAAATTATCAAAGGCAAGAATGAAATCAAAACTCAATATCACTATCACATGGAAAAGCAGACGTGTATAACAAGACCAACAGATGATGGCATCGAAGTTAATTCGGCGACGCAATGGATTGATGCCGTCCAAACAGCTGTTGCTAACGCATTAAAAATTCCAGAAAATACGTAAGTTTCCATTACAACAACGATTACTAATCAAGTTTTTAATCACCTGTAATATATATATATTTTAGAATAAACATACAAGTGCGACGTGTTGGTGGAGGATTCGGCGCCAAGATATCTCGGGCATCACAAATTGCTGTGGCCTGCAGTCTCGTAACCCACAAACTAAACAGACCATGCAGAATGGTGTTACCTTTAACAACAAATGTAAAAAGTCTAGGACGACGTCTACCGACCAGATCTGAATTTGAAGTAAGAAACTTTCACAATATTTACCATATTGATCATCTTAACCATCAGTATGTGCAGATATAATATAATAAAAGACACAAGTTTCTTAGTGAACCGCTGAATCACACGACTTTGGAATCCATTTCAAAAGTTTTCCTACAACATTGTTTACAAGTAGCGGCCTTCCCGAAAGTCATCTATTGGTCTGTCAACTGCAACTCCACTTTCCACGTAACATTTATAAAATTAATAGAAATATCTAAGTTTTACCACACAGTATCCGGTTACCCGATAGTTATAAATTTCAAAATTTATTTGATTGATCTTATAATTATTTTATTGAAAATATTAGATTTGAGTTGAAAATTTTTAGATTGGAGTGAATAGTGTTGGAGAGATCCAATACATGGAGTATACTCTATTTTTTGACAATGGATATATGATTAATGAACCACTTTTCTACTATTCTGTGCCCGTTTTGAGAAACAACTACGATAGAAGTAGATGGAATTTCAGAGCATTCGATGTTCTAACTGACACTGCTAAAAACTCATGGACACGTTCACCAGGTGAGAAAATTATCAAAGACTGGTTTTCGCCCACAGCTTTCCTCGCAATAAAGATAAAACGTAGTTTATATTATCCCCAGGATGTATGTAAACTCCCTACCATATTTTATTATAATTTTGGTAGTAGGTTAGGTTGTTTAGCCATGAAATTGCAAGAGACGGGCACAATTACAGATGAAGTAACTTTATGCAAGATTTAAGATGAAATGAAACTTTATGTGAGATGTAAAATGTTTAATTAATCCAAAATACTTTTCCATATAGTGAAAATGTATGAATTGCAGGTACACTTGAAATGATTGCCATGATAGAATATATGATGGAGCAAATATCATACGAACTATCACTTGATCCGGTCAAAATGAGGCTTTTAAACATGCCCAACACAGAAGAGGATAAAATAGCCAAAGAAGTAATAAATACTTTATTAAAAAATGCTGAATACGATAAAAGGCTGTCAGAGATAAAAACGTTTAATAAAGAAAACCGTTGGAAAAAGCGTGGTTTAAGATTCTCTTGTATTAAATGGCCAGTACCTATGCTCTCTAATTACACCACATCATTATCTGTTCATCATGGAGACGGCTCCGTGGTTATAACACATGGGGGTGTTGAAATTGGCCAAGGAATCAATACTAAAGTTGTACAAATTGCAGCATACTGCCTTAACATACCAATGGATAAGATTAGAATCAAAGCTACTACCAATATCAGTAATCCGAATTCGATGGTCACTGGAGGAAGCTTCACATCAGAATCGATATGTTTAGGAGCTCTAAAATGCTGCCAATTCCTACTAGATAGATTAGAACCCATTAGAGCCGATGCCGGAGGAACAGAGTGGGAGAAAATAATCAAAACTGCATTTGAGAAAGGAATTAATCTATACACAACTTACACAATGAATACAAATGATCAGAAAAACTATACAATCACTGGAGCTGTTTTGTCTGAGGCAGAAGTGGATATACTAACGGGAGAAATTCAAATTAGACGAGTTGATTTGATAGAAGACGTTGGTCAAAGTATAAGCCCTGAAATAGATATAGGACAGGTATAATGTTCATTCATATAACAAAATTGTTCATTTCTATCACTTGAAATATCTATAAACCCGCTAAAAATATTTCAAAAAGTTTTACATAATGTGTAATTTTAATCAAACGACTAGATAGGTCTAGTCAGAAAGTACGAGAAGCTAGAGCTGAATTTTACAATTATTTACAACTTTTTAACCAATTAACGAATGAATGTGGTTTTTTAACGAATACATTTTAACGACATTTAATCGTGTCATAATAATTATTTTAACGTTCAGATTTCTTTAAGACCATCTTGTTTTTTAGATGACTAACGTTTAAAAAAAATTGGAAAATGTTAGTTTCTCTCTTATAGTGATTGAATTTCCACCAGTGAGCGAATACTAGTTTGTTTAAACTTTCTTTTTTCTTGAAGATTGAAGGAGCTTTCATCTTTGGTCTCGGATACTGGACATGCGAAGAAATATTATACGACGCCAACTCGGGAGAGGTCACCACAAGCAGAGCGTTCGATTATCACGTGCCACTTGCTCAAGATATTCCTATAGATTTTCGAATTAATTTACAAAGGAACAGTTATAATAAGTATGGAGTACTTGGTTCGAAAGGTGAGTTAATAAATCAATGGCGCTTTATTATACCGACTTCAAATTAACAGTAGTGGCAGAAAAAAACTATGTTCCTCATTCAGGCAGGCCCTCTTGCGGCAGTAACAACCATTTCTAATCTCTAATCCCTCAGTAATCTCTAAGAGAGGACCATCATCAGATAACCAGTCGTGTGTAAGGGAAGTAAGGAACGCCGGAACCAATTCCTCTTGCGACACCTAGTTCTTTCATCTTTAAGCTAGTCTGGGTGTGAGTGCAGTGCACTTAAATACTCACTAGTATATCTGTGCTTATGTGAGTCGGTAGCCATCTACAATCTAGTGGCCTGTTATCACAAATACAGTAAATGGATCTATGGAAAACCATGTATTATTTTGTAAAGGTCGGCAGACAGGCAGGCTATACCATATAGCCATGGTTGCTGCAAGAGCGAAATAAACTTACAGGTTCTCTGTAAGGGTTGGTCACTGCCACCAAGTGGCCTACTAATTTTTACTGCGAAACGCAGTGTGACCTGCAAAACATTGAAATTGATACTTATTGGTTACAGCTACGGGAGAACCTGCCACGTGTTTATCGATATGTGCCGCGTTTGCTATTAGAGCAGCTTTAGCAGCTTCCAGGGTTGATTCCGGAATTCCCACAACCGAGTGGTTCCACATCGGTATATATATTTGTTTTAATAATATTTAATGTTCACTTTCTTGTGTGGATAATTTTTTTATTGTTTCACAGAGGGTCCGTACACGATTGACAAGATACTAATAGCTGCCAACGTTGGTTTAGAAGAGTTTAAATTTAATTAAAAATGCAATTGTCGAAGGCTTGCAGCAAACGTTTGCAGCAAAAAAGTAACAACAGTATAAAATAAACGAAAATAATATTATAATTTAATAATAATTAAAATTAATAATTTGAAATATAAATTAATAATTAAGAACTAATAAAATGACAGTAATATTAAAACAATGATTGTTATGGAGCCATTTCAAATTTATTGTGTACTTTTTATGTATAGGTATTCTATAATAGAAAAATGAATCCCTAAGCGCAAAACTCGAGAACGGGTGGACCGATTTTAATTCTGTCTTCACTCATGAATAGAGGGATAATCAGGGAAGGTTTTTACGTAAAAAAAAGCACTCCGGGCGAAGCCGGGAGCGGGCCGCTAGTATAATAATCAAGACTAATGAAAAACTTGGAGGTACCTGAAGACCCTGCAAGAATTTATTAACAACCTCTTCGAAGATACCAATGTTGTCATTTTACTAATATATTATATATGTAATATCAGCAGTACTTCTGAAAAAATGGCCAAAACTACCGCACTACACTTACGATTATTGTCAGCGATATCTGAAACTACCCGTCTATACCTACGGGTATATAAACAGCCTGAGGCGGCAGCACAACACATTCGTTTTGAGCAACAACTTGAATCTAAGCTCACGCGTGTCATTTAGTTCATTAAGTAAAGCTATTGCTGTGTGTGAATTAGCATTATTTAGTCATATTACTTTGTTTTTCCTTTTTGTTAATTTCATGAATTTTGTATTAATTATAAAGTGTTGATTAAAATGAATTATTCTTTTTAAAAAATCATTACCTAACAGTAATATATCTACGTTAGGCAAGGGCAAGATTTCGATTCGATGTTCGATCACGTGTGGTGTGAAATTGTTTGTTTTATCAGTATTTAACTAATTATACTAACTAATATAATAATGGTTTCATTTCTTTTAATTTACCCGTTGCAATTCACAGTCTCTGTACTATTATCAGAGGCGTTGCAGTGACAAACCCAAAAAAAACATGGAAAATAAATAGGATGATGACTGAAGTCGTGTCAGAGTCAGATTACCTGTCCTACTGGGCTCACTGCGTTTCGCAGTCAAAAATTTGACAGCCTGTCTTCAAGGAGCTCGTCAAAAAAGACACAACACCGCTGAATTAAAAGCACTCTTTCCCTATTTCCCTATCCCTTAAGTGGATCGTTAGCCTGGCTGTCGACATTCACAAAATCATCCCCTGTTCACGCTCTGGAACACAACTAAGAGTTTTTAGTTCAAGGTGCAGTTCTGTAAGGGTTTATACTAGAGCAAGATGAGAGTTAAGACCTTAAGGGCACCCTATACGAGCAAGTGAAGTCAGAATAGGTATTCGGGAGAATTATAGTTGTCTCAACTTACTAAAAAACGAAATAACCTAAGACTGAAGCAACGCAAAACTTACGCCAGAAATTCGATATTATTAAAGGTAAAAGTATAAAACTATTTACTTTTGCTGAACCTTACGAGTATCTAATCTAATTTGAATAAAAATATTTTCTGGTATAAAAGTTATATTTACCCTAGGAACTATTTTAGGAAGTATTTAACTAGGAACAAGTAGGAAGTTAGGGCAACTTTCTACTTCTTCTTAGTTTATTTGTACGCAAGAAATTTACTAAATTTTAATAATAACGAATTTTAGTAATAACGACCGGTAAAAGTGATAAATGTCACGGTTTTCATCAGATTTACCGTAACATATATATATATATATATATATATATATATATATATATATATATATATATAATGTGATAAATTAAACAATTGTGTTGCTTTGTAAATTTAATCAAAGAAACGACAATATAAGTTTAATATTACCAATTTCTTCAATTCGTATTGTATCTATTTTCACATTGTCAAAACAATTAGATGACACATAAGTCAAAACATAAATTAAAA
Source organism: Synanthedon andrenaeformis (assembly GCA_936446665.2). Taxonomy (NCBI): domain Eukaryota; kingdom Metazoa; phylum Arthropoda; class Insecta; order Lepidoptera; family Sesiidae; genus Synanthedon; species Synanthedon andrenaeformis. Next base: position 12,244,530 of record OW387788.2, read on the forward strand.
TAGTTTACATAAAAAAGTATTTTACCTACGTGGTAAATTATTAAATTAATACATTATATTATATTACATTATATTTACACAAATTTATATTATCTCTACATTTATATAACCTTTACATCTCCCCCATTTGAGAAGAAAATTTATAAGAAAATTTTCATCAAATTATCAACCCCTCTTCTATTTCATCTTCTTCTAATGCAGGAACTGGAATAAGTTTTGTGACATGAAAGAGATTTGATTCTGACTTCTTATGACCTATTCCTATTCTGTAAATTGAGTTTGAAATTTTTTCAACAATCCTGTATGGTCCAATCTTCAATTCATCTAACTTTTTCCTGTTTAGCTTATTTCCATTTTCCACATATACCATATCTCCTACATTAAAGTCATAGTCTTTTCGATTTTTATCAAATAATATTTTATTGTATCTATGTGACTTTATTGTATTTTCTATTGCTATTTTCCTGTCTCTAATCCAGTCACTATTTGATTTTTCTTGCCTCAGTTCTTTTGGTAAAATTGTAGAATCTGTACCATATAAAAGATAACTTGGTGTAAAACCCGTGACTGAGTGAATGGTATTATTGTATTTATTGACACATTCATGCGCTATTGTTGTCCAGGCTCTCCTTCTTCCATTTTCATTTGTTTTGCATCTGATTTTGTTCACTAATGTTTGATTCAGTCTCTCATTTAGACCATTTGAAAATGGTGCATTTACTGCTGTAAAAACTATTGGCATCTGTCTTACCCTTAAAAATTCTTTAAATTCTTTTGAATTGATTCCTGGATATTGATCCGTAAGAAGCATACCAATGTCTTCTGTTTCTGTTATGTTCATGACTAATTTTATAAAATCATTAGCATTTTGTGTTCTTGAAGTCAAAATAAATGCGTATCTTGTAAAGTGATCTACTAACAGATGAAGATATCTTTTGGTTGATCTGGAACTTCCAAAGCCACCAATTGTATCAATAGATATTATTTCATAAGGTTTTGTGGCCGGACCTAAGTGAGACATCAACCCAAACTTATCTTGACCTCTTGATTTATTTTTAATACAAACTTCACAGTTTCTACAGACTTTCTGAATATTTTTTGTCAAATGTTTCGCCATGTAGAGCGGACTAATTGTCCTCTGCATCTGACGGACTCCAATATGGCACAGGTGTTCATGTATATCTCTCAAAACTTTAATACTAAACTCTTTTGACAGTATTATCTTTTCTCTTCCCCTGACTTTTTTAAAATATATATTATGTTTTTCAATCAATTGGTGTTTATTAAAATTTACTTTGTATTTTTTTATAGTCTCATTGGTATCGTTTTCTATACTTTTTAACTGAGTATTTCTTCTCTTATTATTCGGATTTAGTCTTTGTGTTATCTTTAAATCTTCATCTTGGATAAGTTTGAAATTTTTTATCAAATCTAATCCAATTAAAAAATCATATTTGAAATTTTCATCATCAATTATGTACACATCAACATTCTCCTCTAATTCGAATATTTTTATTTTCAAAGTCGTCAAACCACTTGCTTTTTTCACACCATTAATTGTTACTAAATTAGCTTTGTTCAAATTATTTCCTCTTCTATTTAGTTTCAATATTTTAGAGTTTATTAAAGAAACATTTGAACCAGAATCATATATTCCATATATTTCTAATTCGCCATTTAGTAGTAGTTTGACATTTATTAATGGTGTAACTATTCGTTTTTTTGATCAGTTTCATTCAACTCAGCTTCTATAACTGAATTATTTACATGTTTAATTGAATTATTCTTTTTTTGTTTAAACCAGCATGCAGCCTCAGAGTGATACCGAGAACCCTTATTTAATTTCTCACAAATCTTACATGGGCTTTTATCTTCTATTTCATCATTAATCTTTAGACTGACATTCCTCTTTTTAGCTATAAAACTCTTTTTATTTGTGATATACTCGTACTTGCTCACTTCGTTAAACAGATCCACTGTATCTTTCAATATTTCTCTATCTATTCTATTAAGTATCGACTCCGGTAAACCAGAAGCAATAAGATCTACTAAGGTACCTGTATCAATCGATTTCCTCACATCCAGTATTAATTTTTCCTTCCTTATAGCATAATCCAACAATGAACCATATTTGTATCTAAAGTTTAGCGCATAAGTGACTGGGTGCCATCCCTTATTTGCAAATGTTACACAGAATTTATTTTTCCATGTTGACCATTCCGAATTCATTGTTAGTTTTATAATCATAGATCCGTACCAATCCATACAAGAATCATCCATAAATAACTTAAGTATTTCAATTTTATTCTCATCTGAAGTCACATCAAAGCGTAAGCATTCTTTTTCAAAAATATCAATCCATTGGCTTGCATTCGAATTCCTAATTGTAAATTTTTCAATAATAAATTTTTCTGCAATTTGTCTTAGATTCTGTTGTTTATTATCCTGTGTTTTTTCCACCAATTTCTCCAATAGTTTTTCCAATGTACCTGTTTGATGTGTAACGTCATATTGTACTTGATTCAATTCTTCTAAAAATTGATCCCTGACCTGTAAATTGTCATCCTCATCAATGTAACATTTCCTTAGTTCTTCTGTCATTGTTATCCAAACCCGTCTAATCTGATACCTTTTTGTTAAACTATTTTTGACTTTATTATATGCAGCTATCTTCATTATTTCCTTATGATTATTAATTGGTTGTAATTCTTCTGGTATAGCATACACCTTATTATCAGATGTGGTTATTGACGTTATACAATAGCTGCTTGACTTTCCATCACTTCCAGGCAATAATGTAAACTCAAATCGAAGTTTCTCCATTTTAAGTTTTTGTATTCGTTAAACAAATTGTCGTTTTATAATGTGATAAATTAAACAATTGTGTTGCTTTGTAAATTTAATCAAAGAAACGACAATATAAGTTTAATATTACCAATTTCTTCAATTCGTATTGTATCTATTTTCACATTGTCAAAACAATTAGATGACACATAAGTCAAAACATAAATTAAAATAGTTTACATAAAAAAGTATTTTACCTACGTGGTAAATTATTAAATTAATACATTATATTATATTACATTATATTTACACAAATTTATATTATCTCTACATTTATATAACCTTTACATATATATATAGAAGATATCTATGTACTAGTACACCACGTGTAAAAGTATATATATATATACACTTCTACACGATATATAAGTATACAGAATGCATGTCATTCCTTTATATCTATTTTTGTGCTTTCCGTGTCTTTTTATTTTTAAGCATCAATATAAAATTCAAAAATATATATGGCTCAAAACCACGAAGGTGGCGAATTCGGTTTGGAAGCTCGTAAAATAAAATATACGAATGAATAACAGTAAATAATAATTCAATACTATCGAGATCAATTAGATGTATCTATACCTAAAATTTATGATTTGAAAAATAAGTAATTTTAAATAATTTAACAAGAAATATGTGTAAAAAGTCAGTTCGGGAACGCGTCCAAAACAAAAACTTCAAACTTCAACTTACGTTAACAAATAGTAAAATCATACTTTATATATTCTCAATGTTCATTAGAGTTTGTTTGTTTCCTAAACAATTATTATTCTAAGCCAAAATATAGAAAATAAAATAATTTTAAACACGGCATTTGTCAAAAGTTTGTCCGAGAAATCAAACGTCATATCCGTGAACGAAGCATTAGGTAGTGAAAACTTTTATTCTTGAACCCGACTTGCGGCGCTAGTGTGCTTTAGTGGCGAGCAAGAGTGTTGTGAGGCGAGCGTCATTTGTTTTGTGCGTAAATTAATAACAATTTAAGTGGTAAGTACTGTTATGTTCATATATTTTTTACCGTACCTTAATTATACGTCATCACGGGAATGGGTGGAATAGTAAATTATATTAAAATAACAATTAGTTAATAAGTATTCTGTAAAACTATCATTGTTTACTTCACAATAACCTAGAAATAATATGTCTAAGATGGCGACCATCGGAATTGTAGGCGAGAAATTTCAAAAACGTCATTTCGGGAACAGTCATTAAGGGAACGTTCCCGGACATAATGACGCGTTCCCGGTTTAACATAGTGGCTTCTGACATGACTTATTATTGGTGAATTAATATTTAATAAATATTTTGTTGAAATTCAAAGATCTTCTTTTGTTTTCAGTAAAAATGGAACCAAACGAAAATGAGAAAAAGGAAGAAAACTAAAAAAATACTTTAAAAAATAACTGCAAAGATATTTCAGCTAGACCCAAAAGAAGTGTTGTGACATTTGAACAAATTATAGAGATAACACCTACACCGTCACTGAAAGTTGAAAAGAATCGCGAGTATTACCATTTTAAGTCTAATGTTGATATATTTGAGAAATGTTTATTATTTTATTTTCTTGGGGCTATTTTTATTATTGAAAAAAAAAAGAAAAATTTGTTTATTTTTATAGGTTTATAGTATCAAAATCAACTTTGAACTAGTTTAAACTACGCTAGGCATAGTTTAAACTAGTTCAAAGTTGATTTTGTGAAAAATTTTGTTTGTAAAAGTAAGTAAAGTATTAAGAAGAGTTTTGTTACCAGTTTTGTTTGTATAATTTTCGAATTCCATGTTGTCTGATTATAATATTATAACAAATAATATTTATAAACAAGATTAAAGAAATTACAAAAGTTAATTTTCTCATTTATTACTCAAAAATACCTTTACCTGTAAGAAAATCCCAACTGCATCATTCAGTGAACACCTTAGTCATTCCGGGAACTCTACTTTTATTAGCCTTTATAATACTAATTTCAAATATTATTGAACATGTAAATATGCACATACAAACATAATAAAGTTATTATTATAGTAATATCTAATTTTACTTTTTAAGTCATCTATATTTTGTTATATTTTGAATTTGGTGCTTGAAATTTGAAACTTAGCTACTTTTTAATTTTCAATTTGATGATTTTTATAAATATCCATGTCTATTCACCAAATTTCCATTTGCATTAAAAAAAATATAGTAGAATGCTATTAAAAATAATAATATTTTATTGTTTTCTATAAACATTATATTTAAAAATAAATATTTAGTTACGTTCCCGAAATGACGATTTTTTCTGTGGAGTTACCTTAAAATCGCTGTAATTTGAAAAATTGTGAAATCTGTGCGCGCCCCTTTTAAATATATTAAGTTTAATAACAAACCAATCATTTATACTTTTTTATTTGGCTATTGCTTTTAACATTTTATGCTCAAATTGCAAACGTGAAATTCGCCACCTTCGTGGTTTTGAGCCATATATGTATATGAAAGTGAGAAACTGGTTATGTAATATTTTATATTTTAATTATTAGCTAGAAAAGCTGTGGTTTCTGTAAAAATAAGTAAATAAAAAATGTAATTTTAATCGGTCAATGTCAATAAACCGAAATGAATGAACTATTGAAAAGAAAATATTTTAAAAATAAATGTTTAAAATAGTTTCTTCAATAACATTACTTATTGTATCAAGTGTTTCAAAAGTATTTGTAAGATATGTGTGTACCTACCTATATGTATGTTACTTGTTTTAATATCGTTCGAAAGCAAACAGGCTTAGTAGTTTACTTAAATGACACGTAGCGAATGTTCCTTTGATATCAGTCGTCAATTACTTTTTTTACATATCCAAGTCACTCGACAGCAATATTGTTCGGTCGTAATTAAGTTATCATGAACCGAATCGAGTTCACTGTGAACGGGAAGAAATGTAGCGGTAAGACTTTTATATTAAACTAAAAATTGCAAAATTTCAAAACTATCATTTATATATTTAAGATACACCAACAGTACACGTTTTACTTATTTATAATATAATAATATACAGCCTATTTCGGCTGACACGCGTACCAATTATAGGCGTATACAGCATTGGCCACAAGAACTGTAACAAAAATATATAATCAATAATATTATACAAAAATATATGTTTTGTATAATATTATTGATTATATATTATATATGATTTCTACTCAAATTTTTTTATGTTAAAGTTTTCTTTGGGTTTTTTTCCCAGATCTCAGACAACGTATATTAAAAATTTAATAATGATCGCTTTCCCAAACAAACAAACTCACTTTCGTATTTATACCTATTTAATATTAAGTTTATAATATTAGATTATTTCTTCCTGGAGAAGACAGAAAGGCCAGATGGTGGCAATAATCGTAGCCAATCATGGTTGGCATGATTAAAACAAGTTGTTTTAAAACACGTGTTTAAAACAGTGTTTAAAACAGTTTCAAATAAAACTATGTTTTTTATTAAGTGTTTCAAAACACAGTTTAAAACAAGTTTTAAACAATGTTTAAAACATGAAGAAAAAAACAGGGTTTAAAACTACCTTTAATTGCAAGTGAATGGAAATAAATTCAAACGAATATATATTATGTAGAACTCTAAATATCTTTAAATAAATTTACAAGTTGAGGCTTTATTGTATTTTCATTGAAATTATTAATTCTAAGATAAGGAAACCTTTATTTGGAATTGAAATTAAACATAGCAAGTTATCATTCACACTTCACAGAATTTTCATAATTAAATGAAGTATTAAACGGTTATCAAACTTTACAATTTGAAGGAATCCAATTTAGGTACCTAAGTAGTGAACCTAGTGATCACACTACACTAAATTGATTTCTAAATCGAAGACACAGAATTGAAAATAGATAAAATCTAAATTGGATCCAATCTGTTCTAACTGCGATTACACTTTCCAATTTCCTCAATTGGAATCCTTCAAATTGTAAAGTGTGATAACCGCTTTAGACAGACAGGCTGTGGTATTTATACCGAAGGGAAAGTCCCTATACTATGTCGGGCGTCGAAAGAACATACAAGGTGTATGTAAAGTGTTTTGTATTGATTAGATTAGAGATACGCAACAAACAGATAATATTTATCGTTTTGTTAATTTTTACTAATGTGAATTAGGAAATAGTTTAGAAATGGATTATTATTCGCTATAATTGATTTGAAATTGATGCCTAAAGGTAAAATGTAAAAAAAAAAACACTTGTTTTAAACATTTTGAACTGTTTGTTTTATAAAATATAAAAAAAACTGTTTTTTTTTTTCCAACCCTGTAGCCAATACATGATCTTTCTTTTCCTTTTTTATGTTAAGCTCGACAGACAGGTTGACGGTTCACTTGGTGGTAGTGGGTGGCTACCGTCGCCTATTACACAAGCACAAGTGCTGCCGACTATAATAGGATTAAGAATAAGGTATTGGAAAGGGATAGGGAAATGGGCTCTGACATCCCTTACTCACTTACCGAAACACAACAGCACACGTGCTATTATTTCATAGTGGTTTTCTGTAAGGGGGTGCGTGGTTACTGCGTCCAGATGGGTAGTCCATTTGCAGCGTGTCTTAATTGCCATTACTTTCCAAATCCAGATCAGAGCCAACTTGGAAAAGTTCATTTTCAAAATTGACCCTGACGGAATCGTACACGGGACCCCTGAGAGAAAGAGCGTTTAGGCAAGCACCTTAACCACTCATCCACCGGGCTCGTCAAATCATTTGCCGTCAATTTATTACAATTTCAGCAGATTTTTATTTTTGACTGTCGAGACTCATTTGTTTTCATTTACCGAAGAAATTGCACCAAGCATTTATAAACGAAATTTTAACATTTTACATTTATTTTTAGTGTTTTGTACAAATAACTACGTTATTTCTCAACATAACTACTATTTCCATTTTATGTATCTACATTTGAAAAAAATTTCAATAACAATTTTCAACAACTAGATAAACTTTGAACGCACAATTGAACAGATATTTGTTTAACAAATAGTTTTGTGTGGGTATATACAAAAGGTGCATTATTTAAAAACAATTTCTTGTTCATTTTAATTATTTAAAAACAATTCTAGTTACAAAACCATTCAATAATATCTACAATATATTTTAATTGTAGGTACTTTAATATTAAAAATATATATTTTTTTGTATTTTTTTCTAATAATAGCATTAAGCATAAGATTATTATTATTAAGTATACTAGCTGTGCCCGCAACTCCGTACCTACGCTTAATATTGGACTAATTTTAATGAAAGAAGCACTAAATGTTACGGGAAAGTTGCTACTATACATCAGTGAAAGCCTCATTCAAATTGGTTAAGCCGTTTCTGAAATTAGCTTGGACTAACGCATAGACAAACAGACAAAGATTCTAAAAACTATTTTTTTGACCTCGGCATAGTTTTTATTTGAAAAAATATTCAACGTACAGACACCGCTCGTTTAATAGATTATATCTAAGTTCAAAGGTTAATTTTCTATATTCCTATACTCATTGCAGTGGGTGGCGAAGTGACATCGGATGAGAAACTCCTGGACTATATCCGGAGACAGCTCGGGCTGAGGGGCACCAAGTACATGTGCCGCGAGGGTGGATGCGGTGCTTGCGTTGTCAGTGTCGTCATAAGTCCTGGATCCAAACCTATAGCTGTTAATTCAGTAAGTTTCTTACTGCTTCTACAACAAATTTGAGTCAAAATTATGTAGTTCCTTTTATTAACTAATACAAAAAATATATAAATGGTAAATACGCCAGACATTCTATATCTTGCAGAAAGAGCAAGTGTAATGTTGATGAGAATCGATCCTTTATCAACTTTGATTGAGATGAAATAAGAACTTAATAATTATATCAACAAGGTTATTTCATTATGGTACTGATGGTACCGCAGAACGCTACACATAAAAGTCACTACAAAAGACCTTTTTTATCATCATACTAGCTGTGCCCTTTTCAACAGATACTTTTACCACCTACTTTAAAAATAACCGTGATTTCTTGCCAAAATTCAAAGCCAAAATAGTATTAAAAAAAGTAGCTTCCCGCCGTCTGTCCCTCTGTATGCTGCGCAACGGATTTTAATGCGAATTTCATTAATGGATAGAGCGTTAAACGAGGGAGGCTTTTACATATAATTTAAAGAAAAAAATTGCACCAGTGCGAAGCTGGGAGTTGCGAAGTTTTAATGTATATAAAGTAAACAAAAAAAAACCGTTAAGGACTTTCCAAGACTCGCGCATACAGGACAGACAGAGAAAATAGGGACTTTATTTTGTACTATGTATACATACTTACTTATAAATTGGTCAGTTGTACTCCCACGAACTAAAGGTCGGACTAAAGGAAACAAACTATCGGACGCGTCCGACAGCCGCGGCTGACATACGCGACTGACGGACGCGGCTGACGTACGCGACTGACGGACTCGACTGACGGACGCGGCTGACGTACGCGACTGACATATGTGCATGGTCGTTCACATCCAATGCGCCAGATTTCTATCGGACATCCGAACGCTCAATGACGGCCCAAAGTCACGTCCGCGACTTACGTCCGATAGTTTGCACAGCTTAGTGTATTTGTACTATTCAGATACCTGTCAGCCGCGGCTGTCGGACGCGTCCGATAGTTTGTTTCCACCTTAGACGTCGTAAACATAACATTACAGTGTCTAGTGTCTGTGACTTCGTGCAACGATTGGGACATAACAACGATAGAGAAGATCGGCAACAGGAAGGATGGATATCACGTGATACAGAAGACACTGGCAGAGCACAACGGGTCCCAGTGCGGATACTGTTCACCGGGATGGGTCATGTCCATGTACAGGTTAAGTTATTCAGGACATTTTTACTAACAAAGAAAGGAATTAAATATTATTTATATTTGAGACCATATCAAGCAATAATTGCCATGACTTTTAAATAATTAGGTGTTGAATTAGGAATACATAGATTCTGAACTTTTCAAGGTTTGCCCATTTCTCAACAGTAGTTATTTACTGCCGCTACACCTCTGATCTTTTTGAATTTTTCTATGTAGAGATCGTCAGACGTTGTAATGTAAGATCGTTAATTGTCCACTTGATCAAGCCACGCCATATGTTACTCCGTTATCACACTTTACAATTTGAAGGATTCCAATTTAGGAATTTGGAAAGTGTAATCGCAGTTAGAACAGATTGGATCCAATTTAGATTTTATCTATTTTCAATTCTGTGTCTTCGATTTAGAAATCAATTTAGTGTAGTGTGATCACTAGGTTCACTACTTAGGTACCTAAATTGGTTTCCTTCAAATTGTAAAGTGTGATAACCGCTTTAGGCTGTGACCTAAGGCTGTGACTCCATCTGCGACCTCATCTTACCAGCAGTTGCGATTAAGGTCAATCGCTATCCCGTATACAAATATAAAAATGTACTGCAAATGCACTGCCGACCTTAATAGGTCGCTTTTAGCGATTGTGCGCGCGCGCAGGATGGCAGCGGAGGAACTCCGTTTTTTGTCCTGTATTTCTTCGTTTTGCACATAAAGACTAAGCTCTAGGGATTAGGAAAAGACAAGGGATGTACTGCTACTAATGGGCACCACTAAGAATAAAAATACAAACGTAGGAGATCCACAGAAATAAAAATGGTAGGATCTTGCTAATGGCTGGCTAAGGATGGCTTCGAGAAGAAAAGTAATTTCGTCTTATCCTTATTCCTTCCTAATTCTTTAACCTTAAAACCACTGTGGCCTGCAGCGCACCTGGCGTTGCTTTTGTTGTAAACGACAGTAATTACTCGACCTTTACATAAAAAAGGTGATTTTATTGTTTTAGTTTACTACAAAATTCACAAGGGATGATAATGGCTGATATAGAGAAATCCTTCGCCAACTGTATATGCAGATGTACCGGATACAGGCCGATTTTAGAAGCGTTTAAAACCTTCGCTAAAGATTCACCCAAAAAGACTGTCCTCACTGATATTGAAGACTTGCGTATTTGCGAGAAATCTGGGAGGCCTTGTGAGAAGAAAGACAGCTGCAGTGACGACGAGTGGTGTTTCGTGGGCAACACCAAGCTAGATGAGAAAACACCAATTGAAATAATGCTCAGCGACAATAAGATATGGCATGTGGTTTTTAGTGTGACCAGCATCATGGAAATACTACGTAACGTTGGGTCTAAGTCATACATGTTAATTAATGGAAACACTGGCAGAGGTAAAAGTACACTTTGTATAGTAAGCGACACCTGCACAACACCTGCAACACCTGGAGGGTGCCAGTATTATAGATTAATATTTATCTATGAACTAAACTGGCACAACAATTTCAGTTCGCGTATGGAAATTTTTTTTTCCAGAAAAGTGTAGTAAGAGTCTTAGTAAGCATTTTAGACTTGGATGGACATCCATCCAGTTATGAATAATCAACTTTTTATATAAAAAATCTTCAGAAACCTATCCAGTTGGGTATCAAAATGAAAGTATTTCATGAGCTATTTTAAAAATATGTCGTATATTTTGGTGTGGTTAAAAATTCAGACATTTCAGCCAGTTATCCGTAAAAATTAAAAATACACCAAGTTTAATACTTATATAACAATAAAGTTAAAATATAGGCCGAATGACTTTATATTATCCTCATATCTAAATGTAGGGAAAGGAGCTCGTAAAACCTTCATGAACCTGCATGTACATGCTACGACTGCTGCTTAACATAAAAAGGCAAAAATAAAGTAATCATATTTATTTTACAGGTGCTTACCCTTTCTCTGAATACCCAGATGTAATAATAGATATCGGCTCTGTAGAAGAATTAAAGAAAATCGAATTAAATCAGATTCTAATGGTTGGCGGTGGAGTAACCCTTAGCGAGGCACTCGATGTCTTCAAGAAATACTCACAGAACGACGGTTTCGAATACTTCACTACTTTCGTGGAGCATTTGGACTTAGTTGCTCATATACCCGTCAGAAATGTTAGTAGCATGATATGCATATCTTACTTTAGATGCGTAGAGAGATCCACGTTATGAATAACTAGCGGCCCGCTCCCGGCTTCGCCCGGAGTGTTTTTTTTTTCTAAAATAAACGTAGCCTAAGTTACTCCTTATTACATCAGCTACCTGCCAATAAAAGTCCCGTCAAAATTGGTCCAGCCATTTCAGAGATTAGCCGGAACAAACAGACAGACAGACAAAAATTTTAAAAATGTTATTTTGGTGTATGTACCGTATATATATTCATATGCATGTAGTATAAAACGGTTATTTCAATATTACAAACAGACACTCCAATTTTATTTATATGTATGTATGTAAGATAGCATTAAAGTACATAACATAAAGCTACATAACAGTAGAATTGGGCTCGTAATTTGGACTTTATCTTTCTGGAACAACGAACTTGATATGTGACATGTGATATTATGAACTTGATGTCCTACTAATTAAATGCGAAAATTGTTGAGGATGGATGTATGTTTGTTACTCTTTCACGTCAAAAGTACTGAACGGATTTGGTTGAAATTCGCCAGATAGTTTATTACCTGTAAACAATATGTGTCTAAAAATATAAAAAACTAGCGAACAGCTCCTGGCTTCACCCGGGGTGCAATTTTTATATATAAAAATCTTCCCTGTTAATCCGTCTTTCTACATGTGAAAACAGAATTAAAATCGATCTACCCATTCTCGGGTTTTTGAAGCGTACACAAACCAACTTAATACTTTTAACAACTTAAGGGCAGGGTAGGGTTTTAAGACTTTTTTTTTGCATTTTTTTTTTATTTTTTTTTTGAATGTACAATATGTCGAGAGTATTGTGTAAAAATTTCAAGTCAATCGGAGCAAAATTAAAAAGGAGATAACTGTTGCCGAGGCGACGCCACCGTGGTCACAGCGATAATTTTTTTCATGTTTCAACGCGGACAAAGCCACGGACACCAGCTAGTCTAACTACATATTTTAATTATTGCAGATCGGTACCATTGCTGGCAATCTAATGTTGAAACACGAACACAATGATTTTCCATCCGACATATTTCTACTTCTAGAAACTGTCGGTGCAACAGTTACTATATGTAAGATAAATTCATTTTATTCATATACAACTAAGTAAATAACTAAAAATATTCTTAAATATTTTGTACTTACACATTATAATTATTAAATAAAATGATTTCTTCCCTTGCAAATACATCAATTTCAGTGGACTCAGAATCAAATAAACAAAAAGTAACGCTAAAGGATTTCCTCCACGTCGATATGAATAAAAAAATACTTTCAGACATAAAACTTCCTCCTTTGAATAAGCAACATCGACTTGTTACTTACAAAGTGAGTATCCTTTTTAAATTTTAGTTTAAAATATGTACCTAACAATAATAACAACCAATGAAATTACTATTCGATTTAAAAAATAAATAGTTGTGTTTAAAATCAATTACTTTAGAGAATCTGAAAGTTTATTACATAAGTATTTCAACTTTATTGCGCATGCGCACCCACCTTCTACTGTCGGCGCCAGTGCGCTGTTGGCTAACGGAACAACTAACTCAATCATAATAATAACCTAGTTCGCCTACAGATGTCGCTTTTCGTAATTGCCTATAGCAGTGTAAAACTGGCGCAACTCACAACTATCGTGAAATGACGTATGCTGTTGTTTCGTTACAAGAGTGAGGATGCTATATCTAATTTCTTTTGGGTTATAGGCGACGGTAGCCTTTTTAGGTGGACCGTCGTCCCGCCTGCCGGGCATCACTAAAAACATAATGAACATGCAAGATTTCTGGAAACAGTATTACTGCTTATACAAATTCATAACTGAGCTATTGCATTATTCAGTAAACAAGCTCGTGTGATTTATTAGATTATGCCAAGAGCCCAAAACGCAATTGCTCGGGTGAACGCTGGATTTCTCTACAAATTTGATCAAGATAATGAGACAGTTAGCGAGGCAACCCTTGTGTATGGAGGAATTAATCCGAGGTTTGTGCATGCGACCAGAACTGAGGCTTACTTGGTGGGAAAGAACCTTTTCAATAACGAAACGCTTCAAGGGGCCCTAAGAATTCTTGAGCAGGAATTGATGATTGAGGGTTATCCGGAAACTATAGTGAAAGCGAAACATAAATTGGGACTTGGACTTTTTTATAAGGTCGGTAAAATATAACACTTTTTTCACACTATCCCATTATAGTCGGAGAGCAAACTGCGCTTTTATGCAATGAACTTGGACTTGGTAGATCCTTACACAAGTTCACCTTGAAGTAAAATCAAAGTAAGAGAGTCTATTTCTCCATTCTAACTTTATCTTTTATATCTACAACTATCTTCTTGAGTGCTGTATTAATTATAAGTAGCGATTTTCCTACTATAAAGTAGGAATAAGGAATTTTAAGGTTAAATTAAAAGATTATGCAGTAATATAATTTCATAGATAGGTACACAATTAAAGTTAAGTTTGCCAAAGAATAAAATAATTAAATATCGTTAATATTTTTATATAAAAAAAAGAATGGTGGTGCTGTTTAAAAAAAAAGTTCAGCTATCACAAAAAATAACATCAGGCATTAACTTTACAGGGCTTGCTGTATCTATGCCCACAAAATGTGTTGGCTCCTCGCTACAGGTCTGGACCTGTAAAACTGAATGAAACTCGGCCAGTATCTCAAGCCAAGCAAGAGTATGAAACAAATCCGGCCCTGTATCCCCTCAACCAGCCGATGCCTAAGCTTGAAGCCTTGGTAAGTTGACTTACTTCTTGTATTAAATATAATTCAGGCATTACAGACCCTATTGAAAATAAAATAAAAATATATTGTGGATAGCTTGTGTTTTATTCCGTTGTACAAATATACCTATTACTCTAAAGTTCATCGAATATGAAACAATAACATACAACACTACATCATAATTTGTAACATATATATAGACCACAATAGTGGCTTCTAATTCATTAGCGACGTCGGAAGACTTATAAGTAACTCAACGTGCAGCGTACCTACCTATGATAAGATTTAAATTAAAAGAGAAAATAAGAGCACTCGAAAACCGATATAAACTAGTAACAAAATAAAATATGTTTAAATACAACCAGATCCAATGCGCGGGTGAGGCACCTTACTCCGAAGATGTGCAAAAACTGCCAAATGAAGTGTTTGCTGCATTTGTTACAAGTAAAATAGCCAGTGGTGAAATTGATACAATTGATCCTCAACCTGCTTTGGTACGTATTAATATTTTATTTGATCTTTCGACATAATTACAATTAACTGCGCAAATCCTCTACTAGTCAACATAGTCAGACCACCTATTAAAGGAGCGTCTAGTATAACCATCCTATATGACATGATAATATGTAATCTTTGATTTCAGGCAATAGAAGGGGTTTTAGCTTTCTATACTGTGAAAGACTTACCCGGAAAGAACACTTTCACACCTACGGCAAATGCACTAAATTTAGCTGATGAGCAAGTGCTCTTAGATGGACCTGTAAAATATTACGGTCAACCGATAGGCATCATTGTAGCTACAAGAGAACAATTAGCAGAAAGAGCTGCCGAAATGGTTAATATAACATACAAAAACGTCAAAAAACCTGTATTGACTATAAATGAAGCTAAGAGTGATGTTGATAGAACAAAACTTTTCATGTATATACCGGCAACCAATCGTGGTGATAATACAATCAAGGTTATTCAGGGTTCAACTACAATAGGAGGCCAGTACCATTTTACGATGGAGAAGCAGGTCTGCGTCACAAAGCCTAGTGATGATGGTATAGAAGTCATTTCGTCTACGCAATGGATGGACTCACTACAAATAGCAATGTCATCGGCTCTTAACATTGCTGAAAATCGGTTGGTCATAGTCAAAGACTTTTTAAATTCCTTACAAATAAACGTAATTTAATCGTAATTACCAATATTTTTACAGTCTTAACATAAGCGTTCGAAGAATCGGTGGTGGCTTCGGAAGTAAAATCACTAGAGCAAGTCAGATAGCGGTTGCTTGTGGTTTAGTCACCTTAAAATTAAATCGGCCCTGTAGAATGATTTTACCGCTGACTACAAACATGAAGTCTATTGGGAAGCGACTTCCTTGCCATTCAGATTATGAGGTAATTTTTTGCTTACAACCGTCACCTAATGACCTAATCAATAAAAACTACGAAAAGACAACGTTGACCATCGTAACTACATGTGGATCGCTATTGAAGCTGATTAAAGTATAATATAGGTATCAGCATCTTAATTTTTAAAACTCTTCGGATATCACAAGTTTGAGAGGATTAATTAAAGTAACACTTATTTGCATACTTATATTCTAACTACGGTATTTCTTCTTCAGGTTGGTGTTAACAGCTTCGGAGAAATTCAGTATTTGGAGCATAATTTATATGAAGATAATGGTTTTATGTTTAACGAATCGTTCGCTGCTATAGGACTACCTTCAGCGAAAAACTGCTATGACAGGAATAGATGGAATTACAGAATATGGAATGTCCTCACAGACACAGCTAAAAATTCATGGATGAGAGCACCCGGTATATCCACGAGATAATTAAAATGTCCTTAAGTAACATAAATAAAAGAACATTTTACTGATTTTATTTTTCAGGTTCTTTTGAAATGATAGCGATGATAGAAACCATCATGGAACGAATATCATATGAATTGTCACTGGATCCTATAGCTGTGCGTCTAGCTAACTTCGGTACAGCGGAATCAAATGAGCCCGTACGTCAAATTATCGAAACAATAAAAAAGAACGCCGACTATGACAATAGAAGAGCTTCTATCAAAAAGTTCAATCAAGACAACAGGTGGAAGAAACGTGGACTTAGATTTACTCCACTCAAATGGGCTATTCCATTAATGGCTTCGTTCTACGTGACGTTGTCAGTGCACCACGGCGATGGCTCTGTGGTTATAACCCATGGGGGCATAGAAATGGGGCAAGGAGTGAACACGGAAATAGTTCAAGTCTGTGCTTATACACTCAATATACCCATCGACAAAATCAAAGTGAAAAGCACAAACAATATAACAAATATAAACAGCATGTGTTCGGGTGGAAGTTTCACAACTGAAGCCGTGTGCTTCGGCATTATCAAATGTTGCCAGATAATCCTTGACAGATTGGCTCCAATTAAAATTTTAGTCGGCGAACTCGTCTGGGACTTATTAATAACGACTGCCTTTAACAAAGGTGTGAATCTTACAACGAGTTACAACGTAACTCCGAACGATCAGAAACATTACAATATAAATGGAGCAACGATAGTCGAATCTGAAGTAGATATTATCACTGGAGAAATACAAATATTGAGAGTCGATGTGTTAGAAGATGTTGGACAAAGCGTGAATCCCGATTTAGACGTCGGACAGGTAAATACTTGAAGGCAAGCGACTAGCAAATGTGTAACATGGAGGTAAAATTGATGTATCGGATTTGTTTCGCAGTTGGAGGGCGCTTTTGCTATGGGTATGGGGTATTGGACGAGCGAGCAACTGATATATGACCAGAAGACAGGGGAACTGTTAACACACCGCTCATGGGACTACTTTGTCCCACAAGCCAGAGACATACCGCAAGATTTCCGGATTAATTTCTTGAAAGATTCGTTTAATGATGCTGGGGTTTTGGGCGCGAAAGGTAAATATCGATAACTCAATATTATACCGTGACTGTGTTACCCACAATTTTTGCATAAAATAGTTCTTCTTTTCAGCATGCAGTGAGGCACCTATTTGTATGACTATAGCCGTAGCGTTTGCGATTAGAGAAGCCATTTCAGCCTCCTTAAATGACTCTGGAGTGCCTACACAGCAGTGGTTTAATATTGGTAAGAAAATCGTTTTATCGCGATCTTAGAATATTGAATACTGGAAGATGATACAATATTTCTCAGAATAAAAAATGATCTTATAGAATCAGTGTTCGAAATACCTGATAGGCTTGATATTGACAGTCAGCTACCGAAACTTGTATACTTGTCACAATACTTAACTTTAGTAGCAGGGCACACTGCATTTCGCAATCATTTGGACAGCCTGTCTGGCGGCAGTAACCATGCACCCCCTTACAGAAGACCACTATGAAATAATAGCACGTGTGCTGTTGTGTTTCGGTGAGTGGGTAAGGGATGACACAGCCCATATTTACCATCCCTTCCCAATTCCTGTTATAGGCGATGGTGGTCCGTCAGCTTGTCTGTCGACCTTAACATGATAAAAAAAAACAATGTTCTTAGAAAATACCCTACTGCGAAAGTGTGAAGGTATAATAAAATTTGTTTACGGTTGTTTGCTCTCAATTAATTTCTCCTACTCGAACTTCAATTAAAATTGCTTACCTTGTCGTATTTCAGACGGCGCGCACACTATCGATAACATTTTACTCGCTGCCAATGTTAGGACAGAAGAATTTAAATTTAATTGAACGATTTTCTTTTAATATGTAACTTACTTACGAACCTATAAAAATTCTAGCTTATAATTATACAGGGCTAAATGAAAACAGCCGAATAAGCAAATAAGATACATGTACTTATACTGCGTTTTTTAATCCGAAGGAGTAATTTGACATTTCCTGAGTTGCAGATTTTTTGACCAGACAAAAATAGTGATGTCACCTAATCGAACTTATTAAAAAACTTACGGTTTTATAAAACCGTAATCAATGCTTTATAAAACATTGATTACGGTATTAATTATTATTTAATTGTTTAAATTATATTTTTTGCAAAGTCTATAAGTCGATCGATTGCAAGTCTATAAGAAGTCGATTGTTCTATAAGTCGCAAATCTTTTCGATTATTATAATTTTTATGATGAGAATATTTTTTCATAGGTGACATAAAATTATCACAGAATAATAGCTATGTAATGCATTATACTATTTTTTATTTATTTGACTTTACATATAAATTGTGACTTGTTGTTTTATTCATTCCAAATCGACTTAGTCATCAGTATCATGTTTTAAACGAAATTCAAACCATAAATGATATAACAATAATACGAATGTTTAATCAATAAAACAAGATCAAAAATATTTTTAGCGTAAAATATTATAACTATTAGAGTAAAACCAATATTAGTACAGCACTACGGAAAAAGCACTGGCAACATTATTTTAAAATTTGACGTTACAATCTGTCAAATTACTCCTTCGAAATAAAAAACGCGGTATAATAAACATAACCTATAAAAGAGCAACTTTTATCAAGCGGGGTGCAGTCACTAATTTTTAGCCCCTGACGCAAAAACGGGGTTTTACACGCATCATACTTATAACACCCCGTTTTTGCGTCGAGGTTTAAAAATTTATTTATTTATTGCTATTGGTATTTTTATTTTGTGTAATTTTTCAGTTTGTTCAGTTGTTTCCATTTAACCCTGTTCCATATTTTGTTCCATGGTGAATATCAAAGAAGTTTTTTCTTATGCTTTTAGTTATGTGATTCGATTTATTTATTTTATTTCTAGTTAGTACTTAAAAATAAAGGCTATTTATTAGAAATTGCGCTGTTTTTTATTACAATTGTAAGTTCTTTATTCCTACCTTTGTACTAGATATTTATAATATAGATATTTAATATGTGAAGTATGACTTTTAATGCTTCATTCCAACAATATTTACGTTAAATTGAAGATTCTCTGGCTGCAAAAACAAGTTTGATTTTCCTCGTGCCGTTATTTAGTATTCAAATGGAGACCAATGATCGAGGAAGTGTGTCCGGCAGTGGATTGAATCCATGATTGATTTATAAACTGCCTTCAAACGACACCGCTCATATATCCTACACTTTTGACGCGAGGTCATTCTATTTGTTAGGCCCGACACGACACGGTCTGATGTATAGTTTTTCATATATATTATAATATATTCTTTAAAACATATTCTATCTTACATTCTTTTTGGTTTATATTATTTTAAAATATTATACTTAATCTATCGTTTTGTTACCATGTCATTTTGTTCACAAAACGCGTGTTGTCAAAAAGCTTCATGCAGCCTGTATGCACGAGACTCATATTTGCTTAAAAAACATACAATAAAATTAAATGAATTTTGAATATATCAATCGGCACAGAAAACATAACAGCAAGAAGACATTGGTGTTTTGCGTAAGTATTTAAAATTCAAGACAGGCTAACAAGATGCCATATTAAACAATGAAGTTCATTGCACCCTTTCCCTTAATGCAATCATGGTCAGTCGATAACAGTAACGTATTGTGTGAGAAGGTCACACACGCCTCCGATTGTCGCCGGTGTGCACGATACCAATTTCATTTTGGGGCCACGAAATAAGCGGTTTCAACAAACTATTCACTTACATCACATCATTATTTTAAAACTATATTTTATACATACATTATATGCGATGGCTTGCATTGCTTAAGGACAAGCAACAGAAATTTGTTAACAGCTCGCTCGAAGAAGTCCACATTGTAGCAAGGAGAAAATACATCAGAAGAGAGATTGTTCTCAAAGTTAAAGTTTCTACCATCCGGACAGCGACACTTTAATCGAGTATTTACCTAATAAGGATAAACTCTGTATCCAAGTAATAAGGATAAACTAACGCAAAAAACATAACAACTCATCAGTTAGGATTATAAACAAATTTAAAAAAATATGCACGCATCAAGTGTATTATTTCTTTATTAACGTGTGTGTGATATTTGTGAGTAAATATTGTAAAAATCTTTTTATCATCTTTAAAATAATAAATTAATTTTGGTATATACAAATGCATTTCATTCCTATCTTCTGTCAGATGCACATAAACTGAGTTTTGGCCATGTACCAAATACCTGATATATTGTACATAAATTACTATTTTTCATTATTGTTCAAGGATTAAAGAGTGATTAATATGATCAATAACACATTAGCTATACAAAAAAAAAACAGTAAAATATAAATTACAGAGTTGCCAACAACAAACCTTGAAGCTTCGCTCTCATGGTGAACTCTAATTTCGTGGCCACATTTAAAGAGTGGTTAGACCAGCAACTTGTCCTAGAGTCAAATCTCGAGTGCAGTACTCGAGCGCGGCCCGGACGGGGCACTAGCATTTTCAAAAAAAAAAGATTTTTTTTTTTTTTTAATAAAATCAGTCAAAATTAAATACTAGGTTATGGATTTTTAACTTCACAACAGTAGAGTAAATAAACTGCTTTTATTTTTTGTGACTCCATTATCATTTTAAGGTAAGATTTTTTTTTTTGTTAAACAATTATTTAAAATTGTAAATATTAAAAATTAAAAATTAAAATAACATCACTCGCTTTTGTCTATAATGCCTATAAAGCCTCTTATCAATGATCTCACAACTTGCAATGATTTACAATATCGAAGACTGATAAAATTATTTTAAACCAACGGCCATATTATGGTAGGTGCCCCTCCCCTACCTTTATAAACACTAACACAACACAGGTAGGGGTAGCAATACTCTAATTATTCTGTTAAGACAGGGGTCGGCAACCTTTTGAGTCGGAAGGGTTAAAAATTACAATTTACAAAATTTCAAAGTTTTTAAAGAGCCACAAAAAATTTCTTGTGTTAGGATAAGGTTTTAAGGTTTAAGGACAGTACTGCCGCCCTCAAGCTTATCCAGTTTATGCCCGTGGGACGTAGTGTCATAAAGCCTGTATTACTCGCTTATAACGTAACTTGCTATAGGTGAAAGAATTTTTAAAATTCGTCCAGTACTCCTAACAACGTGTATGTAAAAAATCTGATGATCTGTAAGTAAATAAGGCGTGAAAGCCTAACAAACAAAACAAATATTATAACTTACCAAACTTATAAAACGTATAAAAACTGACAATGTTATTAATATTAAAATTAACTATTTAATTAATTAATGTTAAATTAATATTACGAAGCGTTTTCTTAAAGTTTTTATTCTTGAGCAAGCTCAACCAAACCAAATAAACAAAATTGGAACACAGAAACAAACCTGTCCGGTTGCATTATATATTGATTATGCATAAAGTGATGCCTTTAATTACATCGGCTCATATTACACAACGGCCAGTGTGATATATGTTCGCAAATCACATTTCTAATGGCTAATCTTTGCGTGAAGGTTGACGCAGACAAAACGAACTTGTTAGACCAGAGCGTTGCTTTTGAAATTACATCAAAATGGACTACTTATACACTAGATGTAATTCAATTTTAGACCTATTTTTAAGACACAAACGCCACATACTAGATATATAATAATAATAATACCTTTATTACTGTTAACATTTTTTTTACACATATCTACTTATATCTAATGTAATTTCTTAATTAATTTCGATTCGCAGCAACGTCTTTAGTTCATCGTCCCATCTCATATTTTGTCTTCCCTTGTTCCTTTTTTGGTCTCTGGGATACCATTCTGTATATTTTTTTTACATACTAGAGATACTAAGTTATTAAAAAAAAGTTTATCTCGCTATAAGTATATTACTACTAATCTTACACTAACTTAATAGATGTGTTTAATGGGGCGTCATAAATTATGGGAACACCCTTAGGCGGTTCTGTCTTCCACCATTAAATCATTGAAGGTCAGATGGCAGGCAAAAACACATTACCAACTCGATGGAAGACAACATAATAACTAACTGAAACTTGAAAAGAAAATGTGTAAATAAAACGAATAATAGAATGAAATTCAGCATTTAAAGGATAAGATGATCTAGAATCTAGATTTTAAGCAGTTTATATTTGTGATAATAATATGAAGAAGAAAAAAAAGATAACATTATATATGTGATTGGAACTTTCGCCGTCATAATAATATTGCTTATTCTAGCCAAACCTAATCTATGTAGACATATCAAAAGAAGGGATAAACCTTAGAAAATATCTGCTAATAATTGCTTGCTCTATATGTACCTATTCAATCAGAGCCCTAGTATTACATAATGTAACATAATATATTTTATTACAAATACAAAATACAAAATAATTTATTAACTTTCATAAGCCTAGGTACAAAACAGGTGTAGAGCCTCCTATTAAGTATAAAAATACTTGTATCAGGAGACCCCCACTCCTCCATTAGGCAAATTTAGAATAAAAAAACTATCTGTAGATGCAGTAGTAGAATAAAATAAAATATATAAGTGTATGTGTGTGTGTGTGTGAATGTTTATGTGAAATGGCATTATTTTTAAAAGTTAAGTGTAGCTTTTACATTAGTCCCATTTCATAATCAAATAATGAGAGGTACAGTCGGGAAAATAACAACTTCTAAGTTTTATAAACTATTCTGTCTTATGTAGGTACTGTTTTGCACTTCTATTTCCGATGCAGGAGTAAGTCAATCACGACATAATATTTTCCTGACTTTTATTGTATCTATACTTACCTATTTACGGTACTGTACTTTTATTTCAAATTTATTTAGAAAATAATATGTGTGCGAAATGACTACTAAAAACTAATTTAAATTTAAAGTCGGTTTATATTTCTTTATTCTCATTAAAGATTAAAGCTACTTACAATGAGATATATAACAAAAGACATAATTAAGAAACGAAACATTAAACAGGCAGACAAAAGACACTAACATTAAACAATATTTGTTACTGATTTTTTTTTCAAAAACACTACAAAACACTTAAACATTTAACATAAAATGTTTCAACAGCTTCGATATAAATTCTCTAAAAGATATTTTATATGCAAAGGTAATTCGTTAAAAACTTGTACTCCCTCAAAAGTAAAGTAGACTTTCGTGCGAAATGAAATCGTGCGAGATGACACTCAAACCGAAGCAGGCTGACGGTCTTGTTGATGGTAGGTGATGGTAAGTGCGCTGCAAACTGTTCCAATTGTAAAACATCTACTGCTGGTGTCCTATTTATTAAATTAAACAAATATATAAATAAAAATTACATTTGAAATCTCGCCATTCTCATTTGCCATACCAATCTAGTTTCAAAAACGACTTTCCAATTCAACAAACATTAATTTATACTTTATAACAAATTGGTGAATTTGTGTTAATTTAAAAACATTAAATTTCACATCACAATTCGATATCTTCCATAAATCAATGTTTTTATTGCCATAATCAATTTCAACTCGGCATAAATGGTGAGATGGACAAATTGGTGATATTTTTCCATCTGTGATACCTAATAAGGTCTCTTAATTATCTCGTTGCATCAAAAACCAGTTTATATTTAAGCAAATATGATTTGCTGTTTCTTTATTTATGAATGCTTCTAAACGACCGAGGTGTTTGCCTGTCCATGACATATTAACAAGAACAGAGGTTATCATCTGATTAGAAACGTGGTTATTTTTAATGAATTTAAAATATCTCTAAAAAGCTAAATAAATAACTGTCGTGGTATCAAAAAGAAAAGCAATAAAATTCAATTTTTAAAAAAGTGTTAATGACATCTCACAAAAAAAATGCCTATACTTATTCAAACTAGCAGTTAATTAAATCTTACTTAATATTAAAATCTACTTATTGTAAAATTTTGTTACATTTTTATTTTGCTGTGTCCATAATATCCTTGAACTTCGTAACGACATGCCCCCATCATTATAAAAAAAAAAGTTTGAGTTTAACGTTTTCTCTTATTAGTTAAAAATTTTCAATATGGATCTGTGGAAACGACACTTATATGCCCGCTATGCCTTAATTATTGAAAGGGTTTGTTAATCCTCTGAGTAATCAGATTCATCAATGTTGGGGTGGACACACGACAGATTCCAATATCCTGAGCCCTACCACAGGTTCGATACCTGTGCACTCCTTTTATCAACTCTTTCTGACGTTTACCAAACAAATGTTATTTTTCTTAAACATAGAATTAAGTTTTATTACTTTTTGTTATAAGATTGTAAAGGCAGTTGATGACAAGTCTCTCTAAACTCCTTTTGCAGTTAACCTGAATTGGTGTTCTACCTTAAAACAATACATACTATACATTTTATACCCTCAATTCTATTGGTTTATAACAGTAAAATTCTAAGTTATAATCGGCTTACCCTTTAACCTCTTTTTGTAGCTTGAATTTACGGGTGACAATCAGCCTGCCTACGTCCATTTAAGTGTCAGGGCCGGTCAGGCACTACCTCTCAGAGAAGTCTATAGTGAAATGTTGCAATTCTGTAAAAAAGTAAGAGATTCCAGAACTCATTTCCATATCCCTTCCTTATCTCCTGCCCTTTTTACCCTTGTATTAAGACCCTTTTGTAATTGAAAAAAAATGAAAAAATGAAAAATGTTTATTAACAGTTTGAAAAATCGTTTTACAATAACAATGATTGAAGACTCCTTTTAAGCGGAAGCCTGTGCCAGGAGCCTTCGCTCTTCCATAAAAGCTAGTACTAACAATATAATTATGTATAATATTTTTAAAACAAGAATAAAAAAAAAATTGTAATAGATGTGTGCGCGCGCGCGTGTGTGTGTGTTGTGTGGTGCGTATGTGTTTTTATTGTATTAGTATTAATAGGTCTTCTACTTCGTCATAATTGTAATTAAGACAACTAAAGCAAGGCCAACGAAACAACGCAAAGAGTGTAAGCAAACTTGCAAGGGTTGTAAAGATGGCTTCTCATACCATGATTCAGACAGCGCAGGCCGCTTCGTGTGAAGGGAAAAGCGAAATTTGCTTTGTCTTCTTAGCTTTACTATATTCTTATATCAATAAATAGCTGACGCTAATCATCTGCTGTCATCCAGTAGACCATAAAGTACAAAAATTTTCAAAAAGAGTCACAACTAACTCATTGATTAATCTCTAGCGTCACATTTCCGTTTAAATTCAGAATGCCGGAATAAGACGCGTGTTAGGGGTGATAGTAATGAAGCTTCTGCGAGGGATGGGATAATCCATTCCTTTGTCTTTGTACGAACGGCACCTTCTCGTCCGTAATTTGCACTAAGCTGCGCGCGAATACATACAAATGATTTCTCAATATCCGAAATAAACTTATAATCTGTATTTCGCCAGTGTATTTCATATTCAAATTTACAAAGATCTATTAAAAGAATTAATTATCATTTTGAAATTTTGAACTGAAGCTTTCTTTTAAAATAAAAACATGTTTGCTTTCGCCAGTAGAAGCCTAACATAGGCCTATGATTATGTAACCTGAAAACTAACTATAATAGATAATAGCACGATATAAATTTCCAAACACACTTTTAACAATAAAATTGGCCAAAGCCTATCCTATCCCCTTAATCCTTATATTTTCATTGTATTGGAGTCTGTAACGCACATGTCACCGCTATGGCTTTGTTTTTGTTAATAGGCGATCATGGCCACCTACCATCAAGTGGACCGTTAGCCTGCCTGCCTACCTTTACATAAAAAAAAAGTTTACAACCATTAGTTCACAAGTTGAAAAATATTTAGAGATGTGTATGCTGAAAGGGCTGCTTCATGATAAAATAAGTTTCGTGCTTTGAATAGACAAAGATAAAATTCAAACGTAATAAATCTTAGTGTCTGGCGAAGAGCATTTGCCTCCTCGCCAACAATCCCTCGGGACCCACATAGGTTGAAGATTCCTGGCAAAGTTAATATTTTGTGGCAGCTTTGAAACCGAACTAAGACATCTTTTTCATGTAGTCAATCCTGACATGTCTCGAGATAGAGGATTGGTGGTTACATTTACATATAGCTAAGTTACCAAACCTGTTTAAACAATTTTTGATAAAAAGTGCCTCGTTAGCGAATACTTTTTTATTTTATTAAGAAACAAACAGTCGTATAATCAAAAATTACATAAAAGAACACAATAAAATAATAATAAAAAATAATATTTTTAATTTCAATAGTTTCGATCAAATATTTGGTTAATGCAATTACCCAA
Organism: Synanthedon andrenaeformis; assembly: GCA_936446665.2. Taxonomy (NCBI): domain Eukaryota; kingdom Metazoa; phylum Arthropoda; class Insecta; order Lepidoptera; family Sesiidae; genus Synanthedon; species Synanthedon andrenaeformis. The sequence continues at coordinate 12,271,249 of OW387788.2, forward strand.
ACAAAATGAACACAAAATCAATGTCCGCGTATCTTTATGAATTACAGCAAATGTTTTATTCTGATGTCTAAAACTATTTTACTGCAAAATTTCATCATGCGTTAAAGAGGAATAAACATCCATACCTACCTATGTCCAATCTCAAAAAAAATCGAGTTTATAATATAAGTAAAATTAAATTATCTTGTCCTCTCTAGATCACTTGCATGTTTAGTACTTTGTTCTAGATAAATTGCATGGTTCTAGGTTCCCTATACTAAGTGAAAAGCATACTGAATTTTCCACTTATAAAGTTTTGAAAAGTGAGTTTGTGTGTATTTTGAGTTGACTTATTGACTTACTTTCCTCAGTTGAGAAAGGGACTTTATACAGGCCTGTGCATCTCCCAAAGGTCACAGAAATTTGGACAAAGATAAGGTTTACGACATCCCTGATTCATTAACGAAGCACATGAGAATTTTATATAGAGATGGTCTTCTCTAAGATCAATAACTGGGGTATACTGCCGCATAGCGCCACATTTGAATAACAAATTTAACAATCATCTTTTTCTTTCAGATGATTTTGCTCCTGTTCCTGATCGTCGCTCAATTGCATCATGTGCTCTGCCTTGTACATAACCACTCGAAAAGATCTCCATTAGATACAAAAATAAATTCAGACCTCCCACCACCACATCCTAGCGAAGCAGTTTACAATTTACCACCAGTTTTTGCACCGCTGGTTCAACCTCACAGTTTCCCAGTTTTGACCGGTTCTAGAAAAAAGAAAGGTCCAAATATACCATTTCTTCCCTTACCCCATCAGCTTCTCGTCACGAAATTGCATGTGATACCAGCCCAGTCCAACATACACCATAACACAATTCACACGGTCAACCATAATGTGCAAATTCCCTATATTACTCAGACTTTGTCTCACGGCTCCAACATGACGCATTCATCTCAATTGGTTCCCATCTTGATACCAATACACCATAACCATTTGGTGCCTCTCCACGATTTGTCAGTGATACCCTTACATCGACAAGTTCACAATGTAGAGGCGAAATATGCTCGACTAAAAGCCGCAATGGAGAAGAAAGACAACGATGAAGAGATAAATGTGAACCGGTACAGAACATTCTATGGAGGTTTCGGCCAATTATTGTTCGGCGGCCATGGTGCTGGTCACGGCTTCTATTCCTATGGTTAAATCTAAGTAAGGGTTGTACGACTAATCAAATAATTGGCAGATCTTCGTTCGCCATAAAACAGACATCCTAATACACTGGCCAGTCTAGCACCGACATATTACAATCTTTACAACATTGCCATGTGATCGATGAAATATTTGGGACAATATTGTGTAGGCAGTGGCACGAAGAGTGGTTTTTTGTGAGGGAAAATTACAGAGGACCGGGTTTGTTTACATTGTTTGCGTTGTCTCGTTGGCTTTACTATATATAGAAATTATACTTATATAATAAAAAGTAACAAACTAAATAACTTACTGTCTTTATGTAAAAAAATCGTTGTAAATACGAAAGTTAAATACAAGTCAGTGTTGGTGCGGGACCGGCCAATGAAGACTGCCAATGCTGGAACCCAATGTGATACTTTAAATAAATTTATTAAAAGAAAAAGAGAAATGTTACTTAGTTGTTCCTAACACTTAAAAGTACTGTTTTAAGTAACTGTGTAAGTTTCTTTTTAGTCAGTAATTTTAACAATGAACATTTAGTAATGTAACTTGTTTAAAGATGATCTTATATTAATTTGTTTTAATAAAATGTTTAAATTAAGTTTTTAACTTGTCTAATTTTTATGTAAATGTTCCCACTGATAATTTTAGCTATAAACCATTAAATTTATATAAAATGAAAAGTATAGTTCACGAAAAAATGTCCAAAAAATATTCACTTTCATGGTGAGAGTAGGTACAGGAATAATAACACTGACTGTTTATTCTGTAGTACAATTTCAACCTATTTTTCCATATATTCGGATTCTTTACGTGAAATTATATACTTTAAGTTATAGTCATATAAAGTTATACTTTATATTTTATATAAAAAAAATTAATTAGCCAAAAAGCATGCACTTTGCTCATAGTGTATCAGTAAACAAAACACATTTAGATAGATAGTCGAATGAGTGTAGTATAAATAAACAGTTATACCGTTATCCGAGGCTAGCAATGGTACCGCACACCACCGCGTGCCCACGCGCACCGCTCCGGCGAGACAATATTGATAGCCCGATAGCCGATAGCCTCTGTCATCGTCGCGCTGTTTATTCAATAAACGTCTCATATTTTATTTTATAGAAAGTGTGTTATTGTGGCTAAACAACAAAAATACCAGTTTATGCATCGAGAAAAATGTTCAGGTCAGTAAACAATCGATTGTCCATTATGAATCACTGTCTGTGCTAATCTTCCCATTTTAAATGTGGATAAGTGCTATAAAAATATTTTTTAATCAATATGCTGACTTACTAGCATATACTTACCCTACCTACTTAATCACTATATTCATACTTCATTATACCAAAGTATAATGAAATTCAAGTTGTCAATATATAGTAACTAGATGCTATGATAACAGTTACGAAAGTGGGAATTTTGTTGTTTTTGGCAACTAGTTGCGATTACAGAATTTTCTTCTTATTATTCAACTACATCAAAGACATTAGTTTTAAGTAGCTGGCATCAAAGACATAGGTATTTAAGTTTCGCAACTTGATTAAAAATCAAGTTATGAAACTTAGTTTTCCAAGACGAGGACGAGGGCAATTTGTCTCTGATACTTAACCATAAATTATTTTAGTTAGGTACTTTAATATTTCAGGAATGTGGCCGCTGTGACATGTCTCCTCTTGCTGTTGGGAAATGTTTATTGTTCACAATTTAATTCAACGACTGAGCATAAAGGTATTTTTTTTATCTTCACTATCATTAAACGCCTAAAACTCTACTCCTAAGTCCTAGCAAATTTTCATTTGGCTAGTCTACTCCTTTTTTGATCGGTTTAATATTTTGTCACTTCGAAACCATAATTTTTAGATCGACAGTTTGCTTTGGAACTTTAATGTAAAGCTGTAATCAGAACAACGCCATCTTTTGGCGTGACAGCATATTTAGTAACACATACAATGTTCAGTTATGTATAAGTACTAATAATTTGAACTATTGCTGCTCAAAAGTTGAACAGTGAAATGAAAACAAAACAAGACATATTCGGCAATATGTCGTGGTTGCTTTCATTCGCAGGCTCGATAGCCATAATCTAGTGAAGCCTTATGAATTTTCTTAATTTTTTATTGATTTATAATTCAAGATTACAAGGAATTTGCATTTTTTTTTTTCATATGTCTAGGCTACATATTCAACAAAGCAGACGGACATGGCTACAAGATTATGTACAGAGCGAAGTCGTGGGAGAACGCTAAGAAGTATTGTGCCGAAGACGGTGCTAAATTAGCAGTCCCCAAGACGGAGGTCAGGTATATTTCATGAACTTTTACATAATATCATAGCTAGTGAGTAAACATTACAGATGTATTTTATTCATTTCAGGAGCAATTCACTTTCGTTCAGAACTTGGTGAAGGGCATGCATTATCCGAGCATCGTAAGGACTCAACATAAACTCGTCGTTTATGTGGGTATCAGTAATCTTGAAAATTACAAAATTTGGAAAAATGTCGATGGTAAGTTTATATATTAGGGAATATAGGAAAATATAGATAGATATACTGATATCAACTAATTATAATATATATTTTTTAATCTATACATATAAATAAAATTGGAGTGTCTGTTTGTAATATTGAAATAACCGTTTTTTACTATATGCATATGAATATATATACGGTACATACACCAAAATAACATTTTTTACAATTTTTGTCTGTCTGTCTGTCTGTTTGTTCCGGCTAATCTCTGAAATGGCTGGACCGATTTTGACGGGACTTTTATTGGCCGATAGCTGATGTAATAAGGAGTAACTTAGGCTACGTTTATTTTAGAAAAATTCTTTTATTAGAAAAAATACACCCCGGGCGAAGCCGGGAGCGGGCCGCAAGTCACAAATAAAAGTAATTGGAATTGTGGGGTTTTGATGATCAAAATGTCATGTTGGAAACCAAAATATGAGGACTAATATAAATAATTGAGACCAAAATGTAATATTGAGGAACAAAATAGCTGCTATACACGACACGTTGTAGGTACAATCAAAGATATACCTTAGTTATTCAAAAACTTCCTCCTTGTATGAAATCGGTTATAAATAATCTGAAAATGTATATACTGTTGCAGGTGAAAACATTGAGGATACTGACTTTCATAGCTGGGCTGGCTTGTACAACGGTATACCATTCAGGTTAGTCTTCAGAGCAGTATAAGATTTTTCTACTTATAATATACCTAGTTTGTTTAGCACACAATTACCTACTGTGTTTCAAACTATAAAATATAGTACCATTTTGGGGATCTTTAACAATCTTTTTTTTTTTTATTAACAATCTCTTTTATGCATCTACATACTTTTAAATGATTTTCTTAATTTAATTAAGCCTAAATTCCCTTTATCATAACACAATGATGATGAAAGTACTTAAATCTTTTTTGAAATGACAGAAATAATAATAGGAGACTAGAATTGGGTTCATCGCTAAAATTACTTAAAATCCTTATATATATAAAAATTACGTCACATGTTTGTCCGCGATGAACTCCCAAACTACTGAACCGATTTTGATAAAATTAGGTAACTATATGTAATTTGGTCCAACTTAAAAGACAGGATAGTTTATATCTCATTTTGTTTATTATTTTTTTGCAAATTATATAATATTATTAACACAGCGCCATCTGTTGATACCTATTCAATCCAGCAATTATTTATCTGTGAGTTCCAAAAGATTCTAACAGATGGCGTTGTAAGGTAATTCTATCAGCTGGATTGAGTAAAAAATTGCACCCGTGCGAAGCCGGGAGCGGGCCACTAGTTGTTATATATATTCGAACAATGTTCCAGTGATGACCCCGCACAACCTCACTGCGCTGCCATGGACGGCCTGAACCACGGGCTTCGTGAGTTCTGGTGTCATCTACGACAACCCTACATTTGCGAAATACAATCAGACACTAGAAACCAAACAGAAAATCCTATGACCTAGATATACAATATGGCCAATGGGCGTGGAATTTATTAAGTATATATTTTATAGGCTATAACCTATAAAAATATTAAAATTGTAATTTTTGTTTAATTTTAAAGTGAAATAAAAATTAAAAACGTACACTTATTCCTTATTGCATAATTGTTTTGTATTCACCAACAATTGGCAATGCGTATTCTGTGAGGAAGAACTAGCAAGAAAAATCATAGTTCTTCCTTGGTTCTTTTTAACATCAGATTGTTTGCATACAAGTACAATAAACAATAAACAAATAATCAGCGGGCAGTTAGTAATACCAAATAAATGATGTTTTTTTTATATGTATGTCAATTATATTTAAAACCCCAATCATTGATGTGGGTATATATAATTTTTATATGTAAAAGGTATATTGGGTCTATCGTCACATTGCTAACTTCTTTAAATTTCTTTTTCAAAGATTTCATATGGGTTAATTTATAGATAACTCGAAAACATTTTCTATTAAAGAAAAGTACGAGAAGTCTGTACTAAAGTAAGTAAAATTCAAAAACATTGGAATAAATATTATTAAAGTATTCGGGTCAACTTTAAGATAAATAAATATGTAAAGAAAATCACTTCAGTGAGTGTTTTCTTGAGTTTAAATTTGAGTTACCGCGTTATCGACAGCCTAACGAGATTTCATGACTGACTATCATGAAATCAAATAATAACGTGTGGGTAAATTTAACTACAAACTTCCACTATAATTATAAAAAGACAAATTAAAGGCTTCGAAATTTATTTCTTTCGTTTTCACAGAAACTACTCGCCCGAATTTATCTCGCCCGATAACGCTATTGTCATTTTTTTTAGTTGTTCCTATAATAAAACATTATAAATATAATATGACTACCAACAGTACCCACATGAGAATGTAGATGACTTCAGTCGGGTTATGGTAAAGTATTTCAATATAAATGTAAAAGTGCCATACTTAACTGGCTTGGCAATAAAACTTTGAGATTATAATGAGGTCTCGTTCCTTGTCTCTCTGAAGAAGAAAGTGTTATAGATATACTACTCACAAAAATAACTTCAATACAAATATTAATTTCACGCGGTTTTATTTATTAAATAAATTAATACTTCTCTAAGTTCTGAAGCGGAAAATTCGGATCGTTAATTTAATCTTTTTATTTATCAGCAATTAACGAGCTATCAATCGAAATAATAATTATATCTCATGGTATTATAAATAGAAACCAATAATAAATAATGAAATAAAAACTAATTTTCTTCTTCTCTTTTAATGTCTTGGCTCCATCAGATCTTCTCCGATGATTTTGCCAGTATCATTAGTAAAAACAGCAATTGGTAATAGCCTTTTTAAAATAAAAAAGACAAAATTAAAATTAAAATCAAAAGTAGCAGATCCCGAGACTAGTCAGTCAAGTCAAGTCTATATATTTTTTTAGTTTTCCAAAACAAGTCCGTCAAGTCCAAAGCAGTCAGGTCAAGTCCGAAAACTAACTTTATAAATAGAATATATATATTTTGATATAGGTAGCGACACACGCCAAAATCGTGTACTAAAAATAAATAATAGTTCATAAACCACTCCATAGATGGCGGAACAGGATATAATGTTGTTTAATTAATGTTATTATTATTTTATTTTTTTTTGGGGCGAACCCTTGATATTTGGGTCCGTTACTTTAAAAACCCCATCAATATCAATACAGTTTTACAATCCATGTATGGATTGTAAAACTATGGTGATGAAAATAAACTGTCAGCTGTCAAAGTCACTATTTTCTATTTACTCTGTGACAATAACCTGTGAACCCTCGGCTTCTATTTCTATCAGTCTTGCCAGAAGGTTACTTTTGTAACCTTTTAGGTGATTTTTTAACTCCTTTGGTTACTTTTAGGTTACACTAATGAAAAGGTTACTTTTAGGTGATTTTTCGGAATTTGTAGGTTCAACTTTTAATTTAAGTATTTTTCATGTTGGCAAGCGTCATTCGCGAGTAGGTTTCGTAGAACAACACGTCGTTCTCCTTCACACAAACACTATACATATATTACTTTTACTCTATGACCAATTGTTTACTCACTCGAATTGTATTGTCTTGTTCGTTTGTTACTGTCGTCACGTTCTCTGTACTAGTGTTCTATGCGTTCAAAGAAAGTTTTGACATAATAAGCGCTTTCCAGTTTTAAAATAATTGAAGAGATGAAAAAAGAAAAAGTTTTTATGTAACACTATTTAAGATCCGGTTGGTTATTTATTAATTGTAATTTTCAGGTTCACAAGTTGATTATATAAAATATAAATTTTGAGTCATAATAACCGATGAAAAAATTTAAACTCGTGTACTGTATCAATAAGAATAAGTCGAGAAATGCGGGTAAGTGCTCATTTAACGCATCACACTAACATCTATTCCATCAACTTTTAATTTAATACCTTTTCACTGGAAAAAATATGGGAGGTTATTTTTGATTCAAAAAGGTTACTTTTGTAAATATTTCAGGTAACTTCTGACAAGACCCGGCTGGCAACACTGATTTCTATTCTTCCGAAAAGGTTTAATTTTCATAGGTTAAGTTAAAAATTGTTATTGTTATTTTACCTAATTCGTTTCGTTCGCGAAATTTGTATTAATTTTAAGATTATACGGCAATGTTATAGTTATTGGATTGATACAATAGAACGTGCCGATAATAAAGTTAGTGTAATAGTTATAAATAAAATACGGTAAACAAAACGATACTCGACCTCTTGTGTTATTATTAAATGAATGCCACTTTATTTTCAGATGAATCTAATCAGAAAGGGTTTTTCGCTTCTATCTACAGGATTGCAAACACATTTTAAACCACTACAAGGTATTTTTATTCCGTCACTTACAAAGTTAAATTTTAACTACCAAACCTACTCACCTTAAGATAAAAAAATATGGGATCGTAGTTATTAGACACAAATATTATTCATAATAACATGATTAAGGTCAACAGACAGGCTGATGGTCCACTTGATAATAGGTGGCTACCATCATCTATAACACAAGCCATCCTACAACTACTGCAAATAGTAGGATTAAGGATAAGAAGATTAATACACAATGTACTTCACTTTTAGTTTCACAATATCTTTATAAAAATATCTTTATTTTTTATATTTCAAAGGTACATTAATAAGAAGTGTCGAAGTACACAGTTTGTTAAATAAAAAAAAATACTTCTTGTCACATAAAATAAAGGTTGACTCTCTGTGGCTACTTTATTTTATTTATTTACACTATTTTGTGCTTTGTCAACAATTTTTTGTGCAGTGGTGCCACAAATCAATTTGAGAAGTAGCTAATTGTGAGATCATGAGCCCAAACCTTGCAAACACAAAATGATTGATGATATTTTTGTAAATAGTTACCATCGTTTGAATCAAATTGACAAATTTGAATCTTCAATGAAATCGTTACAGCCGAACATAGGCCTTCTCCTCTGTGAGAGGTAACGGTTAGTTTTGTAGTCTTCTGAACGTTTCCGACAATATTTCAGTGAACCATTTATTTGAAAAGATTTAATGCCTCTGGTTTTAAGGATGTCAGCTTTGTGAAAATATACTATTTTAAGCTGTGCCACCTATATGTATAATCCACTATTTTCTGAATTTGGCTTTTGCCTAAAAACATAATAGAATATATTATGTTTTTGTGTGGGTATATTGAATTACACTATAGCTCTCCTAACTGTACCCCTTTGACAAGATCACTGCCAGTGAAGCCTTTAAAATCCTTTGAAGCCTTGTTAACATTTTGTTATTTTGCAAAAGTGACGTTTTTACAAGCAAATTGCCTTTTTTTTTCTTTGTTGGATTTGCAAAAAGGTCCTTGCATAATTTGCATACCCCTTCAAAGAAAGTTTTACTGTTTCTTTTGTTGATGGAGCTGTCATTGTTTGCCCAATAAATGGGTGAAATATTATTCTAAGAACTCATTAATTACTCGGAGTTTTACTATTAATTTGCAAAGTTGTAAGTACTACTTATTGTACAATCCAATAACTCTTTATGCAGTAAACATTGTTTAAGTAAATTCTTTCAAAGCATTAAGAAATCTATAGCAAACACTTTATAAACAATAGTTATATCGATCTTAGGGAAGTTGTTTAAAGGAATGACCATTATTATAACAGGAATAATGGTGATTTTTCTGACAACAGTTTAGCGACCAGTTATTTTTCGGTATTGCACCTTGATCAAGGGGAATCATCTCCTTTTAATCATAACTTTCATCAAAATTTAATGTAGCTATCATGTCATGTCATGGTTTCGTTTATTCATTGCCTAAATTTGTATTTATTCTGACATTAAGAAATTGACGATTTTCAGGTTTAGCACCAATCACATGGAGCCCCACGCCTGTCTTCAGTGTGACAACTCCTTCGGGACTTCTGTCCCGTGCGATGGCTTCTCTGGCACAGATGCACAGAACCGGACCCCATATTAAGAAAAGAAAAAGCAAGAATCCACTCAATGGAAATCCATTTGCAAAGGTACTATTTACCTTTTATTGTCTAACTAATCGATACATACCTAACTAATCGATCATTTATAGATTGAAAAATAAGAAAAAATTCTTTTAATGTAATGAGCAATTATTACTATTACTTATATAAGACTTGGATTAAATCATTTATCGTCTGTTATTGCAAATTTTAGCATAACTATTATAATATTTATCATTGAGGCACTTAATACTGAATTGAAGACAGACAGTCTCTTTAACAAATATCATACAAAAGTTTCAAAAGTAATAAATTAAAATCCTCTACTGTGTCTATTCGTCTGTCTGTCTGTTTGTAAGCCAGTATCGAGAAGAAGCCTTTAGAAGATGAATTTTAAATATGAAATATTTACATTAATATTTACAAATAGAGTTTGTCGCAAAAGTCAACATGGCTTTTTTCAAATTGTCAGTCAATTAGTTATATATCATTTATAAAAAGGATAACATTGTTTATTAGCGATACAGCAGCAGTTGAGAGGAAAGAGTTGTGTTTGTGCGCAGGGCGTGGTGCTGAAGACGCTGATAAAGAAGCCGAAGAAGCCGAACTCGGCGAACCGCAAGTGCGTGCTGGTGCGACTGTCCAGCGGGCGCGAGATGATTGCCTACGTGCCCGGCATCGGCCACAACCTGCAGGAGCACAACATCGTGCTCGTGCGCGTCGGCAGGTATACAACTCGACTCCCACTGTTTACACAGCACACTGGGTGAGAGCAGCGCGCCGCTCACATGTTGTTGCGCGACATAAGAGCAGCGCGCCGCTCATATGTTGCGCGCCGCTCTGTCTCTCGCCGTGGGTGCCACCGAAGTCGCGTCATAATGTCCCAGCCTTCAGCCTGTCTGCTGACCTTAACATAAACGAGGTTATTTTTGATTTGTTTCAGGTTAAAAGACTGTCCCGGCGTGAAATTGAAATGCGTCCGCGGCAAACACGATTTGCCCCACGTCGTCAAACCGAAGCTGTAGATAGGATTAATTAGTTGCTTGTAATATAATATAGATTAATACAAAATTTATGAGAAACTGTGTTGTTATTTTGAAGCCTCAAACGTGATTTTTTTTAACTTTTTTTAAACTAGTGTGGTCAATTCTTCTGATGTCGATTTAAAAAGCGATCTCATATATCATATTATGTATTTATTTACTTTATTTCATCATATAAATTTCTAACCCAAACGTTATATTATCTGTTTTGGGTTTAGTAAAGGAAGAAAATAATACGAGGAAATAATTGAAAAAAAAAATTAAAAAATATATTTGAATTTAAAAATGAACCATGCATAGTGAAATTATCATTTTTCGTGACTATTGGGAAGGATTTCAACAAAAATCTATCTTACTTTTAAACACACAAACATAAGTGATTTTTAGCAAATTCCGCCCGAACTATTTAACAAGTATTTAGCATAAATTATTGTCAAACACAAAAAAGGAATGAAAGAATGTATGACGAATTCGAAAAGCTGATTCTATCCGGGAAGAGTCTGGCAACAAATATCCGTACAACTTGCTCTTATCTATTCTATAATGTAAAAATGAATCCCTAAATGTGTTGCTAAGCGCAAAACTCGAGAACGGCTGGACCGATTTTAATTCTGTCTTCACTCATGGACAGAGGGATAATCAGGGAAGATTTTTACGTAAAAAAAATCCACCTCGGGCGAAGCCGGAAGCGGCCCGCTAGTTTATAATATTTTATGTCCGGCGGACTGTCCAATTTATGATGCAATTTGTTTTGTGTCTATTTTTTCAAAAAAAAAATTATGAACACCAACCGTTTATTATTTTAACATAAAGCAAAGCTCAGATGGGCTGCGTTCGGGAAGCTCCGAGACATCTTCTAGTCCAAAACTTTTCAGTATCTTAAAAGTTTTCGACCAATGTGTGTTGACATATGACCCTAAAATGTGGTCTCTATAACTAATGGACTTCATAAGGAAGCTTATTGTTGTTCAACGAGCTATGGAGAGGGCTATGCTCGGGGTCTTTAGAACTTCCAAAGATATTATTGCTTATTTTATTCACATAACATAATTAAATATTATTTAAATAAACTTAGCAAATGAAAACGAAGGTATTTAACTTTACTAGTAGTTATCAGGTAACGTGACATAGTCCTTATATATATAAAAATTACGTGTCACATGTTTGTCCGCGATGAACTCCCAAACTACTGAACCGATTTTGATAAAATTTCGTAACTATATGTAATGTGGTCCAACTTAAAAGATAGGATAGTTTATATCTCATTTTGTTTATTTTTTGCAAATTATATAAAATTATTAACATAGCGCCATCTGTTGATACCTATTCAATCCAGCAATTATTTATCTGTGAGTTCCAAAAGATTCTAACAGATGGCCAGGAACCGTGCGAAGCCAGGAGCGGGCCACTAGTGTTATATATTTTATTGATTGTGGGTTATCAACATAACGGCTCTTCGTCAACTACGGCCGGTCTCTATTCTTACAATTATCTTAGGAATGTAGGTAGAATTGTCTTCCGAGAAAAGTATTCCTACAATGCGATGAAATTAGCAAGTTTTTGCATAATTTGCATGCCGTTTTAAAACATTGTATACGTTCTTCCTTTTACGTCAACCATTGTAAGCCGAGTTCAATAAATCTGTTGGAAAGGATTAGGTACTGCCCCGAAGAAGTTTGTATTGTTATTGTCATCCGAAATAATGGTTCTTCCGAAATTATAAAACATTTATCTTTGCTAAATCTTTATGCTATTTTACGTTTGTTCGTTTGCTTGTCTGACGCTTGTTTTTTCATTGAAATTTGTATTACAAGTTTGTTCTAAAGGTGATAAAAATAACTTCAAAGAATTTCCGATATACCAATGTACCTACTAGCAAAATATTCCAAATTTATGAGTATTTCTCAAATTGACGTTTAAGTAATTGGGTTTTCTTATAAATAAATTATAGGTAGTCGAAACATGTAGCATATGTTTTGATATATTTAGGTTTGTACCTATACTGTATTATATTATATATCTATGATGAAATAGTGAACGTATTTTTCAAATAGGTGTGTGGGTGAATAAATGATAAACGCCACATTAAGTAGGTAGGTAGGTACTATTTACACGATTTTATATAAAATAAAAATAACTAAAATATATAATGTCGCCACAGGTGCGCTGGTTAGGAACATTAACCTCCACATATAAACAAACGTACAAAAGCACAAATAAAATAGGAACATTGCATTGGCATGTGAAGTACCTATACAGCAGGCGTGGCTTGCGCAAGCGCAGGTCGTGTGAATGCGTCAACCAATCAGAGATGGACCAGATGACACTCTGCAAGAAATAAATCTCGATTGACAATTTGATATGTGCGCCAACTAAACACTATTTTTTATGCGTGTTTTAAGTGTACCTAGTAGGTATATTGTATTTATTACTATAAATACAATATACCTACTAGGTACACTAATAGGGAGTGTATAGTAACTATATTATTATATCTACTTGAACATTAATATAAACACCATACAATTTTATGTTACATACCTACATAAAATTAATAAAACATGTCTTATCTAACAGCAATCAATCTATAATCTAAAGCAATGATTTAATATGTCAATAGATAAATAATAGTAGGTACTATCTAGTATAATACTAGTACCTAAATATGTTTGTGTGTACGTATGATTTGTATACCTAACAGTAAGCTATATCTGCTTACCACTTAATCATCTGTTGAGTATTAAGAAAAATACTTTAAACTATTTTATTGTTTTAAACAGTAAAATTCATTGCTGTTAGGTAAGTAGGTACTATCATTTTAATACTTGTCTAGTTATTAAGTATTTGACATTTATTAAGGATTTATATGAGTTTAGGGGAGGGTTGGGTAATACCGCGCGGTTGGTAATACCGCGCCCCAACCTAACTACAAATCTCTCTATAGATAGCTATGGTTTCGTGCACATCAAAACATGCTCAATGCGACCGAGAAACCGCCCCCCGCGCGGCAGTGGCCCACGATCAGTGATGCGAGTGATACGTGTGCTGAGAAATTTCGCGCCATTTCTTGTAATTTTTCTGTGACTGACGAATTCAGGTATGTTCTTGTTTTTATACGATAAATTCTATTGTATTAACACATTTTATAGCGTAATTTAGTGTTGCATTAAGTAGATATAAATTTTTATCGCTAAAATGTTGTACGTAAATACTGTTGTGGTTGCAAAACAAAATGACGTAGTCTGACAATACCGTGCTAGGGCGCGGTATTGTCAAACGGGGCACGGTATTGTCAATCGTATGTTGTATTTATTTGTTCTTTTACAGATGGCTGAAAGTGCACCAAAAAGGAAAAAGGGGGCTTGGGACCCACTTCAAATGCAAGCTGCTTTACAAGCTGTAAATAATGGGAGGAAAATAAAGGAAGTAGCAAGATCATTTATGCTTCCAGAATCTTCAGTCAGAGACAGATTAAAAAAAGGAGAGTACTATGACCCTCGACTTGGCCGGAAAGCAACATTTTCAAAAGAAGACGAAAAAGAGTTAGCTGACCATGTTATTACGTTAGCTAAAACATTTTTTGGAATCACACAGCAACAGCTACGCAAACTAGCTTATGATTTCGCAGTTAAAAAGAATATTAAACACATTTTTTCAACAGAAAAGGGCATGGCAGGTAAATGCTGGGTGTACAGTTTTTATTAATGATAACTGTCTAATATGTGGAGAGTTCGGCCGTGACAAGGAAGTCTGGTTTCGATGCTGCAGTTGTTCCACCTGGATACACCAGGAATGCAGTGGTAAAGATACTGCTGAAAATTATATTTGCGATTACTGTTAAGATAGTTATAAGCAAAACAATGAGGTAAAACGGCTGTTAATTTAACTTGTATTTTATACCCAAATAAATATTGATTGACCTGTATATCGCCTATTATTAACGAGCACGGTATTATCAAACCGGGGCACGCTATTCTCAAACCAGTTTGATAATGCCGCGCTTTCCAAGATTTTCTTTTTCTTCCCATATTTTTTCATAGGTGCTGTAAAAGTTTAATATTGCAATTAAAGTTAGTTGCTAGGTAAACCCTCTTAATTAAAACCTAGCTTAAGTTGATCTGATTCGCACCCGTTCAATATTATAGCTATATCCCCTTAAGGGCGCGGTATTACCCAACCCTCCCCTATTTATTTATTTATTCATTATACATGGCCAAGGCCTCCAATGAGACAGCATGCTCCAGTGAAAGTTCTAAGTTCTAAGTGATCTAAGTAAGATTTTTTCCATTTTGCAAATGCAACCGAATGACAAACAATATATAGGAAGACGGGATCGTGGCTGCAAGCGAAGGGCGAAGTCAGGAAGGGTGCAATCGGAAGGGTTGCATTACGAGGGCACACATACTTATTTACTAGCAACTACGTAGGTAACATACCCACCCCCACATGCGTTGTTCATTCCTTCAATTTCATTCGAATTACATTTTTTTTTCCTCCAGTAATTGCAACTTAACGATTTTGTTTGATGCCTGCCTCGTTGGAGGCCTTATTACCTATTATTATAATAATAGTTGTCTCACTATATAACTAAATACTTTCCTATATCTTAGAAAAAGTAACAACTTTAGATCATAATAAATAAAGTATACCTAAACGTTGAAATACTTCACTTAGGTATATTCTCGCAAGTCTAAATAAGTATATAGATAGATAGATATTAGGGGTTAAAGTATGAAATTGCCGATTTGTACTGAAAAATAAAAATTCGTTTTTTTTTTAATTTAACATATTTATTTAATCAAAATAATTACCATTATTATCTATACATTGCTGCCATCTAATAGGAAGCTCATTTATGCCTTTGCGATAGAACTCTGGTGATCTAGATTCGACAAACTGTGTGAAAGCATTTTGCACTGCCTCCTGAGAAGAAAACTTTTTATCACGCAGAAAATTGTCCAAATCACGAAAAAAATGGTAGTCCGTTGGAGCAAGGTCTGGCGAATACGGAGGGTGACGAATGGTTTCTAATTGCAGTTCCTGTAGAGTTAAAACGGTTTCTCGTGCTGTATGAGGTCTCGCGTTATCATGGAGCAATAATGGTGAAGATCGATTCATAAGTCGGGGCTGTTTCACTGCTAGTTTCGCTATCATTGTTCGGAGTTCGGCGCAGTAGACATCTGCCGTTATTGCTTGACCAGATCGGAGAAGGCTATAGTGAATAACACCACGCTGAGACCACCAAACAGTTACCATTACCTTTTTATTGGTAAGCTTTGCTTTAGGACACTGTTGCGGCGTTTGACCTGGGGTCAGCCATTGCATTTTCCGCTTACGATTATCGTAAAGAATCCATTTTTCATCACATGTCACAATTCGATCCAATATTCCTTCATTTCTGTATCGATTCAACAAGGCAACGCAAGTTTCAACACGCGTTTCTTTCTGCAGATCAGTCAAATCATGAGGCACCCATTTTTCATATTTTTTTATTTTATTGATTTGACGCAAATGAGTCAATATTGTTGGTAAGGTAACGTTAAACCATGCCGCTAATTCCTGGGTAGTTTGGCTCGGATCGGCTTCCACCATCTCTTTCAAATCATTGTTATTCACCTGTGTGGGCGGTCTTCCACGTGGTTCGTTCTTCAAATCGAAGTTTCCATCACGAAAGCGTTTAAACCAAAATCGCACAGTGCGTTCATTAGCAGTCCCCTCTCCAAACGCAACATTAATATTGCGAGCTGTTTCTGCCGCGTTAGTTCCGCGTCGGAACTCGTATTCAAAAATCACACGAATTTTCGAAGTATCCATCTTTATTGTCTAAGCTGAATAAAAAAAACAACTGAAAGTTGATAATCGAATGTTGCACATTTTTTAAAAGAAGAACTACATAGGTACCGTATGAAAAAAGTTTCACTCAAAAATCTCAAACCATGAAGGTTCTATGTCAATTCGAAGTACCTATTACAATAAAACGGCAATTTCATACTTTAACCCCTATTATTACAATTTATTTATTCCATGGAGATAAGTTTATTGAAACACTCCGCTCCCGCTCCTGGCTTCGTCCGAGGACAATTTTCATTACACAAAACCTTCCCCGTTTATCCCTCTTTCAATAAGTGAAAACAGTTAATATTTTAAAGTTGGCAGTTCGAAAATTACCTAACTATGCAAAAATATTTATAAATAAAAATTACAGCATTTTTTTTATTAAAATAGAATAGAAACACTTAAAAATAGAAGAACACAATTAAAAAAATATGGATTACGCCCATTAATTAGAAAATAAATAGAGTAAATATAATATAATAAATATAATAAACCATAAAAAACTATATAAAAACCATAAAAATTACAAAAAACATTTTATTTTATTTTTATCGATAAGTCTAGTTTCTAGAGTAGAAGTTTGTCTCTATTACACATTATATATTGTACATACTTAATATTAATTACATCCTCAATGCAACTTAATATTAAATAAAACATTTTTTTATATTAAATAATAAAGGTATCTACATTATTATTGACATTAGGTAAAAGTCTTTGTAAAAATATTTAATAACAAAAGTATGAATAAGTTGGAGATAACAAAGAATTCTTTTATTATTCCGTATCCACAGGCAATATGCAAATAAGTATAACCACTTGCTTGTAATTATCCCGGGTTCAATTCCCGGAAGGGCCGAATTTGCAAATGTCTTTTTCAAAATTGGTCTGCAAGATTTCGGCCATATCACAAGCCTAATATTGCTTGCATTGGGGGTCATAAAATTATTAGTCTAGCTAGATATTTAGTCTGGCGATTTATTTATTATTTACTAGCTACTCGCTCCCGGTTTCGCCCGAATTGCATTTTTTTATATACACAAACCTTCCTCGTTTATCCCTTTTTCCATAAGTGAAAACCGTATCAAAATCCGTTGGGTGATTTAGAAGTTATCGGAGAAAGAGACAGACGCGGTAGAGATCAAAGTTTTAATGAAAGAAAGGTTACTATGAGATACTATGAGTCAACCGACAGATATAGTTTTCTTTGGGATTTTAGAGAACTATAATTTTCTAGCTCTTAGGTTCTCTTTAGGTTTAACCTGTAACTTATACGTAAGCCATATAAATTTATTTTTCGGACTGTTTCAAAATATTATATTTTTTTCTATACCTAAATAAAAACTTAGATTTATTATATAAAAAAAATAAAACCTTCCGTGAAATATTACCTAAATGATGCTGAAAAGAGCAACCAAATCTGTGTTGAATGGTACAGACATACAGATACTTCAAATTATACTAAGTATGTGAAGATTTATATCGTCAATTCATTTTCCCAACTTAATTTTCAACAAAAATAGAAACAAAACCAAAATTATAGGTAGTTATAATCATAATGTAGGTATACGGAGGTGACGGGGTCCTCGTGAGGATATCTCCCTGCAACATAATTATTGCAACACACCCCTCAATTATTTATGGCTGATCGATGATAAACACTTACAAAAGGAACATAAGTAAGTAGATATGCCTACAGAAAGTTAAGCAAAATACATAAATAATATACTTTTTTACTTACATACTACTAGCTACCCGCTCCCGGCTTCGCACGGGTGCAATTTTTTACTCAATCCAGCTGATAAAATTACCTTACATCGCCATCTGTTAGAATCTTTTGGAACTCACAGATAAATAATTGCTGTATTGAATAGGTATCAACAGATGGCGCTATGTTAATAATATTATATAATTTGCAAAAAAAAATAATAAACAAAATGAGATATAAACTATCCTATCTTTTAAGTTGGACCAAATTACATATAGTTACGAAATTTTATCAAAATCGGTTCAGTAGTTTGGGAGTTCATCGCGGACAAACAACGTGACACGAAATTTTAATATATATACTAGCTACACGCTCCCGGCTTCGCCCGGGTTCAAAATAAAAACTATCCTATCTTTTAAGTTGGACCAAATAACAGATACTTATGAAGTTTGATCAAAGTCGGTTCAGTAGTTTCAGAGTTTATCGCGAACATACATCGTGACACGAAATTTTTATATATATAATAAGGATTAGGTGCTTAATTGAAGAGAGCCTTTATAAGCATATACGGAACCTATTTTAGATGGGAATTTTAAATACAATTTACATAGGAAACTGCAAATGATACAATGGACGTGACATTTTGCGAATTCAACATCTGCAATGCAACTAACTGGGCAGCTGTGTTATTATTATGTAATATGGTGCACACTATGATGAACCTTAATGTAGGAGCAAATAGAGGCGACATTCGCTCGAAGCAGTGATTGCAGTGGTCAGAATTCATTATGATAATGCATTGTTGCGACGCGCCTGTCATTTGACGACGGATGCGCGAACCCTTCCCTTCCTCGTGGACACAGAGATTACGTATTACTGCGCAGTCAGCATCTGCCTGGAAGCGGTTTTTATTGGCAAAAATTAATTTACGAGTATCATTATTTAGACTAGGTAAATCTTATAACTTAGATAACTCAAAAAATTTTATGTTATATAACTCAAAAACTACTTGACTGATTTTAAGAATTCTTTCACTTAAGAAAGCTACATTGTTAGCGAATAACTTGGGCCATATTTTGTCTACTTCTATCCTAATATCTATTTCTATTACCTATAAAGAGAAAAGCTGTAATGAATAATTGTAAGGATGTTTGTAATGAATATAAACTCAAAAATTACTGGTCCGATTTTTAAAATTATTTCACCTTTAGAAAGTTACATTATCAGGGAGTAACGTAAGCTATATTTTAATAAATTACGCTAACGAAGTCGTGTGCAACAGTTACTTATTAGTCTTCAATAAAATAAGAAATCGATTTTATTTGGGAGAAAATTAGACAGATAAAATCAGATTAGCTCTACGCTTAGTCTATTTATTAGTTTACCTACAGTTTTATTATTTTTTGTTTTGTTTATGATATTACTTTTTTGTTTATAAAATTATATATTCATATCTTAAGTATCATCAGCTAGTAGTCTATAATTTAGTAGTAGCAAATAAGCCTGTCTGGAGGCAGTAAAAAAAGACAGAGAACTGTTGTTGGTGAGTGAGTAAGAGATGTCAAAGTCCATTTCTTTATCCCGTAGGTTATCACTATCAACTATTCTAATAAGGTCTTATTCATAATATATTCTCGTAGAAAAGGATAGTTTGCATAGCAGAGGTAAATTTCATTGTTATTCGTATATTAATAATTCTAGTTCGCTTATCTGACTATAGTAACGAACTATAAGCGAACTAGTCCTACCTACTAAGTATGTAGTCTTATTGATTATTGAGATTAATTATTATTAGGGTGCATTAGGGAGATTATGCATAAGATTATTAGGGATCAATTATTAAGTGGTAGTCATAAAATTTCTAACCTAGAAATTAGTAGGTAGTCTTCTCTGTAATTGATGATTTATTTCGTGATTTTTTTTAATTAAGATGTCTTGAATATTTTCAAAATACGCTCAAAATAAATAACACAAAGGATATCTCTAGAAAATGTTTAGGTGTCTATAAATAATATCAACGACTATGGAGTGAATGGCTATTTTAACTGAGTCATAATCGCCTCACATAAAAGTATGGGCTGACGTTAACTCTTGCCCATTGTCCGTCGCACACACTCATTTCATGGGTACGTGTGTGCGTGTGTGTGCATGTATGTGCTCCTTTGAGTGGACACTGTCACCATTAGCGGACAATGCCCACCATTAGCGGATTAAGATGCGCAAAAAGAGCAGGTACGAGTCATGTGAGAATTGTCTCTGTTGCAACAATGCTTACTGCCATCTGTCACCGTTCGTATAAAAACAAATTAAATATACGAATCACTATACCTACATACACAATATGTTTAACATGCACCATATTTTCTACACAGTTTTGAATTAAAAAAATATGTTTTTTTTTTTTTCAAATTGTGGCAAATAATTTTCATATATCAAAAGAAAAATTGGATTTTTGTTTGCGCAAATACCAAAAATAGGTTTAAATGTCAAAATAGCCATTTTTCATTTGTGATTATAATGTAATATACTATGCTTTTTTTTATTACATAGTAGGTTTTGCTCACGATCTATTATCTATACCTACACATTCACAAAATTTTATTGAACTCTTTTCTGTGGTTTCAGAGTAATAATATAAAATACTTTTGTTTCTACCTATATATCCATCCGGACCGTACACAATGGCTCTTTAAATAACTCCACATCTATGATAGTACGGATAAGCGTTTAAGAGCATTCGCTCAGCAAAATAATTTAAAAAAAATTCTTATTTTATATTTCGATACCTAAAATATATAAAAAAACAAATTTAAGAATATTTAAATTATTATTTTTTTAAAAAAAAACTTCATTTTAAACCCAAAATTCATTTTGAAAAAGAGGAAGGTGTTAGCAAGTGTAGCTTCTTTACAGAAAACCAGTATAGGAATACTGTAATAATAGTAATAATAGCTGTTGTTTTTCAGTAAGTAAGTAAGAGATGCTGCTTGGTAAGTGCTTTCTTCCGGCCCCGATTGCGTTTTAAGTGACCAATCGCCGAGATGAATAATTAGTAGGCATTTATTGTTAATAAAACTGTTAAGTATAACGTCAATGCAAAGCATAAATTAAGTAATCGTGAAACAGCCAACAGGAGGTGAGTTACAAAAAGACATTGTAGTCAGCTGAGATTAGACGCGGAAACGTCATTCAGAAAGTAATCGATCCGTTTCATTCGAAATGCAATTTGCAGAACTCCTACCTACTGATATCCTTCCACGGGACAGTCGTTTGACCACACTGTGACGTGACAGTGACAGTGACAGTTATAGTATGAGTACAAACCATAGCGAGGGTGGTCCGCCGGCCAGCCGACTCTAGTCCTTAACACCGTAATGACTGACGGCGACAGTTGCGTCTTCATTGAAGCTTCGCTGACTCTATTATCCGCATTTTGTGACAGATATAATGACCATTGTGAACCAGAAACGATCGAACGGCCAGGAAGTAACATCTTCCTCTTTGTAATAAATGATCAACTATGAATTTTGCTACCTATATGTATAATAATAATCTTCTATACTTATTAAATCGTTTGTCCTGACTGACTCTATTAACGCATACCCAAAACTACAAAGTCTAGAAAGCTGAAATTTGGAACATACTTTTATTTCATGACGTATGCATCCACTAAGAAAGATTTTTTTGTAAATTTCAACGAGTATACATTCCAATATTTATCATTGGATTAAAAATAATTTCAGATTGAGTTTGAATTTAATTATTGTTTACTAGCTGTTTCACGTGACTTTGTCCGTGTAACTTTATTAAATATAGCCTTTAGGTATTACTCGCTGACAATGTAGCTTTCTATAGATAAAAGTATTTTTAAAATCGGCCTAGTAGTTTTTCAGTTTATTATCCTACATTACATTATAAACAAAAATACAAAATATTTTCTCTTAATAATATTAGTAAAGACTAGCTGACCCAGAGTCGTACAGTCGTTGCTCTGTCAATTTCATATATGACATCCAAATTTCCGACTTTTCGCGTGAAATTTCCAAAAATTCCAACAAAAAAAAACAGCAAAAATCGGTTCTGCCATTCTTACGTGATGTTCCGTCATACATATTGTGGCAATTAATTTTTATTTTTCTAGAAGAAGATTATTTCTTTAAATAAGTAGCTGTAATGGAATCAGTTAAGTATGGACTTATACCTATCGAGAAAAGGTTTTTTTTTAAATATTCAATAGCTGCTCGTATAATAAACACGAATGTTTTAAGAATAGTTAAATACACTGGACCGCAAAGAAAAAGGGTCGGTTAGAAAATCTTCAATATCTTCAAAAATAGGTACCTGACCTAGCTTTAAGAAATAAAGACAAATTAAAGCTAAACTAAATAAATTTTATTTTTATTTATTAAAATATTCTTTAATTTAATCTTTATGTCATTTATAGCTAGGTCAGGTACTTTTGAAGATATAATATTGAAGATTTTCTAACCGACCTTTTTTCTTTGCGGTCCAGTGTATGTAATATTTCCTATACATTGTATGTTCTAAAGGGTGACATTTCAGAATTTTTCTATACAAAAAGATTCCACAACGAAGGCATTTGTTAGGAAGTATGTAGTTCAGTAAATGTACAGTTATACCTATATTATTAAGAGCACAATGGACGCGCCAGGGAGTCCTGCAATCTTGCGCAGATTGCAGTCGCACAAAAGACAAATGACTCGATTCACATGAACACGTCATTAAAATGTTTTTTGGAAATTCCCACATATCTGTTTCTCGGTGAAATTTTATTATTATATTTTTTTTACTTTATTAATTTGGTCACAAACAGAAAAAAAATAGTAAATTAAACCAAATAAAAATTAACAGTCATATTCCACAAGCGTGTCCACAGATATTACATTTACAGGAGAACAGAAACCAAGCATCAAGACAAAAAAAAGAATAAAAAAATATTACAACAAAAATTAAACAGATATTTAAGAATATTCATAAGAATAACACACGAAAAAAATATTCATGAATAAAATTGCATTTTCTTATACAAGTTTTTTAATTAACTAATTAAAGTTATTAACGGCGGAAATAACTACAAACTTTTCGTATAAATTACTTATGTCAGGCCCTGACAGTCAGGGCCAATTCTCAGCCTATCATCATAAATGATTTATTGCTCAGAATAACCAATTATGTCATTAAAACTTTCTACATATAATGTATAAATTTTTGTCCCTCTTTCTATAAGTGAAAACCAAATTAAAATCGGATGTGCGGTTTTAGAGACTTACATTGATTTTTATTTATATAGATAACATGTTAAATGTTTATGATTTGGTCCGAGATACCTAAGTTAGATAAGCAACACATCAGTCGCTATAAATATATTTTATTTTTTTTACTTTAAAACTGGATACTTAAAATATTTTATTTTACTTGGTATCTAAGTAGTTACAGGTAATAATTGTATACTGATTTTTACCATTGCAACAGTTTTAACTTTACCTAACTTACAGTCTTTCATTTCTGTCAAGTATCTAAAGAAAGCGCTAACGTATTGTGTAAGAAATGCTATTAAGTTAAAGACGTTTTCCCATGACTTGTGTTTCATCTGTGTACGTACCTGCTCTTTTTGCGCATCTTAATCCGCTAATAGTAGGCATTGTCCAACTAAAGAACACACACAATCCCACACAAACACACACACACACATACACAAGCGGACGGACAATGGGCAAGAGTTGAGCGTCGGTGACATTTCGGAGAAACAGTTAAATCATATTTGTATGGGGCTTTTCATGGACATTTCGAAGTTGGTTTGTAAGCGACAAGCCAAAAGTTTATTATTAATATTCGCAATCGATTCATTGGAAGCTGTTAGTTGCGTTTTTACAATCAGCAGCTAATCCTTGCTGCGTTATGAAAATAAATACCTACACAATGCGGTCACCTTTCTAAGAAGGACCTAAGTCCTTCTAAGTCAAATTATTCAAGGGAAGGATTCAAATGATTGTTTATTAACCCAACATTATTTAAAAATAATAATTGAGTTATTGGTTGCAAAATTCAATTCAGTTTAATTTTGAGATTAATAAGTGCATGTCTATCTCGATTAGGTACATCTAGATGTCTTATATTTTTTCAGGAAAGTTTAGTATAAGTTTTAGTAAGTATTTTAGACTTGGGTGGATATCCGGCACCTGATACATTTTCCTGTTATGACGTGTTTAATGTTGTTGTATGTTATGTTGTATGAAAAAAATATATCAGTAATCTATTATCAAATTAATGAAACGGCTGAACAAATGAAAAATAAAAAAAAATTGTAAGATAAAGATAAAATTCGGATAATATAGTTTTCTGAATTCTTCGGATCACGTTAGATATAATGATATAGGTAGGTACCTACCTAACGAGTCATTTGGCGTAAATTTTGGAAAAAATCAATTATTAGCCGTTTCCTGTCAGAAAAGAGCTTTAACTCTAAAACTGAAATGTAATTGTGCAGTATATTTCTGGAATCAGCTTCTGGAATATTCTGGAATGGAGCCCTTTCATTTATTGATACCGAACTCGAAAGGATTCTAAAAAAAAATTTTTTTTCTACACAAAAAACTGATGGCGTCATAACTGGGAAATGTACCAGGTGACGGAGATCCACCCAAGACTAAAATACTTAGGTACTAAGACTTTTACTAAACTTTCCCGAAAAAATGTCCAAAAGAGAACTTCCCCACATACTTAGGTCCCCAAACTACAGTCAGGTCCGGTATTTGGAATATTATTTTAAACATAAAATATAAAATAACTTCCAAATAACAATAACAAGCTATTAGCAACCTGTCTAATTTTAGGTTTTTTTTTAATCTTAAAATTGTTTTAACTAAAATATTGTTTTAAAATAAACCGCCTGAAAAATTCAATTTTATAGAATTACTTTACTTGTATATTTTTTGTTTCTATTTTATTTGTATTTTATTATCTAGCTATTCTCACAAGTTTTTATTTGTAGTTTTCATTATTATAATTCTACACAGATACCCGTTAACCCCTTTCCCCCGCAATAAATGAGAGGCGTGCATCCCACCCTTGCAAGCTCCACCCGCTCCGCCCGCTCCCCAAGTGCTACGCACAGCCCACAAGTCACAGCCCACAGCACGATCACAACACAACACACAAACGCGCCCAACGTTAGATTGATAACACGTGTTTTGGCTTCAATAGTGGACAACATGTATCCGGGAGAGAAGTTGTGGACTCCGTACGTGACCGACCACGCGCTCGACTTGAGTTTCACCACGGGATCGCCGGCAATATCGAGCTCCAGTCAGACGCAATCCCCGAGCGTAAGCCCAGCGGGATCCTCGAGTGTAAGCCCAGAGATATCTCCGAACGTAAGCCCAGCGGGATCCTCGAGTGTAAGCCCAGAGATCTTTCCGAACGTAAGCCCAGCGGGACCCTCGAGTGTAAGCCCAGTGATAGCTCCGAGCGTAAGCGCAGCGGGACTCTCGAGTTTAAGCCCAGTGATAACCCCGAGGGCGAGCCCAAGCCTGGTTCCATACGTGGTCCCGTGTGTGCCGCATCAACATGTCGTTCAAAGTTATGCACTGCCAAGAAAACAAAACCCACGAAACGCTTCGCCCCAGCTGCCTTCAACTGTGGGTGTGTTACCGCTGATGCCGTACGCTGAATATGAGAAGATAGCTCTCTCGGTAGAAGCCAAGAGCAATGGCGGATCTCTGGTGACTAACAACCCAAAAATGAGGAGGGCCGTGCAAACCAAACGAAACGCAGACCCCGATTACCTGTTGCAGCGTCAGAAGAACAACGAAGCAGCGAAAAAGAGTCGAGACCTCAGGAAGATTCGGGAGAAAACGCATATTGTGCGAATACAATATTTGGAGAAACTACTGGCGCAAATGCTGAATCTCTTGTGTCCAGTCTGCAAAGCCGCTATTCGCTTTGAGCGTGCTCCGGAGGTTGTTGACAAACATGTTTGACGACAAGAGTAACGATGATGCGCGAGCGCATCGACAGGCCATTATGATGGGGCTGCTTTTGAAGCCCAATACCAGCATTGGATATAATGCGGAGACCAGTGAAGATGCTAATTAGTTATAATATACGTAATTTTGAATTGAAATCTAATTTTTCTTAAAATATATATTTTTTATATAAACGAGCAACGAACGATTAAATAAGTAGTGTAATTGTAAGTTTTTAGCAAAAAAAAATTGTGAATAAACTTAATTTTGTTTATTAATGTTAATACACTATTAAATATTTTTTATGCGAAATGATTCGGCACTATACCTATATTACATGGTAATAGGCACATAATTTAATACACAATGTGAGAATTATTGTATAAAATTATGTATTATAATAATATCTAATATGTTTTAGTTTATAAGTCCAAGCTTTATAAGATAGATATGTTTTAATTTGTGTTTTGACTATTTTTAAGAAATTTTATGTTTCAATTCCAAATTCGGATGAGTTTGTGATTTTTATTTTGTTGTAATAATATGTCATAAAATTACCTACCTGCTTTTTTTACCCTATTTTCCCGGTTCGATCTATCACCAGCAGTAAATTTCCAATGAAATCTATACAATAGTCATCTAGTACTGATACCTATCTACATGTGATGTGTCTTACCAACACACTCTTATATTTTTCTGTGAGTAGGTAAGCCGTTAGATTTATTTTCACATCTGGTCATTACTTTTAATATTTTTTTTAAATCATTCTCTCTATTTATTCTCTTCTTTCTTATCTTTTGTCTCAATTTATTAATGAAAACACAAGATTATTTAGTATATATCTACTTATTCCATACTTAATAAACAAAATTGAAGAGTCTGTTTGTAATGTTAAAGTAACTGCTTTTTACTATAATGTATATCAAAGTATATATAAGGTACTTACTTATGACAAAAAATATTAAAATTTTGGATTGTCTTGTTCGACTAATTTCCAAAACGGCTGGACCGATTTTGACAGGACTTTCATTAACAGATAACAGATAGTATATTTTAAAAAGTAGTAGCTATATTGGCCGTGCGAAAAGCACTGTGTGCTTAAAACTTTTAATGTATGACCCTGCGCTTTATTAATTGTTATTCCAAACGTTATTTTTACGGAAAATTGTGAAATCCATCGCGGACTTTTCTGTAGACCTATATAAGAAACATAATTCCACCATATATCATTTTGTTATATCTCAAAGGGTTTCCCCAGACGACTTATTTTTTCCGACACCTCCTTAATGTATGCAAAAACTTAAAAAATTATATACTAAAACCCAAAACCTTCCTCGAGAACCACTCTATCCATTGGTGAAAACGGCATGAAAATCGTTGCAGTAGTTTTTGAGTTTATCGCGAACAGACAAACAGACAGACGCGGCGGAGGACTTTGATTTATAATATTATGTAAGGATATATAGGTACACTTATATAAGCAGTGTCCGAAACCGTGGGCACCCTACACTTGCGACGCAGCGAAGCTTGGACAAATTCAGCTATAGGTGCCTACATAATATAATTAAGTAAAAAATGACTTGATAGTCATTTGGACCGTAACAGTCATCTCGAGCTAAACTCTAGAGCGACTAAGGCTCGGCGCCCATTATCGGCATCGGCAAGGAAAAGGATCCTTCGGCATCTCTACTACAAGCGCACACTATGCCTCGGCATGCTGCAACGTCCTTGCCGAGGCGTCCATTTGTAGCGTCTCTTCGCAAAGCTATCCCCAAGTGTTGCCTGGCGGCGGCGGCGGCGTGCCGAAGGATGCCGAAGCATCCTATACCACGACCATATAAGTATAATGGAAATGTCTACTTTATTGCCATGACGTTAATGTAAAATTACTCTTTTCCACCTAAAATCCTCAGCCGTGCTGATGCCGATAGTGGGCGCCGGCCCTTAATAATCTTTTTGGGTCTTATTATTTTAATTACCCACTTTATTACCTATTTAGGTAATTTATAATCTTAAAAATACCTAAATAGGTAATACGATTACGATTTATAATTACGATTAAATTTGTAAATTTTTACAATTTACAAATTTAATCGTAACTTACAAGTTACGATTAAATTTGTAAATTGTAAAAATTAAAAATTGTAAATAAATTAAAAATAAGGCCATCTAAATAGACTAAATTAGAAGTTGCACTATTAGAATTCCAAATGTCTATTTTGGTATCCGATAACTTTGCAAAAGATACTACCCTACTCTATTTTTTTCTCCACACGGAAGGGTTTTAAAAAGGACAGGCGCGTGTCACTTCGAGAATTGAAATGTCATTCAGAACAAAACTCTATGCGGATATATCTAAAGTAGAAATTTGAGTTCTAATTTATGAGTCAGCTGCCAAATCTGCTGCAGACACGTCAAATGACACCGCGCAATATCACGTCAGATCGCAACTTCGCAACTTGTGTGCTTATCTAAGCTTACAATCACTTTAGTAGGTACAGTATACACCTTGCTAAGCTCCGTTGATGTTATGATAGTGAACTCTTAAAAGACAAACTTAACTTAAAATCATTTTATTAATGAACTTCACATTCGCATAGTTTTTCACAGTTTATATATTTTAAAAGTATACCTACCTAACCTAATGTTAAAAAGTAGAAACTTTGTTAGGAAAAATGATGAAAATATTTATTTATTTTTTAATGTAAAGGTCATCAGACAGGTTGATGGTAGGTGGCTACCGTGTTACTACTACATAGTTGATAAGATTGATAATACGGAGAACGATGGGGTCAAAACTTTTGCCAAGGTAGTATCTTGTGAAAGTTTTTTAAATAATATTATGTAAATTGCCAAAAGACAACTCTTTTGTTAAATTACCAGGAAATGTGCTGCCGGATTCCATTGGCAATCCTCGGTAACTCAGTGTAAACCCTTGCGGCCATTTCTATAGAATAACTGTTTAAGCAGTGTTGCAGGTTTGCAGATATCGAGTTACGGAACCATTTCGCATAACAGCTGCGACAAAGTTCGCGCGATCATAAACTTTGCGCGTTAGCTGCTAAAGTTGTTTATCCTGTAGCAAATGTAATATTTTTTCCATATGCATTTCCTAATGCGACATTTGTCACGTGTCCCGACACGCGCAAAACTTACCCCTTCGCGAATAAATAATATAATAACAGGAGAATTAAGTAAGTCAGAATTTGTACATAGATTTTAATATTTACCTAGGTCCATAGTGTTTGTTTAAAAATACTATTTTATCTACAGTAACAGCATGTATCGTTTTTTCCCTTATCCTTAATCCTATTATGGTCGACAATGCACATGCATCACCTGTGGCGTTGCGTTATGGCGTGTGTTATGGGCGACGGTGGCCATCTAGCATCGTGTCGACCTTAACATACTTTAAAAAAATAACTTCGTTATTTTTCTATTTATAATTTATGTGGACTTTGGTGGACCGATGTCTTAGCTTTGACAATTCTCACCTATAGAAGGCTAGAGAACCCAAAGGCTGCGTGTGTAGAAAAAATCACAAAATGCCATTAAATATTTGGGTGCCATATGCAATTTTGCATCTCATGCCCATATCATATGGGTTGGCATTTTTCAGAGGACAGCGATCTACGTTCTCTGTCTAAGTCACTACATTGTCTTTACTTTTAGGTCTTCAGTGACCCTCCGAAAAGGTAATAACGCAGAGTGAGAATGAAGGTAGGTACATCTCGCTTTTGATGGCATTGTGCTTGAGTCCAAGGTCCACTGCTTAGGACTCTTATGTAGCCATTAGCTTGATGATATCGCCAATCGATGGGCCCAGAAGCACCATATCCATGGGGGGTACCTCCAAATAAAAATGAAAGCCACAATCGCCAAGCTATTGGATAGTTATAGGGGAGGCCTATGTCCAGCAGTAGACGTCCTGCGGCTGAGATAATGAACCGCCAAGCTTAAGAATGCATAAAATTCTTTTTTTGCCATAAATTTCTAAATTAACTTCTAATTCTAAATTAAGAGTAACTTAGAAGAAAATCTACACAACGATACACCTTACCTAAATAGGTGGATTAAGCATCATCTCAAAAATGGCTAAATTAAAGTAATTTTGGACTGATAGTCTAATATTTGCTTTTTTTTTGTTTGCATAGCAAATTGATGTTATAAAGACCGCTGCTATAATATCTGTCTTGTAAGTTCTTCCTCATAGTATATTAGTTTGCAATGGTAAAATATAGTACCTACTGAACACACTGAAAATTAATCTACACTGAAAGTAGCTAAGCTATTCAGCTTAAATAATTTGATTTACCTTTAAATTAGTTCAATATGAAACATACTCGTAGCAAATATTAAGTTATGGTAAAATTTAGGTAAACATGTTTTAAGAGCACGTATAGATATTCAAACCAATCAACTATACCTAGTACATATACAAAGATAATAAACGTACCATAAAGTAGAGAAAGATTTAGAGGAAAAAAAAAAGATTGATGTGACGAAAGGGTTGGAGAGAATTTTAATTGTTAGGTTGTGGCGAGTTAAGTCGATGGGCACACAAGGACACAATGGACGCGCCAGGGAGTCCCGCAATGTTGCACAGATTGTAACAAACAAACGCAAAAAGCGATTCGATTCATATGAAGCGATTCCGGAGGCGTGCCTTGTTCATAGCGGGTCATTCCCGATTGACATGTATCACTTTAGCACCTGCTCATTCTGCGCTTGACTGTAAGACGGATTAACTGCACATTTAGCCTGGTCGTGTTAAGAGTAGGAGTATGTTTAAAATAAAATATCAATAGTAAGTAGGTATACGGAGATTGCTGCAATGACAAGTAAAGATTAAAAAGTCCGGAGAGACAGAGGGAATTTAAGGATATATAAAAAATAGAGAAAAAAGGAATAAATAGGAATCAAAAATATGTAAAAGAAAACATAGAGTTAAAGAGATGGACCATGTAACACATTTGGTGTTCATTGTGATAAAACTCAAAATTGATATTTAAGTAATAAACAACCCTGAAACCTCAATTCTAAGTGTATATAAAATATATGATGAATAAAAAAAAATGCTATTCATACTAACTTAAAGTAGATACTAAAAGTATGTTATAACGGATGATTTCAAATTCGCTTCCTTATTGCAACAATAAAATCACATAATATTTCCTCGAATTCTAACAAAGGGTTGTTTTTTTTGGGACGGTTCGACAACATTTTAATAATTTCGCACACAATAAGCTTAATAGTAACTAATAATAACGCTTAAAACATGGTTAAAACCAGTGGTTATAACTTACTGTGAGTCATTCATGAGCCTTCATTAAAGTTTTTTCTTTCTCATCAAAAAATTAAAAGCATTTTTAGGTTACTTTTCACTAATAATAATTTTATTACATTATAATGTCGAATGACGGTTTTTATTAAAATCGCTACTGTATGGGGGTAGTTTCGACACTATCTACCTACCAATAGTTAACAAATTAACAAAATATAATTCCTTTAATAAAAAAATACTGATCATTAATAATAAATAATAACTAAATATAATAAAGGTTTATTAAAAATAAGTATATACCTATAGTAAAATATGTTTTAAGTATAGGTAATACAATACATTGACTTGACTAGCGTAGTAAATTTATAAAGGAAAAAAAAGATGAAAAGATGAACTATATACCTAGTACCTACATAGGGCAGGCGTGGCTTGCGCAATCGCAGAGCAATAAAATGCATGTGAATGTATCGGGACCAATCAGAGGACAGAGAATATTAGAATGGACGAGCTCACGACCGCCAGGGAATAAAAAAGCTTTTATATAGACGTCTGCACCTTGTAGTGGCTTTTTTATGACCCCGTGTCCGTGGGATATTATCTCCCTACCCATTTACTAGGTACCTTTTAACAAGATGAATGGCTACACTCGGATCGATAAAGTTGTGTCATGGCTGCAGACGAGGGGCGAGTCAGGAAGGGTGAATATACAGAGGGTTGCGTGATGAGGGGTCTCTCTGCAATACAACACAATCAATGCAACACACCCCACGTTTGTTTGTGGTCAATCGATAAATTATTTAAGAGCAGGCCCCACGAAAAAAATTCCTACGCTCGCTCCGCCCACATCCCGCCACCCGAGAGTTACAAGTTGCTCGGCGGCTCTCTAGGATTTTTTTTAATATATCGCAAGATACAGCTTACGTAAGGTTGAATATTGCGTACATTATTTGAAGCACGATTTGGTGTGCACTAGCTCGGAACTAAACAACGTAAGTCTCAAAATTGTTTTCGTTAATTATAGGAGTAAAAATAAACCTAAGTTTATTTTGTTTTGACAATCACTGGTAAACAATGTTTCCTTGCTACGAGCAGTTTTTTGGCGATATAACTCAAGCCGTTTAGTAGAAAAATGTAATATTCTCCGGAAAAGGCGCCGATTTCGATCAAAAAATGTATCGAATGAAAATCACCTAATTATGTTTCTGACTTGATAATCTACAGATAAAGGTCTCAAAATATATATATGTAAATTCCACATTGATCAGATATGTGGTTGACTCAGCACATTTATTTAAAGTTCCCTTAGTTTCATAGGGCCTGGCCTTAATTCTCTTCAAAGAGAACGTTGTGTCTATCAGCAATAAGCTATTATTTTCTAGACTCTAGGGTATACTTTAAATCTATTTAATAAATATTCGCAATGTTATATTGATTTCGCAAAGACATTTCTTAAATATTTTGAATTCCAGCAACATCCTTCCGAATGTTATTCTAACAACTTTCGGTGAAGGATTAGCAAATATTGCAAACGACTTCTTATGAACGACTGCAAACGTGTTAATCGTATTTATTTTTCAATAATAATGGCTTTGGCTGTTGGCTTAAACTTTAAACAAATTCACGCTCAAAAATAGCAATAAAAAAATTTTTTAATAAAATTAATACCTAACCTACCTAAATTAAGTTGCAATGGATTCATTAAAATAAAGGAAATAGTAACATTTTGCAAGATAGGTAGTATGTATGGACCTACAGTGACGTAGGCTCGTCTATTACTGTTATTGTTATCATTATTATTATTTCTACACTAGTTTTTTTTTTATTAAAAGGTGCGCGATATTGAAAGCGTAAAAAAAAACTCAATTTTGCATTTATAATAGTTTCAGTTATGCGTTTGGAGTTAAATAAAATACCTACACCTACCTACTTAACAAATAAAATGTAATATTAAAAAAGAAACACATTCCAAAGTAGCAATAAATTCTACTTAGGTAAGTACCTACTATTTTTGTATAAGTCGTTGCCATATTCTTATTCTTTTATGAATTATAATAAATTATTTCTGAGAATATTTTGTCGCTCACAACACAAAGAGCGTAAATAATTTTATTTATAACTTTTTAGCTGATTTTTTGTTTTAATTCCAAAGTCTTTGAAGTAAAAATAAAATGTAAAGGATCTTTAAAACACTTCGGGCATGTTGCAAACAAAGAACTTTTAAATAATATATAATATAGCCGTAGTTCTATGTTATTGTACCAACATGAATTTCTAGAATTGGAAAGGGCGCAAAGATCATTACTACTGAAAGAGATGTACTTTGTGCCGCATAGATTCTCCACTAATTAACTTTATAATTATTGTGACGCCCTAACTGTAAGAAAATTATATATCTTAACTGTTACACTTAAACTACATAAATCCTTAATTTATAACCCTAATAAGAGAAGAAATTATATACCTAGTTGTTCAAACAAAAACGTGAAGACCGCCTTTGCTAGAAGACTATATTATATATTACCCAAACTCGTTATTTATATAACAAAATAAATAAGAAATTTAATATTTACCCTATGACTCAATATAATTGCGTAAAGGCCCCTGACGAGGCTGGCTTAATACACTAAATTTTAATGAAGCCAAAGTATTAATCTTTATTAAAGACTATTACCTTTTTATATTTTTAATTAGAGATGGGTTTGCTCTTGGCCAACAACCAACTGTGTAGCAAGGATGAGGCCAATGATGAAGCTTGTTCACCCAGAAGATGCCTGTTTACTCCAACTTTGAAAAGATTTGGGTTATATGAGCTCGGAAATACATACGCCGACAGGGACGTTCCAAACCTTGGCAGTGCGCATTATAATTCAAAAAAAAAGCTTGGTCAGAAAAAAGAGTAATTTCGACAAGATGAGGATGGTAACCAGCCGTAGGTACGTCTGTATGTCTGTATGTCTTATTTCTTAAGAAAGGGGAAGGCGGTATGAGCTCATGCAGCTCTTGACGGAGTGGCGCCATCTAGTATCCAGTCATAGTAATATAGTACATATTTATTATGCACCTAACAGAATTCTTTTTTTATCACTGCAATGTTTTATTTATTAGAAAGATAGAAATCAGTGTGTGTAATTTTGTGGTAGTGTTCAGTTCAGTAACACAAATGTTCAGTCACGCAAAAAATAAGCGAACATCCAAATTGCAACAATTGTGTCCCGTTTCCTGGAATTGTGACAAAGGGTTGTTATTATTTAGCGGTGGGACCAAATTCACACATTTCCTAACGGGACTCACTACAAAACAAATTCACAAATCATAATGATAATAATACTTAATTTTAATTGCATAATATAACAAGCGATCCTATTTCGCTGTTTATTAAATACAGAATTTATTTATGTATAGGTTTATGTGAAGCAAGGAAATATTATAATATAATAAATAATAATGAAAATAAGTTGTGAGGAACGAAGAAGAACGTATTTTATATCGATAAATAACAAAATGCAGACCTACTAAAGCCTCCTGAAATGAAATGACTGGGAATGTTGCTTCATCCTTTGAGGATCTAGAATCCTATAGTAGGTTTTCCACTACCTTAGTACCAACCTATTTACTCAGAATATATAATAATACTATGCCAGTGATAGATTCACAATTCTTTGACGAAGAGTAGCTTAATCAGTTTTCATAAAATAATGTTTTTTTTGTCGTCACTCAGGCCATAACACAATTAAAGCCTTTATTATTCTTTCTTTTATTTGTTACTCTGGTGTATAAACTAGGTATTAAGTTAATATTATTACAGTAGGTAATAGTAATTTAATACCTAGTTCTATCAAAATCCGTTCAGTAGTTTAGTAAGAAATTTTTAAACAAAGATTTTTGTAAGAATTAATACAAAAATGACGAGAATATTTATAACCGTGGAGGTATACATTTTAACCCTGTGGAATGAACAAAGAGTTTAATGTTTTTAAATGTAATAAAATTTAAGCCTACAATCGCCTAGTTTAATGATTTAACTATACGTACAAACAGGGCATTATTAATGGGCAATGCTACGGACCATGGAGAATTGGTTTCCAATGCCATAGATTCCTTAATCTATTTTTCCTTTTATCATCTTAATACCTAGTCAAAAATAATTTAAAACAAATAAAAAAATTCTATGAATCATATTATAATAATATAAGTACACTAGTCTAAAAGGATAGTTCGTTCGGTCATTGTAAGAAATATAATTATACATTATAGGAACATTGCTCCAGCCATTTCTAATAAGTACCTACCTATACTTATAAAAGTGCCGAACTCACAATTCAAACATTCCTCTGTTTGTGTTTTGTATAATTTGCATAAATTTTTTGTTTGCTTTTTATTTTTATTCTTAGGTAGGTAGGTCTACAAAAACAAAATCCAAACAAAATGGTTTATTCTAAGAATAATTTTATTTGTTCATCAAATTTCAACAAATAATTTGCTAAAGCGTAGTACCTACCATTAAACCAACATATAATTATACAGCACAAGTGCTTTTGTGCACATGCTGTTTAAGCACTATATTATTATTAATACGAGGGGCGTGGGTTGCGCAAGCGCAGAACAAAATACCAGTGTTGCGTAACAGCCAATCAGAGGACAGCGCGAGACATCTCGCGGTCGCCACATGCTCCAATGGAAATCTAGGATTTCAAAATAATTCTCTGTTCATTTACCATCACTTATACTTCAGTCGTTACAAAATACATCTTGGTAACAAGATAAGTTTTAAGAAGCCACACACAGATATTCCGCAGCTATTGTTATTTTTTGTAGAACTGTTTCAATTTATTGTCATCTGTAATCTCTTCTAAAAATTCATAATTATTCCATTGATTTCTTTTATGGTACACCTATGGCCTAAAAATATTACAGCTACCTACTCAATACAAAATTTGCCAACAAGTCTAATTTATCATATATTTTAGTGAAAGTAAAAAAAAAACTTTAAAATTTCCTTTTTGTTTAACTTTGTTAAACAAATAAATGTTAATGATTAAATAAATAGTAATTGCAATTATCACATTGATTTATTACATGGCCTAAAACATATAATACCTATATTATTGTACTTATCCAATACCAACTTTATTACTATTATGTTCGGTATCATTATGGCCACATATTAGCAATTCATACTTAATCTATTACAAAGAGGTAGACGTTACTTCCTGGCCGTTCGGTCGTTTCTAGTAGACATGTCACAATGGTCATTATATCTGTCACAAAATGCGAATAATAGAGTCAGCGAAGCTTCAATGAAGACGCAACTGTCGCCGTCAGTCATTACGGTGTTAAGGACTAGAGTCGGCTGGCCGGCGGACCACCCTCGCTATGGTTTGTACTCATACTATAACTGTCACTGTCACTGTCACGTCACCGTGTGGTCAAACGACTGTCCCGTGAAAGGATATTAGTAGGTAGGAGTTCTGCAAATTGCATTTCGAATGAAACGGATCGATTACTTTCTGAATGACGTTTCCGCGTCTAATCTCAGCTGACTATACAATGTCTTTTTGTAACTCACCTCCTGTTGGCTGTTTCACGATTACTTAATTTATGCTTTGCATTGACGTTATACTTAACAGTTTTATTAACAATAAATGCCTACTAATTTATTCATCACGACGATTGGTCGCTTGAAGACGCAATCGGGGCCGGAAGAAAGCACCTATCAAGCAGCATCTCTTACTTACTTACTTACTTACTTACCTACTGAAAAACAACATAAAACTTATGTATACTGGTCTTCTGTATAGAGGTGGTTGCTACCATCAGGCGACTTTAAAACCTTTCTCAATTTAGGGGTAGAATAATGATCTTTTCTGTTAAATTATTATTAAAAAATATTTTAAAAATGTAGTAAGGTAAAGATATTATTTCATAAAATATAAATAAGCATAGAAAGATATTTTACGTAAACGAAGTCGTAAGTAAACCTGGTACTTATTTAATTAAAAATGCATAATAACGTAATTCTTTAATAATAAGAATTTAGATGAAAATAAATAATAAAGCAAATAATTTTAATGGTCAATATTTAAATTTATCCATTTGTGGTAGGTATGTATTTGGTCCAACAATGTTATTAATACATAAGTAGAAGGTTCCTATTATAATTAGGTATATAAAAATCACCTGTCACAATTTCCTTTCGTTTAATTTACCATGTTAGAGATTTGATCTTTATGATTGAACCCTATCGATTGATGCCATAAAAGTACAAGACGTTATTTTTTGTATTTTAGCTGGTTCGATTCCCGATCGTGGCTAGCGTATTTTCAAAAATATTTAAATGCAGTTTTTTTTTGTTTACTTTGGGTAATTTTTCCAATTTATAGTATTTAAAAATTAAAAATTTCCACCTTGTTATTTCCAGCTTGTATATTTTGTATATAAGTTTAATGTATTACTTATAAATGCTTATAATTAAGTATACAGAAATTGCGGTAGATGACACTGTAAACGAGATTTAAAAAAAAATAACTCAATTTGTATAATAGTCTATGGCCGTATGTACAAGTATAGTTCGTTTTTATTTAATTGAACAAAAAGGTAAACAAATATAGCGTCGCCAGGGTCACTGACCTGTTTTAGAGATGGGATTTGTACAAAAGGCATATAAAAGGGAGTTGACTCAGTGAGTCAACTTGTTCGTATTGTTTAATTAATGCGATGAATTTCTTGTCTTTTTACTTGTTATTTGACACACTAAAACAACATTAATAAAGTTTAAAATAATAAAGTAAGTACAATCATTTACCATGGCATTTATTCTTATTAATATTAAAATATTATTGTTCTTATGAATAATAAGTAAAGAACTATTAATAATAATTACGAACTATTAGTAGTAATTTTAAGTAATCTATGTTTTTAATTAATACCATTTAATCAGAAATAATTTCATAGTTTTTTCTTATACGGTTATGAATTTATGATAAACTAAAACTTTAAAAATGTATGTAGAATTGTGAAATTGATAATTTATGTACGAATCAAAACCTCATGTGACTCCAAATGACTTAGGTCGTGTACATGTCCCGTCTCTAAAACCATAGACTAAATCAATGGAAGTTCCTATCCAAAGAAGAAAAAACAAAATTACAAACGATTGGCTCATTGTCACCCTTAACAGAGAAAAAAAGCTGTTTACTATCTAGTTACTATAGATAAAGATAAATTATAACCGAAGTTAGCCGAAGGTTACGTCAACCATTTTTGTAGCGTGTGCCTCGTTTGGGCTTATAATTATTTTATAGCTTTCCCACCTAATAATTAAGCGAACGGATGAATAGGCCTATGAGAACCGATAATAAAATTAGGTAGAACCAATTTTCCAACTGGGTAGTTGGAACATAAAATATAGCGGGTTCTATTGAAAGCGCCATCTAGTTATCGTGTAGGTCATGATCAACTCTGTGACTTCTCTGAGTTGATTAGCTTAGCTAAAAATATTAAGCATTCAAAGAATTATAACAATTAAAAAAGAAACAAATGATATATATTATATTGACTTTTATATTCTGCTTTTTTCTCGAGTTAAAATAATAACTAAACAATAATAAATTTGGTCCCACCATTTCGTATAGCGGGGACACAGCATCGAAATAATATATCTTTGGAACATGGTATATCACCACTAGTTGTACCTACCTACAGTACTCGGATTGTAATACAGGGTAATATATCATACTCACAGATTTATTGATCTCATTTCAATGAGAGTTCCATTAACAAAAAAAAGTTTGTAAGAACCCTTTTTACAGACTAACATGCAAATTATGCAATTTTTTTTACTAAAAACGTCACAAATCTTGCGTTGAATAGATTTGGGACACCTCTTTTTTGTTCAGTTTTTGTGAGTTGCACTATCAAAGGATCTGACGATTGCGTCTCAAACGGTAAATTAAATACTCCTAGAAGGAAAGTCAGTAAGATTGCAGTCATATGAGACGTGTCCGGTTCCGTATGTTTGCGAGTATATTATAGTGTTCTGTGTGTTACGTGTTTTGTTCTATGTCCAGTTGACATTTTTACATGTTCTGTTTTTCCCGCCATCTGAACTGATCTGTCAATTTATCATTAAAATAATTATATACTCTATCGAGAGAAGAATGAAATGTTTGAACGAAAAAGACTGAAAATTTATACAACTAGCTCTGTAGCGGCGCCCAAAAATATGGCGGGAATTTTAAAACAATGTTCATGGCGGGAAGTTTGAATCAACTTGCATAGTGGTAGGTATAATAAAATTATTAGTACTAAATTTAAACGTTATTGAGTAATTATTACTCAACAACATTTAAAATACCAATTGATTTATTTGAAAAATAAGTTATATATTTTCTGGTGTATTTTTTTCTTTTCGGGAAAGTTTAGTAGGAGTTTTAGTAAGTATTTTAGATTTGGGTGGATATCCGCCATCTGGTGCATTTTCCAGTTATGACGTCATATTTTTTTGTATCAATTTCTATTTTATCAAGTGAGGTATCAAATGAAAGGGCTCCATGAGCTGATTCCTAAAATTTACCACACCATCACATTTCAACCAATTATTATATTGTTCTTAAACTACATAAATAACGATTTTCATTGGAGTAGGTACGTGGCGATCGCGAGATGTCTCGCGCTGATTGGCTGATACGCAACACACGCAATTTTGGCCTGCGCTCGCGCAACCCACGCCCCTTATAATATTATACCTACTAGTTCCTTTAGCCAGTTGGTTTAGTAAAAGAAAAATCGGCGCTAGGCGGCCTAGGAACTAGGAACACAGGTGACCGCAGCTACACAGTCGACTGTTATAAGTAAAGGGTAAGGCACTATAGTTAAAAAGAATAAACTCTAAATTGCTTTATGTGTTTAAACAAAACATACCTACATAAAAGCACATGTGCTGTATAGGTCCATGTTGGTACAAACGTTACCGTGCTTTAGCAAAAATATTTGTCGAAATTTAATGAAACAATAAAATTATTCTTAGAATAAACCTTTTCGGAGCCACGTTTTTGTAGATATATTTAGATAAGACAAGAATAAAAATGAATAATGAAAAACATACCTACAAAAAATTTATGCAAATTATACAAAAACACAGAGGAATGTTTGAATTATGAATTCGGCACTTTTGTATAGAAATGGCTGGAGCATTGTATTATCCTATTATCCCTACCTACCTAAATAAGATTACCTACTTACTACAATAACCCATCGACTTTTTACTTTATCTATGCTTCATAGAAAGTTATTAAAAATTGAAAAGTTAGTTTTTACTACATATTTTAATTTTGACTACTAGGTATGAAAGAACAAAATAGATTAAGGAATCTATGTATTTTGTTCGCAATTATCAATTACTTGAGTTCAACTCTGACTTGCTCGAAAGGAAGTTCCTCTCATTGGCCATTAATGCCTACTAGGTACCTTTTAGTGTACCTAGTAGGTATATAAATTAGTTCGACATTGCGTAGCGTCGCGTCTCGGTGTGAGCTTCCTTACTGTCTACTCTCCATGCGCCCAACCGTCATTCAACTAGAAAGAAAGAAAGAAAAAAAGATATTTATTCACGCAACACAGACACAAACATAATACAAAAACCGGTAAAAGATATGTTGTGTGTCCTCGCGGCAGTGAATCGATAACTGGCTCAGCATTGTGCTGAGATGCTAGACAAGCACCTGCAACGCTGATTTTCAGCCAACGATATAACATCGACGCTACACAAACATATTACAACATATTCTATACACTATACATTTAAGACAAGGAATAACCTAAGAACATTTTTTCAGAGAATTTTTCAGAGCGCAACCTTAATTTTTTTTGTAGATTCTATAACCGAACAGATTTAAAATTTGAATGTTAGGTATATTGCAAGGGCCAAAATTTAGGCACTTTGTATCTAAGTACATACCAGTATCAATTAAGTTAATAATGTAAAAAGCAAACAAATAAAATTATTTATTATTTAAGGTGAGTAATACAAATATTATTTTTATCTAAAAATATGTCTGCCATCTTGTAACAGTATGCGACTGTTTAGTGAGTCCCGTTAGGAAATGTGTGAATTTGGTCCCATCGCCCATTGCTAAGTAAACCCTTTGTCATAATTCCAGGAAAGGGGGACACAATTATTGTTGCAATTTGGATGTTCGCTTA
Source organism: Synanthedon andrenaeformis (assembly GCA_936446665.2). Lineage (NCBI taxonomy): Eukaryota > Metazoa > Arthropoda > Insecta > Lepidoptera > Sesiidae > Synanthedon > Synanthedon andrenaeformis. Next base: position 12,312,947 of record OW387788.2, read on the forward strand.
TTTTTTTGTGTTACTGAATATGCAAATGAAATCAGTTTAGTTACCTTCAACAAAACCATTTTAGGGATATCTAAAGTACTTTAAGTTATCGTTATAGAAAATAGAACATACTTAATAGTTATTATAACAAAAATTATGTACCTATATAAGTACGCGGGGCAGTTTTTATTTAAATTTAAGTATATAATAATTCTCCAAAGTGATCAATAATTAGGGCAGACGCTTATCAACATTAAAACTAAGGAGGGACCTACCTAGATCGTAACGCGGAGGCTTCATACTTTAAACTCACCTATCTATACATATAAATAAAATTTGAGTGTCTGTTTGTAATATTGAAATAACCGTTTTTTACTACATGCATATTAATATATACGGTACATACACCAAAATAACATTTTTTACAATTTTTGTCTGTCTGTCTGTCTGTCTGTCTGTCTGTCTGTCTGTCTGTCTGTCTGTTTGTTCCGGCTAATCTCTGAAATGGCTGGACCGATTTTGACCGGACTTTTATTGGCAGGTAGCTGATGTAATAAGGAGTAACTTAGACTACGTTTATTTTAGAAAAAATCTTTTATTAGAAAAATACACCCCGGGCGAAGCCGGGAGCGGGCCGCTAGTTTTTAATAAAATTACTATGTTGTGGCTGTAAACGAATCATAGTATAGAACCGCAACAAGTCAATCGAGACCCGTCTCCAGATTCGTCACTTATCTTTCATGTGAATCAAATCACTTTGTGTGCCACAAATCCCTGTCGCACCTTTTGTGCTATTCTATTGACTAACTCGACATAACAACTTAATTTTGATACCTATCATATTGTATTACATAATATTAGGTCGTAAAATGTATATTATTTTTATGTTGCAATCAAACACAATATCAAGCTGACTGATGTTCATTTTAGGTGATTTTAGTATCACTAGGGGTTTGGGTCCTGGGACGTCTCGTGTCTCGAATTCCCGGAAAATCATTAGAGTTTTCTCTAAATTAATTTTTTTTAAACATTTGTGACGTCTTCTTACCTGCTCTTTTTGAGTGTGAATTTGTTTAGAGTGGTCATTGTCCATCTAAGGCACACACACATGAATCACCTGTATGTTAGTGCGTCAATTGACAATAGACAAGAGTTGAGTCCAAGAGCCAACAACCAAAGCCATTATTATTGAAAAATAAATACGATTAACACGTTTGCAGTCGTTCATAAGAAGTCGTTTGCAATATTTGCTAATCCTTCACCGCAACTCGCAAGTTGTTAGAATAACATTTTTGAAGGATGTTGCTGGAACCCACAGTGTCTGCGAATATTTACCAAATATATTAAAATAGTAGGTATTTAGTCTAGAAAATAATAGCTCATTGCTGATAGACACAACGTTCTCTTTGCAGTGGTTGAGATAATTTATCGATTGGCCACAAATAAACGTGGGGTGTGTTGCATTGATTGTGTTGTGTTGCAGAGAGACCCCTCATCACGCAACCCTCTGGATATTCACCCTTCCTGACTCGCCCCTCGTCTGCAGCCATGATACAACTTTATCGATCCGAGTGTAGCCATTCATCTTGTTAAAAGGTACCTAGTAAATGGTAGGCAGTAGCGAGATATCCCACTGACACAGGGTCATAAAAAAAATGCCACTACTTCAGACGAGTATAAAAAAATTTTATTCCCTGACGGTCGTAAGCGCTTTTCTGTGCTCTGATTGGTTCTGACACATTCACATGCATTTTATTGCACTGCGCTTGCGCAAGCCACGCCTGCCTTTTGTAGTAGGTACATAATAAGTTCGCTTTTCATCTTTTTTCCTTAATGAATTAATGACTAGGCAGTAATAGTTTTGTATTTTAATTAGGTACCTCTGAATTCCCATGTAGGTATATTTGGTAATGTATTTTAATGTTGTTTTTTAAATAAATATTATATATTTAAATTTCTAATTTATTATTAATAATATATAAATTTCTCAACTATTAAACTAAATTAATAATATTAATAATTGATATTATATATTATAATTTAATATAATCTATTTTTAGTAGGTAGGTATCTATCTAAGTTATTTTTAATATGTAAGCTTCGTAATTTTCATGAGTATTTTTATTAAAGTAGGTAAGTAATTTTTATTTTATTTATTATATCTTATTATATATTTTATTAATTTGTAATGTAAATTTAATTACAATTTAATTTTAATTTAATTTTATTTTTTGGTATTGTTTGTAAATTTGTAATTGCCCAAATAAGGTATCATGTACATATTGTTATATTTTTTGTTTACCTAACTATGATTATAACATATAAAATCATTTGTCCTGACTGACTATCAACGCACAGCCAAAACTACTAGGTAAACTTAGAAAGGTGTTTAGATGATAGATGGATGATAGGTTTATTTTAAAACGAAGCGTCTGCTAAGAAAGGATTTGTAAAAATTCGAAAAGCGATGATTTTTCGATGAGAAAGCCAAAAGTATTTGTTTCCCTGCCATTACCTGTTTGTATCTGCTACTATTATTAAGTATTTTTGCTTTCGCAGTTATTAAAATTTTGTCCGAACTCTCCCAGAAAACAACCCTTTGTCCGGATTCTAAGAAATATTGTGGGACACAACACATTTCGTTGCATGTTCAGCGCGCATTTCTCTTGCATAATTGCACGACTCCTCGGGAAAAGAATTTCTAAATCATTTATTATTAATACTTTTTCAAAGACTTCATCCACGTTACATAGAGTTGCTTATTTAGAAAATCGACGAATTTTGTGAATTCAATATTGTGAGTTCTATTCGAAGATCAATAACACCCAATAAACCCATCGCGTGGTCTTTTCATCAACTCTGTGTTTTCTTCTATTTTTAATTGTTATATCTTTCTTTATTCTCTATTTTTAAATAACTTCTGAGTTTCTGCAGGCATTTCAATCTTAACTTGTCTGTGTGAAAACCTCTTTATTTCAAAAGGTATTTCAAATTCCAGTTTATAACATATTATCCCCACTCTTATACACGAGCAGGCTAAATGTGCAGTTAATCCGTCTCACACAGTCAAGCGCAGAATAAGCAGGTGCTAAAGTGATACATGTCAATCGGGAATGGCCCGCTATGAACAAGGTACGCCTCCGGAATCGCTTCATATGAATCGAATCGCTTTTTGCGTTTGTTTGTGACAATCTGTGCAACATTGCGGGACTCCCTGGCGCGTCCATTGTGCCCTTGTGTGCCCATCGACTTAACTCGCCACAACCTAACAGTTAAAATTCTCTCCAACCCTTTCGTCACATCAATCTTATTTTTTTTTCTAAATCTTTCTCTACTTTCTGGAACATTATATTTGTACATTCCATATTCGATTTGGTTTGAGTGTGGTTTGAGTGGTTAAAACCGTTACTGTAATTTTGTTATTTGCTATGTTTCACATAAATCTATTTTTTATATATATTTAGTAATTAAAAATAGCTGATAGTTTATCTAAATAAATAAATACATTCATCTACCTACTAATTCGGTCAAGCTCATTAAAGAATAGTTTACCTACATACTGTTATTTCACTGTGTGTTTTCTGTAAAATAGTAATTTCAAACAAACCCCCATTATGTCTGAAATAAAATTATTTCAATAACTTGATTGAACCGTACCAAATATTAAAATGTAGGTAGATAAATATCATTACTTTATTATTTATTCGGGAAGGGGTAAGTTTTGCGCGTGTCGGGACACGTGACAAATGTCGCATTAGGAAATGCATATTGAAAAAATATTACTTTTGCTACAGGATAAACAACTTTAGCTGCTAACGCGCAAAGTTTATAATCGCGCGAACTTTGTCGCAGCTGTTATGCGAAATGGTTCCGTAACTCGATATCTGCAAACCTGCAACACTGCTTTTTTAAACAGTTATTCTATAGAAATGGCCGCAAGGGTTTACACTGAGTTACCGAGGATTGCCAATGGAATCCGGCAGCAGCACATTTCCTGCTATTTTAACAAAAGAGTTGTCTATTTGCAGTTCGCAACAATTGCTGAAAACATTGACAGAAGATTTGATATGCTCATAGTAATTCTACTTCGAATTGTCTTCGTACACCATGTTTCCCATATTACCTAACGTTAGGCTATCTATTTGTTTCCACTACTTATACTTAACTTTCATTTTGACAATCAAGTTAAGGTGCTTGCTTGCTAACGCTCTGTTCTAGGGTTCCCAGATTTGAGTCCCGGCACGGCAGTGTCAACTTTGGAAATAAACTTTTCAAAGTTGCCTCTGGTCTAAGATCTGAAAGTAGTGGCAGGGCACACGTCTGACGGCAGTACAAGCTAATGTTTCGGTGATTGAGTAGGGTAAGGGATGCCAGAGTCCATTATCCTGTCACTTCTCAATCCTTTGATACTTAATCTTACTGTAGTCGTAAGATCGCACTTGAAGAACCTGAGACGTTGCCTGTGTCAGCCTGTCTGCCGACTTTAGCATCAAAAATATATGTTTCAGTTCCATTAGTTCCAGAAGATCTATATAATATATTGAATTGAAAAGATTGTCACCTAATACCTACACAGAATTCATGACACCTCTTATATGTAAATAATTCCATATTTATTTATTTTAAATAAAAGTAGCCTTAATAGTCAGGTACTCCTTACAACATGAGCTCTCTGCATGGGTAAGTCCCGTCAAAATCGGTTCAGCCATTTTGTTATACTTAAGTAGATACCGTATATTTTACTTTGATATAACATTGACATTGAGTAGAAAGCAATTACTTTGACATTACAAAGAGAAACTTCAATTTTATTGATTACTAGCTTGTGCTCACGACTTCGTCCGCGTTGAAAAATATTAAGTAGCCTATCCTGTGTCCCGTACGTCCAAATGTTTATCTACCAAGTTTCATGAAAATCAGTTAATTCGTTTCAGAGTTATGGAGGAACATACATACATACATACAGAAAAAAATTCTAAAAATCGTCAATTTAGTTTCAGTATCATGTATAGAGCCTATAAACACGATATCTCTGAAAACAAAGTAACTTACTCCATGACCGACCCTTACAGATTTATTATTAGTATTGACTAGCTTGTGCCCACGACTTTATCCGCATTGTAAAATATGACAAAACATACTTTTGCCAAGCGTTGGATCTTTATTTTTAGATATCTGGTGTCTGCATTAGTCCATCCTGAAATTCTAATTATTGATGAAAGAATTTTTGAATATAACTTAACAAACATACAAACTTTATCACTTTAAAGTGCGCTACCGAATATACCTACTGTATATTCGGTATAAGCGTGAGGGATTGGGGAATAAAAATTTAATAGTTAAATGGAATGGATGTAGGTATGGGTAATATATTATTTTCATAGATATCTAATATGGATGTTATATCTGAATTAAATTATTTAAAATATAGAAACTTGGGTCTTCACAAATAAACAAAGACAAAATATTAAAAGTACGAAAAGAACAATACAAAGAATTATTTAAAATTAAAATTAAAAATATTGAAAGTAATAGTTGGTACGTAACCAGATGCGAAAATAAAGTTAACTAATTATACCTACTCATAAAAAATAAAGTGTGTTTGGGTATATAGAACACATCTCATGTAGTTAAACATGCTTAGGTACTAGATGAACAATAGAAGCTAAAAAAAAAACAATAAGATAATTTTATTTATTTATTTATCTCAAAAAAAATTATTTATTTATTATTTTATAAGTTAATTTAACCAAATGAAATAAAAATTTACAAACATATACTAAACTAAAAATTGCTTTAAAGTAGGTAACGTAACCAAACTTATCTATATGTATATACATTATTAAATTTTGTTTTATAAAATATGAACGTATAGGTAGGTAAACTAAAACAATAATAGGTACCTAATATTATTAAGTTACAGAAAGATGTTATACAATTTGTAAATGAATAAATTCTTATACTTTAAGAATTAAAAAAAAAGATTAAAATTCAAAATAATATTATAGGCACCTATGTTTTATCGCTTTAACACTGTTCCCGCATTATTCACTCCTGGAATTAGGCTTTATGATCAGTCCCATCCCAATCGGTCGGTCGTTACGATAGGGCTGTAGCGTTTCATCGCTACTTAGGTCACCTATGGCATCAAACCTCTGGAACACGTTTTAAGGGAATGGTGGTTTTGCAGTATGGACACAAATGGTTCAGTATTTGCGCCAATACTTTCTCCAGATACTTTATCCTTATCGAATGCTTGTTCTCCCGAATCTTCCTGAGGTCTCGACTCTTTTTCGCCGCTTCGTTGTTCTTCTGACGCTGCAACAGGTAATCGGGGTCTGCGTTGCGTTTGGTCTGCACTGCCCTCCTCATTTGGGGATTGTTAGTCACCAGAGATCCGCCATTGCTCATGGCCAGCAGTGAGAGAGCTTCCTTCTCATATTCAGCGTACGACATCAACGATAACACACGCAGAGTTGAAGGCAGCTGGGGCGAATCGCACCTTGAAGTGGCGTTTCGTGTGTTTTGCCCTCTTGGCACTGCAAAACTTTGATCGATATGTTGATGCGGCACACACGGGACCACGTATGGAACCAGTCTAGGGCTCACGCTCGGGGATGCCCTTGCCGGGAACACGTACGGGGGCACTCTTGGGCTGTCGGCTCGTGGGCTCACACTTGGAGATGTCACTGGGCTTACGCTCGCAGATATCACTGAACTTCCACTCGAAGCTCCCGCTGGGCTGACGCTCGGGGATGGCGTCTGACTGGAGCTCGATATTGCCTGAGATCTCGTGGCGTAACTCAAGTCGAGCGGCTTGTCGGGCACGTACGGCGTCCACAACTTCTGTTCCGGATACATGCTGTCCACCATTGGAGCCAAATGACGTGTTATCAGTCGAACGTTGGGCGCGTCACTGACTCGACTTGGATTGGATTTGTAGTGATCGTGCTGTGGGCACTTGGCTGTGCGTAGCACGTGGGGAGTGGGCGGAGCTTGCAAGGGTGGGTGCACCCCTCTTATTCACGCCGGGGGTTTCTTTTTTCCGTCTAGTTTCCGTCACATAATATTTACTATGAGGTATAATAAAACTAGTTTTGCCACGTGGAAAAAATATTTGACATAAAAAGCTACTGTCTTTTATATTTTCTTGTTACATTTATAATACCTAGGTATTCTAACGAGTATCTACCTACCCCTAAGTGTATTGTTAAGACTTAAGTCTTATGTTATATGGTAGGTACTGTTTCTATCCAGCATCATTCAAAACGAAACTTGTTGATAATAATTTTTTAGTAAGTACTAGATACACCCAGTGATATGTTAACAAGAACATATCACTGGATACACCTACCTATGGCTCATAATAAATAATAGTTAGGTACTACCTATGGTCTCGAGATTTTAATGTTAATTTTTTTTCTCAATAAAATACGTAGGTATCGGCCTCGTTTTTATTACGCGAGTATGGTATAGTAACTCTTATTTTATCTGTGGTATGGTGCCACTAATTTATAACAATTTAATCTTTGTAGCGACTCAGATCCTTTTTGTACAAAATTTATTTCACAAAAACAAATAACATCGATCTCAGAATTTTGATTTTGAGATAAATAAGTAGGTACTTCAGACACCTGATGCTAGTTAATTTTTCCGATTTATTTATTGCTCCCGTACAGTTTTGGTGAAACAGAGTTAGGTAAATCAGACTTCATATCTAAGCCCTAAAAAATACGGCAAAATTCCCGTATCAGTTGCACTGTTGATATTTAGGTAGGTAGGTATATTTTAATTCTTTAGTGTCATGTTTAGTGCAAATTAATAATATGGTATGCTCTTTGGTTTAACAGTTCTTTGTTATATTTATAATCATATACTTAATGCACTTATTAAGTGTAGTTAATATGTAAATTATTTTTAATTTTGTATTATTACATTGATATGGAAGAATATCTGAATTATTATTTATGTTGCTGCCATCTAGTAAAGTTAGGATGAAATGGAACAGGCATTATTTCTGTGCTGCCATCTGTCGATTCTTAATTTATAAATGCCTGAAAATATTATCAACATTGTAAGTAGTTTTGAAAAATATTCGAAATACTTTAAAATTCTCCAATAAAAATAATATCAGAATCTCTCTTATAAAAATTGGTTATTGAAGTTTGACATTTCGCTTAAAAAAAAAGTAGTCAGCCATTTTGGATCTTATTAAGTTGATTTTGATTGACCGTGAAATAAATAATGTTTTCCGTCTACCTGTGATTTTTATACAAAATTTGGGGGCGTAATAGCGAACGATCGCGCCGGTTCCTTGCTGTCATCGTCAACGCAAGTTCTTGTGAGGTGCTCACAAGAACCTGGAGCTTCGAGTTAGGGGTTCGAGATCAGCTGTCGGACACCTTTGACGTGTAGGATACAAACAAATCCTTAGAATAAAACACTTGGTAAGCTATGGTGTTGCGATGATGGGGACTTACAACGAACAGGCAGTGCGAGTGGCCGGGGCGTTCGATCAGTGGGGGCCCTGCGAGCGCACGGTGGTGGCCTGCGCGCTGGCCAGGAGGGTGCCCTGGCCGGGCCTCAAGCTGGTCCAGCGGGCCGTGGAGGCCGCCCTCCTCTCTCACGGAGAAGACGAGAGGCTGGAGAGAGACGCCAACGACGAGATACTGCTGGCCACCTTACTCGCTAAAACTGACATGGACGACTCACCTGACGGTACGTTAACTGTATTTTTTTCATACCCCCCAAATATTATCTTCATTTGATCAAAAATAAATAATTAATTAAAACTATTTATTAAAATGTACTGGTTAATTTGACTTTTGTTTTCAAACTTTTATAGCTTGTATATTAGATTTATTTTAGATAGACTAGCAAGTTATGCTGGTGCTTCTAGATCTCAAGTTGAGGTCCTAAGTATCTAACTTATTTTTGAACTGTTTCAAAGTGGGTAGAGTGCCCCCCTCGAGATCACAGTTCCTATTTATCAGATGAAATAAAATGCCTGCTTCAGAAACGTTATAGTTGAAGAATTACGAAAATTATAATGTTTCTTAGAATGCCATGTTACTAGAATCTTTTATAGTTATTTCTGATAGTCAGAGCAGGTGCAAATAATTTCTATTGTTATCAATTTATTAATGCCAAAATTGCAGCGGGTACAACACATTTATAAACTTGCTACAAAGTTTATCTTGACAGTTTAAAGTTTTAAAAATAATAAATGATAGTGTGTAATTTACAGATTAAAAACAATATTCTTAAGAAAGAACATACATAACTACTTGTAAGTTATGAGAAGTTAACTAATTTGGTACTTTTAGGTTAAGTTACAAAACTAAGTATTTCATATCAATACTAAGAATTAAGATTGGTCCAGTATATTTCTTCTGCAGTTTCATAGCACATAAACCACATTTATGAAAGTATTTTATCTCTTAAATAATGATATATGCTTGATTCACAAAATAAAACAAGTTATAATTGTCTTAGCAAGAAGTTAACGAGTTTCTAAAGTTAGGATTTTCAAGTTCACAATTAAAATTATACAAATTTTACTCTCACATGTATTATTTTTCCTGGGAAGGTTAATCTTTCTTTATACATTAAATATGTATGCATGTTCCCACAGGTTTTTCATACAGGTTGTCAGGATTTCAGAAAAAGTCCTAGGGTACCTTACGTTCAGTGACAAAAGCTTACTATTTATAATCAACCTTTTAATTTTGCCTATAACCTTGCATTGTGTCTATGTGTTGACCATTGTAGTCGCCGTTTCCAGGTGCGGAGTGGCTGTCGCAACTGCTGCGGCTGCTGCCTCTGCTGCGAACGGAGAACGAAGGAGCCAAGGAGCTGTACGTGAAGGCGGCCCCGAGCCTGGTGCAGCGGTGCGTGGACTCCCAGCGCTCCAAGGACACGGAGCTGTGCCGACAGCTCCTCTCCTACCTGATCATACATCCCGCTCTCACATACAATGACCAAGTGTACGTCTCTTCTCTCAGCGTTTACTATTATTTTTATATTTGTTTGAAAGAACAATTTGTACGTGTTGTATGTTAAGGTCAAAAAATTGTTTTTACAATTTTTGTCTGTGCGATTTGTGCACGCTAATCTCAGAGACGGCTTAACCGATGTGAATGCGGTTTTCACTGATGTATTGATGGAAACTATGTGATACTTTTTATCACATAAAAACCTGGATGGAACTATATGATACTTTTTATCCTGGAAAAATTATAGGTTCCTGTAGGATTTTCAAAAATCGAACTACATTGCGTACGAAGTTTCATGCACCAGCTAGTATATAATAAAATCTTTGTTTGTCTATGCGTTTGTATACAATAACCTCAGAAACGGCTTAATCCATTTGAATTTGGCTTTCACTGATGTACTTGACAAGCTTCCTGTAACATTTGGCTATAAACTAAAAGTTATGTGCAAAAATGTTTGTAAGTTTCAATGTAGGAGGTAATCTCTGACACTACTCATTAAAGAACAGGTGCAGGTGCCAAAATGTATATTTTATTGTGGTAAATATTGGTTTTCGATGTGAATTATATGAATTAAGTTTCATAGTAAAATAATATAATTTGATGAGATCTTAAAATGTTGCAGGACGCTATCGCAATGGCTACGGTATTTAGAAAATCACATAACGGACAAAAAGAATCCAGATTCAATGTGGCAACAGAGGATAGACGCCAGTTTAATGCCCGACAAGAACATCTGGAGCGCCAGCAACGGCAACGCCTCCTTCAGGCGGACCGTCGGCAAGAACATCGAGTTCAGAGGGCTCGATGCCATCGAGGGCTTCGGCCTCCATTCCCTGCAGGAGTCCTTCTCCAAGAACGGCCGAGACGTGGACATCAGCATCGAAGGGGACAAGTTGAGCTTCGACGCGGCCATCGCGCAGCCCAAGTCCCAGAGGTCCAACAGTCTGACGCCTCCGGCCACCACCTTCCTACACACGTCCTCGTCCGCCGAGAACCTCAGCGACGAGCCGTGCGTCCAAAAGCCCAGGAGCTTCTCGCTGTCCAGCGAGCACAGTTTGGGCCGGATGAGGCCCATAGGCGTGGCCCAGGGGACCACGGGCAGCGAGACGCGGCTGGATGATCTGCGGACCAACAACTTCGCCGACTACCCGGGCATGTCTGCGGTGCCGCAGTGGCTCAAGAGTCTGCGGCTACACAAGTACGTGTGGCTCTTCACCAACATTAGCTACGACCAGATGATGGCGATGGACGAGGAGTACCTGGAGAAGCTCGGAGTGACGAAGGGCGCGCGCCACAAGCTGCTGCTGTCGATAAAGAAGCTGAACGAGCGCGAGGCGATAGTGGAGGGCGTGGCCAAGGAGCTGGGGGAGGGGATGGGCGGGGCGGGGCGGGCCCTCGAGCGGCTCAGAGCCGTTATGTTGACGCCCATTCCTCCTGCCTCGGATTTGCCCGCGGCCATAGTTGCGGCTCTAGACTTGGGTGAGTCAAACGGTCCACTTGATAGCAGGTGACTATCGTTATTACACAAGCCACAGGTGCTGCAAGTGCGCAGCCGCAGGATTAAGGATAAAAGATTGGCAAGGGATAGGGAAATGTGCTATGGCCTTCATTTAGGGGGTGGATACTACTCTTTTCAAATCCTGACCAGTCAACTTTTAAGAGTTCAAATTTGACGCTGCCGTGTATTGAACCCGGGCCATACCCATTAGTTTTACCATCTTACTGAATCTGAACTTTTTTGCTACAGCGTCGAAGTGCCTGAACGGCGCGTCGGCGACCACCGCTCTGACGTCATCGCTGAGCCCCGACGACCCCGAGGGGGAGCACGTGGACCCACTGTCGCTGCACTGCTGGCTGGTGGAGAAGGCGCTGCACCAGGAGGCGTTCGGCAGACTCGAGCTGGTGGACGCTCTCAAGCGCCTGCGCCACCGGCTGCCGCCCAGGCAGTTCTACCACCGCGTCAGCGACATCCCGCTGCACCGCCGCTGCAAGCCCCGGTGGCGCGCCCCGCCGCACCCCCGCGCGCCCCGCCGCTGGGCGCCGCCGCCCCCCCACTTGCACCCGAGGCCCAAGTCGCACTCGTACCCCCCGCACCCGGGCGCGCCCCCGCCCACCCTGCCCCTCGTCGTGCACCCCGCCACCCCGCCCGACGACTACTCGAGCCTGGACGCGCTCTGCCTGCAGATGACGGAGCAGGCCATCAACTGACAGACCGGTGGCGGAGAATCAGTGACTTGACAGTTATTTCCTTATCCGGCGATTCCAATTCCGGCCAGTGAGTTTCCATGCAATACAAAACCTAGTTTGTAAACGTATTTATATATGTTTTTGATTGATGACGAGTGCGGACAGTCGGACAGTCGCACGGAGTGACGACGCAACGCAAACTGCATAATGTGCAATTATTATTTTTTATTTTACTATTGTTTAATATAAGAGATGTTATATTGTTATCGAGTATAATTAATTGAAGTTATTTTGATGGGACATACATGATGGGCTTCGTTTATTTATGTTAAACTTGTTTTATTTGTAGCTGACTGTGATAAGAATGCTTCACAAAATCTATTGGCACTAAAAATCATGAAAATATATTGTATAATATCAGCATTTTTTCTTTCATTTATTCCTTGCATTTATCTTTGGTACAGAGAACTATAACATAATTATTAAGAAACAAGACTATTACGATCGTTACACAACTTAACATATTATTTGCAGATTAATGTCGACTTTTTTTACTAAAACTACTTCATGAATCTTAAACACCTCAATAGTGTTGCCTAGACATTTTAATTTATTATTATTTTTATTATGTTCTCATTTTAATATTTCTTCATGTGATTTTATATCTATTATTATTTTATTAAATTCATTAATTAAAGGAAAAATCAAGTTTCAATTAAAACTAAAAAGTCAAGACATATCATCATAAAACTATTTTAGAAAATCAAAAAGATTTTAAAATTATTGTATCATATGAACTCGACAAGAACTGTATAAAAAATGAAAAGGTCTCCAATATTTAACAATTGATCCAGTAAGGTTCGAAAATCTAGAACTAGACTTAACCGCACCGGTCTAAACGGCAAGTCTCTCTTTGTGTGTGCCTATTTTGTGTCGGGCCAAATCATTTTTCCTGTAAAATCCTCTGGAGCAGCGGTCGCACGGGAATGGAATGTTGGTCCCGTGGTGTTTGATCGTGTGAAACTCTAACATGGATCTGGACGGGAACGTCAACATGCAGCCTTCGACCTCGCATTTGTATTTGTCTACGTTTTTATGTCTGAAATTGATGTGACGAGCCAAGGCTTTCAATTCATAAAAAGTGCTAGTGCACAGTTCACACTTGAGAGGCCTCTCGCCCGTGTGTCTCCACATGTGGACCTCTATGTTGGACACGTTCTTACAGCAATTACTGCAATAACCTGACTTCTCCGAGTGCTGTCTGTCTATGTGAGTCTTCAAATTCCCCTTTAAATTGAAAGTTCTGCCGCAATAATTGCAAACAAATCTGTTAGGTTCCGTGTGGAGCCTTATGTGCTTTTTCAAATTGCTTTGCGATTTGAAGAATACATTGCACAAGGGGCATTCATGTTTTTTTACGTCTGAATGCACTATGAGATGATTCTTTAATTCTTCTTTGGTACAAAAACACTTGGCGCACACTGAGCATATATGATTTTTTTCACCCGTATGCCTTTTCCTGTGACGTAGCAACGCACTGATCTGTGTAAATCTAGCCGGACATTCGGCACAGGCGTAGGGAGTCTCACCCGTGTGAGTTCTCATGTGGATTTTTACATCGCTCTTCGAGAAGAAACCTTTGCCACAATGTTCACAAATGAAGTCCCTTCTTCTCTTCTCTTGGAAGTGATTTCTTTCTATGTGCCTCTTTAAAGTTCCACTGTCTTTGTATTTCTTCTCGCATTTGGAGCAAGGATAGGGCTTCTCGTTAGTATGTGTACGCATGTGTATACTGAGTGTGGAAGGGTTTGCACAATCGCGACCACACACTTTGCATTTACACAGGTTTTTGTCAAATTTTTTCCTCTTCTTATAAGATCTCTTGCCATTAATCTTTAGACAGTCTCTATACTCCAATTTAATTTCAACTTCATCCGATTTCAAGTCTTCAATATTAACGTAGATATCGTCTGAATCACCATCGTCATGATGGTCGTCGTTAATGCTCGTCTCGACCTTAACTTCAAGTTTAAGTTTACCTTCTTCCGAGACCGGTAATGTGTCGGCACTGTTGAATTGTGCCCGTAGTCTAGCGTCGCTAGCTCTGCACTTGCATGCGAACTTATAACACGCAGCGAGCTCCTCGTTACACGGGCTGCAGATATATTCGGGCAAACCATCGCCCTCGACTACGCTTACGTTGGCACAACTCGATATCTTTGAGCCAATTGTGGTTTCACATTTATTATCGAATATGTACAACGCGCCTTCAATTTTACAGCATATTCTACAAGTTTTGAGATCCATAACATTTTATGTTAACACAGCTTTCATAGTTTTTGATTTTCATGTAAAAGATTTTAAATTGTTAACATAAACAGCAAAAATAAATACTTATTACAAATTAAAATTACTATGTTGTTGCCAAGTTGCTGCTTTCAGGTTCACTGACTGAGACCTTTATTTATTTATTTATTCATTCGATGACAGCTGACGGTGACATGAGGCCGCCGACCGCCCGCCGGTCACTTTAGTTAAATTTCTTTGGCCGGTCACAACAAAAAAAGACGATATAAACAGAACACAGACTATAAAATAAATAAAAATTGCCATAGCCACACTACAAAAGAGATACCTCATAAAAGAAAGTAGACTGTTTTTTTTAACACAAATTTTACATTTGTCATAACTATATCTTTTTGTATAAATGCTCGTTCAAATCGCTATACTTAACTTACCCATCTTTAATTCCATAATATCTAACAATAATGTTTGTTATCTCTTTTTATTTACTCAATTTGAATTCAGTTCATAATCTGGAGTTATCTGTGTCGATTCTTGTGTATGTGTGTTCTGTGCTATCATTTGCCCGGCAGATTTTGTTTGAATATAAATTAATGAATACAGACAGTTCACGAAGAAAAGTTAAATTCTATAGGTACATTATAAACACCAAATAAACACTGACATTAGAAAATTCTTTAACACGTCTTTTTAGCAAAAGCTAGTTTCAAATGAATATTAAGGATAACATGAGGGGCTCAATTCGCCGGGAGCGGTCACTAGCAATAAATAAAAATGACATTTCAATCTAGATAATAAATATATTTTCTACCAATGTAAAATTAGAATTAAATATTCCAGATGGATGTCCCTGAAATCCAAGTACCACAAAATCATGTAATAAACAAAATAAGTAAAAAATCTCACTTTGTCTGATTGCAAATACTATTTAAAAAAGTCTTTGGATATAAATATGTAAACAAAACTGTATAAGAAAAAAATTGTCTAATTGTTTTTTTTGGTTCAATTTAAGGAAACAAAAGTCCTCTCCAAGTAGAAACTCCAAGTAAGATAGTTGAACTTATTTATAAAATAGGTTTGATTTCAACTAACTGCATTTTTATCTGTGCCGAGTCCATATTGTGATTCACTCTGAGATGTCGGGAAAGATCACTAGTGCGGAAGAAGCCACGGGAACAATGTTGGCAAATGTACGGCGTGTGATTTGTGTGCTGCTTCAGCAGATGAAACTCCAACATCATTGCAGTCGGAAATGTCTTCGTACACTCACCAATGGAACACTTGTATTTGGCAACGTTCTCATGCTTGAACACCATGTGATGGGCGAGACTTCGTTTCGTGCCAAAGCTAACTCCGCACGCCCCACATATGAAGGGTTTTTCACCTGTGTGTTTGTGCATATGCATTTCCAAATCGGAGAATGTCTTCAAACACACGGTGCACTGGCCCGACTTCTCCGAGTGTACTCTCTTCATGTGCGTCATGAGGTTGCCTTTCATTGCAAATGCCATTCCGCAGTAGCTGCAAATGTAGTGTTTCTTATTGGAGTGCAATGAAATATGTGCATTCAGTGCGGTCTTTGACTTGACTGTCTTGTCGCATAGGTGGCAGCTAAACTTCTTTTCATTGCTGTGCACTAGGAGATGTTTCTTCACCAAACCTTTGTCACCAAACTTTTTGCAGCACAGTGGACACGAGAAAGGCTTATCGCCAGTGTGCACCCTCTTGTGTCTAATTAACGATGCAATTTGACGGAATTTACTAGAGCAATATGGACATGAATAAGGTCTTTCGTCCGTATGTATTCTCATATGCGTTATTATATCGTTCTTTCTGTAGAAACTTCGTCCGCACGTTTCACAGATAAATTTCTTTTCACGTTTCGAATGGTGTGTCTCGACATGTCTTTTGAGAGCACCTTTCGCTGAGAATTGCGAGCAGCATGTTGGACAAGAGAACGGTCTCTCCCCCGTGTGCTTCCGCATGTGTATCTCCATGGCGGATTGACTTGTCGCCATCAGTCCACAAATGACACATTGAATTGGACCTGTCTTCTCTCTTTTCACTTTTTTCCTACCCTTCTTATGCTTTGATTTTATTATTTCTTTCGAACAGTTTTTTAGTAGGAAATCATCAATACTTTCCTGTCCTTCTGGCGTATGTTTCATTTCAACCGAGAAGGGTTCCAAGACGTAATCATTGCCATAATTCTCATTATCATAATTTTCCTCTTCTTTGACCTCCAATTCACTCTTAACGTCCGCATTGTTATGAACGGCGAGTCTTCGCAAGGCGTTGTCGGCGGCCTCACATTTTTGCACAAAGTCGTAGGATATTGTTAGTTCACTGACACACACGCTGCATATCAAATTGGGCAAGCCGTCACCTTCCTTTATCACCACGTTGACACACCGCATAATCCTTGTGCTATATTTTATATCATCCACATCGGCGAATACAGAAATCGTAGCATTTTTATTCAAACAAACGCGACATATTTTTGAATCCATTTGCTACTTGCTTTCGCAAGTTTTATAGAATTCGGATAATCATTTAATTCAAAAGCACACAAATTTCATTTAAAAATGAAATAGTTTATTTATTATTACGATTTCTAAATGAAGTTTTCAATTCAATAATAAATAAAACAGAATAAATACATTTGATTAAAATTTACGTAAAATTTAATAACAGTGGGAGTCACAGAGCAAGTAGCTTGGCATCGTTGGCACGACTTTCATTGTCAACCTTCAAACCTTCAATAGGATAGTTACAGACAATATTTAGCAAGAGGGAATCACTGCTCGCATTCTGGTTAGGTATACTTTACTTTGTCTTCTTGCGAGAAGAGGCAGGGCACACTGCGTTTTGTAACTAGTTATAAACTAGTAGGCAACCAGTCTGGCGGCAATATTTGTATAAAATCATTGACCCTTACAGAAGACCACCTTGAAATGACAGCATGTTTCAATAACAGTTATAATTCCATAGTCAATTCTCCTATTACCCAGTCATTTCTCACCCTTTATCCTATTAAGTCGGCATTCGTGTGGTTTACAAAAAACTATATGTTTCTCCTTTTTGGCACCCATATGAGCAGACATATACTTTAACTATTTGACTACAGTCTAGATGGCGCTGAAGAAATTATCGCGCTCATTTTGAGTTTATTAGCAAAAATTTAGAATATTCCTTCAACAAATAGCAATTGGAGATAAATGGAAAATAATTTTCAAGTATTTAATACATGCGAAATTAGATTTGTTATGGTCATCTACTTATTCTGAACACTAATAATGTTTAAATTAAGAGTACCTACCTAACTTATTAATATGGGAACTTACCTTATTTTAACTTTCGGTTAAAAGTGACAGACGGTTACCACATATCTAGGTAATTGTATCCCGTCACACATTACTTCTTTTCTCTTGTGTTACCAGTAAGGTTCTTTTAATTATAGTTCTTCCTGTTACATTACACCCTCCCTTTGAAATCCAATAGCGCGGAAATCCTATTTAGTGATGTGCCGCTTCTCAGTGCAACTTACAGCCATCTTACAGCTAGGTTTTTTAAAGCACAAAGTTCGGAAATTATTTTTAAAAAATCAATTTTTAACTGTATTTTTACAGTTTAAATTTATGAAAATTATTATTAAGACATAATTTATACATACTTAGATATATAAAATATCTAAGTATGTATAAATTACTAAAAAATGATTTATCAAATGAATTGCGATACCTATACTAAGTACAACATAGCCCACAAAAAATTATTTTATAATTTAATATTTTTTTGTTAATTGAGGATTTATTTGAAAAAACTTGACTTCCCCATTGAAACAGTTTTCTGAATCGGTTACTATTGATTAATCTACTGATTAATTTAACCTATTTTATTGTGTTTTATCATCTATAAATACTTGTAAAAGTTTATAACTTTTTTAAACCGAAAGTGTATCGGTAAAACAACATCCGTCAGCGTCGGTAAAACGGCACCAGGTGTTGTGAGGTGAGGTGTTATTACCCTTTCTCTTTTCTACAGGTAACATTGATGCGGCCCTCTCACTCGCTCGACAATTACGCGAGCAAGCGTGAGGTGATACGCGGCGGCTATAGAGTATAGCGTATAGCGAGCGCCAGAGGACGTTAGCCCGCGACCTGCTTGGCGCACGCACGCATCTCCGTTGCCTCTGCCGATACGCAAACGTAGCAGGTGCCACTCGTCATGTTTAAACCGTGTGCAAGTGTTCCGCGTGTGTTCCACTTTTGAAATTCCTCCTTGGATTGCTTCTCCAACGGCCGCAGCCATGGGCGAGGTGAGTCCCGCTTTGTTACATCGATCGTGGTGCTCTGATCCTAGTCCTGCACGATTATGATCGCGGTTCGGAGGTCGTCACACTGCCTCTGTGATTGTTTGCCGCGTAGGTACGTCACGGCTCGTTTGTCGCACCTACCTTTTTCCTACCTCTCATTAATTAATGTGTGCCAAGATCGAAGCTCGGTAGAAAGCTTTTCACGAGGCCCCCTCGGATATGCCGCGTCAAGGCGACCGTCCGAATCGGTAAAAGCGGTAGATTAATAAACACGATAACGAGATTATACACTATCTTTGATATTGTTTCGTGTTTTATTTATTGCAACCGAACGTTCCATCTATAACGATCGAGTGGCTATTGTCTTATCTTTAAGAAGAAACGCCTACTCCGGACCACTATACATGTCTAGGCACGAACGATGCTATAGGTATAGAATGAAGGCTGGCTCGGACACTGGTTATTGAACAATAAGCATTTTGCGAGAATGTGCCCTACTTGCAAGCGACCACATTACCAGTTATTAGGTGTCTGTACAGTAATCTGAGCTTTATTTAAATAAATATTCAGTTTTATTGAGCTGTTTACCAGAAACCAGATATCTACTGATTTCCAAGTAGGTATGTAGGTAGTCCGGTGAACTACCTTACTTTCGAAACATTTCAGAATTAAATTAATATCTTTGCGAAAGTGAAATGAACTGAATGTTTTTTTAAGATATAAGTATGATTATGTTTTTTTATAATAGTTATCTTGTTCTTAATGTAACCTAAAAGGAAGACATGATGGTAAGTGGCTTCTGTCGTCGGACTAAGGGATAGGGAAATGAACTTTGGCATCCCTCACTCACTCAAGGAAACATGCCTTTATATATTAATATTAATCAATTAAATAATACTGACTAGGTATGTTATTTACAATAAAATGAAGTAGTTATAATTTATTTAAATTATGGATATTTGATTGAAATTAAGCAGCCACAATATTTTTTCCCAAGCTATGCCTATCAACTAGTCACTTGCGCTTGCTAATAATCTGAAATTTACCTTCTGATCAACTCATTATGAATTCTATCACGTACATAGATTCTTTCAGTTGACGACCTTCAGCTACTAATTCAAATAAGGAAAACTTTATAACAAGTGTAGATTTTTTTTCTCCCTTGGCGCCTACCGTTTTTCAGATAAGCATGGAATATGCTATTTATCTAAGAAAATGTCTTGTAATATCTAATATTATTTAGTTCTGGATTCTACAATTTCCACTGCTTCTCGGGACCTATTTTTTCATCGTAGGCAATGGAAAAATGCCTTTGATTACCTACCACGAATGACCGACCGTTTTTATAACTGATCCCTGTACTGCCAGCTCTACTGTGCATTCTGAATGGGCTCCGGTGATGTGACGACACCACCAATCAATCAATCAATCATCATCAAATATTTCCAACAACCTAGATTGCCTACATTTTGACACAATGTTTTCCGCTTGCGGTTATCGTAAACAATCCATTTTTCTTCACACATTACAAATCGACCCAAAAATCCCTTTTGCTCTGTTGATTAATCACGCAAGGAAAATCCTTGACGTGTGCTCGTGTCGTGTCTGTGGTCATTCATTCATGTGGATTTTTTCTTTAGGTCTTTTATTTATTTAGATTCATACGCGTCAGCGTTGTAGGATTCTTTGCCTCACACCATGCTGCTAATTGTCTAGTAGACTCACAAAAAACAGCTTTACATGCGAATCAATTTGTCCTTTAGTAATCTGTGTCATTTTAAACGCAGTCACTGCATATTCGAATATTAGAGTATCAGTCAATCTGGCGAAACGAATGTAAAATTAACAATTGGAACATTAAAGCCCTCATTGTTTTCAAAATATTCTTAATCTGACACTGCCCCAAAAGATTTTATGCTGCCAGTGCATTGGTAAAATAAACCTTTCTTATAAATTAGCACACATCACTCTTATGAGAAATACTTATATGATGACCGTGCAATTCAGTAGTAAATCTGATTAATCACGTATCGCACCAGATATGGCAGCCGGCACCGTATTCGTCTATAGGTCAATGAAAACAAGTATAAACGAATCGTTTCGCTTTGCCGTACGACACAAGTCAGGTTCACTCGTCTTATCAACGATGAAATTGTTATTAAATTCTTGCCTGTTTCTTTCCAGTCGCTGTTGAAAGAAGATCCTCTGACGCGGATCCAGAGGGAGATAATAGAAGTGACCGAGAGGGAGCGAGAGTTTAAAGAGGGACATTTTAGAATAAACAGACTTCTATCGGAGTCGACGATTGAAGTTAACAAACAGAACGGTCACATGAATGGGAATGAGGACGAGGATAAGCCGGCCCCCACTCTGAACAGAGCCGTTTCGACGTCCCATCTGTTGGGGCCCATTCCTCCTTCGGTGCCGACCAACAACAGCACCCCAGTTCTCAACACGAACGGGTACACACGCCGATTCGCCCCGCAGACTGGTACAAAGGGAATCATGCAAAGGTTTATTGCGAACAAGGGCAAATTGCCGGCCACATCCCCCGTCGCGGCAAATCCGCCTGTGCCTTTCGCGACGCCTCTGTTCACATCTCCAGTCCTCGTTCCGGTGGAGACGCCCGCAATCATCACCCGCACGCCCGAAGGAAAACCGTTCCGAAAAGGCTACGTGCCAGTCGAGGAGAAGATCCAGAAAGAGTTGCAGGAAATGAAAGATAGAGAACACGAATTGAAGCGCATGAGGAAAAAACAGAAGCCATACGAATTGGAACTGAGCGACAATGATGAAACCAGTTCGGAATCGGAGGACGAGGAGATTCCGCTGCCCGGAAAGCTGAAGGCGACCAAATCGATAGGCGAACTATACGAGGCTCTGAACGAGGAGTTGCGATCTCCGTCGCCTAGGAACAGCTCGGGCCAAGACTCGTTGGGCAGCTTGAAGCCGGCCAAATCTTTAGCGGAATTGTGCGAACTGGGACCGGGACAAGAATTCCTCGCGCCCAGCTCCACGAGTCTAATCGCCAAGTGGGAATCCCTGATTCAGCAAAAGCAGGAGGCGGGCGCCGCTTAACTCGCGTTTCTCACCCGGATTTTACTGCGGATTCGGTGGAAGATTAGCGTTTGCGTAGACAATGGGCGCATCGGTGGCGAATGTCTGCCGATAGGTTTTCTCGGTGTGTTCGAAAGGCAATTAATTTTCTCGCGATCGCGAACAATGCAAACGATGGTTATCCGCGGCGGCAATTATCACGTGCAGCTTGGAAAGCGGTCGATAAATGGTGCGAACTCTCCTCCGAACTGCCATTAAAGAGGTTTCTTCCTATTGTTTGGTTACCTATCGAAAGAGCTGAACGATTTTTTGCCAATAGTGTGCATGTGCCGTACTGCTATTGTCGATCGACACCGTGAGAAGCCAACTCGGCATATATTTATTGTGTTTCCATGGACTAATGGATGCGTGTGTGAGATTCGATAGTGAGAGATGTCGAAGCTGGTCTTCGGACGGTCTTAGTTAAGCAGCAGGCACGCCGGAAGCTTATTACTTTTTAATTATACACTTAATAACTTATTTATGTAGACAAACTATTTTTCTAGCATAATAACACAGGTCTGCAATATTTTTACAGCTTTTATATTCACTTTTATATGCATGCATTAAATATATCATTTTTGTGGTGAAATATAAGACTTATAAGTCTTATAGAAAATCCAAAACATTATACATACTTTTGTATCCCCATGTTGTGGTGGAAACAAGCAATTATATGGTATTCTAACCCCAAGTAGAAACCATCGAATCAAAGCTATATTTAAAAAAAAATCGTTTTAATTTTAATTTTATAAATAAAAAAACCTTAAATGAAATATGTATAAGTAGGTGATTTTATTTTTACTCAGATGACACTGAATAAAAAAAATCATCTACAATTGCGTCAGGTGAATACCATTTACTATGTTAACATAGTATGTTAACACACAGGTAAAAAAAAAGATTGAAAATTATTTCGCAGACCTGTGTAACTTATCAGTCAATTTTATTTAATTATTAACAAATGAAATTTACAATGAAATTGTTGAAATATTATATATTTTATATATTCTGATGAAATTTCCAAGTACTTAATGCAACGTATTAAGTTAATATTGCTGAACTGTCGATTTAATAGAAACGTTGTACAGTCGGCGACACATTTGTTGACGAGATTGAATTTTCTAAATCCAATTCTGTCGCCGAGTGTACACAAAAGCATTTATCATTAAAAAAAAGCAATTTTTGAACTATCTACAAACGTGAACAATGTGATATGTGTATTGCCTTTATAATTGTTAAAATTTGTTGAATATATTTGAACCAATATCTATTTACAAATGACCTCCATATCTTTACATAATTTACAATATGAAATAAGTGTTTAATAAATGATAATTTAATTTAAAAACAAGTAATTTAATTAAGATTTTTTGCAATAAATACAATGTTAAAATATTCTTATCCAACTCGTATTATTTCTCATAAACATTTTCCTCTCTATACCTGCACAGTTGTGTTATTTCCTACCTCATTTCGCAACGCTATTGTCTATTGAAATCTTTAGCGATTTAATCGTTAAAATATTGAATAAAATATAATAATGATCTTGAAGCAGAATTATAATTAGCTGCCTCCGTCAGCTTTCCGACGTGACACGGTTTCCCTAACTTTGCTGACCTTCATTGCAAAATTATTAAGTAGGTATTTCGCGTTAGCCTTTTCTAATTACTGGAGTTTTTCTATATTAATAACTCTGATGAAGGCATGGCGTGAATCGACGAAAACACTATTCTTTGTCATTATTCAAAAAATGGGTTTAAGATATTTTACAATTTTTTTTTAATATTTAAAAAGACCGACGACTTACTTGATGGTAACTCGCTAACTTATTATAGATTTTAATGTAATGTAAACATAGTGTTTTTTGTTATTAATAGGCAAGACCCTTTAAAGTATTCTTATTTACTCAAAAATTTCTAGCAATACCAAAAGAGTGAATCAAGTAATAGTGTGGTGAGTAACCTCAATATTAAAATCGGTTGAATAAACACATTCTTATTGTACCATGTAACAATATGAACTTTTAAAAAATGCCTATTTCAAAATCACATAACGTACCTACCTTCTACCAGAATATTTACCTATCTACTGATAGTTTTAGCTGAGTCGTTGCCCTATCAACTTCTTGTCTTGACGATTAGGAACACAACAAAAAAAATCATCAAAATCGGTCCTGCCGTTCTCAAGAGATGCTCCGTCATACGGCAATTGATTTTATGCTAGCTGACCCGGTGAACTCGTGTGAATAAAAACCTGTTCCGTACAAAATGTATGAAAAAATAAATTTTATTCACAATTTGTTTCTGTGAATATTTCAGTTGTTTTAAGAGTTATTCGCTACGGAGACAAATTAAACAAATCAGAGTTCATAAAAATCGGTCTAGCCGATTGTTATAAATGGTGTGTTAGTAAACTAACACGACTTTATAAATATAGACCATGAACCTATAAAAAACAACGAACGGAATTCCATATACTAATAAAGTGTAGCACCGTAGTAAGCTCGGTAACATGTATTTACAGCACACATACAAACCATAGTAAACACGGCACACGTAATTTTGATGATGAGTAATTAAAATAACTGGTTTTCCCGTAGGACTTAATGTGATAAAAAAGAACAAGGTATCACTTTCTACGGGTACATATACTCTTTAACGCTTTATTTTGATTAATTTCTAACCATATCTTTTGCCAATTTATGTAAAAAAACTTTTCTTTGACAAGATTAGTGTTGCCAATTTTCGGAATGTTATTTCTAAAACATAAAAATAAAAAAGTAATTTTTATGTAATTAAGTGTTATTTCTATAAAAAAGTAATTAAAATAAATTAATATGAGTTAACTAACTAATAACTTAATTAATAGATACATTAAAGCGATTACCAGTGTTGCCAACGTGTCAAAATAAATCTCCCTTACCACCGAAGTGCTGAAAAACGTTCGTTCACATTTTTTAGGTTCTTTTTAGGTTTTCATCTAAGTTTAAGTACCTACCTATGTGTAACAAAACATTTTGGCAAAAAACTAAATTTGTTACTAAGTTGAAAAAAAAAAACGAATTATTACGGACAAAATCAATTGTACTTATTTATTGTAACTAAATGTTATTAAATTAATTGTTATTAAATGTAATGAACTACACATTTTTATATGTACTAAAATTTAGGGTAAGTTTCTTCGGCTGGCACCCGTGAAAACACGCACACATAAAAACTCGCCGCCATTACGGTGCTACACTTTGTACAGTGACAGCACTCCGTCCGTTGTTTTTTCTAGGTTCATGATATAGATAGATTTGTTTCGTTTGCTTTCCTAACAATGTCGATTTGATGTTTTTTTAATAACTAAAATATAGTGTTCTCTATTCAAAGTAAAATGAAAACATTAAAAAAGTGAAACATTTCAAAGAAAGTAAAATTAACTACTTAATGGATTGCTTCGGGTATTACCTACCTACGAGTGATTTGTTTTTGTCTACAAACTACCATTAAACAAAATTCACTCGCAAACTGTTATACACTTTCGAACGTGTTAGTACTTTCACATTTTGAAAAATTAAATACTTCAACCGTCCCTAATAGTCGCTTAATTGTGCTTTTTGTATTTTTGACATTTTTAGGGGCAGAGCTCACATCGTACCTATCATTTTGCGGCCCAGCCATTGATGATGAAATATAGCTTGTATAGCTTGATGGTTTACCCAACCACAGCTATTAGACGTACTTACCTATACCATTTAATGAAATTATGTTTCCCAAGAAAGTCACTTAGTGCCTAAGCCAAATATTTAATAATATTATTTTTTGACCTGGTTAAAAAAAACACACCTGTATATTGGTTTATAATTATGTATAATGTAAGTTCAATAAACGGTAAGTCGAATGGTGTGGGTGTGGTGAAGGCGACATCTAAATGTCAAGTTCGAAGTCACGGTAAACACATGTAGGTATGTCTTCGCATCTCTTCGGCCATAACAATATGCAGAACTTTGCTATACATATACTTAATGATTGGTTCTCTTTAGAACCTTGTTATATTAATATTACATTATTATCATTGTTATTGATTAAAGTATTGAACTTATCGGCGTTATATCTTTACCTATATGTTTTATTATATGTAGGTATCCAAAGTGGACACTAAAGTAAGCTATCACGATAAAACGATAAAACCACCTTGACAAATTTATTTCTAAAACAATTAAAAGCAAAGACTATTATGTTGAAACTGAATTAATGAATGAACAATTGTATATACTTTCGCAAAGAATAACAATTTGAATTACGCAACGGTATAATTAATTCAATTAAAATTATTATGAGATAATTTCAATTGTTTTTGTTGTTCAGAGCGATGCTTCCGCAAACATTATTATTAATTGGACAAAGGGGAAATGCGCACGCGCACAAGTGAACAGACAGACACTTGTCTTTTGCTCTTGTTTTGGAACAGCTTATCTGTTTCACTCTTTCACACGGCATTGAGATTAATCATTCCGTTTCAAGCTTTCACCGGAGCGAGCGATCAGCTAGACCTCGTTTTTAGACCATTTTGGGTGCTTGCGACGAATACCTGCACTAGATAAAAATTTACTTATCTACGCTAATAATAAGATTAGATTTTTGTATGTACCTACGTTATGTTTGTTTGTAATGGATAAACTCAAACACTACTTAAATGATTTTAAAAATTCTTTCACTTATAAAAAGCTACATATCAGTGTTAAAAGTATTAAAATAGGCTGTATTTTATTTAAAAAAAAAATTGAGATCACAGAAAAAAATGCTAACTAAAATTTTTTTTAAAGCAGCGTGGTAAACAAACAGCTCTAAGCTTAGTCTGTTACTTGCCTGCACATTTTATTTTTTGTTTATTTTATAATATTATTTTTGTTTATAAAACGAAGTCTTAAACATCGGTTAGTCTAGTCTAGGTATTATAAAACCGGATGGATGTATTATATTGTAGGTGTGACATATCAGCTGGTCACTCAGAAGACCACTCGATATATAATGTATAAACATATAAACAGCATATGAGTAAATTAGTCCAAAAGCGTTGTGTTCCGGAGTGGCAGAAAAACAAATAATTACCGTTAGACGACGCTCGTGTCGTGAGTGCGCTTCATTACACACTCTAATTGGTCAATCGTCTATCTACTTAAATATTAATTCCTCAAGATTATTACCTTTTATCCATGTGGTCTTCTGTGAGGAGGCCGTAGAGGCTTTAAAAAGAATGTGTCCAATCATCGACTTCATTTTGTAGATATCCGTGACAACAGGCAGTGTCAACGTCCTGTTCAAAATGAATGGGCCAAAAAAAATAACTTGATAGACGCGTGTTCGTTGCGGGTGAAAAAATTGCCAAGTCACATTTTATAGCGAGGGTTCGACTTCGCCTTAATTATGCCACGAGCTTTTACTTAATTATCTGAAATATACTCGTACGGCGTACGCTATTCAGATTGTGCCGGGTCCGGGTTCACTTTCATTCGGCTCGAGAAAGGAGTTCCGACCGCATGCCGCATGCCGCATGCCGCATGCCGCATGCCGCATGTGGACCGATCGACAGTTCTCCTTAATTGGATTGGACCAAACAGTTTATTATGCTTAAACCACTTTTACTTCTCCACATATTATGAGCATTGTACTTTTTATCAATTCACTGACAAGTGAATTGATAAAATTACTCTCCATTCAAACTATATATTTATGTTCATCTATCTGTTACCTTTTCTCCTCTATAACTGTGAATTTATTGAACAAAACAAATATTACTCCTAAAACTTGCATGGGATTTAGTTATCAATACTAATAATAAATCTGTAAGGGTCGGTCATGGAGTAAGTTACTTTGTTTTCAGAGATATCGTGTTTATAGGCTCTATACATGATACTGAAACCAAATTGACGATTTTTAGAATTTTTTTCTGAATGTATGTATGTATGTTCCTCCATAACTCTGAAACGAATTAACTGATTTTCATGAAACTTGGTAGATAAACATTTGCATGTACGGGACACAGGAAAGGCTACTTAATATTTTTCAACGCGGACGAAGTCGTGGGCACCAGCTAGTATTATCTATAATATAAAAATGAATCCCTAAATGTGTTGCTAAGCGCAAAACTCGAGAACGGCTGGGCCGATTTTAATTCTGTCTTCACTCATGGATAGAGGGATAATCAGGGAAGGTTATTACGTAAAAAAAATGCACCCCGGGTGAAGCCGGGAACGAGTCGCTAGTTATTTCATATTTTTCTGTTTTACACACAACTATCTATTTGGGAGCTATGATGTCACAGACAGACACACATACATAGAACAAATTCTAACTTCTAAAAGAGTGTGCTGCTGTAGGCCAGCTGTGGGGATGCTTAGGTTTACCGAATGCAAAATAGGACAGCGTTTTGCGGACTATCTAAAATCGAATATTAGTCATCAATAAGATAACACTTAAACATAGCTACTCAAGTATGTACTCATATGTATAAAAGTCGACCTACAGGTGCCAATACGTGATAGCGATGACCGTTATCACTGATAACATTTATAAAACGTCGTATTGCAAACAGATTAAATCATTTATCACGCTTAAACATTATTAACAATACACTGATATTGAAATTATAGGTATGTATATACTGCTAAAGGGAAGCGTCATTTTAGTAAAATAGTGGAAAAAACCCGTCATAATAAATTAATTGGTATCAATACTAATAATAAATCTGCAAGTGAAGGTATTGTATGTATGTATGTATGTATGTATGTTCCTCCATAACTCTTAAACGAATTAACTGATTTTCATGAAACTTGGTATATAAACATTTAGACGTACAGGACACAGGATAGGCTACTTTTTTCTTTTTCAACGCGGACGAAGTCGCGGGCGCCAGCTAGTAAAGAAATAAAAGGATTTTTTAAAGGCTAACCTAGGACGTGTCTATTTCCTTATGGCACCTACGGTACCTATACAATACAAATAGTTTACAAATAGTTTTTTGAACAATCTTTTTAATGTGCAGAGGCAGTTCATTTACGATTTTATTATGTATGCAGATATGTTTTTTTTAAGCAAGTAAAGGTGTAAAATTTCATTAAAAATGTAATGAGTAATTTTTACGTGAAAAAATAACAATGTACAAATCGTTTATTCCTTTTTCCATTAGCAAAAACTGTATCAAATTCCGTTGGGTGGTTTAGAACAGAGATATAAATTATTTCGATGCTTTAGATTTTTAGAAGTTATAAAGACAGATGTGGAGAGCGATTTTATTTCATAATATCTAAAAATAGATATAATATACTCGTATAGAGAGCCTATATGACATTCTGATATTCTGATGTATAGTACAAATAACTGTAAAACTTCATTCACTATCCATTCACTAGTTTCGTTAAAGAGAAGTTAATACACATCCATCCTCACAAAATTTCGTGTTATAAGTAATAAGAATTAATAGAATTGCAGGTTGCAGGTGCATGCGTCAACTGGTCAGCATCTGGCCACGGTCACCATGTAACCGAGTGACAAGCAAAAACATTACGTGAGATCAGCTTATAAAGTTATTAGAGGCTCAAATAGTGAGCACCGCGCGACGTTGATTGATTAACGACACTTTTCTTATGAAACCATCATTGCACACACATTAGACTTGTTTACTTAAGTGAACTTCAACTTGATGTATCTTCAACAAGTTTTACTTTATAGACGGGAAAGTTAACAATTTATACTTAGATTATAAAGCGAGATTCCGTAAGACTGCAATTACACGGTCATTTGAATTTCGTTTACACGAGAATTCAGTCACCTCATTTTATTACGCACTTTAATAGTTTGACTTTAAAGAATATCATGTTTATAACCATTATTTCTAGCCCAATGATCGGAGTGCTTTGTCTCAGGGGACCCGGCTTCGATTCCCGGCAAGGCCAACTTTGTAAATGAACTTTTTAAAGTTGACTCTTGTCTGAATCTGGCAAGTAGTGGCAGGGCACACTGCTTTTCGCAGTCATTTGGGCAGCCCAGCCCGTCTGGCAGCAGTAACCACCCCCTTACAACATCAGGTGTTCTGTTGTGTTTTGGTGAGTGTTTGAAATAAGAAGATATTCTTTAATTTACGAATTAAACTAATATTATGGCTGATAATTACAATTCCTTCTATAGGCTATGAAAACTCACTCATAAAAATTCTCACACAATCTTGTGATACCTGAATAATTGTAATCTTTCTTTCGAATTTGTATTAAGTAATAGTAAGTTGTATTAAAGTAACTGATGTGTTTGTGGATTAGAAAATATGATCTATGCGTGTCTGAGCGTCTCTTGCGCCGTGTGAGAAATATTGCAATCGTTCGCATTGACTTTAAGATGCATTTCTATATTGATGTTGCAGTCTAAGTTATTATTATAGAAATACATATGTACCCTTAATGCAAGTATTACCAGTAGCGCGACAGTTATATAGGTTAATGCCTATTTTCTAGGAAAAAGAGGTGTGGCTGTGTCGTGTGGACACGCCGTGTGTTTTACGTGTATGTTACGTTATGTTTATGTTACGAATAATATTTTCTTTATGTATATTATATATATAGATTCAACTAATTTCAATATACTAAAAAAAATTCAATATACACCGAAAATTTTTTTTTTTTTGGATGTTATGGATGGATCTGAACTGTATCCCCCGATTTTGTCATCATCAGTTTTTTTAATTACCTCTTTAATTGGAAGTAAAATTAAAGACGTATTCACTTGAAAATAATAAAATTATATTATCCATAAAAGTATTTATGTCCATAAATTATCCATAAAAGTAATATAACTTACAGAAGACCGTGAAATAGGTAATGGCATTTGTTTAGGTGAGTGAGAATAAGGAATGTCAGAGCCTTCCTTCCTTCCTATAATCCTTAATCGTAGTAAGGCCGCCAGCACATGTGACGTTGTTCATCTTATGGGAGAGGGCAGCCATCTATCATCGAGTGGACCGTCTGAAAAACCTACAAAAATAAGAATTAAATTAATGTCAGTAATTGCTAATTGTGAAAATATTTAAGTTGAAGTCCTCGACGTGCTTGACACAAAATATGCAGTACTGAAGAGCGTTCGGCTTCGGACTTCGGACGACCGATGTGAGGACTGACCGTCAGTGTAGCACTAAATATAAATACTGCCTGAAACATGCGAAACGCGTGCAAGGCATTAAGTATATAGGTTATGGCGCTCGACGCTCGACTCGACTCGGTTTCCGGCAAACGGCGAAGGTCGCAAAACGAGGCCGGCCGACGACATCGGCACA
Organism: Synanthedon andrenaeformis; assembly: GCA_936446665.2. Lineage (NCBI taxonomy): Eukaryota > Metazoa > Arthropoda > Insecta > Lepidoptera > Sesiidae > Synanthedon > Synanthedon andrenaeformis. Next base: position 12,344,132 of record OW387788.2, read on the forward strand.
TCGGCTTGGCCCTTTTTGACCCAATTTCACTGTCACCTTTTATCATCACCATTTCATGTCACTCGGTCACATTGTGTGTCGTTATATAAATACGTACAATACTCCTCAGAACTCCACTTTGCCTCCGGCTGATATTAATGGTAGATGCAGTTTCCAAAGGTTGGGGTTTAAAATGAATATTGTACCATATTATTGACAAACCATACTCTTATATTTATGAATAAAATTAAATTGTGTCTTTGTAATATGTTGAAATAAATGCTTTTATTAAATGTATATAAAAGTGTATAATTGCAGTACTTTATACCAAAAAATCTCAATTGATTAATTTTTATTTTATCCTTCCTGTTTTCTCACTCGACTATTTTTGTGAATGACAAAATCTTAATTTTGAAAGGAAATCATTAAATTTCACTAAACACACTAACTGTTAGTTTATGTACGCGTTTGCCATTGTTAAGTTTATGTCAACAACGGCCACACCAAACCATAGTCACCACACGCCATAGCACAATGGGGCAACTGCTTTTATGCGAAACACGTGAATAAATTCAACCACATAATGATAGAGAGCGCGAGAACCTTTTCTCGTAGAGAAATATTAATATAATACTACTACTAGCTGACCCCGCAAACGTTGTTTTGCCATACAAAAAAAATCCCTTAAGGGTATGGAAAATAGATGTTGGCCGATTCTCAGATCTACCCGATAAGCACACAAAATTTCATCAAAATCGGTCCAGCCGTTTCGGAGGAGTTTGGCAACAAACACCGCGACACGACAATTTTATATATTAGTTTTAGACAATTTGTCCTACAGGTGTTGTATAGACAGTTATCAAAAACAGAAAATACTGGTCTACAATTATAAAAAAGTAAAAACAGTCATAAAAAGTAGATAAATTTCATGCCCTATAATTACATCAAACAAAAATTAAAAAATAAATAAATGTTATAATTCATATTTCGTTGAAACAAAGATGTTTTGTCAGGTCCATTGATAGAGTGGCTTTATAATTATGCCTTTACATGGATCTCGGGTTCGATTTCCGGCAAGGCCAATTTTGAAAATGAACTTTTCATAGTTGGCTCTGGTCTGAATCTAGAAAGTAGCGGCAGTAGGGCATACTGCTTTTTGCAGTCACTTGGACAGCCCGTATGGCGGCAGTAACCATCCCCTTACAGAAGACCTACTGTATTTGATTTCCCTATCCCTAATCCATTTATGGTCGGCAGCGCACTTGCAATACCTGTGGCATTGCTTCGTGTTATAGGCGACGGTAGCCACCTACCATAGAGTGTACCGTCACGCGTCAGCCTGTCACGACCTTACATAAGAAGGTGAGTTTGAAAGGATTTTTGGTGACAATCTTTGTGTTTCTCTGTTTCTACCTCATTAAAAAAAATTCGTTGGCTGACCATTGCATTAATTATATACCTAATATATGTAATCGTTATCCAGTTTTTTAAGGAATTAGCTATCACCCAAAGAATATGTTTTATTGCATTCGTTAAAGTTATCAGTCAAATTCATTAAAACATTGGGATTTACATTATGACCGACATATTGTAAAAGTGACTCACAATTCTATTGAAAGTGACAGATCTGTCTAAGATTTTGAATAATACACATCAAATCAAATAGGTTTTTCACTGCTGGACATACTTAGGCCTCACACTGATGCAATTTCTTATCGCTCTTCCCATTAGCGAAAACCGTATCAAAATTCGTTTAGAAGTTTGTGGAGAAACGGACACAATAATATGTATAGATATTAATATAATATTTATTACTTATACTAAGTATAAAATATAATCGCTTCGAAGTTTAGATAAGAGTGTCCTGGTTTTAGATCTATTTCGACAAATTGTTGCTTTTGTCACAGGCGGAAGAATAAACTCGCTTAAACGAACTAGACAGGATTGCATAGTGTACCATTCTCAGCAAAAAAGTAAAGTGAAGCAATGCAAATCTGTAATTTAAAATGCGCTTCGAATTACCGCATTTTGTTGCGCAACAATAACACATCCCTTTTAGAGTAAGATTGTGCGATTTGGTAACTGCAGCTCTATTAGCCATTCTGCGGTTGAATTCGCACACCGCAGAATACTAAACACTTCCTGCGCTCTAGTCTCAACAACAACATCGTCCCATCATTTATTATGTAATCATTTATTTCAAGAATAACAGTAAATTTCACATAAGACAAAGTTTCTTCTACTTCCAGTACAACTTCAGTCTTGAAAGAGCCAATTCCCATCATCATTAACTTCGAATCTGACGGTTGTTTTGAACTGGCCTATAACCACAACATTTGAGCATAATTAATCACTGCAACTTTCTAAATAATTCTCAAATTTTAAGCTATGAGATATTGCATTTTAACACGGTAGATCATCTAATAATAAGCGCTCCAATAAGAACAAATCAGTGTCGATTATATTATAGCAAATAATAAACGAAATGCGAAGACACAAACTTGTTAAAGGGATTCTATTTCGCATTCTATCTACTCGAATGACGCTACTAAATACATTGTATTTTCATAAATCTGTTAAAATCCTCTTAACGACGGCGGCAACTAACTCGTAATACCGTAATTGGATTTCCAAACACGTTTCTTAAACAAAATGTGTTATTGGCTAAAGTTATTAGACGAAATTCAGTCGGTATTAATCGGTTCAAGTTCGATGGCTTCAAAACATTAGAATTTTCGAGTACCTACATAGGAGTGTCACCCTATCACGTGCCTATCACTGACTGAACCAAAATTCAATTAAAAATTTGTGATTTAAATCACAGGAAAAAATAATATTCTACCAATTAGCTTTGTCAATAGGTACCCTTTCTACCGTCGAAATATTCCATTGTCATTTATATAACTTACAATATTTTGATGTGAGACTGGTTGCACAAGTTTCCACGAAAAGTCAATCATATATCCTGTCTGATTGAGTGCTTTTATCCTGTTAATAATTAGGGAAACTGCTTAAAAATTCTCACTCAATGAGTCGTTCTCAGTGATGTCAGTATTGCGAGAAACACTTGTGATTTACAGTTAACCAATTGAACGGTTCGATAAGGAAAATCAATTTTTGGGATAATTTGGCTGAGGAGAAAGCGCGAAGAGTCGGACGTGAAGGTCAGGAAGCGAGGAAGTGAGAACTGAGTAACTGAGGAATGCGTGATGAGTTGACGGTAGCTCGTTAATCATTTTCTAAACATTTTGTTGAACGGTTTCAAATTACAGTATACACTCTACTGCAGTCACTTGCAAGTTGAATTACATGATTGCAGACGTTCATTAGGCGTTAGCCAATGCAACACCGGCGTCTGGCATCTATTCTTTCGACACGTTAGTGTCAAAATATCACAATGTTACTTCCCGCCGTTTGTCCCTCTGTAAGTGCGTTTAGATCTTTTAAACTATGCAACTTCCATTAATGATGCGGTTTTCATTAATGGAAAGAGCGTATATAATTCAACGCGGACGAAGTTGCGGGCACCAGCTAGTATTAATATAATTATTATTTGTAAAATTTTATTTATATTGAAATGTAATGAACCTACAACCCGTATAAACGTTGTGACCCAAAAAAGTGTGATTTCTCACGTGCCTACATTACACACTGGCTTTTTTAAAATGAAGGTTGTTATTTAAAAAAAACTGTGGCGACAGTCCCGTTCATGTTAGGTTAGGTGGCTACTTTCGCCAATAAACAGAAGCATAGGTATAGGGACGCAAGGATATCTATGACATTGACATAATTGTGATTAGGCAATTAATTTTAATGACTCCTATGCGATGCCTTATAAAAATCCTATGGATCTATAGTACAGTTGAACCGTCTGCCTGTCGAACTTTTGACTAAAAAAAAAGAAACATACCATAACAGACATGAACGCTCGCGAAACACTAATAAATATCATGAACGCCGATCACGGAAACGGTTCCAATACAGTTACGTAAAACGGAATGTCCAGATCCAATCATTTGCATACCTTAAAATAAACGCAACGGTCTGTGGTACGTCTCTTATATATTGTAGTTGCCAGGATGAGCTCAGTGATCAAGATGTCACCGGCATAAAAGCTGCTAAGTGATGGCTCCTGCGCACGCGATGATTGATGAGCTGTTGATCTCTGCTACGTTGGATCATTAGCGAAGCGCCATTCATCCAGTGTCCAGTGCAGAGCAAATGCTTACAGCTTTCCACTCGTTCAACTTAATATCAATTGCAGCCGTAAAGGTTAATTGCAACGCATTGGCGCCAAATCTAATTATTCAAATTATGAATACTTAGAGAAAGTAGCGTTCGAAATTTTGGGAAAATATTTCATCACAGAACCGTTTAGGGATGTCTGACACTGATGGCTGATTTTTATGACAGTGTTTCAGGTAAGCTCACTAGAATAGAAAAAACCTTTTAAGATAAGAAATTAAATACATAGATTAAGAAATTACATAAACGTGGTTACATTGAAGCCTAAGAGCATGATCGTATCTTAATATTTGTAAATTATTCTTTATTGCTTTGCTTACCAAAAATAATAATGTCATTTATAAAAAGTTAACTAAGTAGATACTAATAAATTTTTTTCTATTATTGATTTTTACACACAAGTAATTACGTGGCTTCAAATTATTGTAAAAGCTCTAATTTTATGGTCAAAATTTTATAGGTTTCTTTCCCATATAGGATTCAATAAGTGATGATTCATCTCATCAGCATAGTATCGAAGGATTTATTCTACATGTGGACGACAGCTTAGCCAGCCAGCTAAAGGGAAAGAATAAAATATAAGGGACAAGGTGAGAAGTAGGTATAGGTGAATGTAGGAGCGATTACTGTCACAAAAATGATTACATACTTTGAGACTATGTAGCGCAGTCTTTCTGATAATTCAACAAAAAAATATAAAATTGATATTTAGAATTGGTTCTTTGCCTATTTTCAAAACAAAACGTATAAGTACACCTATATACCTATGGCTCAGCCTCTAAAACTAAGTAACGGATCATGCAATTTCGAAGAGAGTTCAACGCAGTCAGTACAGATACATGTTCACAAGTGAAACAGTTACACTGCCTCACTTTTGCATTGAGTCACTTGTTTGCCGTTTTGTGACCATTTACCATCCTACAGATAAAAAGGCTAGAGGCGTCTTACGCGCCCATAATTTGGTAAAACTTAATTGGCCTTTGATAGTAGATAGCCATCTATAAAACAGCCGTTATATAAAAGCCCAATCGATACCAAGAGAGAATACAGTTGTATATCTATATTATGTCAACTTATTTGAGTTGAGGTCGCGAATGTTCTGTTTGTCAATTCCATGTTGATCACATATATTAGTTCAGCTGCAGCCATGAAACGGAGCCAGTCAAATTAATTAATAAAAAGTGAGTCATCGGACTGTGAAAAAAAGCGATTAACTAAAATTATGTAAGAACGATTGTGTGCTGAAATACTTACAAATCTTGTAAAAGCACAATTTCCGACTAAGTCTTGGAGTACTGAAAAAATAAATATTGACGAATGGCGTAGGTAGATGTAGTTTTTCTACTTATTATTATTGTTTACTTTAATATCATGTTTTCTTTTATGTTAAGGTTGGCAGACAGGCCGATGCGACCGTCCACTTGATATTTGTTCAACGATCGGTATTTTGGATTTTATCGATTTTTTATGTAAATTTAGGAGACTGGTCGGTCTGCTAATTTGCTTCATGAATGCAGTTGATTGAAAGCAGAACTAAACGGCTACCTGCTTCTCTAGACTTCTACAATGTAAATATACCTAATAATGTTTATCGCAACTTTATCGCAAACCGAAAACCACGCGGGCGTATCCGAAGGCTCGGCTAGTTTTGAACAATATCGAGATTTGCGAGGCCTCATAAACAGCTACCGGCTATTGCATTACTTTTTATAAGCTCGCATCGTTAATTCGCCATGTATATGATTTGCATGTCGCGAGTAGCGATGGCATGTAAACAAACAACCACAGCTAACTTTCACTTATGTATACAAACGATATCACTATTATAATATATCCGTTTTCCATTAACGCCACTGAAACGCCTATCCGTCTACGCAAATGAAGTGGTGGACATGCCTCACATACCACTTACCACCCGTCGTCGCAGTCACAATGACCCCTTCGATGAAGAAACAACTGATAACCAGCGCCATCTAGTTATCAGCACTCGCATTGTATCACTTATCCGAAGACGTCTTGTACAGTTGTAGAATCTCTTTGTTCACAGATGGCGCTCATTGCTTTTAAGGTCTGCCGCCAAAAAAAATTATATTAGGTAACTTAATCAGAACAGCAAGTTTGTTATAACAACAAACAAAAAGGTAAAAAAAAACTATTTACGCAATAATAAATTTTGTTACATTTCAGTAGTTCCAGCAGTATTAAGTATTAATTCATTGTCATGAATTTCTTGCTACGATTTTTTGAAGAAGTTTCTAATATCTTACTGTCGTCTCATTTCTGAAGCACCTAAGTATGTAACTAACTAAGCATGTGCCCTCGTCTTCGTCAGTGTTGAAAAATTTTTATAAATAGGATGAGTAGTTTCCGAGATTACCTACACACAAACAAACATACAAACTTTAGGTACCTCTTTATAATTATTATCTAGTATAGATGTTATCTGAAGGCTAAAATAAAAATATCCAATTGTAAAAGTACTTATTTTAGATTGTAAATGTTTATCGGCAACTGAACAGATAGTCGCATAGAATTTAAAATACCATAAGATACATATGTAGGCTGTAAAAACCGGAGCATAGTAATATTTGCTTAGCATAAATATATGCAATAAAACTTATAAGTACCTACCGTATACAAGCTGTAATAGCATAAGAAATTATGTCCAAGAAAATGGACCAAGTACCTGTCTACTTTCTGGAACACATTTTATGCCTAAATCACCGATACCAGTCGTCATGAACCTTTGGAAAAGTATATTAAATATGAAGTCGGTTGATTAATAATTTTCACGGCGCTTAAGTTATGCGCAACGCCTTGACCCGCTTACGTTGCGAAACATCTATCAAGTGTCAATAATCAAATCAATCGGCCACACCCAACCAATTCTCTAACGACAGCTAACGACAGATTCGAATTAAACCAATGCATTCATTGCAAATTTTTACAAGGATGAAGGAATGAGCTCTTGCGAGTTATCGTGGCCGAGTCGTGATGTCGCCACTGTGGCGTGACTACTACACTTTCTATTCTCCAAAAATATTTCTCTATTTTGTCCTGTTAGGTCTCTAATGTAATACATTACATTTAAGGTCTAAGGTTTACAATATAGAAAGCATGTCAAGCTATAAGCAATATCTAGAGGTGCGCCAAATCCGTCTATACTAATTTCAGTAGGTTCCGATTCGATACATGAATTTAAGAAAAACATGTTTTCTAAGTTTATATATACCTATATAAAAATAAAAATAAAAACTTAAAACTTGAATTAGGGCTGCTGAGTGAGGAACCTCCCAAGTCAAGAAGGCAGCCTTCTTTATCTGTCCCTTGACCCAGCCATCTATAGTGAGAGCCTCTCGAGGTGTTGGTCGAGGCTCTTCGCTATGAGACCGTTTGCCGATACGATTATCGGGACGATGATGGTCGAATTGACATCTCACATGGCGGTCACCTCGTGGGCCAAGTCTATGTATTTAGTGGCCTTATCTTTTTCGGCTTTCACGAGGTTTTCGTCATGCGGGACAGCAATGCCAACAAACATCGTCCGGCGCTGGGATAGGTCGATAAGCACATATAGATCTCACATATAGACACTGTAGCTAAAAAAGCTTCGCAACTATCGGGCTTCATAAAACGAAACAGCCGAGACTTTACGAATGTGAATACGGTGATATATCTATATAAAACTTTGGTAAGGAGTGTTTTAGAATACGCCTCTCCAATTTGGAACCCTTCCTATCGATCTCATATAGTGAGGCTGGAGCGTATTCAACGTAATTTTACAAGATACTTGGCTCATAAGGATAAACAATGTTCCCCTTCTCTGGATTACAATTCTAGATTGCTACATTTTAAACTTCAGTCTTTAGAGAAACGACGCGTGATTGCGGATGCGGTTACCTTACATAAAATAGCTAATGGAATTATCTCGGCACCTGATATCTTGAATCTCCTATCTGTGGTGGTGCCCCGTGCTATACCCAGATATCCTATTACGAGGGTATTTTCCGGTGACATAATACGCACAAAATTGGGCAAGTTCTCCCCAGTCAATCGTATGATTTCCAATTTCCATTCTCTTCAGAATGACTTAGAGGTTGATATTTTTCATGACAGCTTGAATTGTTTTAAAAGGAAACACTCAAGGTCTAAAAATATTGATTAATTGCTTTCATTTTTACGATGTTTTGTTTCAAGTAGATATATGTATTAATTTATTTATTTTTTAAATTTTCAACATGACAACATGTAACATGTAGCTAGCTGTAAATACCTGTAATTGGTACACAAATGTAAACGTGTTTTCATATCTTATAAGTGTATGTGACTTAGCTAATTTTGATGTACTGTTGGTGTTTCTATTAAATAAAATAAGCACGATGCCATGGATTGGCGACAATAGTCCTGTCCGTGATTATAGAGCGGTAGCGAATTCGAATATACCATTTTATATTATACTAGCGACCCGCTCCCGGCTTAGCCCGCGTCCGATCGCTACCAAAGTTCACAGGATTACCCGCTGGACTAAACTGAAGATTGTCTGAAAGTTTCATCAAAATCGATTAAGCGGTTTTGGAGGAACCGGTTCCATAAGAAACATACACACACACACACCATCGTCTTTTATATATTAAAAGATGTATACCTAATATGGTATATTTGAATTCGTTGGATATCTTTACATAGTAAGTAAGTATCTTAGACTTACTATGTATCCTTCCTTCCTTCCTTCCTTACACTTCCTAAACCACGCAACGAATTTTGATGCGGTTTTCACCAAAATTTAGATAACTTTTCATTGAATTTTTATATATATAATAAAACCTAATTAAGTTTTTTCCTTAGCGAAGCCGGAAACGGGTCGCTAGTATAGTACCTATAATACACAAAGAAAATATTTCTCATAAAACACACGGCTGTGTCCACGATACAGCCACACCCATTTTTTTTGTTTCATTTATTAACACATATTTCATTTCATAGGCAATTACACAATTTAAAAAAACACAATTTTATTTCAATAAAATAATTGAAGTTTAAAGAATAACTCGGTTAAATTTCTCTACGATTAAATTAACGTAATAGTTATCGGTCGTATATTAATTCGTGTACTAATCTTGTTTCTAATTCATAGGTGAGAACGCAAAAGGTGGCTTCGGAACTTCGGTGTACCTATTGGTTGTGCCAAATGCGGTCCACCACGGAAACCAAATGGAGTTCAAGTGAAATAATACGACATTGTTAAGTAATGTTACATAAAAGTAGGCTAAAGTAGTCCAATGAATAAATGAGTTTGAGTAATAGCATAGTGAGATTGGTTAATTGTTAAAGTTTCGCAGTGATCTGATTGAGTACCTTCGAGAGATAGTCGCCGTCCTCATCAACGTTATCATTCTACTCAAGGGGAATTAATTATTATGATACTTTGTTTCATTTTTTTTTTCACTAGGTATATATTTTCATATCAGCGAGCAGTCGAGCGTAAAAAAGCTTGAGCAAGCGTCCAGCGGTGCGACAAAACCGCGCTGCGAGCCCTCCCGCGCGACACTCGACAATGCGCCATGCGCCCGAACGCGCTTCTTTGGTTCTTACTGCTGCCACTTGTGCTAGCTCAATCCAACAATGATACAATACTCCTCGAAGATGAAGCAATACTCCTCGACAACAACACCTTGATCCTGAACAATGGCACAATGCTACAGCTGGAAGACGTCGGCAACGACACGCTCGTCGAGTTAGACGGGGATCATGAACCGATCGTGCGCAAGAAGAGAACTTTCGGTGACATAGTATTCCGAGGATTAGCGGACGTGCTGGGATACAGAGTGCAAAGGAAACCCCCGGAGGTTCAGTTCCCGCCGCCTCTTCCGCCGGTCCCGGGAATAGACGCGCCGTTGCAGGTGTCGTTGACAGCGAGCGCGTTCCAGCCAGCTCTGGCCACTGCGATACAAGCGGCCCCTGCGGTGCCAGCGGCGCCAGCGGTTCCACCCGCTGTTTCAGTACAACCTTGTGGAACACCGAGGGCGGCCGGACCGCCACCCTGCAGAGCGCAACTACCGCCGCCACCGCCGCCCAAAACTTTAGCACCACCTTGTCCGAGTCCGAGGGCCGCTCCACCACCACCACCACCACCATGCGGCACGCCCCGGGCGAATCCTCCCGCGCAAGCACCGTGTGCGCCAGCGAAAGCCGACAACCTGGACAGAGTCCAGTCCAACTTACAGTTCAGTTTTAACTTCAACAGAAATGCGGCAACGCCGGCACCGATCGTTGCGGGGGCCGACGCGACCGTCGCTAACGTAGACGAGCAGGCTCAGCCTCAGCCTCAGCCCCAAGCCGCTATACCTATCCAACCTCGTGCCGCCAAGCTACCGCCTCCGCAACCCATCCGTAAGCCACGGATTTATGTAGACGCTTTCGTGGTACGCAACGGAGTGACGCAGCGAGTGGATACGGTCGACGCGGAGCAATTCAGCGCGCGTCGTTCCGCGGCTGAGGACGACTACTTGGCCTACGACGATGAGGAGGAGGCGCCTCCACAACAGCAACCGGCTTACGACGATTACGAAGACGCGCAGGAATCGCGGGACCGCGCTAAGGCCGTTCGGGAGTTCGGTACGGCCGTTGGACGTTTCTGGGAAGAAAAAAAACGCCAACCGCAACAGAAAAAAAACGCCGTTGCAAGAAAAGAAAAAAGACTTCCTCCAAATCATTACCGAAACGTTCACTTCGGAGATCGAGAGTTAGCCAATCAGATTCAAAGAAGAAGTGATTCGCACGAGAGTTTACAACGAGACGGCGCACGACCAAATCGCATTCCTCGTCCCCAACCTGAGGAGCCCGAGGACGAGTACGAAGGAACCACGAGCACCGAGGACCCACGGCGGCCTCTAAGACCGCGCGTATTGCCACCGACGGAGCAGAACCCGGGTCAGATCGACACCGTTACCGTACGGGTGCCACCTATTTACAAAGAGAAACGACCAAAAAAACTGCACAGAGGGAAACCGAACACGCCCGATCGCGACGAGGAGAACGTAAGCGAAGAAGTGGCCTTTTCTGGCGAGCGGGACTTTGACGATTCTGACGGTGAAAATAGTGCAGTCGCACCCAACACGGAGCGACCGCTGAGACGCAGACGACGAAGAAAACAACGCCGAAAGGCTCGCGCCGTCGATCAGACTAAAAACCGCGATGTCGAAGAGAGTAAAGAAGACAGCGTAGAAAAAAGTAAAACGAACGCGGACGAAGGGAGCGAGGGCTACACTTCCGGAGAGAGCGAAGCGTTCACCGCTTTAGATTACGATTATTACGGCAACAAATTACCCATTTCGGAGGAAGAAAAATTCTACAGACAGCTCACCGTTCCCCCGCCAACTTTGGATGCGGACATCGTACGTCACGAAAAGTCAGCTGAGGGTAACGGTCACTTTTTGAACGATCACGAGCGATTGAAAGATGACCCGGAGAGGATCAAGGACTATCGAAGTAAGGACGATAGCGATGAGGATAAGGCCGACGAATCCGAGCGAGCGGACGAGAGAGAACGGTCGGTCGTCGACGCCGAACGGACCGGGGATAAGGGTCGCGCAGACTCAAAGGAGAGAACGGACGAGCTGAGTCCAAACGCCCGCATCCAAGAGACCGGCTACAAGAACAACTTCGTTCACGCCACCAACGTGGTGGTGGATAACCCCGAACCCGCAGTCGCCACGGTCAAGAGGAAAACGGTCAAAATTGGCACCGCGTAATCTTCCCAGTCGCCTTGCGAGCCCCCGCCATAATTCATAGCGTATCTATTTATTTGACAAAATGGATGTTCCTCCTTAGCGAGCTGTGTCGGTGGACGAGCGGAGGATATCGGTCGCTTGCGCACGTTCCGTTGTGACGTCGAACATCTTTATTATTTTTATACTTAGACCTAAGAGATTTTAATTGTATATTAAGTTTCCTAATAAATTGTTTCGAAAAGAATCGATTTCGTTATTGCCTGTGGCGGGTATCGCTCGGAGGCGGCGCGCGGTGTCGCACTGTGAAATTGGTTCGTTCGAAGCACGCCCCGAACGACAACGTCTGTCGGCTATGTGGGTGAAGGTCCACTGCAGCTCCGAGATGAAATAGAAAAGAAAATAATAGAAACGCCCGGTCATTGGCAACCGTTTCACGAGATCAGGTGCAATGACCTACTTGTCGGCGCAACGCTTTTTATCTGCAAAAAATGTTGCACTTGGCTGTAGTGTTCAAACTCATCTAAGAACTCGCGAAACTCGTCTTGCAAAACTCTAATTAAAGTCGTTAAATAACAATCCATCAATCGTCAAATTGGATAGATATGTTTGTATTGATTGTTGGGATAAAATGCAGATTCATTAGTGACACGCTGACATCACTTGATGATGTGGAACCAAAGGACGCGCCCTTGACCGTCCGCCTAGTAGATTTCACTTTTCAATACTAGTACTAGTTCCGAATCTCATTATAACATTGACTTAGAAGTTTTTATTAGTTTTCTCCACTTGCTGATTTTTGGCTATTTATAAAAAAAAAACGGAAATATTTCTTACTCGTTACTTATACCGAGATAAGTCAGTGTAGGAAATGGTTCTATCAATCAGTGCTTCGATTTTAGAGTCCGAGTAACTTAACCTAGGAGACAATTAACACGTGAAAATTAACAGAAATATTTGATTATGCAATATGCACTCCAATAAACAGAAACAAATATTCCTAAAAAGTTATGGAATCCATTCTTTTTCGGAAGTTTCTTATTTAATAATTATTATATATCGACAATAATTATCTACTTGTAAAAAAACCTTTTATTATAGTTGTACAAGAATTCCAAATACTTACATGTATTGGGTTTTGAAAACCAATATATTGTGCGACTGTTTAATTAAAAATCAAATCAAATTTAATAAAATCTAAATTTTATTATCTCAGTGACAATACCGAATAATATAAAGAGAATAATGAACAGACATTTTCATGAGACTTTCGATTTGCCATTATTGAGAAAGTGCTCTAATATAATTCCTATTAAGTTGTATAGTATTTCCAAATTATTATTCAGTGCAGACAGATTTCATTTCCACAACGATTTCGCAATCAAATTGTATTATTATATTGCAATAAAATCGAATTATTTGCACGAAGTACTATCACTTTCATTCAAAAACATTACTTCATAATAGACTAAGCAATCAAGTCAGTCAAATTAAATTACACTAAAACATCATAAAAGAGCTAAAACAATAATTTTGACGACCCCGTTGGATGAGCGGTTTAGGGTCTCTGTCACAAAGGTCTCGGGTTCGATTCTGGGCAGGTCAACGGCAATAGTGGTAGGGCACGCTACATTTCGCAGTCATTTAGGCAGTCGTTATGGTGGCAGTGACCACCTCCTTACAGAACACCACCGTGAAATAATAGCATGTGTGCTGTTGTGTTTCGATGAGTGATTAAGAGATCCCTTCCTAATCGTTATCCTCAATCCTATTGTGGTCGCATTTTCAGCACAAGTGGCGTCGCTTATGTTATAGGCGACGGTAGCCACCAACAAGTGGACCGTTACCCTGTCTGTCGAAGCTAACATATAAAAAAAATTGTATAACGTACTTTATGCTGTAATTGTAATTACTATAGATATAAAATTTTAAATTAATATACTGAAACCATATGTTCGATTGTTTTATTTATACTTATGCTAAAGTATAATAAACAACTCATTGGAGATAGGTCATCGTTTATTCTCATTAAACAGCCTTTTATTTAAATATTTATATTAATGTTGATGTCTCATAAAAGTATGTTGTTTAGACCCTACGAAGCTATTTATAGCTGTAAATAGGCACCAAATGTAAAATAAGCGTCACGAAAGTCATGAGGCAACGGTAGGAATTCCGCGCAGGTACACTCGCTCACACAACTCATATTAAAAAACTAATATTATAAAAGTGAAAGTAACTTGTCTGTCTGTTACCTTTTTACGCCTTAACCGCCTCAACCGATCATCATGAAATTTTGCATACACGTTGTCATCAGAGATACAGGAAATGACATAGGGTACCTTTCATCCAGAAAAAGAGGACTGTTCCCGAGTGATCATATAAAAATAATAATTATTATTATTATTGACCGATAACAATAATAATAATAAATAGTGGTTATTGACCGATCCCAACGCCGGACGATGCTTGTTGACATTACTGTTCCACATGACGAAAACCTCGTGAAAGCCGAGAAAGACAAACTTACCAAGTACATAGACTTGGCTCACGAGGTGACCGCCATGTGGGACGTCGATTCGACAATCATCGTACCGATAGTCATATCGGCGAATGGTCTTATAGCGAAGAGCCTCGACCAACATCATAAGAGTCTCTCGCTAGATGGATGGATCAAGGGTCAGATACAGAAGGCGGTACTTCTGGACACGGCACGAATTGTCAGGAGGTTCCTCACTCTGCAGCCCTAACCACCGGTAGCTTGGACCTTGCCCCGCTACTTGCGGCATACTAATTTTAAATTTTTTATAATATGTATTGGTTTTTTTTTTAATATTTATATTGTAAAAAAATTAATGTTAAGAAAAAAGATGAATAAAGAGAATAATAATAATAACGCCTGGCTAAAGTGTTATAGCAACAAGCGGTCAAGCGTTATATAAATAAATATATATTATAGTCCAGGTTTCAAAAAATACTTTTTATTAAATGAAAAAATGTCTTTTAATTTAAAAAATATCCTATATTAAAGTTATTAATCACTAAACCACGTGATGCTTGAGGTCTCTTCTTTCATCAGGTGGTGGCAAGGAGCAAGGAGGCCTGGGCGTGGTGCTTCCGCAGGTGCTGGTTGAGGGACTGCTTGTGGGCGTACTAGAACGCCCCGCAGAGAGGGGAGCTGAAGGCTCGCGAGGGCCCGTGCGAGGCCATATGGGCCAACAGCCTGTTGGTCCTGAACCTCTTCCCGCACACCGCACACCGCACACCGCACACACGTACGGCTTCTCACCTGACACACAAGATACTTTAATCGACTTGTTTATTCAATAGAAAATTACACATTACAATGAGCAGAAGTAATACATCAGTCATTCTGTGTAAGCAATGTATGGGGGAAACAAACAATTAAGTTTTGAAACTTGTGTGGGTTGTACCTTTGGGTCTGCTGAACAAAACTCACAACTTCCCCCCTTTCCACTTGCCGCTTCACGCAGCCAACCCCCGAAATATATTATAATTTTGATAATATTCAAGAACAGGCTCCTACTTTAATCTGGTTCTGATAAGATGCTCCGATAGGTGGTCGGTGGTCTACTTCTTATAAAAGAAATTATTTTCTATTATTCTATATTTATTTCTACATACCCTAAGAATTTTACTTTAAGTATTTACTTTGAAATTTAACTAAAAATTCTATTTTCTCATAGCTACAAATTATAAATTTCAACCGTTTTCTTTTTGAATTTTTATAAGTAAGCAAATTTTTTTTTTTTGCTTCCCCGTGAAAGTTTTTCCGCAATATTGACAAATGTGTGGTCGAGGCGCATGTGTTCTGTGCCTGCACCTACTCGTACGTTTAGAGCCACCACACCCGACGCACCGCGCGCTTGCAGCTAAATTTTCACTAGGAGCTATCACTAAAATCGTATCACTAAAGCCTCCTTGGCTTTTAGTCTCTTTCTCGCAAGGAGTTTCTCGTCTCGAATGAGACGCGACTAACTGGTTAGACGTTTCACATTTTTGACTAAAAATTCAATGCATTATCGAGTTCTATAAGACACTGAATTATTATTAAAATTTTATTTATTAATTTCACGCATTAAATGAAACGATAATAATTTCTTTTTATGTAAAGTTCTACCTTGTAGTAGTTTTTATGTTATGTGTTTCCTTCGATATGAAGTTGGGAATCGAGAGTAAAAGCGGATGAAAGTTGTGCTCGTATTATTTGGTAACTGCGACATATGCCTGCGCATAATAATTTCCTCAACTAAAGCTACACACAGAGACGAATTTGTCATTTGTAAATAACAAATACAAAACATCGAAACCTTCTCACTAGTTTCACAAAAAGAGCGTGAGATTCTTCATTTTAATGTTTTTAAGTATTATCAATAATTTTCTAACTGATATAAAAAAAAAAATATAATTGTATTAACGTAATCAAAAGCAGGTATTGTTATTTTTATTCAAAAATGGAAAAAAAAAACTAAGCAAGCACAAATTATCAAAGTTCCTTTATAAAAGGCATGTTATGTATAAAATAACCTGTACTGAAATATTTTTATCCGCTGCATTCTCGAATGTTGTATTTTAATATTATATTATGTCGTAATGTCGTCTTACGTCGTAATATGTCTTTCTAAAGTCGGCCTCAACCATTGCCTCAACACCGTGTAATAATGATCTTCTCTCTAAAATTAATATCAATCCATACAAAAATATTCTTTCATTAAAATTTATCTTTCCATGACGAATTTCTCAATTCGAAAATCCTTTCTTATTCGCATTCCTGACGCATTACAGACGTCTGTCTGTCTGTCTGTCTGTCTGTATACCCGCTAACTCCTTCTAAAGCGCGTTAAGTATGCAACGAATTTCGAAGGAGTTTTCACCATCCGTTATCATAGAAAACTCCGCGATGGCTCTCTTATCTCTCTGACGGTTGACTCACAGTAAACCATTTCTTTCATTAAAACTTTAATCTCTACATATTATATTGAAGTCGTTATCCGCGTTATCCTTCTAAGCCACCTAACGGATTTTGATACGATTTTTAATATAGTAATCAATGAGGAAAAAACTCAATGAGGAAGGTTTGTGTAGATAAAAATTGCATCCGTGCAAAGCCAGAGGCGGGCCGCTAGTTTTATACAATTCCAAGATTCTTGCGACATTTTCTCGTGTAACTTATAATTGCCGACTCTTTAAGCGTTACTTAAATAACTTAAAAGTTCTCATAATTCCCTGCAATATCGTTTATTTATGTTTCTTTCTTTTGTGTTTTTAACATTTACATGTTAAAAATAAATAATATGTTGGTCGTGTTCAAAGTTTTTGTAACTGTTATTGAACACCTCTTTGGTTATGACTTTATGACTAATTTTATATTTCGTACTTGTTGTATGTACTGTTATTAGTTTTTCAATACAAAATAAATTAATAAATGCCCAATTATCATTAAAATACGTCTCTGTGACCAATAAATAGAATTTTCTCTCGATTACGTTTGTTGATTGATTGGTATGCGCACACGCATTGCGGCACCGTGTTATAGGGAATGACGGCAGTGACTACGTGTCTGATTTAGACTGCCGCTTCCACTCTATAGTGGACCTTTACCCGTAGGAATAGTGTTTAAATTTCAATGCAGCTCAATATAAAAAAAAGACTAGTGATACTAAGTTTAGGAACCGTCGAAAGCATTCTCGTATGTAACGTAATGTAAGGACATGCGTAGAGTCGGAGCGTCCGGCTCCCCGTCGACGATGCCAGTGAAAACGAAACGCCAGCTACATACTAATGGGATCAACTCAAAGTTATAAGTATAGGAGGAGGTCGACGATGACACTCGGTGTTCAGGTACTGGGCGCGCCGACCGGCCGACCGTCACATCATGAGGCTTATCTTAGTGAGTAATTATGGAGCTGCAGTGAATTATGCAAAGTGTCTCAGTGTTCAGTAAATTGAGTGTTCGTCGTGGTGTGTTTCAGATCGCAGCGGTGCTTTGCACTTGCGTGTGGCTCGCTGTAGCTGATGTGGCTCATCTCAAACTGAAAAAAGCTAGATTGAACGGAAGACATCACAAGAGGGGCGTTTACTCGACAGTGCCTACTTACAAACTCGGCCACGACATTCCGCTGGTGACACACTCTGTGGTCAAACCCATAGTCGTCTCCTATCCGCCGACCGCTTCGGTGACGGCGGTGAAAGTTCCCATCACTCGTCCTCACACTCCACAATTTCCGGTGATACATAAGAGTCCAATTCATAAATTATTTGGACATAAATTTCACCACGGTACAAAAACTTTAGTGTCGCCACCTTCTGATCAACATTTTCATCATCACCACCACCATGTCGCCCCGAGACCTGTTCTTCCAGTGTTGCCAGCTCCGGCATTTCCACCTACACCGATAGTTCCTATTGCTCAGCCCAACACTCCAGTGGCGGGACATCCATTGCCGGCTCCTTCGCCTTCAGTTTTTATTCAAAACGATCCAGCGCCTCCAACAATTCCGGCACCGGTTGTCCCTCCGCCGATTCTTCCTCAAGCACAATTTCATCTCAAACCTGCATTTCAAGCAGCGCAGGTGCCTTTATCACCGGCACCAATTTTTCCAGCTCCCGCTGTTCCCCTGGCCTCCCAATATCCTTACATAATACGTCCCGGTAACGCTGTTCAGACTTCTTATTTCGCTACCTATCCTCGATATCCTTTATTAAATTATCAATCACCTCTGATACCTTTCGCTACGCCTGCGGCTCCAGCACCTGTGACACAGTTATTTTTGGATAACGCACAGCCTCAATATCATTTACTGCCTCAACCGAATGTGCACAATGGACTGTTCGAAGATAGTGGCCACAGTGTGGCCGTAGATCAATCACCGACTTTATTGCATCATAACATACCACAAACTCCTGTACATTTGCATCCTGATATTCACCTGCAGGCAAATCCGGAAGTACATTTACAAGCTCAGCCGGAAGTTCATTTACAGCCTCATCCGGAAGTACATTCACATCATCAACCGGATTTACATCTACACCATCAACCGGACATTCATCTGCAGTCAGCTCAGCCAGCGGTTCATGTCGACAATAACGGGTGGTCTCCTGTGCCGGCCCAACCTCTCGACCACCCCGCTACCGAGATTCATCACCATCCCGAGTCCCATGAAGGGCACCATTTTACCCAAGAACAAGGCACTCAAGTGTTTGAGCATCATAGCGGTAACGAGCAACAGTACCACGACCTGCATCAACTTCAACATCACATACAACAACAGATAGAACACGCCCAATACGACCAACATTTGAATAACCACAATTTGAACCCTGATTACATAACGCAGCAAGAAGTCGAACACCAACAGTACGCCAACCATAACTACGATCAACACGAGTTTCATCGAGACCAAGACTTGGGGTTACAACCGCAGCCTGCGCAGGAGTACGGGTTGCCCGGTCATCTAGCACAGGAGTACGGGCCACCGCATTCGAGTTTCGAGGGCAGAAGTGAAGGCGGAGAGGAGGACTCTCAACAGCATCAATTGTATCATAACCACATTCCGCTGGGTCTACAACCGCCACTCGACCGACCGCTTGAACATTTCCGATAGCTAGGAACGGAGAGAAAATCGAGTTACTTGTAAAGATACATTGGTGCAACCAATATATAGCATTTACTGATCGTACACTCGTCGACTTGTGACCTGAGTGGTTCAATTATTAATGTAAATATTGCTTAGCATTAACAGTAGATTTAAGTTTATTTATTTAATAAAGAAACTGTGTTGTTCGATCTAATAGCTGTCATTATGAATTATTAAGTCGCCGGTGATTGTGTTGTGGGCAAATAGTTTGCGATATCAGGTGCGGATAATGTATCGGTTATTCGGGGCACACGTGCGAGCGGCCAGAGTATTGCAACTGCATATCGAGTGTGGTCACTGGCCACTCCCACATACTCGTACTGCCTCAGGATTATTTTTATCTTTTTTACTAATCTTTACCTAATCGAAGGTCTCTACATTCCCTAGATCCCAAAGATAAAGAAACTACATTAACAAATGACCCGAACAGTAACACTGAGTACAATGGAGGTTGAATTCATTGTTTTACTAATACCTACACAACCTCTCAAACTGTGACTCAACAGTGAGATTATTTAATAATCTTGTTATTTATAAGTGTAAGTACATATTATAGTGTAACCAAAAATATTACAGTTTTTTTGGTTAAATGGAATTTTTTAAAGGAAAAAAAAAATAAGAAAAAATATAGAAAATTGTAAAAGTTAAAGTATACTTTTAAAGTAAATTCACAGCATACATTATGAATTTAATTTGTTGTAATTATACCGGTTAATATACTTGTATAAATACTTGTGTTTTTGTACAAGAATTTTAACCGGTGACGGATTAAATTTATCTTTCTTGCTTATTATCTAATAATAGTTACATCTAACGTAGATTAGATTACGTACATTAAAGTAAGATTTATATCACAAAAAAAATAGAGCAAAATTTCCAATTTTTGTGAGAGAAATTTGACTACTCTTTTTTGTAGACTTTTGGAAAATATTATTTTACCTTCGTTTACGTGCCTTACCCGGAATTTAAAATTAATTAATCTCTTCTGACACTATTTAAGTACTATCTCGTCTGTGGTAACTTGCAAGTTTAGGGTCACCTTAGGGTGTTCCTCGTGTTCTTCGGTGATGGTAACCGCCTATCACCAAGTAAACTATTCAGCTTGTCTAGCAATCTTGTAATATAAAAAATAGCATTTGCGTAAACGATAACCGCACTTTAACTAGAACGTATTGTTCGGGTGAAATGTTAACTGATATGGATTAAGTTTTCCTCCGGATTGCGCTCGTATATCCGCCACAATTACACGTACCTATGTACCTTGTCTCGAGTAGAGAATTGCAACTAGCCCCAATATGTATAAGGCAGTACGTATGCGCGCGAACCCTAGCTTAGGCAACCTAGCTTGTACTTAGGTCCGCATATAAAGCGTGCGGGGGCTCTCTGCTCAACCAGTGCTCGCTATCAGCCCTACGAACAACACACCCGCATCACGATGAAGGCTATGGTAAGATTGCATTATTAAATGTCGTACACGAATTATTGAATTTCTCTTAAGTGCGATGTCGTCGGCAGACATGTTTGGTGGTTCTGCTGGTGTTGGGAGCGGCGTACGCTGAGGAGAAGAAGACCG
This sequence comes from Synanthedon andrenaeformis, assembly GCA_936446665.2. Lineage (NCBI taxonomy): Eukaryota > Metazoa > Arthropoda > Insecta > Lepidoptera > Sesiidae > Synanthedon > Synanthedon andrenaeformis. Next base: position 12,365,314 of record OW387788.2, read on the forward strand.
AGAAACGTGGACTTTTAGGCCTCGGTTACGGCGGACTGGGTTACGGAGGACTGGGCTACGGAGGACTTAGCCACGCGCCCATAGTGTCTCACGGGATCTCTTCACCCATCATTTCGCACGGCTACTCAGCTCCCCTCATCTCCCATGGGATTTCCGGCGCCTACGGCCACGGCGTGGGCCTGGGCGCACCTCTCCTAGGCCACGGGATAGGCGCGCCCCTCCTAGGCCACGGCTACGGACTAGGCACGCCTCTCCTAGGCCACGGGATAGGCGCGCCACTCCTGGGTCTAGGCCATGGCTACATACATTAATCTACGCCGGCGACACATTCGCCGCTTCTTCGCGTGCCAAAATACAATGTTCCAATTCCAAATTTATCACAATATTTATTTAAATGCAATATTTTTAGACTGGATGTTTTTTCAATAAACGACAAAATTACTCTCATTTCTGTTTTATTTCTAAAACACTACTTAACATTGATATGAATGTAGACTGTATACCTACATGAACAATTAAAAAACTTATTTATATGTAAAAATCTATCGCCGTGCGTTAGTCACAAAAAACTCAAGAATGGCTAAACCGATTTTAATTTGGTTTTCACTATGGAAAAGGGGATAACGGGTTTGTATATAAAAAAAATCACCCCGGGCGAAGTCGAGAACGGGTCATTAGTATTGTATAATATTATTTATTTTTTACATATCAGCAGTATTATTAAGATATATTTACCATAATATTGCCATATATGCATGTATTATTTATGGCAAGATTAGGTGACGTTATCGCATTTCCCGGGAGGCTGTGATTGCGGTATCGAAGGAGGCTGTGCTTGTAATGTCGCAAGCGGAAGTGAGCGAGTGAGCGAGCGGATACAATTCTTGCGAAATAGATACGATTATCACAAGTGTTTTACTTAAAGTGGCATACACTACGAGTACCAGCGTGACATGCAATAAAAGTTGCGCATGACAGCAGGAATTCGCGATATGCGCCGTTAGTTGGATTGGGGACACTTTCGTCCAATATGGTATGTGTTCGGTTGAAAAATATCTCTGGTGATCGACTCCACACAAGGATCTACAAAGATAATGTATTGAGAGACAACATTGCGTAAAAGTACAAAAATAATCCGTAGTACATTGCCCTCTTTTATATTTTATTAGCTCGTACATATTCATTAGGTAGGCTGTTTCTATTTTACGACCTTTGGTACGAAAACATACATACATTGCAAAACAGAGTTAAAAATAATAATAAAGAATAAAGCCCAACATGTTTCACTATTGGAACATCCGTATTATAAATGGGTAAAATCTGTTAGTTTTATATTTAATCGTATCTCCGCTAAAAAGCGACGAAAAGGGCGCAACGTCGCCCCTATGTGCCCCTATTAACTAGATAGACTCATTTGTTATTTATATTTTAAGTGACGGTTTGAAAATGTTACTACACTCAACGGTAACCATTTATTTCAGTCGTTTTTTGAAAGTTCTATTAACAAATAGAATAACTAGGTGACGGTGACTAGCTTTAATATGCAAACACCAATTAGACCTAGGTATCTAAGTTAAATGCTTAGATATCCGGTTTTAGGAACCTGCTTTATTTTGAGCTTCATTTTTTATCTATAGAATTTATGTTATAATTTGATTATATTAAATATCAAAGTAGAATGTTCTCGAAAATAATCCAGTGTTCTATCAACAGAACATCAACGACCTCGAAAATTTTGTTATCGTATTTTATTTTGTTAGAAGCAACGAGCCTAGTATAGGCAGTTCAGTTTATACCTCGTTGTAATAATGCTTGGAATTTTGTCCCAATTTTGTAATTAATTTTGTTAATTGCGATTAATAAATAATAAATTTTATACAACATAATTAATTGAATAAGTACATATTAAGTTCACCAACAAATCGCTGCTTAAATTCCAAAGTACCACAAATCAAAAAATTCCAAAAATGCAAATTATTGCAAAATTACAATCAGAATACTTCATATTGTATGTTGCAAAAAGACATGGTTGTTTTATTCCATTTTTAGTATATTTTGATATTTTTTATATATTCAAAAGTAACATATGCTTATATCTCCTCTAGTATTTAGTTTTTTATAAAAGTACTTAAACATTTAATGCTACTTAAAAATACGCTTCTAACGATGTATAATATGCATATATTCGATATATATCTAATAAGAAAAAAGAGACAAAAAATAATTATATTTTTAAAAAAAGCCTGTAAAATAAGGTAATTTTGACTTGTGCTACTTTTGAATTTAAGCAGCGAAATATCTACAGACATAATTACTTACAATAAAATGTTGAAAAAAATATTTAATTATGCCATCTGAAGCAAAGATAAACTTCATGTTGTTATCGATACATTTGAACATGATCTATTTATGTAATGACTGTCATTTTAAAATAAACAACAGCTTATTCTCGTGTTTTTCTCATCTCCAAGTTGAGTGATTTTCCCAATCAAACAACATAAAAGATTAACCTATAACTACAATAATATGCATTTTTGTATGAAACCAAGTAACTCAATGATTTAAAAATAAACATTATGAAAGTAGAGGAATTTGTCGTATATATCCAGCTCTGGCGAAATGGACACGAAAATAATTGTCGTACAAATCCGACTCTGGATAAATCCGATTCATCCTTTTTACGTCATGGAAAAATTGGTTAAATTTAAAATAATGACATAATATGTTGTTTTTGGAATTACCTAATACGACGTAACATCATATTATTTTTAGCTTTATTTTTATTCCGACTTTGACACTATGACACATTCTCAGATTTTTGCTATGGTTCCACTAAAATGGTTTTTTAAGCAGATCGTTTTTAAAATGAAACGATTAAGAGAATATTAGAATAGTCATTTGTACACTAAAGAATACAATCAGTTCTAACTTTGAATATCTAGCTCACAATATGATTTATAAGATATTTTTTTCGAGTACAGCTAGATAAATTTTAATTTTAGAAAAAGTTCTACTGTAAAATGGATTTATATCGAAACCGAAACCTTTTTAAACCTTTATAGGTATATTTTAATTTTAAATTACTTTTATCTGTTAACTAAATCTTAACTCCTATCTTTCTCATAGGTACTTACTATTTAACTTTAACGTACATTCCACTTTTATACCTTTTATACCACTTTAATTAACATTCCCTCTCCCGTTATGTCAGTACTAATGAGTATTACTTCTTGCATTCAGTTATTTTTTGTATTTCCCTGTATTCTTGTTATATAATATAAAAATGAATCCCTGAATGTGTTGCTAAGCGCAAAACTCGAGAACGGCTGGACCGATTTTAATTCTGTTTTCACTCATGAATAGAGGGATAATCAGGGAAGATTTTTACGTAAAAAAAATGCACCCCGGGCGAAGCCGTGAACAGGCCGCTAGTAATAAATAACTTTGTTTCAAGTTAAGTTGTAAAATTATGAAAATAATTGTCATGTACTCTTGCAAAATATCTCCACAACCCTTGGTCTTGTCTTAGTGTAATCAGCAGGTCTGCATTGTGTTATTGGAAATAAATAAATAAAATAATAATAATATCCGTTCGTCTTTGGTAACCGTTTTATTTGAGAGAATCATGTGATGATCGCATTTTGAATAAATTAAGAGAGAATTCGATCGAGTTGTTCGTCTCCAATAGATCCAGTTGTTTTTATTGTATGCCTATGCCTATATAAGGAGGTCGCTCTTGTGCAACAGGATAGATCCTCTTCACTACTCAGTGTGACCACTTAAATCTTTGGTGAAATTTCAAGGCAATATGAAGATTGTGGTAAGTTTCTTACTCATTGTTACACATTCCCTAAAATATGTAAATTCTGTTCGTATAAATTTATTAAAATTGTCTTTGTAATAGATTTATTTGGGTAGTACTGGAAGTGGCACTTATTTAAATTCCATTGCATCCAATTTTTTCTGGATTTTTTAAATATTATGTAAATTTTTTTTTAAGTCAAGCCGGACCGCCGCGCGGCGGTCCACTTGATATAAGGTGGCTACTTAATCAAATTAAATGAAATCTTTTATTTTTGAAAAAATGAAGATCATTTTTTTAAGTCGAAAAACTATTGAAGCTGCAAGTACGATGGCGACCACTACTAAATTGAACTTCAAGTATTTCTGAGTAGCAGGGAACATGAAGTGAACTGTGACTCCAAGTAGCACAATGTATTTTTTTTTCTTTTCCTTTATCAACTTATTTCAGATATTAAATAAAGACTGTTATATTAGACACAGTTTAATTTAGCTATAATTTAATATCAAATTCTTGGAATTAGAATGTCAAACTACGTCCTTCAGAATGCATGCGTTAGGTCCCTAACATGACAAAACTTATAAATACGTTTTACATAAATTATTCAACGTATGTTACGTATGTATAGTAGGTGTGTATTTTACTCTATTTCTTTTGTAGAGCTAAACGCATATCCATTTACTTTAATTTTATTTTATATTTTACTTACCTTGGAGATTTTTTTCTTCGTCATCCTAATATTTCTTTATTCTTGATAATTAAGTTTCATTATAAAGTTGAGAAAGCGTCTCTTTATTAAAAAGAGAATCACCCGCAACAGTAAAAATAGTAAATATTAGTTCTTATGTAAAATAAGTGGTTTTTAGTGTTTGCAAGCCTGCTAAACATCTCAATATCGTGACCACTTAGTACCTACTATCATAACTTAATAAACCCCTTGTTCCTTTTGGGTTTAGTCCATTGTCGGCGACTAAAGGAGACTTAGTTTTGAGATAATTTGAGATAACTAGGGCCTCTTTCACCATCTCTGAGTAAAGTGTCAAGTAGTCTAACCGCCATTTAAAGTCACCGGTAAGAAAGCGTACGAGTTTCACCATCTTCGAGTAGCAATGACTCAAAGGTAATTTCAATGAAATTGAAACTAGATATTCGTAACATTTACTCGCCAATTACCGTTACTTGAAAAGTAACTAATCAACACTTTACTTATAGTAGGTGAAAGAGGCCCTAATTCAGAAAGATATGATATGACTTCTTTCCAGCTATAACCAATAGACATCGCTGTATTTGTAATTTGGATTGTATATATCCAAACCAATACGTTATGTTCGTAACCGAAGTTGGTGAAATTTTGAAATTTACTTATTTATTTTAAGCGATGTTCCCTCAATGAAACGACCACTCAAACAATATTTATTAATACTATGTCGAAAGCTTTCGACGGATCAAGAAATATTCCAAAACTGTGAACGCAATTTCTGCATTTTTTTTCAGGTGGCATTTCTGTCAGTGATAGCGCTCTCGTGTGCAGTTCCAGTGGTTCGCGATAAGCGTAGCTTCGGCCATTTCGGTGGACCCGTCACCTATTACAGCGCGCCGGCCACCTCTTACTACTCGGAACCTTCCTATGTAAGCATACTTCTGACTGTGCCAGCGTTGGTGCTGTATCTTAACCTTGTTGCTAACGTTGGCGTCGTGCGATCCTCGCAGGTAGCGCCGGTGTACACGTACCCGGAGTCGACGCACGTGTCGACGCTCTCCTCCACCCAGTACAAGGTCCACGTGCCCGTCACCTACACCTACACATACCAGCAGCCCGTGCAATCCCACAGCGCCGTCTACCATCACACGCCCACTGTCCAAGGGTGGGCCAACGACCCCTGGTGTTGAATACCATATACCCTAGCTCTATACGCATACACATATACAAATAAACGTAGCTGTTCCTAATAACTGTGTTTCTCTGAGCCCTTACCACTTCAAACCGACGCAAATTTTTATTACATTATTTTATTTTAATATTCACAAAAAAATAATAAGCTTTGCATGTTTTTTATATAATATCTGTAAAATATTCTAAACGTTAAAAATGTTCAAATGTATGTAAAATTTTCTAAAATATTTGTTCAATATTTTAAAACTGCAAATGGTATCTACTTATAAACATTCTACTCGATAAATATAAATTATCTAACTTATTGAAGTATCTACCTACTTATCATACATGTATTAACGTATTAGTTAGTATAATGAACCTTTAAATAAATAAGCAAACAAATAAATTAAACGAATTAATTTTGAAACGTCTTTAGAAACATACTAATAATATTAAAAAGAACTTTAAAGATTATTACTTCACAAACATTTTGTGTGTGTGTGTGTGGGTGTGTTCGCTTTATTATATTTTATGAGTGGATGAGTGTTCATAGCCTACACGAGTAAGTATATACATAAAAAGAAAGGCTTATAGTTGATTGTCCGTTGCCATCTCCCAATAAGTACCTACATATCAATCTCTTTAATCTTGTCTTGAGTATTGTATGTTTCAGTTGAAGTCAAACAACAGTTATTAGAAGAAGTAAGAGATTACACAGCTATTAGAAACACGTAAACCTACGCGTCATCTTGACATTGGCTTTGAGGTCGATCATGTGGAATATTTCGAAACCGTATTACTCCACATCCAGTTTTGATGTGGAAAACTAAGTTTTGATAATAACCAATTGCTCTGAGGGCGAATTGCTCAATGTTCGCTCATTTGTGAGTTTAATCGATTTCGGTTTCTATAAATGTCTCTAATAATCTGTCGACTTCATCAAAAGGGTCACCATCTTTTTTACTACGCGACGCCTTAACGATAACGACACTCGTCATGAAATTGTTTGTGAGTAAACATTTACATTATTTATATGTATAAAGTAGTTCATCAAATAGATGCAAGTTATGGCCGTATTAACTTTTCTATCGAAATCTCTATCTGTATAAATAAATAAAAGTTAATAGTGATATATAGAAACAAAACTACAGTACGGCACGATGAACCTTAATCCAAGTATATTTAATTGTAGTGGCAATGGCAGTGGGAAACACTTCGTCAATTTAGTTATTTTAAGATTTATATAATAGAGGGAATGTATTACATAAACCATTTTAACAACAAAAGTTCTTATAGATTTAATCATTTAATTAATCTTGTACTGTTTCCAATTGTAAAAAAGAGTGACATTGCATTGATCGCTGACAGACGAAAATATTTAGAAACCTGTTGAAAATTTTCATTTCTTATTCTCTCGCATTTAGTAACATGGAAATCGTAAAAATCAAGAGCTGACAGCCTTACATCAAATAAGGTAGTTCTGATTTTTTTAAATATGTTGGTAGTGATGAAATGGTAATGACAAATCCAATTGTTCCACCTCAAAAGCCTTACGGATCATTGTTGAATTCGTCAAAATGTAGGACTTTTTTCAGTTTTTGTCGATTTTTACTACCAAGAACCTGTGTTACGGCAGAAGTCACTATGCACACATTTTAAATTTGCAATTGAATAAGAATAATTAAGTCGAAATAGTTTTAAAGATATACGGCTATTCAAAAGTTAGCAAAATTTCTAAAAAAATATATATGATTTACAGTTATTTTTAGTTTTCGACAATTTTGACTGCTAAAAAATGGGTTTATGGAAAAATTTATCTTATAAGTTATTAAAGTGCACTAAATTTCCAATAAAATGAGATAAATCTGGTATACATAGACTTGATAGTTTTGATAGACACAGGTCCATGGCAGTAAGCATCGATAAAAACCTGAAGAAAGTCCAACACCAATGATCCGTAAGGCTTTCGAAGTGGAAAAATTGGATTTGTCATTGCCAATTCATCAGTACCAACAAATAAAAAAATCAGAACTACCTTATTTGATGTAAGGTAAAATATACCAATTCCATGGGCTACATAGGTAATGTCAAATAGAGATTTTACTCAGGTGCCAGCAGCGAACTTAAAAAATATATATTATTTCGATAGATACCAGGGATCTTTTACACCTTAGAAATAAATTCATACTAACACTCATGACTACTTACTATAATTTCATATTTATTATTTATTTTAATATTGCAGGTGTGCACACTAGTGGCTATAGTGGCCAGCGCAGTGGGATCTTCGCCTGCGCGCAACAAGCGCGGAATTTATGGTGAACCTGGTGGTCTACTGTCGCCAGCTTACAGCTCATCGTCTCTTCTAGACTATCACCACGATGCACCACTATTGGCGTCCCATTCCTACCACTCTGCTCCATTGCTGAGCTCGTCATCATTGTATGGCTCACACTCACTTCACTCAGCACCACTCCATAGCTCCCTCTCGCTCCACTCTGCTCCATTGTACAGCTCCCACTCTCTCCGCTCTGCACCTCTACACAGCTCTCACTCTCTCCATTCTGCTCCACTGTACAGCTCCCACTCGCTCCACTCTGCGCCATTGCATAGCTCCCACTCACTCCACTCTGCGCCATTGCATAGCTCCCACTCACTCCACTCTGCTCCACTGTACAGTGCGCACGCACTCCACTCTGCACCACTGCATAGCTCACACTCTCTCCACGCTGCACCCTTGTACGACTCCCATTCGCTCCACTCTGCACCGCTGTTAAGTTCACCGTTGTTGCACTCCGCTCCACTGCTAAGCTCGTACGCTCCCTCCGCGGCTGTTCTTCCTTCGGCAACTATAATTAAGTCAGCGCCCATCATCGTCCGAAGGAAGTACATCGCAAGACCGAGATACGCATCGGGCTGGTGGTGATATTGCCCGCCCTTTTGTTAATTTATTGCATAAATAAAATCATTTTATAAAATAATTTGTGTTTTTTCCAATCATAATACGTAACATTTGGTGTGAAGGTGTAGTTCACAATCATATATGTATATCAAGGAATTATGTAAAATAAATTAATATAGTCGGGTACGGCATCACGTTTAACAAAGTTGCGAAAGGACCTTCCACCATAAACTTGCAATTGGTATAAGTTGAAAACAGTAAACGAACTGCACTTTTACCAACTGCGTACTTCCAACAAAATAAGTAGTCATAGAACTCCATTTTTTTTTAAATATTTATTAGATATAGGAGTTTGAGAAATAGCATTTTGGCTGTCAAAGGAGAAAGAATTATGGAGTCAGACGTCAGAAACTATTGCAAGGAGGCATTTTACAATCTAATACTTAATTTAATTGAAAACAATTTTAAAAAAACTAATAGTGTCATATTTGTACCATTATTTATTTTTCTACAAAAAATAGATCGAAAAATGTGATCATCATATCTTATAAAAAATCTTTAAAATGTTTAAAAGTACTATGCTCAATCTTAGATCGAAAATATTCTATGCCGTTCGCATCTCGCTAAGCTGAGGATACTGAGGCAGGAGAGGCGATCGAACTACAAGTCATATACCAAAACGGAGACATTTAATTATAATAGAGATATGAGTTACAGATATGAGACAGTAGAAAACTATGTACTCCAACGGACCCAACAAGACAAAAATATTGTTTAAAGGTGTCATTGCCTTCCTAGAGAATTTCAGCTTAAAACAAACTCTTGAGGTTTATTATGTTATGTAAGATGTTCAAGAGTCGAAATTCTGTAAGTATATATATTTATTTGTTATACCAATTACTTGATTATGCAAATTCCAAGTGACATTTAGCATATTTGAATTTGATGAGTTTCCCCACTACTTATGTAGTTAGTATACTGTGTGACTGTGTGAGAGATGTGGCGGAACCGGCTCGCCCGCAGGCCGAACATCGATACAATAACACCGCTTTTATTGAGGTCATCTCACACCAAAAATAACATTTGGAAATATTTGGATCGTTCCAACACCAGGATATGACTTCCTCAATTGCCCACTTGCCTTTCGTCCAATTGAGGATTCACACATTACTTCCTGTCAATCCTAATCCTACTAATAGGTATTATACTCGTATTAGTAATGGATGAAATTTAGTACAAAGTTTATTACATGTACCTAGATTAACATATAAGATACTTTTTATAGTTTTTATCCTGGAAAATGTCGTCACTGTCATCACAGCGATAAAGTTGTCTGGCGTTTTCTATTATACGAGTATATACAGGATGGAAAAATAAGTCGGGCCCTGGAGGGAAAATACCTTAAATCCTTAAGTTGACTCATTTTACATAAAGGAGACATTCCTTTATTTTTAAAAAGAAACAAAACTGCATTCAAAGATTTTCTAAAACTCGCTTGGCTCGCCCGGGACTCGAACCAACTAAAATAAAAAAAAAAACAAATACTCGCTATTTTATTATACTAATCGATAGGATTATTATTCAGGACAAAATTTCATTTATTTGGTCTTACTCTCGTCTGTCGTACAAGATATCCATGAAGAATACCTATTTAGTACACAAGTTCTTTAACGAACGTAATGTAAAAAATGTTATTTATGAATATTGTTATGACACCGTGCAAGAGCTAAGGGAAGTGTGTATAGATATACAGCAACAGCCTGTATATCTATACACACAATAAAATTGTAAACAAGCCGTATCTGTATATTAAATACTTTTTTCAAATAATAAAAAATAATTCGTACATGTACTTTACCGAGGATTTTTTATAATTTTAGTCTGTCTGTGCGTTTGTGCACTCTAATCTCAGAAACGACTTAACCGATATGAATGCAGTTTTCATTGATGTATTTGATAATTACCTGGATTAGACTATAAGATACTTTTTATCCTGAAAAAATAATAGGTTCACGAACCAGTAACTTAATATTTTCATTTTTCAACGCGTACGAAGTCGCGGGCACAGCTAGTAATAAAATTAAATATTTTAAAAATTAATAAATATGTGTGTGTCAGCTCCAACGCACGACTGGAGTTTACTCCTAACGAACGATTATAAAATAGTACATGATTAATAAATGAGGGTAAATGCATGCATTTTCTTAACTTTATTAGTTTGTATTGTATTAATTATATTATATTAATTTAATTAATATAATTTAAATAATAATATAATATATTAATGTATTATATTATATTATATTATATTAATATGTATTGAAGCATACTGTAGCTTGTAACGTGTATAACGTGTGACATGTGACATTTGATTTTACTCCCATAAAAATCGATTCTTAAAGAGATAAACTCCAAAAATGTAAATTAATGCAATAATTTGGTCACAAATTAAGTGTAATAATAATAAAAAAAGGAAAACTATAAGATACCTACAGCATATTGTGATCCTGTTTCGGTGTCTAAAAGAATTGCAAGGTAAATTTTTTGTCCTTGTTTCTTCTGTTTCTTCTTTTTCAGCATAAAGAATTATGCTTCATTTCAGCCGTAGGACGTCCACTACTAAGCCTCTCCCAAAATTTTCAGCAGCCTGGATCCTCCGTCGACCCGCTGCCGCTGCTCTGTGCCACCTCCTGCCCACAAACACTTCAACTTACTGATTAGCCGCGTTTTTCTAAACCCGGTTTATCAGACAATAAACATTCCACGGATCTCCTCGTACTCGAACATAACCCTCTCCATTAGCTAGTTGAGCATCGTTGAGCTTTCTTACGAGACACACATTTAGAATATAATTGATTATATTATGTAGGTAATATACATATTATGCACATATAACCATATAAGCTATATTCCCCGGCTTTCACGCAGGAACTAGACTTCTATTCAATTTTTCGGTTCAAAATATTTATGCTACATATTGAGAAATCATTGACATCAGTCGCAAATTATTTAAATGACCTTATTATTATTTTAATCATTAATGCCCCAATCTATTTTGGTCGTATAGCGGCTATTAGTTTTGCATTGGGAGAGGCTCGTCCTTGCTTCTCGCCGATTAAGCCACAGAGTATAATTATTCCTCACTGCATTGTTTACGGGATTGCAGAGTATTGTATGTGATGTTCGACAATTTATATTCTATACTCCAATGTTTTTGTTTTGATCAGAGATGTAGATGAATCGGTTTGTAGGTATATAAGGAGGATGTAGTAAGCGTAATCTTCATACTGTTTCTTTGCTCCTGAGCCAGCCATCTGCATCTGACAACATGAGATTTTTAGTAAGTTCTCTTTATTTTATTTTTTATTTATTACTAGCTGGTGCCCGCGAATTCGTCCGCGTTGAAAAATAAAAAATTAAAGGCCTGAAAAAATTAATTAAGCAATTATTTATTTAATCTTTATTGCTCTTATAGTTTTGCCAGGCGTTGGATATTTATTTTTATGATCCCTGAATTTGTCGTGAATTCGTCATAAAATTTGCTTCCACAGTGGGAGGCAAATCAGAAAATTGATAACATAATTGGGAGATAATCTCTCATCCACTTCCAACATTTAATTACACCACTCGATAACTAAAGAACAAAAGATTTTTTGCATGCGAAATTTCTTGATGATCGTATGAGTAGTTAAAAATAGACAGACAGACAGTGTTATTTTCACATTGGTAATATTATAGTAGGTATATAGTTTTGTTATATTATTATTATGGCCAGTTATGAGATAGGAATAGACCCTTCCTATCCCATAACTGGACTTCTTAGATTCAGATCTAATTAATTTATTAATGTTATTTGTAAAAAAATAATTTTACAGGCTTGCGTACTAGCAATCCTGGCGGTTGTGGGAGTCGCCTCGGCGGGATTCCTTAGAAGCGGTTGGAATGGACGGTCATCTCCTGTGGTCACTAGGGTGATATATAGACCCTCCTACTCCAGTGGATGGTCCTCGGGTTACGGAGGATACGGTGGCGGTGGGATCAGTTACGGGGGATACGGAGGCAGCGGATGGAATGGCGGCGGCAGTGGATGGAATGACGGCGGCAGTGGCTGGTGGTAGACCCGGAGTACAGCTTCATCCCTAAACAATTCTATGTAACTCTCTAACCCATCTAACATTGGTTACTTATTGGAATATTTAATATTTTTTTACTTACCTACCTATCTTGTGTCAACTATGTCACTCAATAGTTCAAGTTATTACCCCGTGAAAATAACTATTCGGTATTATTGTACATGTACATACTAAAATATTATTGTATATCAATTTCAGTTGTAAATAATTATTCTTTTATTTTGCAATAAATTGTTAAGGCAAAGTTTAAGTCTTTTTAATATTGGGAAATCGTCATGGAGTGCTATCATGACCCGGCAGCGTACCCTATTTTTCATGTTTTTTCGAATTCATGTCACGGATGAAAAAAAATTTTTTTAAAAGTCGCAGCAGAATTTTGTATGAAATTTATTCAGATGGCAGAAATGCTCTTACATTTTTCTGTGCGACCATTGGTTCTTGAGATATCATCGATCAAAGGCAAAAGGATCCTTTTTGGTTTAAAGTTCAATATCTCAGCCAAAAATTATTGTACAAAGGTTCTAAAAATCCAAATTGAAGCTGAATAAACAAGCTATCCGGTCTAGACCGTGGCTTAGTTGGAAAAATTTTTTCAAAAGAAACAAAAGAAAAATAAAAAATCTGCAAAAAAATTTTCTCACGCTACTTCCTGGAATTGCATTGAACATATCGCTCTGAAATTTTTTTTTTGACAGATCTCAAAACTAGAAACTTGCAGCTTTAAATGCTTTTTTTAGACCTCGATACGAGCATTTTTCACTGAGACACAGCATTTTGAAAAATCACTAAAATTTCCGAAAAAATTTTTGATCCTTTAATTTTTTCCATTAGTATACCATAAGCAGAATAGCTAAGTTCAAATTGGTGTTAATTCTTGACAAAGATCCTAATTAACAATTGCAATAGTTATAAACAACAAAAGATGACAACAACAAAAGAAAAAGACGTTTAGTTTAGTAAAGGGAAGAAAATCGATTGCAACGAATATTTTTGTAATTATTATATTTTTTAAACACATTCCTAAACAAATTGTCTATGGCAAAAAGTTACTTGATAGTAAAATTTTGAAAATTACGAGTCGCTAAAAACAGAATTTTACATATACAAACAATAATTTTTAATTTTTAATATCAGCAAAAAATAGCAATTAAATCAAAAATCAAAATCAAAATATTTATTTATCAATTAGGCTAACAAATTCATAGAACAAAACAAATAGAATTGTGTAACAAAACCACAATTTGTTTGTATTATTCTTCATGTAAAACGACGCACGACGCATTGAAACTATTAAAACCATCAAAATAAACAGAGTTTATCACATTAAATATTTTTTTATGATATTAAAAATTTATTTAATAATTGGATAAATTATGGTGTAAGTATAAAAAAGTTCCAAGTGGATTCCAAATGGGTGACGCATATTCTAAGTGAATACTAGTCCAGATAGAGTGTACTTACACGATTTTCTGCATAGCTGTGTCAATAGACGATATCAAAATTAAGTAGAGCCATGATTGACTTGAGAGCCAATAGTTATATCGCAAGTATATATGTACTTTCGTCGCAAAGGTGACGGCACATCGAGCTCTTCAAGGGTGAAGTGAATTCCCTGGGTGTTGCTAAAGCTTGTTTGCTAAGGCGATGGTAGCCACTTTCTCTCAAATAAACCGTCATTTTGACTTTTTTATATTTTAAAAGGTGGCAGGAAAGTTGACTACGTCCACTTGATGGTAGATGGTGCAGGTGCTCTGCCGACTCTGCAGGAAATTGTTAAAGGCTTGACGAAACCACATTTTGCCTTGGTGGAAACACCTCAAAAGATTGATTTATTCGTCCGCAGGAGTTTGCTATTCTCATCAAGAATTCTTGAATAAATTTCTTGTTATACAAGATGTGGTACTTAATGCAAATGTTGCCTATTACCTAACTATATAAAAAATTAAATAAAGTTGATGCAATGCAATATAATTACATATTATTAAAATGATCAGCGGTTAACAATTTCACTTTAATGTATACTTATAGTTTCTCGTCGAATACTTTTTTTTGTTATTTCACGGGAAATTTTTGTTATTCTCTTAGGGGATGGTTACCGCCCCCAAACGGGCTCTTCAAATGATTTCGAAACGCAGTGTGCCCTCCCAGACCAGAGCCAACTTCGAAAAGTTCATTTTCAAAGATGACCCTGCCGGGAACCCAACCTGGGCCCTCTGAGACAGAGCGTTAAGAAAAGCACCTTAACCACTCGAGTAAGAAGTCGTCCCGACTACAATGTCTACAATTTAGTCGGGACTTTAATCTTCAATAGTAAAATAAATGAAAAGTTAAATTTAGTACTCAAAAGCGCGCAGTAATTGTTATGAATTCATATCAATACAACAACAGTTGAACAAACAGTTGGTGCTAGAACCAGCTAGAACTACTTTTTATAAACACGGCAAATGTTCCATAAAATATTTCTATTCTTCAAGTCATATAATTTCATACACCTTTATATCATGTTGAATCTGTTAGCATCAGTAGATAGCACTACTTCGGAACAAGTTATGAAATGAGTGTTGTGAATATCGATCAAACACATTAAATTCGTAATAAATTATACTAATTCGCAAAAAAATGTAATTCCATCGCAAGGACATTGTTGATTCGTTGCACAACCCCTCGCGGGATGCGTATATATATACAAGGCGAGAGCACAGTCGAGATACAGTGCAGTAGAGGAATCAGTCGATCAGCGTTTGCTCCGTTGCAGTGACGTAATAACATATTGAAAGATGAAGTCCATGGTGAGTATATGATGGTGTGACCTGCACGAGGCAGTAGGGGAAGTGGTGACGAAGGAGAGGTGTCGTTGCAGGTGATGATCGTGCTGTGCGCGCTGGTGGCGGCCGCCGCCGCGAAGCCGGGGGCCGGCGATCGCGACAAGCGGGGCCTCCTCGGGTGGAACTCGCTCGGCGGCGGCTACTCTGGCGGAGGACTCGAGTACGGCGGTCTGAGCTCCGTGAGCGTGGGCGCGCCCGTGGTAATCTCCCAGCCAGCCGCGCGGGTGGTCACCGTCAACAAGGTGGTGAGCGTGCCCAAGGTGGTGTCCGTGCCGCAGGTCGTCAACGTGCGCAAAGTGGTGTCTGTGCCGCAAGTGGTCTCTGTCAATAAACTGGTGGCGGCTCCCTCCATCGCCGTCAGCAGCGGCTCTCTCGGCGGCGGATCCTACGGTGGCGGATCCTACGGTGGCGGATCCTACGGTGGCGGATTCTCCAGTGGCGGTTTCTCCAGTGGCGGAATCTCCAGCGGATGGTGGTAAAGCGGTGTTGTCAGTCATGTTCTAGTCCATTATTAAATTAATTAATTTGAAAAATAAATATACTATTTTTTCTTATAACATTTTGTTTTATTTTTAATTTTCGGTATTGGGTATGTTCAGTCATTTATTAGTATATTGTTTAATATATTATATCTACAAATACAACAAAGCTGAAGAGTTTGGTTGAACGCGACCAGTATCAGAAAAAAAAGACAGAACACTAAGGAAAAATGAAGTATTAAATCGTGCGCGCATGCTTTTATCTTTTTAAATTAAAAGGCAGTTCCAGTCGTGGTTCCAGTAGATATGCACCACAGAACTTAATATTCTAGCATATCCCTAACAACCTATGTAACTTATGCAAGGACCTAACAAATTAAAGGGAGATTCGTAAAACATTGTATGTACATATACTTATACTACAAAGAAAAAATCTGCTCGTATATGTATAATGAATAATCTCAGCACCATCCAGCAGCGCAAACTGGTTAATTTTCACAATAATCTTATCTTTCGAAATCCCATTGCCATGGTAGTATTTACAATAATAATATAGGTATATTGGAAGTTAAATAATAATAATATAATAATATCTGTGAATACCTATGAGTATTTTGCAATACTAACTAATGGCCATCTTTGCGAATTATTATTTGCCTACTTACACAAAATACCCGCAAAAGGGAAAGGACACATTTATTAGTCCTGTTCATACATTTATAGTAGTATAATATTGTTACTTATAGCTAGTTAATTTGTAATTACATTTGGTACATAATGTCATGTACATGCAGTTTAAATTGTAAAATAGATCGATGATGGCACAAAAAATGTTGTTGTATGAATGTTATATCATAACCCTTGCATGTAAATTTCTAAGTTAGGTACCTCCACTTATTCCCAATCTGATTTCAGGGAAATTGTTCATATATGTAAGTCACGTTCATTCATTTAAAATTACAATAAAGCAGCGTCTACCTACGAGGGAAGGTAAAATGAAAGGGTTTTAAATAAGATGAAACAATAAATCTATTTTTTCTTTTCAATATAATCACCCTTAAGCTGAATACATTTATTAGATCGTTCGTTCGTTCGTAAATAATTAGATAGTTATTATAAAAAAAAAAACTAATATAACTTTCTATATTATGTAAATGTGTTATATATATTTTTTCATTAGGTATAACAACAGTTAGATAGTTTAATTAAAACCTTATTATAAGGGGGCAAGTTATTTATACTTCTTACCACTTAACTCACTACAATAAAACTCATACAATAAAAATAACACAATACAAATGTTCAAAAAATATAAAAACTATTTTAACGGGATTTCATTGCATTTTATTACTACCTTTACGTATAGGTAAATAATTTATTTACGCAAGGAAACTTAATAATGCAAAAGATCCAACAAAAGGTAACACGGGTACAGACCTTTTTTCTTCTTCGGATATCCGGGGATGGATACAAATATCTAGCACATTAATAGAAAAAACGACTCACCCGATCTAAAACACCCACCGTCCTACGATCTAGGTAGATCTAAATACTTAAAATTAAGTACTTATAATTCAAATAACGTAATGAAAAAAGAAAAAAATTTATTTGACTTTTGACTACGACATCCAACAACTTCACAATAGTTAACCATCGTATCGTTAGTCAAGAATTTAATGACAAAATATGTAAGTATCGCTGCGTTTTGAGCGGGAAACGTGCACGTTCTCGCGATCGGCAACCTACTGTCGTTCGGACTGCCGGCAGTCTACTTAGCGGTAGGTATTTAAAACGCTCCGTGGCGCGAGTGACGGGGGGCCTGGTCAAGGGAAAGACAAATATTCGAAAAAAAGGTGCCGACGAATATGGCATTGTGTTTTTATAACGACAAAAAAAAACATTCAGTTGCGGGATTATTAAAATCATTATTGTACTCCCAATTCAAAGGTACACCTGCTACTAACATGGCAAAGAGAAGGAAGACGACGCGATATCTAGGTACGTCAATTTTCGGAAGAAACTGGACTGGGAGGGGGGGGGGGGGGGGGAAGTGAATGCGGGTTTTTTGTAGACAGAAAGAAATGTTTGTGGAAATAAAATGCCCTTATAAAATCCAAAAAATGACTCCAAAAGAAGGGATAGAAAAAAAAAGACTACTGTACACTTGAGAACAATATGTTGAAATTGAAAAGAAATCATAATTACTTTTATCAGGTCTAAGGACAATTGCATATCACACAGAGAAAATACTGTTATTTTATTTTGTGGAGCCCTATTTATGAAAAAATTGATAAAGATGACGAGTTTTGGCGAAAAGTTGAATTAAAATTGAATTTTTTTTTAATGAATGCCTGCTACCCGAATTAATTGACGGTCGTATTCCCAGAAATTTACCTGTAAGGAAAAGAGTAGAAATAACGACAGAATAAATAAATAATTTGGAAAATGAACTATTTTATTTTAGTAATAAATATTTACATTATCGGATCGTGACATGAACAATCACAGTATCACACGAAATCTCTACTGTGCGTCAGTGATGGAAAAAGCTGTGATTGTCAATTCACGGTCATTAGGCGCATTAGTGAATATGCGCCCTTATGGTTGACTGTATATTGATACTTCACTTTCCTATAAAGTATATCTGAGCTACAAGAAACAACTACTAACAATAAGATAAAAACTGATAAATGCACCTTATACGCAACTGTTTAATAAATATCGATATCGATAAACAACTCTAGTATCGATAACATTATCGATAAATACCACTTCCTTAGTTATATACGTATTAATCTGAACCCCCCTCACCTCCAGCCTTCCTCCGTATTGTGCGATAGGGACAAAATGCAGCTCAGACCGATTATACCTACAATTTTTTTTACTAAATCGAGGTTTCGTATTCCCCTGTTTTCTCCTCGAATAATTTTTAAAAATTGAGCCTATCGATTTCTATGTGCTTATTATTTTTTTTTTACCTTAAAAATCTTTTAAATTTGTTTTATAGTCGTCTGATTAGGGTGACATAAAAGGACAATTTATTACGATTTTTGAGAAGCCATATTTTCTTATGTAATTAGTTGGTGGAAAAAAAGAAATAATAGGGGCATAGCTTTAGCAGACCTAGATTTTATGACAAAAAATTTTTGCTCTAGAAGGATTATCCAGGGAGAAAACAGGGGATTACATTTGTATGGAAAAACGCTGGTAGCGTTCCCTGTTAATATTTTTCAACGCGGACGAAGTCGTGGGCACCAGCTAGTTATAAATAAAATTCTAGAAAAGAAATGAAATAAAAAAAAATATATAAATGCTCTGGGGTCGCGGGTGGTTTCCGTTAGTTTTTTTGAAATTTCTCTAAATAGTTTATGTGCACCCGGGCCCCATGTGCCTAAGGTTTCAACCCCAAACGGATCAAATATGAAATCTCCGCTGAGGTTCTCATACTTGCGCCGCTTGAGGTTCTCCGCATGGTTTGCGGCTACGCCAGCAATTATGTTATGTTATGTTATGTTATATAATGTAAAAAATTTACAATAGGTAAGTACCGTTTTCTTACATAGATCTTCCGATAGATATAATTTTCAACAAATTGCAGCCCGCGCCTTCACTCGAATTAAAATTTAAAAATTTACTATGTCCGCCATGAAGGATAATTCTTAAAGTAAATAATTTAAGATAATTTCAGGATCCTATATAAAAAACTTACTATCTTTAACCTGTTAGCATATAAACATATAACATTTCTTTTTCTTACCCTAAAATTGTTCCTAATTTGTTACACTGATGTAGGTAAGTATACAGAACAAACAGAATAAGTAAATGTAAAATAAAAAATCAGATAGATAAAATAGTTTATTAATTTTTCAAATGAATTAATTTAATAATGGACTAGAACATGACTGACAACACCGCTTTACCACCATCCGCTGGAGTATCCGCCACTGGAGATTCCGCCACTGGAGAATCCGCCACCGTAGGATCCGCCACCGTAGGATCCGCCACCATAGGATCCGCCACCGTAGGATCCGCCGCCGAGAGAGCCGCCGCTGACGGCGATGGAGGGAGCCGCCACCAGTTTATTGACAGAGACCACTTGCGGCACAGACACCACTTTGCGCACGTTGACGATCTGCGGCACGGAGACCACCTTGGGCACGCTCACCACCTTGTTGACGGTGACCACCCGCGCGGCGGGCTGGGAGACTACCACGGGCGCGCCCAGGCTCACGGAGCTCAGACCGCCGTACTCGAGTCCTCCGCCAGAGTAGCCGCCGCCGAGCGAGTTCCACCCGAGGAGGCCCCGCTTGTCGCGATCGCCGGCCCCCGGCTTCGCGGCGGCGGCCGCCACCAGCGCGCACAGCACGATCATCACCTGCAACGACACCTCTCCTTCGTCACCACTTCCCTTACTACCTCGTGCAGGTCACACCATCCTATACTCACCATGGACTTCATCTTTTAATATGTTATTACGTCACTGCAACGGAGCAAACGCTGATCGACTGATTCCTCTACTGCACTGTATCTCGACTGTGCTCTCGCCTTGTATATATATACGCATCCCGCGAGGGGTTGTGCAACGATGTCCTCGTCATATTTCAAATTTTATATTTAAGTATTATATATTGCTTTGTAAATGAAAATCTTTTAAACTCAAATTATTACTAGTAGGTAATACTACAATTACTAAAATCAAATGATAGAAACAATTTATGGGTTAGTAGCGTTTTCTTATTTGTTTCAATGCATTAAAGCAAAGTAGCAGATAAATGAATAATTAAATCACAAAACGTATTAATTTGATCTCTTTATAATGAAATAATGTGCAATAACGTTTTATATTTATTAATCAGTTATCTAATAGGTGCTTAACTCTTGCAATAAATTTCAATTTGAAATGCAATATAAATACAATCATGTTTGGGCGTTTATTTTAAAATTCAATTATTAAATAATAACTTCTTTTTCATATTCTGACCTAATTAAACAGGGTCTAAGTTATCAGCTTAAAGGGGAAAATATTGTTTTCACTGTGGTCTAATACCTACCAAAGTTGTGCCCCCGTTGATGTCTTTTGTATTAAAAGCTATAAGGTTGGCAAACACACATACTATGGCTACTAGTATTAGGTAAATCAATATGATTTTTAGTTAACCCTAACCTTCAAAAGACACGTGTACAAATTTCACAGTTGTCGGACTATTAGTTTGTGGGATAGAGCATTTTGAGTGAAGCAACTTTTGTTAGTTTGAAAAACAATCAAGACAAATCAATGAAAACGATGGCAAAATTGCATGTATTGGGCTTCGAATTGCTTCCACATACACCGTATTCTCCAGATCTGGCCCCCAGCGACTTTTTCCTGTTCTCAGACCTCAAGGGAATGCTCGTTAGAAAGGAATTTAGGGCCGATGGAGAGGTAATCGCCTATTTTGAGGCTAGACAAATCGTACTATAAAAATGGTATAAAAATTGTGTGACCGCTATAATCGTTGTATTAATAAAATCAAATTTTAACAAAAAAAATTTTTTTTTTCTATGAGCCTACGAACTTTTCAGCACAACTGTTATATAAACAGTTTTAATACAAAAATCTTTTATAGTAAAACTTAAAAGCTAGAATGAGCCTATTTCCCTATGCCTACCTAATCTCTTATCCTTAATTCCACTAAAGTCGGCAGCGTACTTCCACCATCAGTAGCGTTGCTTGTGTTGATAGGAAGAATGTAGCTTTTATAGGTGAAAGTATTTCTAAAATCGGTCCAGTAGTTTTTGGGTTTATTTATTACAAAAAAATAATACTAACATCCAAAAATACAAATCTTATCTTTTTATATACTGGTAGTATAGATTAGGAAAATAATATATTTCAGGTAAAATAAACTAATCTCAATTAGTTTGATCATTTCACAGGACATTGCCTTTATATATATAAAAATTTCGTGTCACGTTTTTTGTCACCAATGAACTCCTAAACTATTACCTAAACTGATTTTGATAAAATTTCGTAACTATGTGTAATTTGATCTAAATTAAGAGAGGACAGCTTATATAGCACCCCGGACGAAGCCGGGAGCGGGTAGATAGATTTTTATAAATAAAATCTGTATTTGCGCAAACTCATCTGTCATTATCATCATCATCCAAAAGGACCGGTCAGGAACAGCCTCAGTCCGCCGTCGACTCGCGGCCACTATCCTATCCTATCATGTAGTCTGTCCACCTTGTGGACATCCTGCGCTACCTCCTGTCCCAGCGGCCCAATAATGCCCTCCGTACTATGTGTCCTGCCAACTGCCAACTGCCAACTGCCCACCGCCACTTCAACTTAGTGATCTGCTGGCTTATGTCCGTAACTTTCGCACGCCTACGCATCTCGTCATTCCTGATTCGATCACGCAGTTTCACCCCGAGCATAGCCATCTCCATAGTTCAGACCACGTTTCAGCGCCATATGTCGTCATCTCGTCACTGGCAACACTTGGTCGGGATTTACAATTCCTCGGTTACTCTACGGGTTTTTAATTTATGTATGTACAACGGATATTCTATCTGAGAAGGGCATGCAAATTTAAATTTTTAAATTGTAATTTTTGATTTGGAGATAGACGGTGGAATCATCCGTATTCAGCTGCAATAATATCGCTGAAGGAGAGTTGGGCACAACTTAATATGTAATGACAAATAACTCAAAAATGAAATCAAAATGTGGATTGCATTGCACATTGCACATGATGTAAAAAGGCTCTCGCTCAGTGGACGGCGAAGTGGATCAGGCGACGCATCAACGATCGCGCTTTTGCTCCACATTTCGTCACCGCGGCTGCCGGTTACACATTCATTTGTCAATGCATGCGTAATATATACTTTTAGAAGATATATTCCACCAATACGACTTTACCAAAATATAGCTTCGTCGAGTCTGCCAAGGTAAAACTGCATAATTCACGAAGCATTGTGCATTCACTTAAATTCCGTCATTAATTTAATTGCACTTTACTGAAATCACACTTTTAAATGACCACAATGAATTCGGAGCGTGAGCCGTAGACAAAGGGTAAGGACAATTGCGTTAATGTAATTAGTTACGTCATGACATTATGAATTTATATTATAGTAGCAGTGCCTTCATATTAAGGCATCAAAATGGTTTAGTCCCATATCGTCAGTTTCAACTCGTCAGAGTTTCGAATCGTCAAGAGTTTCAAATCGTCGAGTTTCATTTGGTCGGTGTATAATCAAACATAAATTGTTATTCAAATTTTATTAAAGTTAATTAATTACAATAAATCAATTTTAAAATAAATATAATCTAATAACAATACAACAAACAATAATGCAACATTTCTCTTACAGAAACACCTACTCATGGTGATAAAAAAAAAAATTTCATATTTAATAAAAAAATAAAAATTAATATAAAATAACAGCTTGTTCATCTTATAACTACACCAGAGTTTATTGAAAGATAAACTAGGCTTACAAGCTGTAATTAAACATTATAAACTAATCCCTGACATTCTGTTGAGACCATTCCAATGAGCCCAACACACTACATCTGCTGTAACAGTACACCAAATTACAAATCAATCGATCCTGTGGAAGTTAGTGAGATCCCTTCTTCAACTAGGAAATTAGCTGATGATCTTTAAACGGCTGAACAAATTATATAAACAATTATATAAAAAACTACTTCGAACTAGTTAGATTTCAAACAAAAAAACCTATCAGTCTATCCGTTTATACTGCATCAGCCAATAACTCCAAACATTTGAATGTCGAAATCGAACTATTTAAAAGATCTGCAATGATATTGTTAATTTGGATATCTCGTTTTAAATCTTTTTTGCGTCTTTTTTTATCATCATAATGAACTTCACCCTGTTTAATTTTTTTTGTCCTGATAATCAATTTCAATAATTGTAAAAAATAAAATAAAGAACAATTTTTATTAATTTTAGTATTAATACGATGGTGTCATCCCTCTATAGATAGAATTTGTCGTTCTATATTTTTCTCCATAGCAACTAAATAACTCCCCATTAATTTTTGACATTTTAAAAATAGTTCACTGTCAGAATCTTCCGCTTTATCACAAATCGACCTATAACCCTCAGGAAAAGTGCGATTGGGGGTAAAAGTGCGAGACGAACGAATAATTTTGTAATGTAATTACCTATTGAAGTTTTGGAATATCCAATTTCATTAGATTTTTTCCAAATTGCTTTCATATAAGCATCCTTTAATATTAATTTTTAGCTGGAGTTTTGAAACTCTGACGATACTAAACCATCAAAATTTTCAATAATTTTCTCATTCAGTATTTACACTGTTTCAACTTAATAATATTCATGAATTATGAGCATAAACCTTATTCAAAATTCTGAAATGTCACCGATATAAAGAAGAACACAATCGGTTCTTAACTTTCCGATACCATTAGTTAGTACCTACACTGCCTACATACGGACAGACAAACAAATACAATGTAACTTTAGGTAGTGATATAAGATTATCTTGACTATCCGAATCTAAGATACCTACTCTCGAGAGTTATTCTTCTATGTTGGGTTTCCATACATAATTATCATAATTTTATGGTCATCTGAATGCGAATATATTGAAACATACGAGTAGGTAATTAATTAAATGATTTGCGTAAGGATTTCAACGTTTCACGGTCACCCATCGCATGCCGATCTCCTTGTGATATTGCATCAAACGAACATCCGCCAGCCGCCAGCTCACTCACTGCCACTCACTGCCACTCACTGCCACTCACTGCCACTCACTGCCAACTGGCCAACTGCAACACTCCTTGTGAGTATATAGTTTTCTGTGCTGCAACAATAGATCAAAAGTGACAGTTTTAGGTGTCAAGTGTCAGGACGAGGCGCATTCTCCGCTGTCAACTGTCAAATGGCTCATTGGGGAATAAAGGTATGTTCCCCCCTAGGTGGGCCATGACCTTGTCGTGGTGGGGTGGCTTACCCTCGCCAGTTCTTGGCGAGGGGACCAAGATGGCCCACACCGGTGTTCTCCGAGCGGGCTCCGCTTGCGGAGCTCGTGGCGGAGCACACAGTTGTAACGTTGATTGCCCCTCTACATATTCGGCGAACGTTCGCCAATCGAGATGGCCATGCGATGGTTGATACGCAACTACACAATGGCGACATTCAGTTGTGATCTTAACGTTTTCCGAGATGGACGTGGAAGCATTTGCCGCTGCGACAATATATCTATACCTATCCCGATATATATCTATCCCAATATTTTTATTTTTATTCATTTAATAGTTACAGCATGTAACATTTCACAAATACATTTAAAAAAAACGAATAATTAAAAAATTATAACAAAAATTGTATTATAAAATTATATTAAAAAATTATATAAGTATATATTGTTATATTTTTTTAATTTTTAAGTTTGCATATAATGTGTAATATGCTTATATAATTATAGATACATGTATATTATAATACATTATATGCAAATACATACATATAGAAACATATTATGCGTGATTGCGTGCATGTGTGTGTGTTAGTGTGTGTGGTACTTCATTATGAGGCCACGTATTAGTCATTTTTAAGAAAATTCATAAATTAATAAACAAAGCGTGACGTCCACACTCAACCACGTTCGAGCAGGCACTGAGGAATGGGCCACGTGTAGATGCGTACCGCCATCGTTGGCCCACTGCCTTTGATGTGCGGCGGAAAAACCGACATCGACGCCATCCCACGACAATCGCACGCGCCATAAGCCAACCTACGCAAATAGGCCCTCCACACGCTCGCCCATCATAGTTGGCCAACGCTATGGCCGAATATGTAGTGGGGCTATGGCCGAATATGTAGTGGGGCTATGACATTTACTTGACACTGGCAGATAATGGCCGTTCTCGAAATGAGCCGAAATGCCATTATACGTAAAGAAGAAGAAGAAGAAGAAGAATAAAGGTATGTTCTTCTTCTTCTCTTAGTGCCATCTATCGGAGGTCGGCTATCTTCATTGCTATCCTAACCCTCGAGGTGGTCGAGACAGCGATCTGGTACGGCCGTATGGTATCATCATTATGGGTATTGGGTGTTAAACTGAAAAAGTATGAAGCTACAAGGCTACAACTATTAAATTGTGGTTCATAAATTAGCCGACCGACACTTTCTCATGTATATAGTTTGTCCTCTTTATTTCTATTCTCCAGATACACGTATGCCATTCATTAATTGGTGTCACTATATAAAGTCGCGCTGAGAAATGTGTATAAGACGAACGACACAGCCGGTTGTAGTGCAATAACCGCAACAAGCTTATCGTCGCGTCGTAATTCGTATTAAAAAAATATTATCTATATTATACATAAATTGAAATGGAACTAATTAAAATTGTAGGGACAATTTATTGATTTTCTATGTATGTAGTTCATTAGTGCGGATGTAATTATAAAAATGGAGCGTGTTAATGGTATTGCACGACAGGAAGCAAAAACTCCCTACCCCGGCGATCGGTGCTTTTGTCACCGGCTGTGGATTCTACATCGAGTTGTTTTCTTCAAAAATATTGCGTGTTGCTATTTACCGACTAAATAGAATATACTCTCCGACTAATATATATAAAAATAGTATAGTATCTAATATATAAAAATTACATGTCACGTTGTTTGACACCAATGAACTCCTAAACTACTGAACCGATTTTGATAAAACTTCGTAACTATGTGTAATTTGGTCCAACTTAAAAGATATGATAGTTTTTATTTTGCAACCGTGCGAAGCCGGGAGCGGGTCACTAGTACTTGTATATAATATACTTAATATGGCGACTCCTTTAAAAACAAATTAAAATTAAACAGTATTGAGATAGTTTGGTCCAATTTCCGTATTACACTCTACTAATAGTAGATTAATAGGAGATTTATTGAATAAATGTTTATGGACGAAGTCGCGAACGCCGAAAAGTATAAAATAATTAAAAAACGTTCAACAAAGCAGTATAAACCGCTCTATATTTGTAAGTTGTCTCTGTGAAGTAGGTACATCCCGTATCGCGAAGCCGATTGCGTTTCAGCGCAAGTCGCGGACAACATTTCAGTATGTTCGTGAGAGCTGCGCCGGCGCACGTAGCCACACCGACCGCCGACATGATATTGAACGCACTCGTTAGTATACTCATTTGTTCACACATTTGTTTCAGTGGTTTGTTCAGTGAATAACGCATTTCATATCGTTCGCATTGCGTGCAGATGGCGTTGGTACTGTTGAGTGCCGGCGTCGCAGCCGAGTCGCTGCACGAGGCGGCGAGGCGACGCAGCGCCCTCCTGGGGGTGTACGCGAGCGACTATGGACACGAGTATGGGCACGAGGCCATGTTCGCCGCGTTGCCCCTGCACCCGCCCGTGCCCATCGTCCAGATCCTGTCCCAGGCGCAACCCTACGTGTACGCGCCTCCGCCCGCGCGACAGCCGGACTTGGTGGATTCCTTCGGCGAGTTGCAACAGTCGTTCAGCCAATTGGAGCCGACTTACTCCAAAGAGGAGCCGGCCCCGAGTGTGCTTTACGCGAGGCCCAACAGGTACGGCGGGTACACGTACTCGCGACGGCCGACGAAGAAGCGGCACGCCCAACAGAGGCCGCCTCGCAAAGGCGAACCTGTCATCATCAGGGTGCACAAATACAGAATCATCAGAAGTAGGTAAGTGCCCAGGACGAGTGCCAGAGCCTATCATTAATCCCCTATCGGGTTGGCAGTACGTTTTTGTTCATATAACTTTGCTCAAGTTTATAGTTTTGAGTTACTTGATATTAACTTTTAATGTAGGTAAATTTCGAATTAGCTTAGGTATTTAATAAATTATATGGTAATTAAATAACTAAGCCAGACGTTAATTTGAAAATATTTTCTACATAATGTTATTTATTTACTGATTTTAAGATTTCTAAAATAATTCTATTATTTTAAGTTAATTATAATTACCTGTATAAGCTAAAAACACTTAATTCTTATAGTTAGTTGGATGAATATAAACTAGTAAGTAATAAATTTAAGGAAGATAAACTAGTAAGTACTTAATACCATATTATGCATTACTTACTTACATTGCATTTAACTTATTACTTATATTGTATTCCTTAACCGTATACTTAATTAGGGTCTATCCAAGTTTTCCATGGAAATACAAAATGGAAAAATCAGGTGTAGCCACTCTTTTATGTTTTTCTTATTTTGTAATCAATTTTGACACCTTTATGTAATAAATAAATTGTGAGTCATTAAAATCTAATTAATTTTGTTTAAATAGTATTATTTTAAATGACTTAATATTTTTAAGAGACATGAAAAGTTTTTAGAAATGAAAACGAATTCCAGTTTGAACAATTTGTGAAATAATTTTGTTATTTTAATAAAATGATGTGCTCCTGAAATTTTTTCTTTAAGTTACGCAACCTTTTCAATAAATTTGCCTCCAAATTTTACACAGGTACATATTTTGTTCCTAAAATTACTCCTTCCCATCAAACGACAAACCGGCATAGCATAACATACACTACACATAGTAACGAGCTAGTTGTAATTACGCTATGGTGTAATAGCTCTTCAGATATATATTATCACACACAGAAATATTTTTCCACAACGAAAGTGACAGCCATATCATCATCGCCGCTCCATATCGTATCATCATCATGTCATCACCATAGCTCCATCATAGGCCTCATCTCGCTGCACGGCTAGATGCTGGCCAAGAGCAAACCCATCTCTTGTCGGCTTTAAAAAAAGCCAACAAAGTCGACTGCGACAAAGTCAATAGGAAGGAAGATCAAAGCCAATGGATAGTACTGGTGCCATATATTACAAATGAAATTAGACGAAAAAACAGTTGTCACTATAATTGATTGATTTATCGGAAGCCAAAGTACGGAAGCGAACCGCACGACTGCGCATGGCACTGTGCGAAGGAGCCGTAAACTTGCACGGAATTAGTCGCACGCGCATGCTAACTAATACGCGTTAGACACGCAACCGATTCAATTCGTCGTTGTCTCCTCAATTATAATAATAATAATTTCATTTTCTTAGCCAGAATTTGAATACAAATAATGTTGTTGCAGGTAGGTAGATTCATATTCTGCAGTTGTGTTCAGTTGTGGTACTTATACGCGAATATTTACAGGATTTTCTTATGCCTAAGAAATCTAGAATAGACGCCTTTTCATTATAGTGAAAAATTACACCAGGATACAATGATTTACCTACTTAAATATTTTTCATAAGCCTTGTCAAAAACCTTTTGAAAGTCTGTATCCTACTATCCACTGATTCGCCGCGGTCTATAACATCAAATAAAAGTTGTATATACTTAATAATAAATTACAATAGTAAGTGGATTTATTTTTTACAAAACCATGTTGGCTTTGAGGGATATAGTGTTTAAATAATTTAGCGGTTTTCCAATTGAGCGGCAGGTGACCCTAGAGGTCTGTATAAAGCTACAGATGCGTTTTTAAGAAAGAGAGGACAAATTATATCCAACCCTTCTCCCTTATTGTTATAACATCTACACATTCTAGGGCATTTTAAACCCCCTTGTCGCATCAGACAATATTTGCGATGCAATCATTGTTACATAGTGTCACAGTTTTCATTATATGCAATGCAAAGCTCCTTGTGTTAGGCATTGTGTGATGTTGGTTAAAAACTGATATGAAATAAGAAGAAAAAATAATTACATATAGCAATTGGGTCACTAGATTACGGATTTGAGTAATGTTACTTTAAGCTTGAAATAAAACTTCCTTAAAACATGATGGTTTACTAAAAATTCATGGTATGCTAGTCCACTATGGACTTGCTTAATGTACATCCATGTTGATGTGTAGAAATGCGTACACAAGTGCAAAAAGAAAACACTTTTTCTTTTTAGTCTAATTTTTACAATGTCAGCTATTTGTTTCCAGTCTGTCATCCAGTTTTAACTAACAATAACTTTTTTTACCGATGTTGACACATTAAAACTGTCACTTCGGTACTGACAACTTTGACATTGTCAAGTTGACAATGTCAAAGTTGACAATGTCAAGCTCAAGTTGACTCCTCTTGAGCAACTTGAGCTTGTGACGTTAAGTATAAATAAAAATATTGTCTTGTCGCCGCATAATTTTTAAATTATTTAAGCTCGAATAGTAACCGGCGAAATGATTCGCAACAATAGCCTTTATTAAAAAGATCGTTCGTAAATACGGGACTTGCATAGCAAATAGAGAAACATAATGCCTAGGGTTAAAATTGACTATATCGTTAGTTTCAGTAGCGAAGACGAGGTAAGTAAAGGTTGAATTTATCCACATGAAAACCCTATTTGGGTATCTAACTTTTGTGTACTAGATAGGCTACTAGTCACAACCAGTATCAAACGTAGTGATTATATACTCTTTGGTCACAACTTCTTTTCGTAGTATAATGCCGGTCACTCACATTCGCGCGAATACGCGAACCCACAAGTGTAGGACGACATTTGCAAATGACTATGCAAAGTTTTTGCTACATTCGCGCTTTTCCGTGCAATGTCGGTTTTTTAACGCACATCAAAGCGCGCGAACCTCAAACCTTTGCGTAGTCTCCCACACATTCGTGCAAGCATTCGTGCGACCAGTTTCGCGTACGATTGCGTATTGATTGCGTAGGTAACGGACATCTCGTTTACCATTTTCAGAGTTCGTATCGTGTACTGAGTGGCGTAAATTGAATTTGATCATGGATTGGACAAACACTAAACTGCACTAAAATCATCTTCACCTTCAACGCATTCGCATATGAGTATGCGAACCCATTTGCCTACTCGCTGAGTTTGCGAATGAATGTCACGTTCCTTCACATGCGTGCAGATTCGTACAATGTAAGAATGTTTGCACGCATGTCAGTGACCGGGGTTAAATAAAGTCGCATCCCGCCGCCTGTACTCTTAAAGCTCGCAACGGATTTTAATGCGGTTTTCACTAAAGGAAAGAGCGTTAAACGAGGAAGGTTTATGTTTATAATTTACAGAAAAAAATTGCACAATACATGTATCGGTGTAACTACCGATTAATCCACATTGCTCCTCTATGGGGAACCCCTAATTGAAATTGTCTTAATTATTGTTTTTTTAATTCGTTCAGAGTAATCAAGCAAATAACTTATTGTCATGGGACATATCACCCAAGAAGAAATGGTTGTGCAAGAAAGGAGAGCCATCCTGCTCTGTAGTGCTGCAGTTGGCCCGGGCAGTGAAGGTATGTCATAACATAATATGACAATGCTTAAAGGCATTGGATCATAAACATATCATATGTCATCTGCTGCATCACAATGCGGCTCCACTAGCACAACATACAAGGTGCGTATGTTTTGCCTATATATGTCATATTTATGCATCAATGAAGCTCTTTCCTTTTTGCACCTGGTGCAATCCATGAGTAAGCAATGGACATCTTCTATGCAATGGAAAAACCTTACTTATAACATAATCTTGTTCAAACTACTCCGACATATTTGATATTTGGACCTAGATTGAGAAACATCGTCGGTATCAGTATGGTGAATGGGATGTTTAACAGCCACGTTTATAGCACTATTTCCAGCCTCCCCAGTAATTTAAAAATGGTGTAACTGACAGATATGCGCGGTGGACTTGGGCGCTTACCATTCAGCACTAGTGGAGGTGCTGGTGGGGCGCGCGGAGTCCCCGGGGGAGCCCTTCCAGGTGCTCGTGCCCCGGAGCGTGTTCCTGTCCCCGGCTGACAGTCGCAAGGGCCTCCAGGTGGAACGAGTGCGATCGTTCCGCGGTCCGCAGCTGTGCGAGGAGGCCGTGAAGAGCAGCCAGGTGTGGGACCGTGTGCGGGTGGTCTGCTCTCAGCCTTACAACAAGCACTGCAACTACGGCCTCTCCTTCGTACACATATTCGAGCCCGAGGACGAGTATCCCGCGTGGCAGCCTCCCTCGGCCACGCCCAAGCAGCTTCTGAACTTCAACCTTCCCTCCTCCGATGAGGAGGAATTTAAGCCGGGAGAGCTTTTCGCTAAGCTCAGACACAAGACACCAACCAAAACTGACAACACCGGTATGCACTATTTAAATTATCCTTTCTTATGAATGGATTTCAACAAAAATCTATCATACTTTCAAAACTTTACGAGAGTAAGACCAAATGTTTGTTAGAGAAATTTTATCCTGAATAATAATCCTATCGACTAGTATAATAAAATAGCGAGTGTTTTTATTTTTTTTTATTTTAGTTGGTTCGAGTCCCGGGCGAGCCAAGCGAGTTTTAGAAAATCTTTGAATGCAGTATTGTTTCTTTTTAAAAATAAAGGAATGTCTCCTTTATGTAAAGTGAGCTAACTTAAGGATTTAAGGTAGTTTCCCTCCAGGGCCCGACTTATTTTTCCACCCTGTATTGTGTTTTTAGCGGATACCACTTGAGTAATTAGATGTGATACGTTTCAGAAACCCAAATCAGGCAGGCGACGACGAACGCCGAAAGCGGCTCGAGAGACTCTCGGACGCGACTTGTGAAGACGAGCATCGGCCGAACGGAGACTGAGACTCCTCCGCCAGCCGAGAAGGCGACCGCCACTCGACAGCAGCCAAAGGCGGAGACTCTGCCGCCAGCCGAGAAGGCGGCCGCAACTCGCCAACAATCGCAAGAGAAGGTGATGCGCGGCGTGGTGTTCGCGCTGAGCGGCTACGAGAACCCGCGTCGGGCGGCGCTGAGAGAGAAGGGCGTGCGAATGGGCGCGCGCTACGAGCCGCAGTGGACGGAGCGCTGCACGCACCTCGTGTGCGCGTTCTCGGGCACGCCCAAGATGCGCGCGCTGCGGGCCGCGGGGTCGCGCTGCGTGTCAGTGCGCGGCCACTGGCTGGACGAGTGCCGGCGGCGGCGGCGTCTCCTGCCCGCGACCGACTTCCCGCCCGGCCCTGTCTCCCCGCCGCCGCCCGTCGCCGACCACTCTGGTATTATTTTCAACCTTATTGCAATGATTTACTTTACTAGTAGGCACACTGACACTGCGTTTCGCAGTCATTTAGGCAGCCTGTCTGGTGGCAGTAATCACTCCTTTACAGAAGACCACTAGTACCCAGTGCCTGCCTGTGCCGTAGTCAGCGTCAGCCCTAAGTGTACATTCGTACTCTATAGGCCAAGACAGCGACAGAGACACGGACGACGAGATCGACGGGGTGCTTCGCGCGCAGACGACGTCAGACAACGACGCGTACGCGCTAAGCACCGACACGGAGCCCGACCGAGACCTAGACGGGGGAAGGGGAGGGGGCTGGCTGCCGAACTTTTTCGACGGCCTCTCCTTCGTGATCGGGGAGGACGTCGCGCGCGAAGGCTACGACGAGCGGCAGGTGCTGCGATACATCTGCGCGTACGGCGGCACCGTGCTCCCGCCGCAGAGCGGGGAGGAGACAGGAGAGGGGGACCGCGTGGTGATCCGGGCCCGTGGCCCCAAGAGCCCCGAGTGGCTGTGGCGCTGTCACGTGGCCCAGAAGCTGCTCCCGTGAATTGTACTCTACAAGTATTTTAAATATATATTCTCCATGTTAACCTGCTTTTTATTTTCCTATATATACATTATGTAATTTATGTAGGTAATAATTGTATATTTAGCTACCAACACCTACTACTACTGTAGTAGGTGGTGCCTCTCTACCCGCACCCGCGCGTTCAGTGTAGACGACGACATAAGGATCCTATCCTTATCCTGCCAGTGTAGGTACAATAGGTATTTAAATGGTCTTGAGTTTTGGGATAGCTGTAAAATAATTTCTGTTTTCAAATGTAATTGGTCGATTATTACTGACTAATGACTAATTCTTAATTCTAGTTAAACTGAAAGTGTCACTAGAACCATTAAATAGTGGTTCATAAATTATGGCGTTTGTGTAGCATTTGTGAATGCAAGGATGGGGGCGATTGGAGAGAAACAGCATCAAGGAGTGAAGCGTTTATTGTGATCACTGCGAGGTGAGCAGCGTGAGCTTCTCGTTGAGCTGCAGCTGCGTCTTGACGAGCTGCGACAGTGTCACCACCATGAGCAGGTCCTTGACGCCGGCCGCCAGCGCGTCCGCGCACGAGTCAGCCGCCAGCGAGGGCAGCGCCAGCGCCAGCTGCAGCAGCGCGCGCCCCGCGGCCGCGTCCGCGGGCACGCGCTCCGCGAGCACGTCCTCCACGTACGCCAGCAGCCGCTCCAGCGACGCCGCCAGCCGCGCGCCCGCAGCCGCCACCTGCGCCAGGTCCGGTTGCGGCTGCGGGCGCAGCGCCGCGCGTCGGCACAGCGCCAGCGCCACCGCCTCCGGCTCGTACACGCCCACGGTGGCCTCGATGGGCGTGAACATGCAGCCCTGGCGGCCGCGCGGCACGCCCAGCGCCACGCACACGTACGCGCGCAGCCCCATGCGCGCGCCCGCCAGCCCCGTGTCCAGTGTCACGTGCACCGGCTCGCGGCACTCGCGCGCGTAGTACTCGTGGATCACGGACGAGTGGTTGGTGACCTCGTCGCCCGTGGCCCACCAGCCCACCACGCTCTCCCCGCCGTTCACGCGCCGGTTCAGCTCGTACACGTCCATCGCGTAGTTGAGCTCCGCCTCCACCTGGTCCGCGTGCTCCTTGTGCGGCACGCAGAAGCAGTTCGTCACCTCCACCACGCCCTTGTCAGACGTGCCTGCCGACAATATTCCAATATCCTATCTTTAAAAACTTATAAACATATATTTTTATTTAGCGTTACAAAACCAATGTTCTACAAAGGACATCCTCCGATTGAGATGACGATCGTGATCAAGTATTACCAGTTTCCGTTTCAACTTTAGCGCACATTTCTTGTTGTGTCGCAACAACGTATCACACAAAATATGGAGGCTTATATTTTATATGATACATTGTTTCGATACAACTACATGACACATACTCGTGCGTATTTGGCTCCGATCCGACAGGTTTGTTACACTTAACCTCAAAATTAAGAAGAACAATTTCGATTACTGTTTAGCTCTTAACGATACTAAAGTAAGAAAGATCAAAAGCTTAAAAGATTGGGTACTTTAAAAATAAAGATGAAATAGACAAATCTTACCCAACAATGTCCCGATAACTCGATGTGAATCTGCATTTCTACGTTCGTAAGCATCCACTATTTGAAATAACACTACAGGGTGTATTTTGACAACTAGGTTTAGAGCCATTTTTAGTTGTTTTAATGTTGAATCTCTTCAGTAATAATAAAGTATCGGTTAAGAGAAAACTGTTTTTCCACATTTACATATTTATTTCCAATAATATTGAAATGAAAAGGCTTTTTGACGTTTCGTGAGATGAGTGAGAGACACAGAACAAAACAGAACTATGATCCTTGCACAAAATACAATGGGTTCTCTCGTTGACATGGCGTTTGACTTTTTTATATTCAATTTTAATAGTCTTATTTTTTGTTTATAATAATTATTCATTGAGCGTAAATTGAGTCATATAGTTGTAAAGGCAGCAACATCACTTTTGTACAAAAAACGGCAAATCTATTTTTCCTTATAGGTATAGTTAGGTACACATTTTTGTTAAAAAATTGCAAAAATTGTGTTGAAAAAAAAATGGATGTTTCTGTATGTCTCAATTGTTTTATTTTTATGATTGACTTCTGATAATAATGTTTCGCACACCCATGTGCAATCAAATAAATAATTTAGACTTAAAAAAGGGCGCCAAAAATAAAATTATTACAGTTTGATAATTTTAAAATTCCCGCTACCGGCGTGATAGTGATTGTAACAAATGTTGATTTATTTCCTGTTTTATGTAAAACATTGGAGTATCAATATCTGTTTTCTACATTCTAGTAAATCCGTCAAATATTAACTGAATCATAATAATAGTGGTTAGTTTCCCAAATATATGTCTCAGAATTTCCTGTTAAATATCTTTGAAGCAGTACGAGCAAGAAAAACTCCTAATAAATACCTTAAATTGAATTAGGCCAAACTGGAATTAAATCATTTAGTGTGGCTCATAATAAATAAAAGTTTCACCGCATACCTACTTATTCCATTTATTTATCACAACTTTATATAACAAACACACCTTCAGTTATCAACAACATATAGTTGATGATGTATTCACCTTTAGAATTGGGAAACATATCAAGCACTTGAAAGAAATATGAAAAGTTAATAATTTATCTGTTAATTTCCACCAAAAAAAAAAAAACAAATGAAGTGAATCATTTTCAAGTTATTTACATTGTTAACCCAGTTGTAAATCTGAAATGGGACCGTTGAATCAGATACCAACACATAGTCCTAATTGAATTTTAATAAGAAAAATTAATTTCGCAAGCTTAATCATTAAAAAGAAACAAGCTTTTTAACGTAATAACAATAGATAACATTAAAATATGTACTATACCTATATGTACTTTATACAAACCTCCTTTAGTCTGAATAAATCCAGGCAATAGTGTTCAGCAAGATATTTTATATTTACTCGCTGAAAATAGAGCTGTATTTATACCAATTTCACAAATCATCTGTCTGACAACATAAAATTCTGAATGTGGAAAAAAATTAACATTTGAGAATATTAGTTTATTTTATTTGATAATATTACCAATGAGAAATTGTACATGCCTCTATGTACTTTCAAACTTTAAAACAACAGGCTTCAATTAACTATGATATGTACATACTATAAGTTAAAACAACTATTTATCATTAGACGAAGGAGTGGTATGTATACGAACTCCATGCATTTTGGCAATCTCGTCTTTCAAAGAATCTGTAACCAATCGATGTTGTTTCACTCGAGATATACCCGTGAACTCTTTGGCTTCCACATTTATCTGAAACAAAACAGATTACAAAAATAAAAATAAAATAATAGGTAAGCAATGAATACCGTTTGCAATAGAAGTCAGGACGTACTTCGAACATTGCCCCGCATCCTCCCGAAATGTCTTGTATACTTATGTAAGTAATTCCCGGTAGAGCTTGCTTGAGAACTTTGGTCAATTGCTCTTCCTTGGACACACAGTTTTGTTGAAAAGAACTACCACCAGTTGCACCGATACCATCCAGTGTGCGAAACTATGAACATAGACAGGAAGGTACAGGTTTTTATTTCGAATAGTAATAGCATAACCAATACTTGATGAGGTTATAGTTCAACTTACCAATGTCTTTGTTATTGGCTCTAGTGCTTTAAAAACTTGACGAAACATTTTAAAATATGTTAATGTAGCAATATTTCAATTTTATTTGGAAAATATATTAACGTTACTTCAATTTAAGTGTCAGAAATTTAAAATAACCAATAGGTAAATAACATGAAATGTATTATTTTGTTTCATTTTACATATTACATACACAATTCATTTAGAAAAAACCATCGACTTGTTTTGATGAATAATCTTATGCCTTAGGTATTTTTTTATTATATAATTCTTTTTCACTTTGAAATAGAACACAAGGATTTTTCTATTTTGAGGTTATGTTTTGATTGATCAAAAACAGACATCCATCACATATACACAGACTAGATTAGTATGGTTTAGTCCAAGGAACATATATACTCTTTAGCAAGAGGTTTAGTCCGTATTTGTGGTCCGTATTCTTTGCCACCCTAATTTCTATCCCTCTCTCACTTAGTAAATAAATAATCACACGTCTCTTCGACAACAATTCTAAATACCTACGAAAAGGAATATTTGATATTTGATGTAATTGATTGTCTGTGGAGTTGACATTGACAAACTGAACTGACAACTCTACTTGTCAACATTTAACCAGCGTTGCCAGAACGTTACTTTTGTAACGTTTTACGTTACTTATTGACCCCTTCACGTTACATTTAAGTTACACGAGTCAAAACGTTACTTTTGCGTTACATTTCGGAATAATGGACTTATACAACAAAAAATTTTAGACTTGAAATTTCAATAAAATAAGTGAAACAACTCAGGCTCAGGCGCTTGTGTATATCTGTCACAGTCACAGAACACTATTAATTACTCCAAGAGAGATATCTGTGTTCGTATCGAACGTAATCTGCGTAATGTTGGCATTGTATTGCCAACTTACTAAAGTAATTTTTTTATATCCTATATTCATGTCTCTATCGCACAGTTATCTGGAATGGGCAAATAGAAAGAGCAAGTTGTAAGTGTGGTTGATTATACAATACCGCTCGTAACGTAACGAGATTTGAAATTTGAATTTGAATTAAATTGAGCCGGAGCAGTAACAGTGATTATTTAGGTGTTTTGTTGTTTATTTATTATTCATTCAAGTTTTCTTTTGCTAGTTCTATTGTGTTTTATTGGAGTGCAAGTAGATGTTAAAAATTTAAAGGATCAAAGCAAAAAAGCCCTTTCTTATCGATAAGGTAAGCTATAAGTAACAATATTCAGGCGACACTCAGTCTCTTACTAAACCGCACATATACCTAGTTTATTTTTTAGTTTCCAGTAGGTCAGGTATTGCGTTTATTGGTACCGACCGACATAGAAACCACATTCATAGCGCTTGAATTCACTCTACTAGCGCAGAGTCGAAGCGCATCGAAGCGTCAATCTAAAAATTTACATGGCATATGAACCCCTATCTCCACATTTTACGGTACATTTTTTTATGTCAAGGTCGGCAGACAGGCTGACGGTCCACTTGATGGTAGGTGGCTACCGTCGCCTATAACACAAGCAACGCCACAGGTGCTGCAAGTGCGCTGCCGATTACAGTAAGATTAAGGACAAGGGATAGGGAAATGGGCTCTGGCATCCCTTACTCACTCACCGAAACACAACAGCACACTGCACACGTGCTGTTATTTCACGGTGGTCTTCTGTGAGGGGGTGGTTGCTGCCGCCAGATGGGCTGCCCAAATGACTGCGAAACGCAGTGTGTTCTGCCACTGCTTTCCAATACCAGACCAGAGCCAACTTTCAAAAGTTCATTTCCAAAGTTGACTCGAACCCGGAAACCCTGGAGCGTTAGGCTAACACCCTAACCACTCATCCAACGGGCTCGTCAAATTTCTATCATGACAAAAAAAGGCCCGCGCAGACGCGCAAAAGCGCGGACTCTCAGTCACCCCTCATTTCATCAGTTTATCGCCATAGAAATATTAGCTCAGTCGAATTAGAATTTCAATATTTTTCGATTTAGACTCGAAAAGAGGGGGTGAATTTTTCATTTATTGAATAACGCGTTTATTTTCAATTTTACACGAAAAATTGTTAATACCGGAGTTGCTTGGAATTAAATTTCCTACAATTTTAGGAATTATCAATTTTTCCCGAGGATCAATGTTTTTCGATTTAGACCCGAAAGGAGGTGGGGGGTGCACCTAAATATTCTATTATCTCGTTAATTATTGATTATTTATTTATTATTAATCAATAATAATTATTAATATTACTATTAATATTATTTTTTTCCGTGTCAGCCCCTTTTTTGCCCCAAATTGTGGAGATAGGGGTTCATAAGCCATGTAAAATTCTGCTGCTTCGATGCGCATCGACTTTAATTTTAATTAAAGACATTCGACCCTAACATTTATTTACATTCGACCCTAACATTATTTAATTTCTTTCTTGCATGTTTTTGGTGCTGATATTACATGGTTGTAGTGCTGATGTGTTATATGCAAATGCATGATGTAGGTACTAGTAGTAGACTAAAATGTAAAGTATTTGAATGTGGCGCCTAAAGCTAAATCCAAGGCATCTACTTCAAGGGAAGAAAAAGAAGATAGCGATAAGAATGACGATCTCGAAGCGACATCGACTATCGACAATGTCGATAGTTGTAGTAGTAAGGAGATACCTCCTCGAAAAAAACAAAAAAGAACATACAAGTTTAGCGATAAATGGCTCGTCGACAAAGAGTTCAAAACTTGGATTTCAAGGAAAGATCAAGAAAATGGTTCAGTTACTGCCTTTTGTAATTTGTGCAATTGTATTGTATTAAACCATAGACCGGCTCTTGTTAAACATATGATGACTTCGAAACACAAGCAAATTGCTAATTCCATAAGTAATACACCACATATAGAGCAATCGTTTAAACCAAAAAAAGAAGAAGAACTGCAGAAAAGAGCGGAGTTAAAATTATGCGCTTTCATTGCCCAACATAATTTGACACTTTCCTTGTCAGATGATTTGATACCTTTTTTGAAGAATACTTTTCCTGATTCTGGAATTTTAAAATCGGTTTGTTTGGGGAGGACAAAAACAACTAATACAATAAAAAGTGTACTTGGACCGATGACAACACAGGAACTTGTATCAAAACTAAAAGCAACACCATTTAGTATAATAATGGACGAAACAACGGATATTAGTGTAAAGAAGCAGTGTGCCTTGGCAGTAATTTTTTGTGAGGAGGATGACTTAATAGTTCGCACCCAGTTTCTTGATATGTATGAAGTAAAATCCGGGAAAGCCGAAGATCTTACAAATGGTTTACTAACTTGGCTTGAAAACAGGCAAATTCCTTTAAAAAACTTTGTAGGATTTGCTTCAGATACAACAAACAGCATGGTCGGCCCACACAATTCTGTATTTACCCATTTAACAGAGAAAGTACCACACATATTGTGCATAAAATGTAGCTGTCATATGATACACCTTGTTGCTTCCAAATCGTGTCTCAAGTTGCCAAGATCTATTGAAGATTTATTGAGAAGTGTGGGTTCCCATTTCAGTCGCAGCTCTTTAAGACAGGAAAAGCTGAGGGACTTTCAAGCATTTTTTAAAGTTGAAATACATAAAATTTTAAGGGTAGCTACAACAAGATTGCTATCTTTAGAGGCATGTGTAAAAAGAACTTTAGAGCAATATGATGTTCTTCAAGAATACTTCAAAGTCGAGGTTTTTGAAGACCCTAGTAAAGTTACAGAAGACATACTAATAACACTTAATAATAAATTCACAAAAATTTATTTAGAATTCATGTCATATGTTCTGGAAGAGTTTAATAATTTTA
Organism: Synanthedon andrenaeformis; assembly: GCA_936446665.2. Taxonomy (NCBI): domain Eukaryota; kingdom Metazoa; phylum Arthropoda; class Insecta; order Lepidoptera; family Sesiidae; genus Synanthedon; species Synanthedon andrenaeformis. The sequence continues at coordinate 12,406,352 of OW387788.2, forward strand.
ACAAATTATTTCAGTCTGAAAAACCATTGTTGTATCAGTTAAAACCTGAGGTTCACAAATTAATAAAAACGCTAGCCAGCAGTTACATGGAATTCAATTATGTCAAAACTACGGATGCCTACAAAATTGAGTTTGCCAATCCACGATTCTTTGTGCCATTAGAGAAATTATATTTGGGTATACTAGCAAAGGAATCAATGGATGAATTAGCTAAAGAAATTCCAGAACCTAAAACTCAACTTATTGATTTTAAAAAAACGTGCTTGTCATTTTACATAGAAACTCTGACCCCGGTCACTGACATGCGTGCAAACATTCTTCCATTCTACGAATGTTTGCACGCATGTGAAGGAACGTGACATTCATTCGCAAATGGGTTTGCGAACCCATTTGCGCTTCCCTCTACACTTCTTTACGAATGCCTCAGTTTACTTGCGGTATTCTGAGCGAACATGGACAGTGAAGATGATTTTAGTGCAGTTATACTGTATTATCTATGTTCATACACTTATTTATATCATATGCTGCATAAAGCGGACCACCGAAATCGCCAGCCGCAGAGGAAAAGACGTATTTGGATGAGTAGATTGTACAGCGAAAGGACTAGGTAGGTAAAACCTACTTTGCATTTTCATTTGCTTATTATTATCTTCTTAGTGGCTATTTCTGGTCTGCTAGAGTACCAGTATCACTTCGTCCATTGCTGAAATATTGTGATCGCCACGTAAACTAAAGCTCTCTACCTATACCTACCGCGTTTAGAAACTGTAGTACTTTTTTGATAGAGGCATTCCTCACATCTTCACAAGCCATTATGTGGCTTCCTAGGATAGATGTGCTTGTGCATCAAGGGGCCACACTCGCACAGGATATGCATTGGTGTTTCTTCTGCCTCATGGCAGAAGAGACACTCTCCTGTACTGGTGAGACCCATTATTTTGAGGTGCCTATTGAGGCGTTAGTGCCCTCGTTAGCATGCACAGATTGCTCCTACTAAGCGACATAGCCTGGTTCGTCACGTTTCGACTGTAGGCTTTTATTCATTTGCTTACATGAAAGAACTAATTATTGAAACATATTTAATAGCCATTTTACAAGATTTTATTAATTAATTTCTTTATTTCAGGCACTCCCTAGACATATCATTAACCGATTTGTTACCTGGACCTGTTAGTCATTTTGGCAATTTTTGTAGAATGTCAAATGTAGACTTCGAATTATTGCTGCAGAAGATTGACCCGTTGATATCCAAGAAAGATACAAAATGGAGGCAAGCTATTCCTTCTAAGCACCGATTAGCAATGACATTAAGATTTTTGGCCACTGGTGATAGCTACATGAGCATGCAATATCTCTTCAAAATATCAAATCAAGTAATTGGTACAATTGTGCCTGAAGTTTGTGAAGCTATTATTCAAGTCTTAAAAACAGAAGTGAAGGTAAATGAAAGAAATTTTCTTTTCTAATTCTTTATAATTATACATATACTTACTTATGAAAAAAAAAACAAATTATACTTAAATCAATCTATGTGCTTACTCACACTGGACATCTTAAATGCTTGAGATATTATATCTTTATGGTTCAATTTTAGTGGAATGATTTTCTGAGAGAGTATTTTTATATTCTTTTTAGAAGTACTGGCTAAGGGTTTCGAGTTCAAATTAATTAAATTTTCGGTAGACGATACTGTTGACTTATAATTTTCAGGAGAGAGTATATTTAAATTATAGTGTCCGGGCTGTGAATAAGTAGATTCATACTGCATAGTGGGTAGCTCCGGTATATGGACAGTGTGGGACGTATCTGCGACTGTTTCAAAATCAGATGATGGAGATGGAGTATAAATGTTTACTGAAGACGTATGGCTTGACGAGGATTGTTCATTTAATCGGGATCTAGCTTTCATTTCATATTTAAAAATTAGGTTATGTATGTCATGTGTTAACATCAGCCTGTCATCTTCATCCATCTTTTTTAATTTTTGTGCCACAAGTTGACCAAATAAGTCATTTTCATCTGTCTGTTTTTGTACACTTCTCTCTTTTACAAGGGAGAACGCCTCATCCATCTGTTTCTTTACATGCAATAAGTCCTTTGTACTCGCAGTATTTTTGCGTTTGTTGCACCGTTCATACTGTGGTGATTCCTCAAAATGTCTTTCAAAATTTGGTGCTGTTTGTTCCTGAAACATCATAAACAATAATAATAAGAATAACATTTATATTTTGTTTCAGCTACCAAGCACTGAAAATGAGTGGCTACAGATATCAGAAGGCTTTCGAAACATATTTCCACATTGCTGTGGAGCATTGGACGGCAAACATGTGGTATTAGAATCACCGATTCATAGCGGCTCTGATTACATTAATTATAAGAAAACTTTTAGTATCGTGCTCCTGGCTCTAGTTGACAAAAACTATTTATTCTTATTTGCCGACGTAGGATGCCAAGGAAGAATGAGTGATGGTGGGGTATTACAAAATAGTGTTTTATGGAGAAAGATTAATAATAATACAATAAACATGCCACAGCCTAACCCTCTCCCAGGAAGAAATATGAATGTGCCATACGTATTTGTTGCAGACAGTGCATTTGGTTTAAGCCAACACATCATGAAGCCATATCCCGGTAACCATAGTGAGAACAGCATAGAAAGAAATTTTAATCGTAATTTATCCAAAGCTAGAGTAATAGTTGAAAATGTGTTTGGCGTTATGGTTTCAGTATTCAGAGTTTTTAAAAAGCCCATGTTAGTTCAACCTGAAAATGCAGCCCGTATCACTATGACATGCATACTTTTACATAATTTTTTGAGGAGAAGTAGGACCTCATCGAGAATATACACACCTCATGGATCCTTTGACCGCATACAGAATGGCCAATTGCATTCTGGAAGTTGGAGAAATGACAACGTAAATCATGGACTCCTACCACTTTCTTTAGTTGCCAGGCGAGGCTCAACTGCTGCTCATATGATTAGGGCTGAGTTTGCAGAATATTTTATGCATATCTAAATGATAAATAAATTTTTTTCAAAATAAAAGTATAACTTAATAATTGTTTTATTTTGTACTTACCTCAGTATTTATGGTGTTGTGATATTCGTACACTGAACCCAAGAAACTGTGCATTACCTCAAATGCAAACCATGTTGGCTGGTACACATCATCCGTACTTGAACCAGTGGTATATGAATCTTTAAGTTTTTTTAAGTGCTCCCTATACGCCGCGATTAGAGAACTTCTCTTCTTTTTTAAATCGTCAATAGAACATTGAAGAGAAAATGTGTTTTTAATTCTCTCCCATGCGTCATTAATTGCTATTCTGTTTTTATGGGATTTCTTTTTAGGATCCCATATAGTTGGTTCGTTCTGTAAAAGTTCAATGAACTCGAACACGTGAGTGTTTGTCCAATCCATGATCAAATTCAATTTACGCCACTTAGTAGACGCCACGAACTGAAAATGGCAAACGAAACGTCCGTTACTACGCAATCGTACGCGCAACTGGTCGCACGAATGTGTGGGAGACTACGCGAAGGTCTGAGGTTCGCGCGCTTTGATGTGCGTTAAAAAACCGACACTGCACGGAAAAGCGCGAATGTAGCAAAAACTTCGCATAGTCATTTGCAAATGTCGTCCTACACTTGCGGGTTCGCGTATTCGCGCGAATGTGAGTGACCGGCAAACAAATAAGACAACGCTTCGATTTCTCTGACCCAATCTTTAATATAATAGGAGAAGTCGTCGATTACAACAGAGCTCAAAAATTCGAAGTAAAAGATCTATCAAATGTAATTACAAGATTTCCAAATATTAAAAGTTATATTAACGTCGAAGAGCTACATAAAGAGTGGAGGAAGCATGCCTTCTTAGAACACAGCGAATTATTCCCGAATATAAACTTGCCCGTGGAGGAATACTGGAGGAATGTTTTAAAGATGAAAAATATAGCAGAGGAACCAGTGTTTCCTAATTTAAAAAAAGTTATAATGCTTTTGCTCGTGTTGCCTTATTCAAACGCCAGCGTAGAGCGCGTTTTCAGTCAATTAAAATTAATAAAATGTGACAATAGAAACAAACTTAACACGGAAACCATTTCAGCTTTGATGGCAACTAAAAGAAGCATCAGAGATGCTACAAAATTTGAGCCATCAAAAGCCATGTTGTTGGCAAAAATAAAATACGGTAAAGAAGGTGAAGGTGAAAATAGCTTAATATTTTATTTAATGTACAAATGTAAAGTTAAAGTCTGAAATGTTTTTGTACTTAAAAAACTTTTCTTTACATTTCAGATGGTAATTAAGATAAAAATATAACCCAAGAATTATTACCTACATTTTGTATACGCATCGTAAGTATGTATAGGATTATGATCACGTAAGTAACAATGATTAACTGTTTTATTGCAGCATTGATCTTCTTTTGCAGATTTTACACCCGTCGATTTGGTTTAAGGATTTAAGAAACTTTTAAATAATGGTTGGAACCTTTGAATACCATTAAAATTGTGTTTATTATATTGAAATATAAAAATTACATAAAGCGTTACTTTTCTTGGGAAAACGTAACTTTTTGAATGCCCTTAGGTAACTTTTGAGTACAGGGCACTGGCAACACTGCATTTAACATTATTTATTGTGGATTGATTGATTGGTTATGTAGCACGTGTGATTTTCATTTCAGTGTTTAGTTTAGTTGGATTATTAATTTTATAAAAAGTGCTGCTGCCTAATTATAACAATAAATTGACTGATTATGTATTTTTATCATAAAATAAGTGTAATATACCTAAACCCGTAACATTGATCCTCGAAGATGCCGCCCTATAGAAGTGGCTTGAAAAGAGCGAATGATGTATGTTTGTATTTAATATTTATTACAATATCAATAACTCTATGCTATGGTTTAGCATTTATACCAATTAACAATATGTTTAGATCTGACAACAATTTGTGAAACGTGTAGTAGTAAATTAGTGTAAATTGTGATTTCAGGCTTTGTTGTCAAATGAAGATACCAGTTCCAACAATGTACTCGAAGACGGGGAAGCTGTTGCACAAGAAACAAATACAGTACAACCAGTTGCTCATAAAGGTATGCTAAAATCTTGCTCAACAACTAGTGCTACTGTATATAGCACATCTTGTTTTATAGACAGCAATTATAGTTATTGGTATTATAGTAAAGACAAAATGTTGCTGCAGTAGAGTGGAGTACAGGCGCACTCCCTTACACTTATGTGCCTTATGACAATGTGAAGTGATAATGTTATTGATAACTTTACAGAAGTTTTAAATTTTATAAATTATTTATGTAATTATAAATTAAAAGTGGTCATCTGATTATATTTTGGTTATTATATCAGTTTGCTTATTATATTTACGAGGACAACTAGGGTCACCACTTGCACATTTGTTTTTAATTGTATCTTGTTCTTAAACTCACGCCACAAATTTTTGCAGTTGATCTTGTGTGTTAATTTTACTGGTTTTTTTTTTTATCTTGTTTAATTTCACTTAAAAATGTTTAATTAATATTAACTCTGTAGTTCAGTAGCGTTAGCATCAGTCCATCAAAAACATTTGCCTGCAAAAAATAATTTATGACAATCTGCAGCGACATTTTGTCTTTGCTATAATAGTTATGGAAGAATAGTGCCTTAGTACATACACTTGGGAATGATTTATTTACCTAAAAATATGGTTCAGTCATTCATTGATAGCTAACTCATGTTATTTGTCAAACCTCACTGAACTAGTGGGCTTTGTAATTAAAAAAACACTTCTGTTAAAATGCAAATGTCATTTGCAGATGAGTATGAATCCGGCGATACGTCGGACGAAGAAGACCGCCGGAACACGGTGGGCGACATCCCCATGTGGTGGTACGAGGAGTACCCTCATCTCGGGTACGACCTCGACGGCCGACGCATCGCGAAGCCGCCGCAGAGGGATCAGATCGACGACTTCCTCAAGCGCTGCGAAGATCCCGACTTCTGGCGGACTGTGCGCGACCCGCAGACCGGTCAAGACGTGTTGCTGAGCAAGGATGACCTGCAGCTCATCGCCAGGCTGCGCGAGGGCCGAGCGCCCCGCGACGACGACGAGCGCCCCTGGGTGGAGTGGTTCACGCGGGAGGTGCTGGCGACGCCGCTGCGCGCCTTCCCCGAGCACAAGCGATCCTTCTTGCCCTCGCGGTCGGAGCAGGCGCAGGTGGCGCGCATCGTGCACGCGCTGCGCATGGGCTGGACCAAGACGCGCAAGCAGATGGCCGAAGAGCGGCGCGCCAAGAAGCAGAAGAAGTTCTACGACCTGTGGGGCGGCGGCGCCGAGGAGGAGCACGGCGCCGGAGTGCACCGCCACATCCCGGCGCCCAAGCGCGCGCTGCCCTCGCACGCCGAGAGCTACAACCCGCCGCCGGAGTACCTGCTGGACCAGCGCGAGGCGCGCGAGTGGGAGCGGCTGCGCGATACGCCCTGGCGCCGCAAATACACCTTCCTGCCCACGCGCCACGACAGCCTGCGCGCCGTGCCCGCCTTCCAGCGGTTCACGCGCGAGCGCTTCCTGCGCTGCCTCGACCTGTACCTTGCGCCGCGCGCCATCAAGATGCGGCTCACCGTCGCGCCCGACGACCTCGTGCCGCAACTGCCGTCGCCGCGCGACCTGCAGCCCTTCCCGACGACCGAGGCGCTGCGCCTGCGCGGCCACGAGGGGCCCGTGCGCTGCTGCGACTTCGACCCCTCGGGCCAGTACGTCGTGTCGGGCGGCGAGGACGGCTGCGTGCGCGTCTGGGAGACGAGCTCCGGCCGCTGCCTGCGCACCGTGCGCCTCGGGGAGCCCGTGGCCAGCGTGGCGTGGACGCCCGTCGCCGGCCTCAGCCTGGTGGCGGCGGCGGCCGGCTCGCGGCTCGCGCTGCTTAACCCGGGCGCGGGAGTGGGCGCGCACCGCGTGGCCGCCGCCACCGACGCGCTTCTCGACGACGTCGAAACGCCGCCCGCAGCCGACGCGCGTACGGCGGCGGCCGCGCGCTGGGTGCGCGTGCCTCCCGAACGCTGGGCGCTCGGCGAGCGCGCGGCCATCGAGCACTTCCGACCGGTGACACGCGTGGCGTGGCACGCGCGCGGCGACTACCTGTGCGTGACGCTGCGCGACGCCGCGTCGCGCGCCGTGCTGGTACACCAGTTGTCGCGACGGCGCACGCAGCTGCCGTTCGCGCGCGCGCGCGGGCTGGTGCAGTGCGCGCTGTTCCACCCGCACCGGCCGTGGCTGTTCGTGGCGACGCAGCGCGCGGTGCGCGTGTACGACCTGGTGAAGCAGGAGCAGATCAAGAAACTGCTGACGGGCGCACAGTGGATCAGCACGATGGCGGTGCACCCCGGAGGCGACAACCTGCTGGTGGGCTCGTACGACCGCAAGGTGATCTGGTTCGATCTGGAGCTGTCGTCGCAGCCGTACCGCACGCTGCGGGTGCACGGAGGCGCGGTGCGCGCGCTGGCCTTCCACCGGCGCTACCCGTTGTTCGCGTCGGGCGGCGACGAGGCGCGCGTGGTGGTGTCGCACGGCGCCGTGTTCGCCGACCTGCTGCAGAACCCGCTGCTGGTCCCGCTGAAGCGGCTGCGGGGCCCGGAGCCGAAGGAGGACCTGTGCGTGCTGGACCTGCGCTTCCACCCGACGCAGCCCTGGCTGCTGGCGGCCGGCGCCGACGGCACGCTCCTCCTCTACTCCTGAACGACAACACTCCTGTAAATATTTGTGCTCCATTAAAAGCTTTAGCAAACTTGACCATTGATCATTGTACAGCTTTAAATAAAACAGCTCCCAAAACATGTATGAGCAGTGAAAATCTGCAAAGCGGTTAGTTCAATCCAAATCCGTCGGTTGCGCTGACGAAATTCAATCTCCCGCAGGCCGACAAGAAGGAGTTGAGATATCATACGAACAACATAAAATATGTATATAACGAATAGCATATAAGAGACTTGCTACAGTTATAAAAGTAGTGCATTAAATTTTATACATTCCTTATTGTATACATTGAAACCTACCTAAAATTCCTTGCAATAATTATGATGAATAGTCAGAATGGAAGTGTTAAACTATGTCTATGAAGGTTTATGGCGAGCACGAACACATAGTATTTCGGTAGTATAAACATTTTGCATTCACCTCTTGTTTTTACAAACTCAAATGGGCCTAAATTTCTAACCTGGCTCGATCTAGATCTAGTCATCAATGTTATGATTCTGCCCTTGTCCTGCATATTTTACATATTATGACGTCGTTATCGTTATGTTAAGATGAAAGGAAGTCATCAATAACAACTTCCTTCTATTAAAGGTACCTGTCATTAACATCAAGTTCTATTATATTATGAAATGTGGGTGTCTTAACGTGAGGCCGAGACCTTGACACGACTCACGATACGACCCTAAATTTAATTTATTATTTTTAGAACTAGCCACAGAACCTCATGAGAACCATAATATATGTTTTATATGATTGTCAAAACAAAGTTAGCGATATTTACGATAAAAAATTTCATAATAAAAACTGGATTAAGTTCAGTGGCAGCTTAAGAGTTTGTTTATATGAATGAAGAAAAATTTGCCAAGATTGGTAATTATAGGGATCTTTTTTGAGCAAGATTTTGGTGCAGACGTGGAGGACATTTTACATGATCAGACCCTCCTGGTCCCTCCTGTGACATGTCGCCAAATCAAAATATTTTGATTCTTGTAGCATCTTGTAGTCACTACAATAATTTATAATGTTATGTGTTTAAATGATTAATAAGCTAAATTACTACATTTAATTTCAATCATTAATTATTTGCTACGGCCCTTAAGATGTCTAATATAAAAATCTATTTGGAAAGGACTCCTACTCATATTTTTATGATATGAGTGAATTATACTCGGGTTTACTATACTCTTAAATAAAACACCAAGCCCTGGTAGGAGACAATATTTAATATTTACCTTCGAACTTATTAATATGGGCGAAACATTTCATAAGCGTGTCCGCGACAGTGTTAGCGACATCTAGATGCATTATTTAATTACATTTAACATTCCGCCCACCAAGAACGCTATTGAGCGTTCTTTACAATTCCGCCCACCATGAGAGAACATCTTCCAATTTGATCAGATAAAACTTAAGTTACTAAACATACATACATGAATCTTAACCTTAATACACTAATACAAAAATTAATCGGTAACGGGCAGAATGCACAGTTTTGATGTTGGTCTTCTTATATTAGAACCGTTACATCTTAAAGTCACCACGCGAGTGATGTTATCTAATCCAGGATGCTTAGTAACCACCCTACCAAGCAACCATCGAGCAGGGGGGAGATTATCCTCCTTCACAAGAACGACATCACCTATTTTAGGCTCAGGGGTCATTTTAGACCATTTGTACCGTTGCAAACAGTACACCAAATATTCATTGGACCACCTTCGCCAGAAATTCTGCAGCATCCGTTGGGTCAGCTGCCATCGTTTTAAGATACCGATGTTACCTTGTTCGTAACTACGATCGGGCACAATTACTAAAGGTTCTCCAATCAAGAAATGTCCCGGAGTTAAAGGACTCTTGGTTTCATCTGGTAAGATGGATAAAGGTCGTGAGTTCAGACAAGCTTCTACCTGAGTTAAAACTGTAGTGAGTTCCTCATAAGTGAGTGTTGAGTCGCCGATTACGCGTTTTAGGTGGTATTTCGTGGATTTCACGCCAGCTTCCCATAAACCTCCAAAGTTTGGAGCGTGGGCTGGAATAAAATGCCATGAGACGCTTTGGTTACTCAACCACTCTTTGATTTCTGTGGCGACTGCCGACTGTTCCGCTGTGACAAGTCTGTAAAGTTCCTTGGAAGCGCCTACGAAGTTTGTCCCATTGTCGCTCCAAATATCACTCACGTAGCCTCTACGTGCCACGAATCGCTTAAAGCCTGCTATAAAGCCTTCAGCTGTAAGATCACTGATCACTTCCAAATGTATTGCTTTAGTTGACATACATATAAAGAGTCCTATGTAGCCTTTATATGACTTATTGCCTCGTCCCTTTGACATTCTGATATTGAATGGGCCGGCAAAGTCCACACCACTATGGAGAAATGGCCTGGCTGGTGTAACCCTACTGGATGGCAACTGGCCCATCAGTTGATTTTTTGTGATAGCTGCTTGTCTCACACAAACAACACACTTATGCACATGACTCTTAACGAGACTTTTCGCAGATAAAATCCAGTACCTTGTACGCAAATGGCTTAACATTAAAGTTGGACCGCCATGCAGTGTCCTTCTGTGCGCTTCATCAACAACTAAATTAGTAAAATGGCTCTTATGTGGGAGTATGATAGGATGCTTAACGCTGTCAGGAAGGTTTGCGTTGTGAATTCTACCGCCCACTCTAGTTATACCCTTATCATCAGTGAATGGGTTTAAAGGTTTTAAACTTGCAGTATTCCCATTTAACTCCATAAGTTGACATAGTTTTATGCAAACCTCTAATGCTTCATTAATTTCGTTACTTGTAATATATGATTCAAATTTACAACCTCTCTTGTACCGAATGAACCGTCGACAGAATGCAACAACACGAATAAGCTTCTGCAACGATGAAAACCTTAACCAGAAAAATGGCTCTGTATTTGCTATTGCAACTGCTACCTGGACCTTTACCTTTTTCTGTTCCAATTCAGTGGTAAGTGTTTTCGGTCTTTTATATGCAATAATTGATTCTTGTAGCCACGATGGACCCTGCAGCCACATGCTATTTTCAGTAAGTTCCAAAGGGGTACATCCTCTGGATGCTATATCTGCAGGATTTTGGACAGATTGTACATGAGACCAATGTGTATTTTCCAATTTGGACAAAATTGTTGATGTACGATTGGCAATGAACGTGCTCCAGCGACTGGGATGACTACTAAGCCATGCCAGCACCACAGTAGAATCCGTCCAAGCATGAAGATTGTCGCGATCAATCCCCAACACATTAGCCACATCTGTAACTAATTTGGCTAAAAGAACAGCCCCCATCAGCTCAAGACGCGGAATTGAGACCTGCATAGTCGGAGCTACTTTAGTTTTTGATGTTATGAGATTTACGTGTACATTACCATAAGCATCAATTGTGCGTAGGTAAACGACTGCAGCATATGCAGTGTTAGAAGCGTCACAAAAACCCTGAAGCTCTCTGCAAGTATCGTCACTCTTGGCCTTAACCCACCTTGGAATGGACAATTTGCGAAGATGAATTAAGTCTTCCTGATACGACAACCATTCTTTGAGAAGTTCAGTAGGCAATACGTCATCCCAACCTATTCCAGCAAGCCATAGTTTCTGAATCATAACCTTGGCTACAATAACACAAGGCGCTGCCCATCCTAAAGGATCAAATAGACAGGAAATACTGGAAACTACCTTTCTCTTGGTAATAGGATATTGCACATCAGGAAGGTGCACAGAATAATAAAAGGAATCAGATTCCTTATCCCACGAAAGTCCTAGAACCTTAACAATTTCATCCATCCTTATGTCTATCTTCCCTTCTTGATTTTCATGCGAATCCGATGTTATCCTTGCTAGATCATTGTTATTTGTCACCCATTTCTGTAAATCGAATCCTCCCTTTCTTAACATGCTTTTCATTTTATCATAAATTTCTTTCCCTTCATCTATGGTTTGACATCCTGTCAGTAAATCATCTACATAAAAATCGGTTTTAATTATTTCTGCAACTTTAGGAAAGCTTTTACCATCATCTAGGGCTAGCTGCTGAAGTGTCTTCACGGCAAGGTAAGGAGCTGTCGCCGTACCAAAGGTAACTCTGACTAATTTGTATTCCTCCATTTCAGCTTCCGGATCATCTCTCCATACCAGTCGTTGAAAATCTGCATCTTCATCCGCAACTCTGACTTGACGGTACATTTTAACTATATCTGCGCTAATGCAAATAGGATGCATGCGCCATCTCATAATAATATGCCGTAAGTCCTGCTGCAGTGTGGGACCGATCATCAATGTATCGTTGAGAGACACTCCATTTGTTCCTTTACATGAAGCATCAAACACTACTCGGACCTTGGTCGTAGCCTTGTCCTCGCGTATAACGGCGTGATGTGGCAGATATACTGACTCAGCTTTATTGTGGTCACTGTCCGTTATGCGTTGCATGTGCCCAAGGTCCACGTACTCATGAATAACTTCGGAATACCTGGCCTTGACTTCTGGATTGTTCTTGAACCTGCATTCAAGAAGATGAAATCGCTTTAGTGCTATGTCTCTTGAGTTTCCATATTTACATTGAGGGTCTTCGCTGCGAAATGGAAGTCTTACAATGTAACGACCTGTTGTGTCTCGTTGTGTGGTTTTGTTATAAAAATCCTCACAACGTGCTCTTCCTCAGTAAAAGGATTGCCGTCAAAGGAATCCGATTCTAATTGCCAAAATCTTTTTAACATTTCATTATCATCAATCTTAGTATGCATGCTAACGATAATGCTATGATGAGAATGTGTTGGAAGAACATTATCTTCCTTAGATTGATGCGTAGGACCTGACAAGACCCAACCTAATGCAGTGCGTTGAGCAGTTGGTGTTCCATTAGGACCTTTGATAACACCTTCTCTTATAAGTTGACCATAAACATCAGAACCAAGCAAAATGTCTATCTTGCTTGGTGTGTGGAACTGAGGATCAGCCAAAGTTATATTAGCAAACTCTGGCCACTCAACGTCTAGTACCTGCCTTGATGGAAGGAAACTAGTTATAGTTTTTAGTACGTGCGCATGTACCTTTACTTGGAAGTCGGGATCATGATGAGATTGTACTGTCATTGTAACAATGTGCTTAGTCGAAAAAATGCTCTTATCAGCTTGTAATCCCGTCACATAAGTCTTACTGTAGGTCTTCTTGAGACCAAGTAATTGTACCGTTGATTCCGTCACAAATGAAGCCTGCGCACCCGGGTCTACTAGTGCTCTAAGCACGTGCGTGTGTCCGTTTCTTGCCTGAACCTTAACAAGAGCGGTTGCCACCAGAACCTGACTATATGGTGCCTTCTTCGAAAAATGTACTGCGACATCTGAAGTTGACCCTGGAGTTTCCAACGACCTTTTTACGCTAGAAACTGCTGCGTCAACTTCTACAGCCAAATCTAGATTGGGTTTAAATGAATTGTTGACTGGGTTTCGGTGAAGCAATGAATGGTGTTTAGATTTGCAAATGCGACATCTTATTACCGATCGACAACTGCTGGCAGAGTGGTTACGACCTAAGCAATTAAAACAACTACCATCTGTTTGTACAAATTTATGCCGAGTGTTGTAATCGGCTTTACAAAATTGCTTGCAATGCGCGAGTTTGTGATCGTTTTTCTTACAATAGGGACAACAATTTTTAACTGTAGCATTGGAACCAGTTCCGATCATGTGCACTACCTTTTTGTAGGTTGAAGAATTTGGTTTTGACTTTTGATTGTTATCCAAAAATTCGAGTGAGCGATACCTTGATTCTAAAAATTCCTTAAGTTGCCCTATAGTTGGTAGCTCATCACAGATGCTTATCATAGATTCCCAATTCTTACGCGTTTGATGATCTAATTTAGTACATACGATATAAATTACAATCGTATCCCAAGAATCTACATTAATGCCCAAATTCTTCAAACCATTCAAAGTGTCATTAGTAACATTTAACAAATCCTTTATTGCACTACACGACTCGGTACCGACGTTAGGCTGATTCATAAAACGCATCAAAAGACAATTAGCTAGATATTTTTTATTATTGTATCTATTATTAAGAGTTAACCAAGATTCGTTATAATTCGCTGTTGTTATTGGAACATGTCTTAGAAGCAGTTCAGCTTCTCCCGAAAGATGTGCCTTCAGATAATGCATTTTTTGCACACTATCTAATGACGAATTGTTATGAATCAGCGATACATACAAATCCCTGAATGTTGTCCATTCGTTATATGCTCCCGTAAAAATAGGTATCGAAATTTTAGGTAACTTAACATTACAATCATTTTTTGAAACTGTATGAGAACCGGTATCTGACGCAATAATTGTTTGTTTTACAAAAGACAAAGCCTCTTTAATTTCCGATTTGTAGTTAATATAAGTTTCCTCAATACTTTCATAAATGTCTTCACTAAAATATTTATCTTTCAATAAAGCCTCTGTGGCGTCGCTAATTAATTTCATATGCACATCTGTAACGACCTTCCATTGATCTTCAAGTGTTTCCAATCTAGTAACTAAGTAACTTTCTTTAGCTAAACGATCTTTCGGTGATTTTTTATAATTCTCATAAGACTTTTCTATACTAGATTTAGAAAAATATTGTGACCTAATGTATGAAGACATGTTTAATTACAAAATTTAAGTTTAAAATAATATTTTTCACTTGTTTGTTGTTTACAAATTGTTCAAAAATACACAAGTTCCGTTATAGTACAAATTGTTACAAATTTTTCTAAGTCTCTAATAATTTCCAAATATTTTACAAGTGTTTGAACAAAAAAATTGAAAATCGGGCATAGGTTCCCCGTCTGACTACTTTTACGAAAACTATTCTAAGTCCCTAATAATTTCGAAAAATTTTACAAGTGTTTGAAATAAAAATCGAAAATCGGGCATAGGTTCCCCGTCTAACTACTTTTTCGAAAACTATTCTAAGTTAAAACAAGTGATTTTAATTCTAAGTCTAAATTTACTTTAAAATTAACTCTTATATAAATGTTTCAAAGTCAAATAACTAATAGAAATAAAGTTCAAATTTGTTCACTATCTTGAATTTTAACATGTAGGTAATTGGAACGAACTCACGGTTTTCGCAAACTTGCTGTAGATGTCGCCTCGCTGCTTGTTGCACTGATATGTAGGTAGCACTTCTGCTCCCTCCTTCCGTTTCTCCGCACTCGTCAACAGGTGGCGCTGCTCGGCCACTCCTTGGTTGCTCCTTGCTCTTCACTCCTCAGCTGGAAGATGCACTTTGCACCTCTCACAGCCAACCGGAACGACTTGCCGTCCGCTGATACACTTTCAGTGACAATCCGTCACTGCTTTCTAGTGATTTTTCACAAAAAATTGATCAAAATCCGACTCGATTAGGACCATGGAAAGGACTCCTACTCATATTTTTATGATATGAGTGAATTATACTCGGGTTTACTATACTCTTAAATAAAACACCAAGCCCTGGTAGGAGACAATATTTAATATTTACCTTCGAACTTATTAATATGGGCGAAACATTTCATAAGCGTGTCTGCAACAGTGTTAGCGACATCTAGATGCATTATTTAATTACATTTAACACTATTAATTAATGGTTAGGTAATGATGCTGAAAAAAAAGGCATTCGCATCGCACTTTTACGACGCCAAGAAGTACTTAATTAATTCGTTGGTCTTATAAACTAAGAAAAGTACTGAGTTGAGTAATTGCTGTCTGATTTGAATGGCTAACCTACATGTTATTTTATATGTTGTTGATATCAAATAAAATTGATCTTTTTTTAAAATTCGTCTCATTTTACCATGCATGTTACAGAGCAAAGAATATTACTACTCTGCGTTACAGAAGCATGTAATTTTTAACTTACATAAAATGTAATAATATTACACATGAAAACGTCAACATTAAACACTTGTAATTGCAAAAAGGTCTCTTTTGTTGTTAGAGGCTGACTCCTTAATTTGTCATATGCCCACACTGAAGGCATCTCTGCTCGCTCTGTTAGAGTCAGGGGGGGCACACTCAAAGTAACATGACTTTTCACAGAAGACAGAGGCCTCTGGTGATTGTTTACATTAATTTTTTTTCCGAAATGTCAAACTTGTCTGTGCCGCAATAAATATATAAACCAATATAAACTATCACAGATTATTATGTTATTATACAGACTATACAGAGATAAACTATCATATAAATATTATGCGCTTTTCGAGGTTACCGCTTCATTTACTGCGTGCTATTAAAAATATCATTGTTAATTTCTTTCTTATTTTTGTTACTATTAGTTCTTGTTATTTTGTTTGCTAATATCCCAAAAAGACATTGTGTTTTCGGCTGTGACCCTTTAGGTAAGTACGTTTTACATATAATTATGTAAACACAGAAACAAAATCATCTGCAGCCTTTATTTTAAACTAGCGACTAGCCCTTGCTTCGCACGGGTAATTCCGCTAATTTACATAAAACCTCAAGAATAACAATTCCATTATACACATGTGTAACTAACGGTTTACGTAGCGTACACCGCTCTCAAACGGCAGAACGCTCTTCGATTTATTATCCGGTTATTATGATCATAATTATTAATTATTACCGCCAATTTACACCAAACATCCACTAAATTATACACCTACGCTTTCGAGAAGAATCACTCCGTTATTAGTGAAAACTGTATGAAAGACCATTTGGTATTTTTCTAGATTACCATAAATAAGATGCAGTGAGGGACTTTTGTAATGTAGTGATAACTTTAAAATTTTGCTCAAGTTTCATCAACTGTATACTGTTCATAGAAATAACTTGTTTTTTTTGTTTTTTTTTAGTCACATTTTCTGTACCAATACATCGGTTTCCTCATCCTGAAAGAAGGCCTGATGATTTTGATGCTTGTGTCAGTAATTGGAAACCAACTCAAGCAAATTGACCGTCTAAAGCAGGGATTCCCAAAGTGGTCGATATCGACCCCTTGGGGTCGATATCGGTTTCCTAGGGGTCGACATAAACGAAAAGTGATTTTGGGGGTCGACGAGGTCTAAAAATCGACCCCTATTATATTAACACAAGTTCTTATTTAAAACTTTCAAGATAGGTAAGTAGGTAGTTACTGTATTGTTTATGTTGTGTTACGTGTACTAAGAATAATTAATATTTTTGTAGGAAATAATGTTCCAGGAATGTAAAGTTTCAAGTTCGTACAAGATGAAAAACTCGGCAAGTCTATGTGGACAAGTTTGTGCAAGATTGAGTTGGAGCGTACGTCTTTCAGCGGCGTTTTGACTTGCTCTCTATTTGACGATAAAGTGCTTATCACACTATTCAATTTGAACGATTCCTATTTAGGAATCTAAGTAGTGAGCTCGTGATCACACTACGCTAAATTGATTTCTAAATCGAAGATATAGAGTTGAAAATGGATAAACTCTTAATTGAATCCAATCTGTTCTAACTGCGATCACACCTTCCGATTTCCTAAATTGGAATCGTTCAAATTGAATAGTGTGATAGCGGCTTTACGCGAATTAAGACGAACGAATTCATGATCAAGTCCAAACATGTTCCTGATATTTTACTATTTAACGAGCTTGCATTTAGGTTGAAAGTTCATTTGCGTTTTGAAATTCGTTGGAGCTTGAACGATAAAAACTCATATAGCTAAGTACTCATTTATTTCAAGAGATTACAAACTTATTACAAAGCTAAATTAAGTGAAGTAAAGTGACTGAAAAAGTGTTAAACACAACATACAACATATTTTAAATAGGTATGTATAATTGTATTTGTAAAAATTACTAACACTTAAGTCTTTGGTTTTCGTTCTTATTCTACCTAATTACCTAATACGAAGTTTCTATACCTAATTACCTACTGTAGTTACTTCCCAATATAGGTATCAAAGTTTATCAAAGAGTAAGTCAGTAATACTTAACAAGAATCCATTAACTGAGTGTGATAAAAATAAGATAGTGTGCAAATTTAACAGTTTATTATTGTTTTTTATTTAGGTTCCTTATTTTTTTGTTTGCAGAATTACTGAAAGTTTTATGATGGCGGACACGAAAAAAAAATGCAGACAATACAGTTTGGACTACTTGAAGTTCGGATTTATTGCATCTCCATCAAATCAACACTTCCCGATGTGTCTCATATGTGAAAAAGTATTTAGTAACGATGCCATGAAGCCTTCAAAAATGGATGACCACTTATCAAGAGTACATGCTAACAAAAAAAGTAAGCCCTTGTCATATTTTCAAGCACTGAAAGAAAAACTAGACAAAAGGCCATCCATAGGATCGATGTTTGCGTCATCATCTATTCGAGACAATGATGGTTTACGAGCGTCCTATAATATATCTTTACTAATAGCGAAGTCGGGGAAACCCCATACAATTGGAGAGCAGCTTATCTTACCAGCCATTGCGGAGGTCCTTAACAATGTATTGCACAAACCCGCACATGATATTTTAAAGAGAATACCTTTGAGCAACAACACCGTTCAGAGACGCATAGATGAGATGGGACGCGATGTGGAAAACATTTTATGCAAGTTCTTACAGACCCGCAGATTCTCTCTCCAGTTGGACGAGTCTACATTACCCGGCAATGAAGCTCTATTGTTAGGATATGTTCGATTTATCAAAGATGAAAATATGTGCCAAGAACTGATTTTTGCTGCATATTTAGAGACTGATACTAGAGGAGAATCGATTTTTCAGGCCGTGGAACATTTTTTTACTGATAAAGCTATTCCATGGAAGAATATTGTTTCTGTTGCGACTGATGGTGCACCGTCTATGGTTGGTCGTCATCGTGGCTTTATAGCTCACTTAAAGCGACAACTGCCTGATGTACTGGTTATTCACTGTGTGATTCACAGGCAGCATTTAGCAGCAAAAAAGCTGAGTCCTAGATTGCATAAGTCTTTACAATATGTAATAAATGCTATCAACAAGATTCGAAGCAATTCTTTGAACTCTCGGTTATTTGCTCAACTATGTGACGAAAACGACGAAGTCTTTACTCGGTTACTTCTGCACACTGAAGTTCGCTGGCTATCAAGAGGCTCTTGCTTAGAAAGATTTTCAGCCCTTTTTGAATCTGTGTTGGAGTTTTTACAAGAAAAAGATCCGAATTTGAAAGAAAATCTGAACAATTGTAAAACAGATATTTATTACTTGACTGATATCTTTGGAATGTTCAACAAAGTTAATTTGCAACTACAGGGTGATGATCTTAACTTGATTAAAACAAAATCAATAATATCGGCCTTCGTGGGTAAACTAGTTCTTTATAAACAAAATTTAGGCAGAAAAGAATATTCGCAGTTTCCGCATTTGTCAAAATTACCAAAAATGCTTCAAGATGATGACATTTTATTATATGTTACTCACTTGGACGCATTACACAAGGATTTTACGGAGAGGTTTGATGATCTTTTAAATTTACAAATTCCTCAATGGATAATAAATCCGTATAACACCACAGCCATAGAAGAAGCCAATGTGATAATGCAAGAAGAGTTGATTACCATCAGCACAGACGAAGAGCTTAAGCAAAAGTTCAACCAAGGCTATCAGAAGTTCTGGTTGCAACGCAAAATTGAAACACAGTATCCTACATTGTGGAACATTGCTGAAAAATACCTTATCGCTTTTCCATCATCATATCTAGTTGAAAAAAGCTTCAGTGTGGTAACAAACATTTTGACAAAACAAAGAAACCGTTTGAAAATCAACGAACGTGGAGATTTAAGGCTGCAACTCACTAATATTGAACCGGATGTAGCTAGATTGGTAGATAGTCACCAGGTTCATCCATCGCACTGAATGTTTTATTTTCTCTTTGCGAATTAATAGTTTTTAAAATATAATTTCCTACCAACTTAAGATGCTTTATGTATTAATTTGTAATAATTATAAATTAAACTTGATATTTACTGAATTGGATTGTCTTTTTATTTTGTTAAATTTTGACGAGAAAATGAAATCAACTTCACTCACTTAACCAAGTGCAAAGTTTTCTAATTGGCACCTTAGTACCTAGGTATTTTGTACCAATAGGAAAAAACTAAAGATAGACTAAGATAGATAGCTGCTTTAAGTTAGCGGACCATTATGAATAAGGGGGTTGGTCTTAAAAGTAGGTAATTTGACCATGGGGGTCTGAGGTAACAGTTCATTGTTGAAAAGGGGTCACTTGTCCAAAATAGTTTGGGGAACCCTGGTCTAAAGTATACAAGTCTAAAAGACTGTGATCATTATTTTGATCCCAGGCAGAAGATATCTACAAATCGTCTAAAGAGTGCAGCAGTACCGTCAGTTAATTTGCATAGTAAGTAAAAATTTTAACATGTCGTACTTTGAAAACAAAAGTAACATAAAATGAAAAATCAAATTTTTCAGGATATATAATGAAACTACAACCTTGTAATAATGACAATAATGACTTAAATTTTGTGAATAATGTGCCATTTCTCTTAAAAAATACTGTAATAATGCATCAGAAAAAAAAATGCTAAAAAATACTGTAATAAGCTAATATCATCCTTCCTCTGATTAGTTACAAATTCAACTCGAGCAAAATGTATTAAGTTATAACAGGTACTTGTCTGTTACACTGACTAGCTTTGTCTATAGGTCCTAGTAGTCATCTATGCCGGCAGATGTTAATTCATGTTAGAAGCTATTTTAGAACTTAATTAAATATGTTGATGGCAATATTGCAATGGTGTTTTACAGGTGTGCAGCAATGCAGTACTACTTTTGTACAAGTAAATCACAGTTACACATATCCCCAATGAATAAAGAAAAAATTGAGGATAGCTTTTTGAATACAGTTATTAATATAATTATTTACAGTTGGTGCAGAACGGTTAATAGGATTTTAGAAGGTAAAATTAATTACGAAGGAAACGATTTAGTTAAGAAAACAGCTCAATTATATTATAATAATCATAGGACAATAAAAAACTAAATCATATCCTCAGTTTTATTTGTATCTTATTCTTGACCCTAATTTTATACTAATATAATAAAATTAATAAAGCTGAAGTTTATTTCTTTGTTTTAACGCTTTTAACCCTGGAACTACCAGTCGGATTTAAAAAATCCTTGTTGCATTTGATAGCAATTCCCGGGGAAGGTTTTTAGATATTTTCGCTACAAATTTAAAAAAGAAGCAAAATCTCGATGACGCGTACCTAAAGTATCTATCACAGAATAGTTTGATTTAGTATTTATGTACATATATACCAATCTATCTATTCTGTGATAGATACTTAGGTATGCGTCATCGCGCTCCAGATACATACAATGACATGTCTACGAATATATATATATAGGTATATACAGATTTAGTTCACTAAACAATCTCTTGGTGGCAGCACTCTCCATACATGCACTTTTAACTACAGAGTTGCCACTCTTTCTCCCTATATATTACTATACTCTTTGGGTTGTATTCATGTGATAAGACAAGACAAGGAAGGCTACAACTTATCTCTCATACTCTGTGGTTTTCTAAACTTCATACCCCATTTACACTCTCGCGCGAGCCGCGAGACGAGCTAACACACGAGCCACGGTGCGCTCGTGGCTCGGCTCGCGGCTCGTCTCGCCGCTCGCGGGGCTCGCGTCGGGAGCGGTTTTTTGGGCACGAGCCAAAGGGGCTCGCGTGGATCGCGAGCGCGGTGTTTACACTCGCGTTCGGTCTTCATTCGGTTGCAAGCGTTTCGCCGTGCCAGTTGCGTTGTGTTATTGTTGTTTTCTACATGATCAGCTGATTTTATACATTGTAGTAGTAACATTTCTTAATTCTTCTGAGTAGGATAGCCTAATAAACATCTATATTATTATTAAGATTAATATGGATTGGTCGCGAGAAGAAACTTTAAGATTCATAGAATTATTCCAAATGGAACCAATAATTTGGGATCCTAAGAATAGGAGTATATAGGTATACTCCTATTATATATAGGTATAGGTAATCTCAACTTAGTATTTTGTTTTGTAATCAAAGGTTCAAGTTTGCTTAATAAAATCTCAAAATCAGTTGGTGACATTCTGCAAAAATTTCTGAATTCTCTAGAATCTTCATTTAACATCTCTTGAAACATCTTTTCCATAGTTTGCCTAAAATAAAAAGAAATACAATAAATATATCTATAAAAACATATAAGCATAAACGCGAAAGTTTGTAAATATGGATGGATGAATGTTTGTTACTCTTTCACGTAAAAACTACTAAATGGATTTTAATGAAACTTTACAATAATATAGCTTCTACATCAGAATAACACATAATTTATAAAGAAATGCGGACGAAGTCGCGGGTAAAAACTTGTTATTCATATTTGAGGGCTTCCGTTATATAGTATATAGTATGTCCGTTATATAGTATGTAGTACACAGACATACTATATATACGATACATATATATGTATTATATATCATATATACATACATATAATGTATACAGTAATAAAATATACAATGAAACTATATAAAAAAAACATACATAGGCTATTTTTCTCGAAAATAAAATTAATTATAATTAGTATTTACTAATTCTAGGTTTATTACAAGGTTCTATTGCGATGAATTGATAACATCCACCATCTTCTCCGGCGACGTCGTTTTTTTATTCTATGTATTTGTAAATTATTTACGTAGTAATATAAACTCAATAGTGATAGAGTTGATGCCGCTAATACTTCGACGTCCTCCATAGTTGAGAGTTCGAAAACAACTAAGCGCAGCGCGAGAGTGTAAACAGGTCGACGAGCTATGGGGCTGCGAGCCGAGACACGAGACGAGCCACGAGACGAGCCGCGAGTCTAAACGGGCCATCAAACTACGTATGTATCATACGTTAGTATCTACTATTTAGTTTGTGGTTAGGATCATAGAGTAACTTATTATATACTGGTTAGGATCTTGACATGAGAAAAAATGTAGATGTATGTACATGAGATGAACAAACAGAATATTAAATAATATGGAACGAGAGAAGAGTTAAATAGAGGGATAATAATAATAATTTATTTCCAAACAATTAAATTACAATGGCCATAAGTTATCGTTGAACCCCACTCTAAGTTGTGTGTATCGTGGGAGTCTACTGCAAATACATAAGCATATAAGATACCTAATTAATCTACATATACCTGATATATAATAATTTATAATAAATACAGAGCAACACATTTTAGTATCAGAAAACGTATATATAAACATAGAATATGAAAAACATAGAAAGCATAACAATCGTAGATAACAATATAAAGGTTATATAGACTGCACCAAAGTATAAATCAAATAGAAAAGGATAGACCGTTGCAGACTAGAGCCAACTAGAGCTATGCCGGCACAACCTCACGCAAAACACACACAATCTTACTCTAACCAAAGAGTATAGTAATATATAGGGAGAAAGAGTGGCAACTCTGTAGTTAAAAGTGCATGTATGGAGAGTGCTGCCACCAAGAGATTGTTTAGTGAACTAAATCTGTATATACCTATATATATATTCGTAGACATGTCATTGTATGTATCTGGAGCGCGATGACGCATACCTAAGTATCTATCACAGAATAGATAGATTGGTATATATGTACATAAATACTAAATCAAACTATTCTGTGATAGATACTTTAGGTACGCGTCATCGAGATTTTGCTTCTTTTTTAAATTTGTAGCGAAAATATCTAAAAACCTTCCCTGGGAATTGCTTTCAAATGCAACAAAGATTTTTTAAATCCGACTGGTAGTTCCAGAGTTAAAAGCGTTAAAACAAAGAAATAAACTTCAGCTTTATTAATTTTATTATATTAGTATAAATTAGGGTCAAGAATAAGATACAAATAAAACTGAGGATATGATTTAGTTTTTTATTGTCCTATGATTATTATAATATAATTGAGCTGTTTTCTTAACTAAATCGTTTCCTTCGTAATTAATTTTACCTTCTAAAATCCTATTAACCGTTCTGCACCAACTGTAAATAATTATATTAATAACTGTATTCAAAAAGCTATCCTCAATTTTTTCTTTATTCATTGGGGATATGTGTAACTGTGATTTACTTGTACAAAAGTAGTACTGCATTGCTGCACACCTGTAAAACACCATTGCAATATTGCCATCAACATATTTAATTAAGTTCTAAAATAGCTTCTAACATGAATTAACATCTGCCGGCATAGATGACTACTAGGACCTATAGACAAAGCTAGCCAGTGTAACAGACAAGTACCTGTTATAACTTAATACATTTTGCTCGAGTTGAATTTGTAACTAATCAGAGGAAGGATGATATTAGCTTATTACAGTATTTTTTAGCATTTTTTTTTCTGATGCATTATTACAGTATTTTTTAAGAGAAATGGCACATTATTCACAAAATTTAAGTCATTATTGTCATTATTACAAGGTTGTAGTTTCATTATATATCCTGAAAAATTTGATTTTTCATTTTATGTTACTTTTGTTTTCAAAGTACGACATGTTAAAATTTTTACTTACTATGCAAATTAACTGACGGTACTGCTGCACTCTTTAGACGATTTGTAGATATCTTCTGCCTGGGATCAAAATAATGATCACAGTCTTTTAGACTTGTATACTTTAGACCAGGGTTCCCCAAACTATTTTGGACAAGTGACCCCTTTTCAACAATGAACTGTTACCTCAGACCCCCATGGTCAAATTACCTACTTTTAAGACCAACCCCCTTATTCATAATGGTCCGCTAACTTAAAGCAGCTATCTATCTTAGTCTATCTTTAGTTTTTTCCTATTGGTACAAAATACCTAGGTACTAAGGTGCCAATTAGAAAACTTTGCACTTGGTTAAGTGAGTGAAGTTGATTTCATTTTCTCGTCAAAATTTAACAAAATAAAAAGACAATCCAATTCAGTAAATATCAAGTTTAATTTATAATTATTACAAATTAATACATAAAGCATCTTAAGTTGGTAGGAAATTATATTTTAAAAACTATTAATTCGCAAAGAGAAAATAAAACATTCAGTGCGATGGATGAACCTGGTGACTATCTACCAATCTAGCTACATCCGGTTCAATATTAGTGAGTTGCAGCCTTAAATCTCCACGTTCGTTGATTTTCAAACGGTTTCTTTGTTTTGTCAAAATGTTTGTTACCACACTGAAGCTTTTTTCAACTAGATATGATGATGGAAAAGCGATAAGGTATTTTTCAGCAATGTTCCACAATGTAGGATACTGTGTTTCAATTTTGCGTTGCAACCAGAACTTCTGATAGCCTTGGTTGAACTTTTGCTTAAGCTCTTCGTCTGTGCTGATGGTAATCAACTCTTCTTGCATTATCACATTGGCTTCTTCTATGGCTGTGGTGTTATACGGATTTATTATCCATTGAGGAATTTGTAAATTTAAAAGATCATCAAACCTCTCCGTAAAATCCTTGTGTAATGCGTCCAAGTGAGTAACATATAATAAAATGTCATCATCTTGAAGCATTTTTGGTAATTTTGACAAATGCGGAAACTGCGAATATTCTTTTCTGCCTAAATTTTGTTTATAAAGAACTAGTTTACCCACGAAGGCCGATATTATTGATTTTGTTTTAATCAAGTTAAGATCATCACCCTGTAGTTGCAAATTAACTTTGTTGAACATTCCAAAGATATCAGTCAAGTAATAAATATCTGTTTTACAATTGTTCAGATTTTCTTTCAAATTCGGATCTTTTTCTTGTAAAAACTCCAACACAGATTCAAAAAGGGCTGAAAATCTTTCTAAGCAAGAGCCTCTTGATAGCCAGCGAACTTCAGTGTGCAGAAGTAACCGAGTAAAGACTTCGTCGTTTTCGTCACATAGTTGAGCAAATAACCGAGAGTTCAAAGAATTGCTTCGAATCTTGTTGATAGCATTTATTACATATTGTAAAGACTTATGCAATCTAGGACTCAGCTTTTTTGCTGCTAAATGCTGCCTGTGAATCACACAGTGAATAACCAGTACATCAGGCAGTTGTCGCTTTAAGTGAGCTATAAAGCCACGATGACGACCAACCATAGACGGTGCACCATCAGTCGCAACAGAAACAATATTCTTCCATGGAATAGCTTTATCAGTAAAAAAATGTTCCACGGCCTGAAAAATCGATTCTCCTCTAGTATCAGTCTCTAAATATGCAGCAAAAATCAGTTCTTGGCACATATTTTCATCTTTGATAAATCGAACATATCCTAACAATAGAGCTTCATTGCCGGGTAATGTAGACTCGTCCAACTGGAGAGAGAATCTGCGGGTCTGTAAGAACTTGCATAAAATGTTTTCCACATCGCGTCCCATCTCATCTATGCGTCTCTGAACGGTGTTGTTGCTCAAAGGTATTCTCTTTAAAATATCATGTGCGGGTTTGTGCAATACATTGTTAAGGACCTCCGCAATGGCTGGTAAGATAAGCTGCTCTCCAATTGTATGGGGTTTCCCCGACTTCGCTATTAGTAAAGATATATTATAGGACGCTCGTAAACCATCATTGTCTCGAATAGATGATGACGCAAACATCGATCCTATGGATGGCCTTTTGTCTAGTTTTTCTTTCAGTGCTTGAAAATATGACAAGGGCTTACTTTTTTTGTTAGCATGTACTCTTGATAAGTGGTCATCCATTTTTGAAGGCTTCATGGCATCGTTACTAAATACTTTTTCACATATGAGACACATCGGGAAGTGTTGATTTGATGGAGATGCAATAAATCCGAACTTCAAGTAGTCCAAACTGTATTGTCTGCATTTTTTTTTCGTGTCCGCCATCATAAAACTTTCAGTAATTCTGCAAACAAAAAAATAAGGAACCTAAATAAAAAACAATAATAAACTGTTAAATTTGCACACTATCTTATTTTTATCACACTCAGTTAATGGATTCTTGTTAAGTATTACTGACTTACTCTTTGATAAACTTTGATACCTATATTGGGAAGTAACTACAGTAGGTAATTAGGTATAGAAACTTCGTATTAGGTAATTAGGTAGAATAAGAACGAAAACCAAAGACTTAAGTGTTAGTAATTTTTACAAATACAATTATACATACCTATTTAAAATATGTTGTATGTTGTGTTTAACACTTTTTCAGTCACTTTACTTCACTTAATTTAGCTTTGTAATAAGTTTGTAATCTCTTGAAATAAATGAGTACTTAGCTATATGAGTTTTTATCGTTCAAGCTCCAACGAATTTCAAAACGCAAATGAACTTTCAACCTAAATGCAAGCTCGTTAAATAGTAAAATATCAGGAACATGTTTGGACTTGATCATGAATTCGTTCGTCTTAATTCGCGTAAAGCCGCTATCACACTATTCAATTTGAACGATTCCAATTTAGGAAATCGGAAGGTGTGATCGCAGTTAGAACAGATTGGATTCAATTAAGAGTTTATCCATTTTCAACTCTATATCTTCGATTTAGAAATCAATTTAGCGTAGTGTGATCACGAGCTCACTACTTAGATTCCTAAATAGGAATCGTTCAAATTGAATAGTGTGATAAGCACTTTATCGTCAAATAGAGAGCAAGTCAAAACGCCGCTGAAAGACGTACGCTCCAACTCAATCTTGCACAAACTTGTCCACATAGACTTGCCGAGTTTTTCATCTTGTACGAACTTGAAACTTTACATTCCTGGAACATTATTTCCTACAAAAATATTAATTATTCTTAGTACACGTAACACAACATAAACAATACAGTAACTACCTACTTACCTATCTTGAAAGTTTTAAATAAGAACTTGTGTTAATATAATAGGGGTCGATTTTTAGACCTCGTCGACCCCCAAAATCACTTTTCGTTTATGTCGACCCCTAGGAAACCGATATCGACCCCAAGGGGTCGATATCGACCACTTTGGGAATCCCTGCTTTAGACGGTCAATTTGCTTGAGTTGGTTTCCAATTACTGACACAAGCATCAAAATCATCAGGCCTTCTTTCAGGATGAGGAAACCGATGTATTGGTACAGAAAATGTGACTAAAAAAAACAAAAAAAACAAGTTATTTCTATGAACAGTATACAGTTGATGAAACTTGAGCAAAATTTTAAAGTTATCACTACATTACAAAAGTCCCTCACTGCATCTTATTTGTGGTAATCTAGAAAAATACCAAATGGTCTTTCATACAGTTTTCACTAATAACGGAGTGATTCTTCTCGAAAGCGTAGGTGTATAATTTAGTGGATGTTTGGTGTAAATTGGCGGTAATAATTAATAATTATGATCATAATAACCGGATAATAAATCGAAGAGCGTTCTGCCGTTTGAGAGCGGTGTACGCTACGTAAACCGTTAGTTACACATGTGTATAATGGAATTGTTATTCTTGAGGTTTTATGTAAATTAGCGGAATTACCCGTGCGAAGCAAGGGCTAGTCGCTAGTTTAAAATAAGGGCTGCAGATGATTTTGTTTCTGTGTTTACATAATTATATGTAAAACGTACTTACCTAAAGGGTCACAGCCGAAAACACAATGTCTTTTTGGGATATTAGCAAACAAAATAACAAGAACTAATAGTAACAAAAATAAGAAAGAAATTAACAATGATATTTTTAATAGCACGCAGTAAATGAAGCGGTAACCTCGAAAAGCGCATAATATTTATATGATAGTTTATCTCTGTATAGTCTGTATAATAACATAATAATCTGTGATAGTTTATATTGGTTTATATATTTATTGCGGCACAGACAAGTTTGACATTTCGGAAAAAAAATTAATGTAAACAATCACCAGAGGCCTCTGTCTTCTGTGAAAAGTCATGTTACTTTGAGTGTGCCCCCCCTGATACAACCATAATATAAGTTCCTGGCATAGAGTATATATGTTCCTTGGAACAAAGCAACAAACGCGCAAGTGCCGCACCACTCGCACCAGTCCAAGGAATATAGTACTCTCTAAGCGAGAGCACCAGTCGCAGCACCAATCACAATCAAACGTGATCGCGATCCGACCGAACCGAAACAAAACCGTTTAAAAAGCTTTCTAAATAAGTCGCGCCGAGAGTTCCACTTTGTTTATTTATATTCGATTCACTTTTGGTCGAGAATGGTTTGACAACAAAACGACCCATTTCCAACACCGTTGTCTGTTGAAAGCTATTTTAAGGAGCAAAGTGACTAAAGTGAGAGAGAAACACCGAGTACTTTGTGTAAAAGCTAAAATCACTTTTCATAAATTCAATCTCCTTTGTTGCGAGTGCGAGAGTGATTTTATTCGTGTGTCAGCATTATAATGTTGTGTTGTGAATTGATTTATAGTGTGGTGAAGTGTGTAGTGTGTTAAGTATGGTGTTGGTGAGTGGTAGTGATTAGTTAGTATTCGCGAGATACGATGTCCGGTGCGAGTACGCCGGTGGCGGTGGCGGTTGGCGAGACGCCGTCGGCGCTCGACGAGCGAGACTCGGAGCCTCGCACCCCCATGAGGCGCCTCGGCTCCACCAGGAAGCTCGCCGCATTCAATAGTAATTACTGTTCCATTGCAATTATGTCACGATCCAGACTTAACAAGTTCAAAAGTATTTCATAAAAAGAACATGGTCGTGTGTTTTTCGAGTAATATTTTCATTAAGTGTATAATATGTCATATAATAGTATATAATACACTCGAATTTGAATATACCAAATTATTCTTTCATCTTTGGCCTATCGGGTGGTGTAATTAAATTTTGGATGTAAATGAAATATATGTAGCTGCAGCATCAAAATATATCCCCCGATCTTGTTATCATTATTTTTCTGAATGGCCTTCCACTATGGAAGCAAATTTAAAGACAGGTTTTCATGTCAAAAATCAGACCAGAGCCAACTTTGAAAAGTTCATTACCAAAGTTGGCCCTGCTGGGAATTGAACTCAGGACACTGAGTCAGAGAGCTAAGGCAAGCACCTTAACCACTGGACCAATGGATTTGTCAATATAGCATTACTAACAGTACTAACAGTCATATAGAATAGTCAATAAAAAAAATACTTGGACAAGAAGACTTAATTTGCAAGTGATTTCCATTAAGGACTGTGACAGGCCACAGGTAATCATTCAAGGAAGAATCATAAATTAAGTGCATCCGTTCAACTCATTCATTATATGTATTTACTCCCTCAGACCAAGTAAGCACTAAAGATAGAATTTTGCAAACAACATAGTGAAGCCAGTATTATAAACATGTGTGCATAGGCCGGTGTTGCCATAATAATTCATAGTACTCACTCTAATAGTTGTAGTTGTGAGAATAATGATGGAAACGAAAGGTATCCAGATTTGCGGCTTAGTAAGTAAGTAAAATAAAGCAAAAAATATATCTGGATTTGACTTGAACTGATCATAACTACCTGTGAAACTAGAAAACATCTTAACCTCTCATTACTGAGTCATGTGACTTATTTTTTTTATTTTATTTATTATTTACACACAAAAAAATACAGTTGGTGGTACACAGTTTAGGAGTACTATAAACTCAATTAAGTTTCTAACGTACACCTGAGTACTGACTGATGAAAATAAATCCATGAAACAACAAAGGAAAAACAACAAACAAGTAACAAATATCTCATCATCTCTATCAGAATTGGAAGGCATTGTAACAAGAAAAAATAAGTCAGTAGTTAGATGTAGGTTACTCTGATATTTCCTTTGTTTTTAAAAATAGTATTGGAAAAACTGATATTCTGGCCTTTGGTATAAGTACTATAAGTAATTGCAAAGTAAAATAAAATTAAAGCCCTCTGATATTGAAATAGATAACTCTCCCTATAACATTGAAATTTGTGCAATTTAATGTGTTTACCTCAAAACCCATATATTAATACACTCTTTATAGCTCAACAGCTATAATATATTATTATGAAGAAATATGTTTATGTTTAGAAGACAGCAAGTATTCATATTTAACAGTGTACATAATACATTAATATTGCAAGGGGCTAAGTCCATCTGCATTTGCTACCATTTGGAAAAACAGATTCTACAGGTGGAACTGCAGATAGTGTCAACTAAAACATTAAGGAAGCCAAAACAATGTGTCCATCTCGGGGTCAATTGTTAAAGCCAAGACTAAGAAGTTTGCCAATTTTAAGGTTGGCTCCACGTTGGTTTGAAAAATTTGGTTAATTTTCTTTCTTCCCTCTAACTATATATCGAAAACCCTTTAACTATAATGCAAAAAATGCTTGGTCCTTTTAGATTCGTTATAAGGAGTTTACACTGTATTAGAAAATAGAAATAAAGTGGAGGTAAATGGCACCTACCATTGAGTGAACAGTTAGCTTGTCTATACATAAAAAGAAGGCAATTTTCCCAAGATTAGATCTCTTCAGATTTTACAATAACTTTTCCATTTTTTTTTATTTGTATGATGTGTTTTACAATATCTTGTAGTCTTTTGGAGTTTTCATTTTAATTTTTGGTTCAACATCCTCACAAGTCCCCTTCACAAATAATTTTCAAAAATCACCAGTCCCCCCAGTCCAGGATTAGGAATATCGAATAACCTATTATTTACTTGTCAGACGTGAATCTCGCTAGTTTTATTACTTACAAAGTCCATCAATAATTACCGAATTAAAAATTTAGAAAAGATAACGCGAATAATATTGAAGAAGTATGAAAAGGCATAATATATAAAAATGAGTAACTAATGAAATGGAAAGACAAGAGCGGCGTGGGTGTGGCGTGATTGGTGTCGGCTGCTTCCTGATTAAGCAGAGGGTACTCAAGTACTCAACATCGTCGCTATATTTAGCGTGGGCTCACTACCACCGCCAGTGGCGCGCCCTCCTGCACGGCAGCCCCTCCAATTTATTAATTGCGCTAATTTATTCCAAACTAAATCGATACCTACACCACTTCATGACTCAACGTCCCTCTGTTTGCCCATGACTTACTGGCTGTGGTGTGCAAACGCCGTCATCAAAACATTAGCGATTAGTCGATCGATCAAAATCGATCCAGTCGTTTACTTCAGTCAGTGATAAACACATTCAGAAGAATCATTATATACCTATATACTAGCGACCCGCTCCATATAAATTTTATTATTATAGAAATAAGCTCTTTCGAGAATTTGCAAATGATGTTTTCAATTACATAGGTATATCCATTTCATATATTCTTCTTTGCATTAAATTAATACTTGGAGGAAATTATCGGATTCCATCTGATGTTTTACCTCGTTATGAAGAGCAAACAGTACTAATTAGGTACGTTTGTTTTTATTATCAATGACTGACTGACTTGGTAACTTATTTGATAAATATGTACCAAAGTCAAACAAATAGTGGCAATATCTCAAGGCGACGCCCCATCTCTCTCGCCTCTATTCTCTTACAACAAATGAATAACGTAACGGCTCGTACTTAAAACGGGAAATAAACAATTTGTACCGATGTTCGGTTCGTCACATTAATGTACTGTATAACTATAACTATATTAGGTAGGTATTACACGTGACCCCTGTTTGCGCTAAAAGGAAAATCCGAAGTTTAACCAGTTCCAAATCACAATTCGCACACGACATTCAATTTATTCACTTTCCTCAAAATATTACAAAAGATACCTATTTCTTTTATTTTAGGCGGACGAAGACGTGGGACACAGCTAGAGGAATAAAATTGCATATAAACATGCGACTCGTGCAACTGCGTAGTCGCCAAAGCACATTAGCATAGGTAGATACCTATGCTAATTCACCTGACTGCAATTGGTAGTAGTTAGTTAATTCTATATTTTTTTTCTCCAAACTACAAAAATTAAATAAAAAAATAATAGTCGAAGATTTGTTCAGCTATTTTGACATTAAAAACTTACGGACAGACAGCGTTACTTTCGCATTTGTAATTTTTATTAGAAATTTAAAAAAAAACTTTACAAAAAGAAGGCTAATAAAACAAGCCAATGTTTTATTCCAGTTAATAAATCAATAATTAATAATTTAGATTCGGATCACTCTGGTCAATTAGTAACTTTTGAAAGGTACACGATGAACTACAGTAAAAATGAATTGACATTAGTACCTATTACTAATAAAAGACTAAATACTTTTAAAAACAGTTTATATGGTAAACTTTCCTTGCTTAGTCTGGATAAGGAAGCGAATAATATGTTTAACCAAGTTTTTAACATATTGATTGCTGAATTCAAGAAAATTTTCACACCTAAAACAGTAGTTTTAAATGGTCGTATGAGTTTTAGTGATTGGGCTACTACGGGTATAAATAAAAGTAGACAACGCTTATTTGAACTCTACGAAGAGAGAAATTATAATAAAAGTTCAGATTTTTATGAATTTGTTAAAAAATATTCAAAATTATTTAGACGGGTATGTATCAATGCAAAATCGATCTACTTGAAACATAAAATAATAATGTCCTCAAACAAGATTAAAACTATTTGGAATATCATCAATAGTGAAACTGGAAAATCAGTAAAAAGCAAACAGGATTTGGAGCTAATTGTAAATGGGTGTAGGTTACAAACAGAGGTGGAGGTAGCCACGGCATTTGAAAATTACTTTACTTCTGTCCCGTTGGTCACTACAAGGCACCTTAACTCCTCCCCTGGTGTCGCATTAGCATTCTTAAAAGCGAGTGTACCGGAATGTACCACTGATTTTAAATTTCAAACTATAGGGCCTATTGATATAGTAAGTGCATTTAAATCTTTAAAGCAGAAAAATACGGCAGATCTATGGGGACTGTCTGTTAAAACAATAAAATCAGTAATTAACGTTATAGCTCCTCATTTAGCAGCCGTGTTTAATTGTTGTATTTCTATGGGCATATTCCCTAATCAAATGAAATTGAGCAGAGTGATACCTCTATTTAAGTCTGGTAGTAATACGGACCCCTCAAACTTTCGCCCGATTTCAGTGCTTCCGGTTCTTAGTAAAATTTTCGAAAAAATCTTGTTTAATCAAATGTACTCTCACTTTTCATCGAATAACCTTATGTCTAATAAGCAATTTGGTTTCACAAGGGGTCGCTCCACTATTGATGCTGGAGTAAAATTGCTGAAGTTTATTTATGAAGCTTGGGAGGATAGACAGGATGCTTTGGGTATATTTTGCGACCTATCCAAAGCTTTTGACTGTGTTAAATATGAAAATTTATTCGGGAAACTTTCACACTATGGTATTAGAGGTGTAGCTTTGGATCTTTTGAAATCATATTTGAGTAATAGAATTCAGAGTGTCAATGTGGGTGAGACTAGATCACAGGGATCATTAGTGACTATGGGTGTCCCGCAGGGCTCTATTCTAGGTCCGTTACTCTTTCTTATTTATATAAATGACCTTCCTTATTATATTAACGATCATGATATTGTTTTATTCGCAGATGATACGTCATTGTTTTTTAAAGTTAACCGTAGAAAGTATCATGAGCATGTTAACTTGGCGATGGCTAAGATTATTGATTGGTTTAATGTTAATAATCTTTCGTTGAACAATAAAAAGACAAAATGTATTAAATTCACTTTACCAAATGTCAAACAAATTGATCATAATGTTCACTTAAATGGCGAAGACATTGAGCTGGTTGAGTCGACTGTATTCTTAGGTATAAATGTAGATTCTAAACTACAATGGGGACCACACATTAATAAACTAGCCATTAAATTAAGTTCGGCTGCCTATGCTGTTAAAAGAATTCGTGAGCTTACTGACGTAAATACCGCGAGGATAGTATATTTCAGCTATT